>CM061750.1:52316033-52911985 GCA_030979885.1 Lolium multiflorum | reverse complement strand
ACTCTAGGGCTCACTTCATCTTCATCTTCAAGACATACTTGACACTTGATATACTTCATCAATTTCTTCTTATTGGAACCTATTCATCATGTTGATGTCTTGAAGTAACTTGAGGCTCACTTCATCTTCATCTTCAAGACATACTTGACACTTGATATCCTTCATCAAATTCTTCTTATTGCAACCTTGAAGCCAACATATGGTTCAAGAATGGCGCATATGGACAACTCCTACAAATATAACTCAAATGCAACATTAGTCCATAGGATTGTCATTAATTACCAAAACCACACATGGGGGCTCCATGAACTTCAGCGCTTCGCTTAGGAGGTTCCCGATCAAGGGCTAGCGAAGCTGCAACCGTGTTGACCAAAGCCCGTCCGATCGCGAGCTCTACCATACCCGACCTCAAGAGTTGTTGCCCCTGTCCGGGATTCTCTGTCGTTCCCGTGTCGGCGTTCTCCTCGTACATGATCCGGCCCTCCCGGACTCTAGCACCTCGGCACCTGCCCGTCCCGTCCAGGTGAGTTCCGGCCCTGTAGTGCTTCCTTACTAAAGTTGTGACTTTTGGTATGTTGCAAGATGCAGCGCAAGCTTCTCCTCCACGCCGCCCCTTTCGATCCATGCCACGGGCGAACTCCACCTCCTCCAGACTGTGGAACGAGTCAGCAGCGGCCCCAAACCCTCGAGCTGTAGGCTGCCCGTGGCCGAGTCCCAATCCCAATTGCCTCCGACTCAACCCGTTCGATCTCCTGCTGTAAGCTGACGGCGGAGACCAACTGCACAAGGCCGGTGAGGGTGGGGGATGCCTCTTGACTACTTTGTGAGGTTTGGGAAGTTGTGGCCGTGCGTGGCCTCTCTGCTTCAACTGCGGGAAGAGTTCCCAATCCGCCGAGTAAATTACATATACATACCATAATTGGGGCAGCGGTTACAGGATGGTACCATCTTTGTTAATTTTCACAACTAAATACCACTTCTAAGGCATGTCACAACAGATTGCACTAATACCCGTCTAAAAGTTATTTGATTCCAGCCCTGACTAGTGGAGCCCATTTGGAAGGATGACTTGGCAGCACCTATGGAGGAGGATCTGAGATGGAGGCGGGGCCCACCTATCAAACTTCAATTTTCTATCCCCTCACTTCTTCTTCCTCCTACCTCTCTATCTCCAGCAAGATTCGGCCGGCAGCTCTCCGTGGCCATGGGTATGCTCTGCTCCTCCGTCACCTTGCCTAGAGCCGTCGCTCCCTGCCTCACCTCGCCATTGCGCGCGCCTCCCCTGCCTCACCTTCGCCACCTGCCCGACGTCGGCCTCTCCACACGCTCGATGGCGCCTGTCCACGCGCGACGCCCCCTGCTTCGGAGCCGGAGGGCCGCCGCAGGAGGCGGACGGGCGCGGGCAGCCACGCCGGAGCAGCGGCGGGGCCGGCGGGCTGGCGCAGGAGGCGGACGGGCGGGGGCACGAGCTGCCGGAGAAACGGCAGGGCTGGCAAATGGGGAGCAGGTGGACGGGCGTGGGAACGAGCTGCCGCCGGGGCGAGCTAGGGCGACCACGGCGGCCACAGGAGAGCCCATGCGCCGGCGGCCACGAGCAAGCTCGGGCATGGGCTGGGAGACCACGGGTGAGCTCTGGCCGGGACGGCCACCGGCGAGCTCCGGCACGATTGGTGCGGGCTCGGGTGACGAGCCAGAAGAAGATTGGGGAAATAGAATGGGCCACTAACAGTTGGGCCCCACATCCACCTCAACTCCTCCTCACCTGCATTGCCAACTCATCCCTGTCAAATGGGTCCAAACAATTAGGAAAGTTGTCAAAAACACCATTAGATGAGAATTGGACCAATCTGTTACGACATGCCCTAGAAATGATATTTACTTGTGAAAATTACCAAAGATGGTACCATTCTGTAACCGGTGCCCCAATTGTGGTATGTATATGTAGTTTACTCCAATCCGCCATATGCACGAGCTCCAGGTGCGAGAATCTGTTTCCAAGAAACCCAACAAGGGAGCTGCACCTCCTCCGTGAGAGAGAAGTATGGAACCAGGCTGACTGTTGTTCTGATATATGTCAGTGAACACTATTATATTATTATGGGTGGAAAGAGAAATGTTTGAGAGGTTCTCTGGTTAAAACTTTGATAGCTACGCATGTTCCTTTGCCAGCGATGGGGAGATTAAGAGAATCTCCAGCCGTCTCCCCGACGAGGCCCTCAGGACGTCTTTTTTTCATTCGGATGAACGAAAATGGTCCAGTCGCGCCCTCGGCTCCTCGTTTTTGTCCGGATTAGGCCTTTCATCCGTCCGGAGAGCCCAGGCCATCCTCGGCCCCCCGGGGTGTGCTCAGGACTCCGGACGAGAGAAAAGCGAAGACGGGCCCGCTCTATCATCGAGAGAACAGACGAACCCCACCACTTTGTCGACACAAATCCCTCCACCCCTCCCGTTGCTCTGTCGCCGCCGACACCACCCCCTCGCCAATCCGCCACGGTTGCCTCAACTCCGCCTGCCTCTCCACCCAACAGCCTATATTCCGCCGCCCGTCGTGCCCTCTGCCTACTTTCCGCCGTCGGGCAGCTCCCTCGCGTCGCTCCTCGTCGACACGGCAGTGTTCATTCAATTGCCTCGACCGGACATGGACTGACGAGGAGGAGGAGCAGATGTTCGCGAGCTTCTTGAAGAAGAAACGACAGCCGCCGCCCACACGAGGAGCACCTCGCTGATCTTAGTCATCTATCTCGGCTTGTACGCCGTAGTCGGTCATTGGTCGCTTGTGGGTCGGGCACCAGGTCGGGCGCAAGCCGAGGCAGCGAATGGAGGGCTACCGCAGCATGCTCTACGCCGATTACTTCACCGACAACCATTGCACGGTGAGGCTGTTTTTAGGCGTTGTTTTAGGATGAGCCGGAAGCTCGTCCTGAAAATTGTGTATGCCCTTCGAGAGTACGACTCCTATTTCAAATGCAAGTTGGATTGCACCGGCATGGCAGGATTTTCAGCCCTCCAAAAGTGCACGGTGGCTATGCGGATGTTGGAGCTCCTAGTGATTCTACCGATGACTATCTTCGGATGGCGGAGTCCACCGCCCTTGATTGTTTCTACCGGTTCTGCAGGGCGGTGATAGCAAGCAGTGTTCGGGGACCTCTACTTGAGATCACCGACTGTCGAAGACACTGCTAAGATCCTCGCTGTCAATGAAGCTCGAGGATTTCTAGGGATGCTTGGAAGCATTGACTGCATGCACTGGAAATGGAAGAACTGTCTGTTTGCCTGGCAGAGAATGTACAAGGGTCACAAAAAAGGCTGCACTGTGATACTTGAGGCAGTGGCTACCCATGATCTCTGGATTTGGCACTCCTTCTTTGGTATGCCGGATCCAACAACGACATCAACGTCTTGCAGTGCTCGCCGGTCTTCTCCAAGCTTGTTGAGGGTCATGCTCCCCGGTTAACTTTGTGATCAATGGCCAGTACAACAACAAGGGATACTATCTTGCAGACGGTATCTATCCAAAGTGGGTAACATTTGTGAAGACTATCTCAAGCCCCGCCCTCCCGAAGGAGCAGCAGTTTGCCAAGGAACAAGAAGCTTGCCGAAAGGACGTGGAGCGTGCATTTGGTGTCCTCCAGCAGAGATTTGCTGTAGTCCAGTTTCCTGCTTTGACTTGGTCCAAAGATCAGATGTGGGAGGTGATGAACTGTTATATGTGCTTACACAACATGATCATCGAGGATGAGCGGAAGCATCCGGTTCCTCCGAGCGAACAAGCTGCACCATATGACAGAGAGGGTCCTCTTGCACAGCCTAACCACCAGGTGCCGGCATTGTGGGCTGCGTTCATCGTTATGTGTCAGGAGATTCGAGACTCCACAATGCATCAACAGCTGTAGGATGATCTGGGTGGAGCACATATGGACACTTTGAAGCAACCCCAACTAGTTTTCATTTGATTTGTTTGAAAACTTGTCTTGTTTTGTCAAATGTAACATTTATTTATAAAAATAAGCCAAATGTTAATAAACTGGTTAAATTCTACTTAATTATGCAGAAAATTTGGCATCCAGGGACGTTTTTCTCTAAAAAAACGCCGAACCCCAGGTATCTACCGGGAAGATGGCTGAAACTTGGGCGCTCGCCGGGCCAAACTTTTGTCTAATCCAGCGCTAAATAGCTCCAGATTTTGGCCCGGGGAGCCCCAACGGCTGGAGATGCTCCAATCAAGGACAGGAAACAGACTTAAGAAAAGTCGAGAAACATGCCCTTCATCAAGTTGAAACGAGGAACTTTGGTCCCCATGCTTTGAATTTAAAGATTACTTTTGGTGATATAGTTGAGACTGGTCCTGTTAGCGTGTGATGGAATTGCTCTTAGCCTCTTGCCAAAGCTGGCAACCATGTTCCTAGGGTGAACAAGATTGCCTTCCCCTGGCAAACCGGTTTATATGACCAGGCGGGAATCTAAAGCCCAAAACTGAGCTCAAGGTATACAGTTGGCTTGCACTGTACCATTGATATGGTTTTTTTTTTTTTTTGCTTATTTCTGCGGACATGTCGAATTATTTCCGTTACATTAGATCTGGAAAAATAAAAGTCCTTGCCTCACCACTCCAACAGGGCAGTGGTGTTTCACATAGGGGATGCTATACTGATGCTACAATATGCTTCTCTACCTATTTTGGTGTTTGAAATAATAGTATATTAACGGATAGTCGAGGCAGCATATCTGTTATCTTTTCCCATCGTTTTATTGTATTACCCTGTATCAACTAAAAGTAGGCAGACAAATATGATCAATCAGGGCACAAATTTGATGTCTAAATTCATAATTTTAGTACAATCGTACTCATAATAATATCTGTATCTCCCTGGTCTCAATAACATTCACAGATACTTGGAAACTTATAACATTTCTTATACTAAAGAAACATACTTTCTACTATGTTTGCATGCCATTTGAGAGCCTCAAGTATGTGATTTTGTGGATTATTTATTGAATTAATTACGCTGATATTTTCTCTAGATAATATATTTTCTTTACTTTTCCCGTATATTTAATTTACATTTCTCTATATATCTACGCTAGAGCAAAGGACCATGACGTATTGAAGCAGCGCCTCCGTCGACATCGCCATGAAGTGTGTGCAATTGATGCTTCTAGCAGCTTCTTTTCATGCTAGGGTTCGTTGTTCATTGATCTGACCTGACATGGTACAGTTTGCGATGTTTGGACAAGGGGCACATGGGAATCCTGAGCTCAGAGTACTTAGCAACGCACGGGCCACCCTTTACCAATCGAACTGGAAGTGCAGTCATTCGCGCTGGGACCTACATGATCGATGAAGAGGTCACATGCTGTCAAAGGAGCTGCGGCAGAGCCGCTTGGCCTTGGAGTCATTGTTGTGCTGTTCAGTCGAGCTCGTCTAGTCATTGCCTCGCCCACATCCTGCCGCAGTCATCATATCGTTGCCCCGATCATGATAAATTAGTTGGTTCGGGACCTTGATTGGCCATCACAGAGCGGGACTTGACACGATTCACCTCATTTGAGAGCTTCAAAAGGCGAGAAAAAAGACCGGTGTTGTAATCATGCGGTCGGATGGAATATCATGAGTCGGTGATCTACACACCCATCTTCCGTTGATCTCCGTCTACATGCGGCGCTTCACTGTTGGAGACTCCACGGTGCAGGAAACCAGCGGCATGCACCGACATCCCCAGTTCCCAAACACGCCCCCAATATTGAGACGCGAAGCAGCTATATCCTCGAGGACGCTACGTCGTCATTCAGAAGATCGACCTGCCATGCACGCGGCCTCTCCTGCTCCTCCTCTTCTGTCCATGCTGGCTCGTGGTGGCAGCGGCGCATTGCAACTCCGCCACAATCGAGATTGATCTCACACGGGATTGGTGCCCATCATTTCGCTTCGTTTTTGTTCAGAGAAGATCGACCTGCCACGCGCATGACTTCTCCTCTTTCGTCCGTGCCGGCCTCTGGCGGCGGCGGTGCGTTGCAACTCTGCCATGATCGATATCGATCTCACACGGGATTGACTATATAGGTAGGCTGGGCAATCGATCTCGTCCTCGCTTTCCTAGTCGTCGATCTCGTCGCCTCGTTTCCGATCTTCGTTGTTGTCGTGCGGGAGAAGCGGTGTTCGATCTCGTGTATATATAGGCAAGCAAGGGTGGGAGTAGGAAATAAGCCTGCTACGAAAGGCAAAACAAATCAATATACCATGGCAAAGTAAATGTGCCGTTTGTGGGAAATGCCAAAGTACAGTTGATCACTCAAGTCGAATTCATTCATACATATATATATAAAACCATAAATAAGTATCTTTTATTCGAAGTTTCACATAGACTCAATAGATGGGTGCCGTAGATAATTGTTCAGTGCCAACACATGTTGCTTTTTCTGATGACATTTACTAATTGCAACAACAAGTTTTAGTGCCATGGATACATTTTGCATTTTCTATTGGAAACTTGTCCTGTCCGCAGAAATATTGACATTGACTAGTTCCATGCAATGGATCCATGCAACCATCTCTTATGCAAAATTTACCAATATACATTGTACCTGTGCACAACGTAGAGAGCCACGGTCAAGTTAGTATATACATTATAGAGAAATAAACTTGATCAGCTTGTGTGTGTATGTATGTAAAGAGTGAATATAAGTGAAGAAGAAATTTACCTATGCTCCTCCCTGCTGCATCACAAAACAACGAAGTGGTAGATATCATCAGGAAAGCTACCATGCACAGAGCCTTTGTGTTATTCTGCGTAAGAGCCATGAAGTCTCAGTTTGCTATTGTATTTCTCTAATTGTTGTTTTGCTTGATGTCTCCAAAGCTATGTTCCTTGTGCTCCTGTTTATATAGAGCCATGGAGCATGAAAAAATCCAGGGGCATTAATTTTTATTTTTATTGGAAACTGGAAGACATTGATTATTACCCATTTCATTCTTCCTGCATTAGCATTTCTTTCACTATTTTTTGCCATGTTAGTCGCCACAAATCATTATTATCCTAAAATAAAGAAATATGTCGCCCTATAATTTATTGGCTCTTAAAATTTACATTTGAAATTATTTAAGCACCTATATCACTTCCTAAATTGTAGCTAGTATTTTAGTGGTTAGTTATTAGTTTCTAGCATTGGTTGTATATTCCTTTCTATGATGTTTATAGAAAGGTATGGGAAATTCCAGGGGCTAAATACCACGCTATAATTATTTCATGCATTCGTTCAACCAAAAAAAATACACTAATTAATTTGGACTAAAAAATACATACTATTTCAATATCTTTGTGACGGTAATTGGCTAATTTGCGTGCCTATTTTTAAAATACTCCAAAGATAATCTTCTAATCTGTTTTCTATATGTTTATTTAGAAATTGCGAACGACAATACATGCTCTGCTATTCATAAACAGAACCCACAGACACAAAACCCACATACACAACCATCTAATCCAACACATAATCATCTCTTTTTTATCAAATACTACCTCGGTGCCAATAGAAAAACTTGGCGTAGCTATATTATTTTAGTTCAGTTTTGCCAATTTCGAATTAAAACGGCAACAAGGATTTTTTTGCTCCTGAGGGCAAACGGGCTTGGTAAGAAACATACTTCTTTCAGTACATATATCTCAATGTGTTTTACCAGTACCAAAATTTCAGAAAAATAATTATGTTTTTTTAATCATGTAGTATAAAAACAGCACATGGGTAGAAAGAAGTCATATTCAAAATTTGAATGCGAGACCAAATTTCTCTTTTTTGCACATGCCGCCAAACATTGATTTTTTCTATGAAACTTTACCAGTCCCATCAAAGTATCACCAAATTCTTGTCAAAATTATTGGGGGCCGGCGCGGCGGACGAAAGAGGAGAAGTCGTGCGCGTGGCAGGTCGATCTTCTC
Source organism: Lolium multiflorum (assembly GCA_030979885.1). Classification (NCBI taxonomy): domain Eukaryota; kingdom Viridiplantae; phylum Streptophyta; class Magnoliopsida; order Poales; family Poaceae; genus Lolium; species Lolium multiflorum. The sequence goes on along the minus strand of CM061750.1, from coordinate 52,904,051 downwards.
TGAACGACAATGAAGCGGCATGATGGGCACCAATCCCATGTGAGATCAATCTCGACTATGGCGGAGTTGCAACGCGCCGCTGCCGCCACCAGCCAGCGTGGACAGAAGAGGAGGAGCAGGAGAGGCCGCGTGCATGGCAGGTCGATCTTCTGAATGACGACGTAGCGTCCTCGAGGATATAGCTGCTTCGCGTCTCAATATTGGGGGCGTGTTGGGTTTTTGGATCTTTTCTTAGACCATGGTGCTTGCAGATTATTGCTTTCCAAGGAGGCTTGTTGATAATCCTGAAATTTACGTATATAAATCGACAGAACTTGACATGAAGGAGCGGTGTGGGACTATTAAACATAGAATATGCGTGTGTCTATGTGTTCTATTTGGATGCAGCGCACATGTTTGGTCCTTGTTTTAGGTTTCCACATCTTTGGGGAATGTCCATGTATTTACCATATTTTTTTAATTGTAATTCATGTACGTTTCTCCCAATTAAATTTGAAATAAAACTAATTTAGCCCAAAAATAATTCAGTATATGGTTGCACACAAAGATAATTTATGGATCGTTAAAAATTGCCATCGTATATAGCTACCATGTCTCATATGCAGACCTGCAAAAACTGGATTTGTGGTAGTGTGCACACTTCGTGCTATAGCCACTTCATAGAAAACACCCATTTAATATATTTTTTCTCCTTTGGAAAATAATCAAAACAAAAAATACACATTTATGAGTGGAAACCCCAAACAAAAATAGTTTGCAAACTTGATGGCAATGAAGTTTTACCTATATGTCGAAAAATTGGCTCACGATTAAAAAGTTTGCCCTTGTTCTTGCAGTAACCAGGCGCATCTATGCGCGTGGGAAATTGAAGAAGCGAGGCAAACTCTAACATATATATGAATGGTGAGAGAACGCGCTAAATGTTCGATCTTCTTACAAAGGTCATGTTTGGTATTTTACCTAGGTACGTAGTATGGTACATCACAAATGTGAAAATGAAAAGATGTATATCTCTATAAACCCTAACCCCTAACCCTAAACCCTATAAATCTAAACCATAAACCTATATATCACTACCAAAAAATGAGTCACGATTCAAAGGTTTGCCATTGTTTTCTTGTAGCAATGCTCCCACACTTCTAGAAAGCAAGGGCTCAAACACATGGTGCAAAAAATTGTGCACGGAGCATGTTTATTTGGTATTGCTCATAGAGGTAGTATGTAAATCACAAATGATATGACTGCATGCTTTGTTTTGACCTTTTTTTATCGAGCCCCATAATAACTTTGGCTTGTTTTGAATTTAGGTCGAAAAAATATCAACATTTAAAATCTCAAATCAATATCATCGGATTCATCATAAAGTATAGATTAATATGGTATAGATTAAATATGATAGATATACATAATTTTGTCAATAAACTTGGTCAAAGTTGGTGTACTTTGACTTTCGCAAAAACCAATACGCAGTGCATTGTGGCATGAAGGGAGTACCAAATATTCGCTACGATTGCAACGAGATTGCTGAGAGAGGTATGTGTATTCGATGTGCTCGATTTTGAAGTTACGCTTGACATAAATCATCTCAACCATACAATCTGATCTACTAGAGCTGCAACGAGTCAAATTCAAACTGACTAATTAACCGGCTCAAGCTTGGGGCCCGCCACAAAGTCTGCGATGAGAGAAGGGCCTACTTCTGGCTGGACTGGTGGACTAGCATGGGGCCACTGCGTGACTCTTTCCCGAGACTATTCGCATGATGTGACAACCAGTTTACGAAGGTAGCGAGGGTTAGGAGCGTCGAGGATGGCTCATTAAGTTTCGTCGTCCGTTTGGGTGGGATGAGGCGGTTGAGTCGGATAACACCTTTGTAGGATCTTCGATCTGCACCTAGAATTGGGGGGTCAGGACGAGGTGTCTTGGGTGTTGGAGGCCTCGGGAGGCTACTCCACGAACTCGCTATACCTTCAATTGTCGCAAGGTGCGATGATCACGCACTTCCAAGAGGTATGGAGAACGAAGGTACCGCCGAAAATCAAGTGTTGCTATGGCAGAAGATCAGGGATAGGTTACCATCTGGGGAACAGTTGACCAAGAGGAATGGCCCGTTCGATGGGCGGTGTGCTCTCTCCAGGGAGTGGGAAGATTGTGAACACATTTTCTTCAACTGCAGTCAGGAAAAATTCATGTGGGCCAGAGTGAGAAAACTTCTGTCCTGCACTTGGATTTTGACCAGGGCCGGGTACTTCCTTGCTATTATCCAGGGGCTATCGGGGCCTTTGAAAAGATTAGCTTGCTTTACCTTTGCAGCCCAAATCTGGACGCTCTGGAACATTCACAATAAACAAACTATAGAGGGATCTCTCATCAGCAGTCCGGCTGACGCCATCTTTAAAATGTCTATCTTCATGAAGGGTTCGACGGTTCTGGTCAGGCAGATAGACATGGACCTAGTGAACGCGGCTCTAGTCGAGGTTAGGATGCTATATGTGAGATTGAAGGCATGAGCATGATTAGCAGTGTCGCCCCCTTCGGGTTTTCTATGTGTACTAATGTCTTATGTATCTCTCTGACCAGTGTGTATAGTGTGTTAGGTCTCACATTTGTGTGTGGTTTGTTCTTGAACCCTTGTGGTGTGGAGTTGGAGTTTTATATATAATGTGGGGTTTTTAGGCTTATGTTTAAAACTTACACTCGCTCAGCTCATACTGCCCGACTAAACCTTAACCGCTCATACCCAGCTTGTGAAGATTTTGAGTTAATATCAAGCTAGTTTTCAATTTTTGATATCCCTTACATATGTAGAAGGAAGACAAATGTCATCCACACCATATATGAAAGAAATAAACTAACCTTCTAGATTTTATTAATTAAATCTCATCCAGGGTGGGAAGAACAAACTCCATCCACAACGTATAAGTTAGTAAATTATCTTATTTACCTTTAGAAAATACAACATAGATATTGTGCATAATTTAATTTTTGAGTCCTCGAGCTAAATCGAGCGAGCTGGTGTTGGATCAAGATCAACTCGCTTTCCAGTCAAATTATATAAGACACTCATAGTCAGCTCATTTCTTTTCGAGTCAATCTCCAATCAAGCTAAAAAAAATTGAGTTGATCTTGGGCGGCTCACGAATCATGAGCTTTTCTTGCATCCATAATCGGGTCTAACCGCTGAAAGAAATGATGAATGCATCCTTTTTGGAAAAACGATGTTGAATATATCTAAGAATAACCATATATTGTTCTAATATTTCATTTTCTATTGGGTGATATGGAATACATGAAAAGTCTGATTTCGCGCCATATGTAAATTTTGAGTCATTTTCTCCCGGTCATTTTGATATATTATGCGTATTTTTTTTTTGACTTCGTATGCAACCAGAAAAGCCGTTTTACCTTTTCCTACATTTTGTTTGCAAAAAAATTCGAAATTCCAATTTGTTAATTCCCCCTACAAGTATACCACTTAATATATGTGCAGTTCAAAGGGAATTTTGTAAGTTTTTATAATTTTATGTGATTTTTTGAACACTAAATAGGCGATCCAAGGGGGGAGGCTGCATGGATGGTTGAAATTTTTTTTGTGGCGAATGTAGCTCCATGTGCCACAGAAATGCTTCTTTCGGTGGCTCATTTGGCCACATGTGCCACATAAAGGCGACATTTCTGTGGCGCATCCAGCTCCATGCATGCGCCACAGAAATACTCAAAATTGGTCAACACAATAATTAGCCGCGGGCCCCACTAGGATTTTATGGCGCATGGAGAATGGTGTGCCACAGAAATGTCAAATTCTGTGGCATATGGAGAGTTGGTGAGCCACATAAATGCCATTATTTAGTGCCGCATGTGTCTGGGTGCATCACAATTTTTTTGTGACGCATGGTTATTTGGTGCGCCACAAAAAGGCACCTATAGCTAGTTTCCTACTAGTGACCTTTTTAGGATCTTCGATCTGCATCTATTATTGGGGGTCAGGACGAGGTGTCTTGGGGGTTGGAGGCCTCGGGAGGCTACTCCACAAACTCGCTATACCTTCAATTGTTGCAAGGGACGATGATCACGCACTTCCAAGAGGTATGGAGAACGAAGGTGCCACCGAAAATCAAGGTGTTGCTATGGCAGAAGATCAAGGATAGGTTACCATCTAGGGAACATTTGGCCAAGAGGAATGACCCGTCGGATGGGCGGTGTGCTCTCTCCAGGGACTGGGAAGATTTTGAACACATTTTCTTCAACTGCGGTCTGGCAAAATTCATGTGGGCCGGAGTGAGGAAACTTCTGTCCTACACTGGATTCCGACTGAGGCTGGGGACTTCCTTGCTATTGTCCAGGGGCTATCGGAGCCTTTGAAAATATTAGCTTGATTTACCTTTGCAGCCCAAAGTTGGACGCTCCGGAACATTCGCAATAAACAAACTATAGAGGGATCTCTCATCAGCAGTCCGGCTGACGCCATCTTCAAAATGTTTATCTTCATGCAGGGTTGGACGGTTCTGGTCAGACAGAGAGACATAGACCTAGTGAACGCGGGTCTAGTCGAGGTTAGGATGCTATATGCCAGATTGAGGGCATGAGCATGATTAGCAGTGTCGCCCCTTTCGGGTTTTCTATGTGTACTAATGTCCTATGTATCTCCCTAACTAGTGTGTGTAGCGTGTTAGGTCTCACACTTGTGTGTGGTTTGTATTTGAACGCTTGTGGTGTGCAGTTGGAGTTTTATATATAAGGTGGGGTCTTTAGGCTTATGTTCAAATCTTACACTCGCTCATCTCATACTGCCCGACTAAACCTTAACCGCTCATACTCAGCTTGTGAAGATTTTGAGTTAATTTCAAGCTAGTTTTCAGCTTTTGATATCCCTTACATATATCCCTTACATATATAGAAGTAAGACAAATGTCATCCACACCATATATGAAAGAAATAAACTAACCTTCTAGATTTTATTAATTAAATTCATCCAGGGTGGGAAGAACAAACTCCATCCACAACGTATAAGTTAATAAATTATATTATTTACTTTTAATATATACAACATAGATATTGTGCATAATTTAATTTTGAGTCGTCGAGCTAAATCGAGCGAGGTGGTGTTGGCTCAAGATCAACTCGTTTTCCAGTCAAATTATATAAGACACTCATACTTATCATACTCAGCTCATTTCTTTTCGAGTCAATCTCCAATCAAGCTAAAAACAATTGAGTTGATCTTGGGCGGCTCACGAATCATGAGCTTTTCTTGCATCCATAATCAGGTCAAACCGCTGAAAGAAATGTTGAATGCATCCTTTTTGGAGAAAACAATGTTGAATATATCTAAGAATAACCATATATTGTTTGAACATTTCATTCTCTATTAGGTGATACCGAATACATGAAAAGTTTGATTTTGCGCCATACGTGAATTTTGAGTCATTTTTCTAATATTGCTGAAGTGTGATATAAGACACAAATAATAGCAGTGAAAAGAAGTCTTGCCTTTGATGACATTACGACATATGCATGTTTTGTAGTGCACAACACATCAGTACTTTTCTTATTTCCAACGGTCCACAAATTCATCCAAATCTTGCCATGAATTGCAAATTGAAAATACAAGATATACTATATGATTGGTAGATCACATAAAAAATGTCAAATGAAATAAAAATGTGCTTCGATAGATACATTGAGATTAAGTTGTGACAAACACTACATATAAGAAGGGAATCTCAAGTTTCGAGGCGTTGATTTTATTTTTTAGAGTTAGTTTTATTTGTGATATAGAGTTGCTTAGATGGTTGTGCAGTTGTAGAAGTTGGATGTCATGTTCTGGTTGCAAGAGATTTGCGATAGTGTACTGTGATCATTTACGTACACTATAGCGATTTTTTGGAATCTGCGTACTACAGAATTACCACTAAGTTAAGTAGTTACCCGACCACTAAGTTATAAAAATTTCTGGAGGGAGGTTTCCTAATTTAGACTATTCATTTCAAACTTGTGATTTTTGTCTAAGCTATATACTTTTAAATTTGGGTAGTATAAAAATTGGCAAGCACATACATATGTGCATCCTCTATATGCAAAAAAAAAACATTTTAAATTTTTTGTGATCCGAATATACGGATTTTAGGCCCGCACAGTAAACTAGGTACCGTTGAACCCAGGTTTTGCCGTGTGTTTTCGCCTTTCCACCATCATGTAAGCCAACTTTTCATTGAGCTTCATATGAATAAAGTTTTGCTATGTGTATGGCTTGATGTAGAAGCATAGAAGTTGGAGGGAATCTTTATTTTTGAAAAGGATTAATATCCCTCGATCACAAATGGTTCAAAACTATTATAGACGGTTTTCCTAAACCATGTTTGGCTTTCATTCACCTATAGGTATTGGATTCATTTTTTATTGTTGGCATCCCTAGTTTGTTCCCGCCTCTCATTAGTCGATGCCACCTAAGTGTGCGGCAATCGCCGGGTGAATCTAATAGACTGAAAAAGCTTACTTTTTTGTTGCCCTCCACATCGAATGTAAGAGCGAGGTCGAGGTAGAAATGGATGAGCACCAACCAACTAGAGCGAAATGGGGCAAAAACACGAAGCTATATCATGTTATTCGTGAATCGGGGAGGCAGAAAAAATGTGTTATGTGCATAACATGGTCATGGTGTCCTGGATTTTCACACAAAAAGGATGAAAGAAAGTCATGCATGTAAACGATTGGCATACTACGTCAAGATATCATGATCAACACACACAAAAGATGAGAGATGATCGTGCATGCAAACGTTAACATACACAGCAATTAATGTATCATCATCACCAAATTAACATGTACATATAATCTGATGCACCATCATCATCATCACCGAATCCATCACTGAAACTCGATAATTAAAATTACAGGACGTCCACCATGGCCACCCACCGATAACTACCGTTCCGTTTCCGTCCACGATCGACGAGCTAACACGCGCGCACGTACGTACGTATGAGATTAGACGTCGAAGGTGTTCTTGCCAGTGAACTTGACCTCGATGGGGCTGACGTTCTTGCCGATGCTGCGGAAGTTCTGCCCCACGCCCTGCCTGCCGGCGTTGACCTTCTCGGGGTAGACGCCGTCCTTGGGGTGGAGGTACTGCACCTCGCCGTTGGGGAAGACGCGGTAGAACTGGTAGGCGATCTTGTACTTGGAGCGGAGCCTGTTGCCGAGGGCGAGGCACTGCTCCTTGCGCGCGAGCTTGAGGAGGTTGGGGCCCTCGCGCATGATGGCGGCGCCGCCGGTGGGCATCTCGAAGACCTGCTCCTTGGGGGAGGTCCAGGTGATGACGTAGAACTCCTCGACCTGCGCCTTGCGGAGGAGCCCGCCCGTGCTGCCGCCGAAGATCGGGGACGGCGTGGAGGGGTCGAGCTGCGGGGGCACGAAGCCGGCGGGCGCGGCTTCTTTGGGGGCGGGCGCGGCCTCTTTGGTGGCGGGTTTGTCTGAGGCGGCGGCGCAGAGCGGGGCGGGGCCGCGTGTGGAGGGGAGCGCGAGGGAGGTGGGGCGGAGCTTGGAGGAGGGCGACCAGGCCGCGGTGACCAGGTGGCGCGTGGCCGCCGAGGCTTGCGTGGCCATGGCCATGGCGGTGGCTGTGCTTCTTGCTGGGTGGGAAGGAGGAGAACAGAGGCCACACGCGCGCGCGGGAGAGAGAGTGGGCGATGAGTGTGATTAGGAAGTGGCCAGTGGGTGATGAGTAGAAGAGGTGTCCACGACGGGGTGGAGGAGAGGGTGGTGGAGTGGATAAGGGGATATGGCGATATGAGGTCGGCCAATGGGGAGTGCCGATTTTGATACGGCCATGGCCACCACACATGCGCGCGGGTGAGCGATCACGACGGCGTGCCACGGCCACACGACGCCTGATTTGCGAGCGCCCGCTCCTGAACGTGACAACGCAGAACCACCCGTTATCCCGTCGAGCTTTTCCGGGAGCTCCCGCTCCGATGCGCGCCATGCTCGGACAGGAGCAGTTATCCCGGAGGAGTGGGGAGGCACGTAGAATCGGGTAGGCCGTATGCATGGACGAATAATCCCTCTCACCGTAGGCCGTAGCAACCGCAGAGCAGAGTAGATGACGTCTAAGGGCAATGTACAATGCAAAATATTTAGGAAGGTGCTCATAAAAATTAACTGGTTTTTACTTATTTATACTAGACAGATCAACAATGCTACTGAAAGTGCTCATATATTATCCCTCTGGCGATTTGTTGGATACCGCTTTTATTCAAAACAATCACAAACTTGACAAGGGATTGTGTATGGTCTTGACCTACTGAAACAAGGCATCATATGGCGTATTGGTTCTGGTTCTAAAGTGAGGATTTTTAGAGATAATTGGCTTCCTCGACCAGGCGCCATGAAAGTTGAAGGTAGGAGGAATAATTATCGGCGGAGATGGGTTTTTGAGCTCATCAACCCAATTACCAGAGCTTGGGATGAGGTGGTGATCCGGTCCTGCTGCTCGCCGGCGGATACTGCTGCTATTCTGTCGATCAAACTCCCTGCTAGAGCCTCCGAAGACTTTGTTGCATGGAGTGCTGAGACTAATGGCATTTTCAGTGTGAGATCAGCCTATCGGATTGGTGTGAACCCCATGATTCAACGCCTCTCCCAAGGTCAATCTAGCGCCGAACCAGCTAGCGACCGTTCTATTTGGAAGATGGTCTGGGAAGCGAATGTCCCACAGAAACTTAGAATTTTTGCTTGGAGAGCAGCAACGGATAGCCTCACAGTCCTTGTAGGGCTACACAAACGCATTAACACCGCGAGTCCCATTTGTTCTATCTGTGGGCAGGCAGTCGAAGGCAGTCACCATGGGCTGGTTAGATGTACTCTGGCCCGTGCTCTTCAGGATGAAACTAGGAAGCTTTGGCGTCTGCCCCCGGAGGAGGCTTTTGAGTACAATGGCAAGGAGTGGATCTTGCAACTCCTTTGCAGCATTCCAAAGAGTGACCGGCCTAAAGTCATTTTTTGCTTTGGCGGGTGTGGCATCATAGGAATAACGTCGTGCATGGGGATGGCAAAGCCTCGATCACAGCTTCGGCCTTGTTCATCGTGAACTATCACCGCTCCTTCCTTGCGGCCCGTTATACTGCGGACCAACATAGTTCTGAAGATCCGCTGGCTCAGTCCAAGTGGATAGCTCCGACAGAAGGATCGCTGAAGGCAAATGTGGATGCTGGGTGGGATGATCTCTCAAAAAAAGCCGGGTTGGGTGTCATCATCCGCGATCACAAGGGCCAAGTCATTCTGTCTTGGGATTGTAAGCATGTATAGCTGGGATCAAACACCTTCTGTCTATTGGTTGTGATCAAGCCATTGTTGACTCAGAGCAGTACAATCCATCGCAAGTTCAGGACAAGAGTTGTCGAGTGGCTGGGCACTCTATCATGAAGCTCGGAATCTTCTTAGGGGTTTTTGGTAGCATCTCTATTTGTAAGGTAGACCGGGTTAGTAATGGTGCAGCGCATGTGCTGGCACAATTAGGCAAGTCTGGTTTTGATGGTCTCCTTCGTGGTGCTCCCTGTGTGGTGGAGCTCATCACCCAGGATTGTAATTGACTTGGCTTCAGGCCAACAGGTTTCTCGACGCACACTTTTCCTTCCAGGGTACCGAAGGGGACTAGAAGGTTTTTAATGAGGCGCTTGCTGGTCTTAATATATGGTGGTTTATTTCAAAAAAAAATAATGTTACACCGTATGTCGCTCGACGTGATCGATAATTTCTATGTTCCATGCTACATTATTGATGATATCTATGTTTTATACACATTATATGTCGTATATACGCTTTGGCATTAACCTATTAACAAGATGCCAAGAGCCAGTTGCTGTTCTCTGCTGTTTTTGGTTTCAAATCCTAGTAAGGAAATATTCTCGGAATTGGACGAAATCAACGCCAGGGTCCTATTTTTGCACGAAGCTCTAAGACCGAGGTGAAAGGGAAGGGCCACAGTGTCACACATAGGCGGCGCGGCCCGTGCCTTGGCCGCGCGGCCCTAGTGTGTGGGGCCCTGTGGCCCCCCTCGTTGCTCTTCCGCCTACTTAAAGTCTCTCTGCCGCGAAACCCCTCTCCGTGCGACCGAGCTGCCGATACGGAAACCTTCCCGAGACGCGCCGCGCCAATCCCATTCCCGGGGATCTAGGTGAGACGCTCTTCCAAGACTTCGCTCTTCTGAGAGAGGGGACCATCTCCTGGGGATCTCTGATCACACATCGCTTCCGGGGTATGAGTGAGTAGTTCACCTCGACTATGGGTCCATAGCAGAGCTAGATCGTCTTTTCCTAATTGTGCTTCATTGTTGGATCTTGTGAGCTGGTCAACATGATCAAGATCATCTATCTGTAATACTATATGTTGTGGTTGTCGGACCGATGGATAGAGAGTACTATGTTATGGCAGTGATTATCAATCTATTACCTATGTGTTGTTTATGATCTTGCATGCTCTCCGCTATTAGCAGAGGCTCTGCCAAGTTTTTGCCTTAACTCCAAGAGGGAGTATTTATGCTCGAAAGAGTGGTTCATGTCACTAAATCTCAGATGCTGACAAAAGTTCTAAGGTCAGACAAATACAAGCAATGTGATAAAACATTGATGCTATGTTCTGGAAAGATGTAGTTGGGGATTACATTACGCACCATACTTATCGCAATTGTCTCCATGTTTATAAATCTATCACTTGAGCTGTAGTTCTGATTGATGAACTCTAAGGTGGACTTTTTAGGGTATAGAAGATGTCAGATATGTTTATACTATGGTCGTAATGTTCGATTAACTTTACTATATTTATCATATCATGTATGTGTATTGTTATTCTCTTTATTTGTCAATTGCCCCACTATAATTTGTTCACCCAACATGCTTTAATCTTATGGGAGACACACCTCTAAACTGTGGACCCCAATCCTATTCTTTACATCGCATACAATCTATTGCAATTGTTCTTTACTATTTTCGCAAATAATCATCCTCCACACAATACTGTTAATCCTTTGTTACAAGCAAGCCTGAGATTGACAACCTCACTGCTTGCTGGGGCAAAGTACTTTGCTGGCTGCAGGTTCCATCGCTAAGGCGAATCCTGTGTTGCGCTCGCATCACATTTCGCCACCATCAACCTTCAACGTTTCTGCTCCTCCGTTTGATTAAATCTTTGTTTTCTCTCGAGGGAAAACTTGCCACTAAGGCATCATACCTTCCTCTGGTCTCAACGGACGTGTACATCGACGCGCATCAACTGCTTTCCGCGGGCCGTTAATGAGATCAAGACACACTGTAAGGGGAGTCTCCACTTCCCCAATCTCTTTACTTTGTTTTTGTCTTGCTTTATTCTTATTTACTACTTTGTTTATTGCATTAAACAAAAACACACAAAATTAGTTGCTAGTTTTACTTATTTACTATTCTTGTTCCCTATATCAAAAACACAAAAATAGTTACTTGCATTTACTTTATCTAGTTTGCTTTATTTACTCTTGCTAAAATGAATACCCCTGAAAATAATAAGTTGTGTGACTTCACAAACACAAATAATAATGATTTCCTATGCACACCTATTGCTCCACTTGCTACTACAGCAGAATTCTTTGAAATTAAACCTGCTTTATCTTGTTATGAGAGAGCAATTTTCTGGTGTTAGTACTGATGATGCTGCCGCCCATCTTAATAATTTTGTTGAACTTTGTGAAATGCAAAAGTATAAGGATGTAGATGGTGATATTATTAAATTGAATTTCTTCCTTTCTCATTAAGAGGAAGAGCTACAAAGATTGGTTGCTATCTTTGTCTAAGAATAGTATTGATTCATGACTAAATGTAAAGATGCTTTATTGGTAGATATTATCCTCCCGCTAAAAATTATATCTTGAGAAGTAGCATAATGAATTTTAAGCAATTAGATACAGCTGAACATGTTGTTCAAGCATGGGAGAGAATGAAATCTTTGGTAAAGAATTGCCCAACCCATGGACCACTACTTGGATGATCATCCAAACCTTCTATGCAAGACTAAATTTTTCTTCGTGAATTTGATGATTCAATTACTGAGGTACCCTTATGTCCATCACTTTGGGGCGGCTACAAAGCTTTGATGATATGATGATAAATTACTCGAATGGCACACGGAAGAGCTCCACAAGGTAAGAAGGGTAAATTCCGTTGAAGAAACCTCTTCCTTGAGTGATAAGATTGATGTGATTATGTCTATGTTTGTGAATGGAGATCGAATGTTGATCCAAATAATGTTCCTTTAGCTTCATTGGTTGCTCAAGAAGAAAATGTTGACATAATCATTAAAAATAATAATTTCAACAACAATGCTTATAGGAACACCTGTAATAACTATAGGCCATATCCTCGCTAGTGGTAATGATTATGGTCTCATGTAGATAATGAGAAAGATCAAATTGAAAGAACGACGTGCACTGTTGCAATCACATACAGATGAACATTAATGGCTTTACTAAACCATGAATGAACAATCCACTGCATGGAAAATATAGAAATCAACTGAAACTTGGAATAAGATTTCTGGTCTGCAAACTAAATTCATAAATTATTAAACCATCTTTATACATGTCCCATTCAACCTCCCAATTAAATATCACAACCTGAGACATAATAATAAGATTACTTAATTACATAAATTCAATTCAGTAGAATGAATGAGAAATATAAGATTAATGGCTGAATTGCGTGCTAGGTGGGTGATACGTCTCCAACGTATCGATAATTTCTTATGTTCCATGCTACTTTATTGATGATACATACATGTTTTATGCACATTTATATGTCATATTTATGCATTTTCGGAACTAACCTATTAACAAGATGCCGAAGAGCTCGCTTGTTGTTTTCTGCTATTTTGGTTTCGTAAATCCTAGTAAGGAAATATTCTAATTGGACGAAATCACCGCCCAGGTCCCTATTTTCACGAAGCTTCCGTAAGACCGAAGAGATAATCGAGGGGCGACGAGGCGCCGCCAACATAGGGCCGCGCGGCCAGGGGCCCGCGCCGCCTATGGTGTGGGCCCCCGTCAGCCCCGACCCACCCTTTCGCCTACTTAAATCCTCCGTCGCGAACCCCCCAGTACCGACGATACCTAAAACCTTCCAGAGACGCCGCGAATCCTGTCTCGGGGGATTCAGGAGATCGCTCCGGCACCCTGCGGGAGAGGGGATTCATCTCCCTGGGAGGACTCTTCATCGCCATGATCGCTCCGGAGTGATGAGTGAGAAGTCCTGGACTATGGGTCCACAGCAGTAGGTAGATGGTTGTCTTCTCCGCTTGTGCTATCATTGTTTGGATCTTGTGAGCTGCCTAACATGATCAAGATCATCTATTTGTAATGCTACATGTTGTGTTTGTCGTGGGATCCGATGGATAGAGAATACTATGTTATGGTGATTATCAATCTATTGTTTGTGTGTTGTTTATGATCTTGCATGCTCTCCGTTATTGTGCAGGCTCTGGCCAAGTTTTTGGTCTTTGTAACTCCAAGAGGAGTATTTATGCTCGATAGTGGGTTCATACCTTCACTACACTGGGATCGTGATGAGGTTCTAAGGTTGTGATGCTGCTGCTACCAGATAAAACATTGATGCGTGCCCAATGATGTAGTTGTTGATTACATTACGCACCATACTTAATGCAATTGTTCCGTTGCTTTGCAACTTAATACTGAATGGGGTTCGGATGATAACCTGAAGGTGGACTTTTTAGGCATAGATGCAGTTGGATGGCGGTTGATGCGCGTAAATGTACACGTCCGTTGGGAACCCCAAGAGGAAGGTATGATGCGCACAACAGTGCAAGTTTTCCTCGTAAAAGAAACCAAGGCTGATCGAACCAGGGAGGAGCCAAGAAGCACGCTGAAGGTTGATGGTCGCGGGAATGATGCTGCGCAACACTAGGGATTCCGGCGCCAACGCTGAACCTGCACAACACAACCCAAGTACTTTGCCCTAACGAACAAAGGAGGTTGTTTGGTCCACCTAGCCATAACAAAGATTAAACTTATCGAGTGGAAGATGTTTGCAAAGAAAACAGCAAACACAATTGCGTAGATTGTATGCTATGTAAAGAATAGGACCGCAGTTCACTAGAGGTGTCTCTCCCATAAGATAAAAGTATGTTGGGTGAACAAATTACATGGGGCAATTGACAAATGGAGAAAGGCATAATAATGCATATACATGATATGATAAATATAGTGAGAGATTTAATTGGGCATTACGACAAAATACATAGACCGCCATCCAACCGCATCTATGCCTAAAAAGTCCACCTTCAGGTTATCATCCTAACCCCATTCAGTATTAAGTTGCTAAGCAACACAACTGCATTAAGTATGGTGCGTAATGTAATCGACAACTACATCCTTAGACATAGCATCAATGTTTTATCCCCCTAGTGGCACAAAGACATCACAACCCTAGAACCTACTGTCACGATCCCACATTCAATGAAGGCATGAACCCGCTATCGAGCATAAATACTTCCCTCTTGAAGTTAAGAGCAAAACTTGGCAAGAGCCTCTACTAATAACGATATCATGCAAGATCATAAACAAATACAAAAACAATAGATTGATAATCACCATAATCATAGTACTCTCAATCCTCGGATCCCACAAACACAACATAGAATTACATATAGATGATCTTGATCATGTTAGGCAGCTCACAAGATCCAACAACAAGCACAACAAGGAGAAGACGACCATCTAGCTACTGCTATGGACCCATGGTCCAAAGGTGAACTACTCACCATCACCCTGGTGCCAATTGGCAGTAGAGTCCTCCCAGGAGATGAATCCCCTCCGGCAGCAGTGCCGAGGCTACTCGAATCCCGAGATGACTGCGGCGGGCAGCGCTCCGAAGGTTTTCCGTATCGTGGCTCTCAAGATCGGGGGTTTTCGCGAATGAGGCTTGGTAAAGGAAGGTCAACGCTGGGGCCACACGAGGGGCCCAGGGGGCAGGTCATGGCTATGCCGGAGATGACCGCCGCCCTAGCCTCTGGTTGCCTCGTGGCCCCACTTCATGGTCTCTTCGTTTCCAAGTCAGGCAAAATAGACTCCCGGCGAAAGTTTCGCCCACCCGAGAATATTTCCTTACTAGGATTTTCAAACTAAAAATAAGTGTAAATGTTAAAACTGCCCTTTCTCGGCATCTTGTGCCATAGGTTAGTTCCAGAAAATGCATAAATATGACATATAATGCATAAAACATGTAGGTATCATCACAAAAAGTAGCATGGAACATAAGAAATTATCGATACGTTGGAGACTGATCAAGATCCCCAGTGCAGAAGCTCGCTGTCCTTAGCAGGTAAATACAACAAGATAATTTCAAGTAGACATACATCAGAATCTGTGGATCATACTATTTGTAAACATATGTAATGAAATGCAGCGATCAAAATAAAGGTAATGACATGAGTAAACAACTCAATCATAAAGCAAAGACTTTTCATGAATAGTACTTCAAGACAAGCATAAGTCCTGCATAAGAGTTAACTCATAAAGCAATAAATCAAAGTAAAGGTGTTGAAGCAACACAAAGGAAGATTAAGCTTCAAGCTGTTGCTTTCAACTTATAACATGTATATCTCATGGATATTGTCAACATAAAGTAATATAACAAGTGCAATATGCAAGTATGTATGAATCAATGCACAGTTCACACAATTTGCTTCTTAAGGTGGAGGAAGATAGGTAAACCGACTCAACAATAAAAGTAAAAGAAAGGTCCTTCAAAGAGGAAAGATCGATTGTAGATTTGTGCTAGAGCTTTTATTTTGAAAACATGAAACAATTTTGTCAAACGTAATAATAATAAAGCATATGAGTTATGTAAATTATATCTAAAAGTTGCAAGCTCATGCATAGTATACCAATAGTGTCCGCACTGGCCCCACTAGCTTGGATCTTCGCAACGCACATGTTTCAACCAAGTGTCACAAGGGGTACCTCCCGCCCGCACAAAGGTCTAAGGAGAATGCTCGCATTTTGGATTTCGCTTGATTATTCTCAACTTAGACATCCATACCGGGACAACATGGACAATGATAATGGACTCCTTTAAAATGCATACACAGCAATAATTACGTTATTCTCATATGAGATTGCGGATATATGTCCAAACTGAAACTTCCACCATGATTCATGGCTTTAGTTAGCGGCCCAATGTTCTTCTAACAATTTTGCATGCTCCAACCACTAAAATGATAGATCGTTCAGACAAGACGGACATGCATAGCAACTCACATGATATTCAACAATAGTTGATGGCGTTCCCCAGAAGCATGGTTATCGCACAACAAGCAACTTAATAAAATATAAAGTGCATAAGTACATATTCAATACTAATATAGTTTTTAAGGCTATTTTGTCCCATGAGCTATATATTGCAAAGGTAAATGATGGAATTTAAAGGTAGCACCTAAGCAATTTACTTTGGAATGAAGCAGAAATACCATGTAGTAGGTAGGTATGGTGGACAATTGGCATAGAAGTTGGCTCAAGGATTTTGGATGCATGAGAAGTATTCCCTCGATACAAGGTTTAGCTAGCAAGGTTATTTGAAGCAGCAAACCCAAGGATGAACAAGTGCACAAAACTCACATAAAAGACATATTGTAAACATTATAAGACTCTACACCGTCTTCCTTGTTGTTCAAAACTCAATACCAGATATTATCTAGACCTTAGAGAAACCAAATATGCAAATCCAATTTAGCAAGCTCTATGTATTTCTTCATTAATGGGTGCAAAGCATATGATGCAAGAGCTTAAACATGAGCACAACAATTGCCAAGTATCACATTATCCAAGACATTTTAGAATTACTACATGTAGCTGATACGTCTCCAACGTATCGATAATTTCTATGTTCCATGCTACTTTATTGATGATACCTACATGTTTTATGCACATTATATGTCATATTTATGCATTTCCTTTCTCTGGAACTAACCTATTAACAAGATGCCGAAGAGCCGGTGTTTTTTATTGTTTTTGGTTTCAGAAACTTAGTAAAGAAATATTCTCGAAATTGGACCAAACTTTCGCCCGTGGTCCTATTTTTGCACGAGCCTAAGACCGAAGACCTAATCTAAGTGGGGCCACGAGGAGTCAGGGTGGCCTGCCGCGGCCTGGCCCCGGCCGCGCCCACCCAGTTCCCCGGGCCCCTCGTGTGGCCCCTCACGATGCCTTCCGCCCACTTAAAGCTCCCGTCGCGAAACCCCCAATACGAGAGCCACGATACGAAAACCCTACAGAGACGTCGCCGCCGCGAATCCCATCCTGGGGGATTCAGGAGATCGGCACTTCGCCGGAAAGAGGGGATTCATCTCCCTGAGGCCTTCATCGCCATGATCGCCCTCCGAGTGATGAGTGAGTAGTCCACCCCCGGACCATGGGTCCAGGTAGCTAGATGGTCGTCTTCTCCTTGTTGTGCTTCATTGTTAGATCTTGTGAGCTGCCTAACATGATCAAGATCATCAATATGTAATTGTTGTGTTTGTTGGGATCCGATGGATAGAGAGTACTATGATTATGGTGATTATCAATCTATTGTTCATGTGTTGTTTATGATCTTGCATGCCTCCAAGTATTAGTAGAGGCCTGCCAGTTTTACTTCTTAACTCCAAAGAGGAGTAATTATGCCTGGAGTAGTGGGTTCATGCCTTCATTGGATCTGGGAAGTGATATAAAGTTCTAAGGTTGTGATGTGTGTCAGTTGCCACTAGGGATAAAACATTGATGCTATGTCTATGATGTTGTTTATTACATTATTATTAAATACTTTCTTTAATGTAATTGTCTCTGCTTTGCAACTTAATACCGGAGGGGGTTCTGACGATACCCGAAGGTGGACTTTTTAGTATTAGATGCATGCTGGATAGGTCTATGTACTTTGTCGAATGCCCAATTAAATCTCACTATATTTACTGTCATGTATATGCATTGTTATTTTCTATTTGTCAATTGCCCATCAGAATTTGTTCACCCAACATGCTTTTATCTTATGGGAGAGACACCTCTTGTAACTCTGGACCCCCGTCCTATTCTTTACATAGCATAATTCTACTTGTTTTATCGTTTTGCAAACATCTTCCACTGAGCATTAAGCATCCTTTGTTACAAAGAAGTCATGGAGATTGACAACCTCACTGCTTCCTGAGACAAAGTACTTGGGTTGTGTTGTGCAGGTTCCTAGTTGGCTCCGTATCCCTGGTGTTGTGCCGCATCACATTTCACACCATCAACCTTCAACGTGCTTCTTGGCTCCCACCAACATTAAACCTTTGGTTTCTTTCTCAGGGAAAACTTGCTACTGTGCGCATCATACCTTCCTCTTGGGGTTCCCAACGAACGTGTGAGTTACACGCCATCAGTAGCATTTTCCAATTCCAACCATATAACAATTTAACGAAGAAGAAACTTCGCCATGAACATTATGAGTAAAGCCTAGGACATACAAAGCCCATATGCAACAAATGAGCGTGTCTCTCTCCCTACAAAGTGAATGCTGTGATCCATTTTGTCTAAAACAAAAACAAAACGAAAACAAACCAATGCTCTAAGTAAAGAACACAAGATGTGATTAAATAAAAATATAGTTTAGGGGAGGAACCCGATGATGTTGTCGATGAAGAAGGGGATGCCTTAAGCATCCCAAGCTTAGACGCTGAGTCTTCTTAAATATGCATGGGTGAACCACGGGGGCATCCCCAAGCTTAGAGCTTACAGGATCATAGTATATCATTCTCCTCTCTTGACCCTTTGAAACTTCTCCTTCACACCAAACTTCATAAAACTCATTAGTAGGTTAGTACACATTACACCACCCCTATCTCCTCAGAGGTGACACAAATCATTACTACTTCTCTCGGACATTGCATAATGCTACTGGACATTAACGGATCAAAGAAATAAATCCAACATAGCAAAAGAGGCACAGCGAAATAGAAACTGACAAAACAGAACAGTCCGTAAACATGAATCTGAAAGGGGGCACTAGACTTGTTCAAATGGAAAAACTCAAAACCAATGAAAGTTACGTACATATCTCAGGATCACGCCGTAAATTGGCAACATTTTTCGAATTTTCTACGCAGAATCATGCCCAGATTCGCAGACAGCAATGCTGTTTCGCGCAGCGATCCCAAATATAACATCAACTTTGACATAGAAACTTTACTTGTACAAAAACATGATAAGGAGAGGTTGCTACGTAGGTAAACAACTTCCAAGACTCAACAAAAACAAAAATTATTGTAGGTAAAAACATGGGTTACTCCCCATAAGCGTCTTTAACGCCTTCTTGCCTAGGCGCAAAGTGCAAATCATAACATCGAGAGATGAAGCATCAACATTATTGTTTCTTTTCTAATATGCATTCTTCTTGCAGAGGGTGCTTTAGGTGCTCCATTATCTAAATTCTCTATGGTGGTGCTAGGGGTCTTAGAAATTTTAGGTCTATAATAATTCTTTTGTTTAGGCACTTTAGAGGCGTACATGAATTTTTGCTCTTTCCCCACGTAAGCTTTCTCATTATACTTGAGAGAAGAAAAGGTTGAACCCAAGGTTCCCATAGCTTTTTCAAGTTCATCAATCCTATTGGTTTGATTATCATGGATAACACAAGTTCCTAGGACACTAATTCTTCCATCAATTCCTCCTAGGGATTTATCAAGTTCATCAGTTTTATCCAATAACATTTCCAATTTAGTTTCAATACTTGGAAAAAATTTCTCTATGGTTTCCAATTTTTCATAACATCCTCAAGAGAGATTTCAATTTTAACTCTATTAACAATGTGGTATTCCAACTAGACTCAATGATGCAACTAGCTTTTAAAGCGGGAGTACCTAGGAAATTCGAAAGAGTATCAAGAACATATCTATTCCAACTAGATAAACCAACATAAAAGTTCCTAAGAAGGATAGTGGTGGAGGGTTTCTTAATGCACCTTTGATGAGCATTACTAATTCTATACCAAGCATCTTTAAAACTTTCTCCACCTTGTTGCTTAAAAGAACGAACTTCACCTCAGGATTACTCATTTTAGTAGCAGTAAAATAAAACAAACTAGATAAAGTAAATGCAAGTAACTAATTTTTTGTGTGTTTTTGATATAGAGAGTAAGACAGTAAATAAAGTAAAACTAGTAACTAATTTTTTTTTGTGTTTTGATTTAGTGCAGCAAACAAAGTAGTAAATAAAATAAAGCAAGACAAAAACAAAGTAAAGAGATTGAGAAGTGGGAGACCCCCCTTGCACCGTGTCTTGATCTCCCCGGAAGCGGCGCCATACAAAAAAAGGCTTGATGCGCGTAAATGTATACGGCGCCCGTTGGGAACCCCAAGAGGAAGGTAAGTTGCACACAGTAGCACAAGTTTTCCCTCATAAAGAAACCAAGGTTGATCGAACTGTGAGGAGCCAAGAAGGAGCTTTGAAGGTTGATGGTCATGAATGTGATAAGTACAAGAACACTGTGATTCCTACGCTAACACGAACCCGCACAACATTAACCTGGGCACTTTGCCCCAACGAAACAAAGAGGTTGTCATGTCACCGGCTTGATGTAACAAAGGATTAAACGTATCGAGGGAAGATGTTTGCAAAGAAAACAGTGAAACACAATTGCAGTAGATTGCATGCTATGTAAAGAATAGGACCGGGGTCCACAAAGCCACTAGAGGTGTCTCTCCCATAAGATAAAGCATGTTGGGTGAACAAATTACAATAGGTAATTGACAAATAGAGAAAGGTATAACAATGCATATACATGATATGATAAATATAGTGAGATTTAATTGGCATTACGACAAATACATAGACCGCCATCCAACCGCATCTATGCCTAAAAAGTCCACCTCAGTTATCATCCGAACCCCATTCGGTATTAAGTTAATCAATTGCATTAATTGCATTAAGTATGGTATGTAATGACCCACAACTACATCCTTAGACATAGCATCAATGTTTTATCCCTAGTGGCAACAAAGACATCACAACCTTAGAACTTACTGACACGATCCCAGATTCAATGAAGGCATGAACCCACTATCGAGCATAAATACCTCTTGGAGTTAAGAGCAAATACTTGCTAGAGCCTCTACTAATAACGAGAGCATGCAAGATCACAAACAACACATAAACAATAGATTGATAATCACCATAATCATAGTACTCTCTATCCATCGGATCCCGACAAACACAACATATAGAATTACATATAGATGATCTTAATCATGTTAGGCAGCTCACAAGATCCAACAATGAAGCACAACAAGAAGGAGAAGACGACCATCTAGCTATTGCCTGTGGACCCATGGTCCAGGGGTGAACTACTCACTCATCACTCCGAGGCGACCATGGCGGTGTAGAGTCCTCCCGAGAGATGAATCCCCTCTCCGGGCAGTGGTGCCGAGGCGATCTCCGAACTCTCGAGATGATTCCGCGCGGCGGCGCCCTCTCCGGAAGGTTTTCCGTATCGTGCTCTCGGTACTGGGGGTCCGGAGGCTTTAAGTGGGCGGAAGGTCAACGCGGGGGCCACATGAGGGCCCCACAGGCCGGCGCGGCTGTGGCTTGGGCCGCGCCGCCCTAGCCCCCGGCTGGCCTTCGTGGCCCCACTTCGTTATCTCTTCCTAGCCTTCCGGAAGTCTCTCGTGCAAAATAGGACCTCGGGCGAAAGTTTCATTCACACCCGAGAATATTTTACTAGGACTGAACCAAAACAGTTATAAAACAGAACTGCTCTTCTAACATCTTGTTAATAGGTTAGTTCCAATATAAATGCATAAATATGACATATAATGTGCATAAACATGTAGGTATCATCAATAAAGTAGCATGGAACATAATAGATTATCGATACACGTTTGAGACGTATCAATGTCTATGTACTTTGTCGTAATGCCCGGATTAAATCACTATATTTATCATATCATGTATATGCATTGTTATGCGCTTTCATTTGTCAATTGCCCGACCGTAATTTGTTCACCCAACATGCTTTTATCTTATGGGAGAGACACCTCTAGTGAACTGTGGACCCCGGTCCTACTCTTTACATAGCATACAATCTACCGCAATTGTGTTTTACTATTTTCTTGCAACCAATCATCGTATCATACGCTTAATCCTTTGTTACAGCAAGCTGCAAGGAGATCGTCGGCCCACTAAGCTAGCAAAGTACGGTTGTGTTGTGCAGGTTCCACGCGTTGCCGGAATCCCCGTTGTTGCGCCGCATCACATTTCACCACCATCAACCTTCAACGTGCTTCTGGCTCCTCCTTGGCCCGATTAAACCTTGGTTTCTTTCTCGAGGGAAAACTTGCTACCGTGCTATCATACCTTCCTCTTGGGGTTCCCAACGAACATGTGAGCTGCACGCCATCAAGCTCTTTTTCTCGCGCCGTTGCCGGGGAGATCAAGACACGCCGCAAGGGGAGTCTCCACTTCTCAATCTCTTTACTTTGTTTTTGTCTTGCTTTATTTTATTTACTACTTTGTTTGTTGCACCTAAACAAAACACACAAAAAATTAGTTGCTAGTTTTACTTATTTACTGTCTTGCTCTCTAATTAAAACACAAAAACTAGTTACTTGCATTTACTTTATCTAGTTTGTTTCATTCCTGTTGCTAAAATGAATACCTCGTACTAAGTTGTGTGACTTCACAAATGCAAATAATAATGATTTCTTATGCACACCTATTGCTCCACCCGCTACTACAACAGAATTCTTTGAAATTAAACCGCTTTACTAAATCTTATCATGAGAGATCAATTTTCTGGTGCTAGTTCTCGATGATGTCGCTGCCCATCTCAATAATTTGAACTTTGTGAAATGCAAAATTATAAGGATGTAGATGTGATATTATTAAATTGAAATCTTTTCTCATTAAGAGGAAGAGCTAAAGATTGGTTGCTATCTTTGCCTAAGAATAGTATTGATTCATGGACTAAATGCAAGGATGCTTTTATTGGTAGATATTATCCTCCCGCTAAAATTATATCTTTGAGAAGCAGCACAATGAATTTTAAGCAATTAGATACTGAACATGTTGCTCAAGCATGGGAGAGAATGAAAACTTTGGTAAAGAATTGCCCAACCCATGGACCGACTACTTGGATGATCATCCAAACCTTCTATGTAGGACTAAATTTTTCTTCAAGGAATTTATTGGATTCAGCTGTGCTGGAGGTACCTTATGTCCATCACTTTGGGGGCGGCTAAAAAGCAAGTGATGATAAGGACATAAATTAGAGAATGGCACACGAAATTGCCCCTGCAGACGGAGGACAAAGGGTTTTCATCTCGCGAAGAATCAGCAGTTGTGTTGAGGGCACTATTGACTAAGCTAAATACCATTTTCACTACTTTTGGCCACAGGCGAGATAGAGTTTTCAAGAAGAAAATGTTGATGTGAATTTCATTAAAAATAATAATTTCAACAACAATGCTTATAGGAACAACTCTGGTAATAACTATAGGCCATATCCTTCTGCTAATGGTAATGGTATGGTAATTCTTATGGGAATTCTTACAATAATAATAGGAGTGTACCCTCTGGTCTTAAAGCTATGCTTAAAGAATTTATTAGTACACAAACTGCTTTTAACAAATGTAGAGGAAAAGCTTGATAAAATTGATACTATTGCTTCTAGAGTTGATAGACTTGCCTCTGATGTTAATCTTTTAAAATTGAAAGTTATGCCTAATAATGATATTAATAATAAGATTACTACTACAGCAAATGCCATCCAAGTTAGAATTAATGAGAATATAAGATTAATGGCTGAATTGCGTGCTAGGTGGGATAGAGAAGAAAATGAAAACTAGCTAAAGAGAATAATGTAGCTAAAGTTTGGACTATTACCACCACTAGTAATGCTAATTCTTCATATGTACACCTTCTACTACCAATGGTAAAATAATTGGTGTTGGCAATGTTTCTACTTCTAGTGCAAAGCGCTCTGAAACTGCTAAAACCGCTTGTGATAAAACTGCTGAAATTTTTTCCAACCTTGGGGATGATAATCCCATTGCTTTAGATTGTAATGAATTAGATTTTGATGATTGCCACATCTCTGAAGTTATAAAGTTCTTACAAAAACTTGCTAAAAGTCCTAATGCTAGTGTTATAAATTTAGCCTTTACAAAACATATTACAAATGCTCTCATAAAAGCTAGAGAAGAGAAACTAAAACTAGAAACTTCTATTCCAGAAAAGCTAGAAGGTTGGGAGCCTATCATTAAAATGAAATTCAATGACTTTAACAATGTTTTTATGTGGATCTTGTTGCGCAATTTTTATTTAAGATTAAGACATGTTTGACTTGCCACCATTGAAGAATTGTTATTTGGATGTGAATCTTGCAGATAATGTTAAAAAGAAACCTTTGGGAGGATTGATAATATGCGCACGGTTAACAATAACCTTTGTCCCCGTTGATTTTGTTGTCTTGGATATCAAATGCAATGCATCTTGTCCTATTGTGTTGGAAAGACCTTTTCTTCGAACCGTTGGTGCTATTGAGATATGAAGGAAGGTAATAGAAATTACCTCTCAAGAAAGGTATGGAACACTTCCCTAGAAAGAGAATGAAATTGCCTTTTGATTCTATTATTAGAACAAGTTATGATGTTGATGCTTCTACTCTTTGATGTTACTTGATTTGCACTTTCTGCGCCAAGAAAGGCGTTAAAGAAAGCACTTCTTGGGAGATAAACCTGTGTGTTTATTTTACTACAGCAATTTTTGTTTTGTTGAGTCTTGAAGTTGTTTACTACTGTAGCAACCTCTCCTTATCATGTTTTTGTGCCAAGTAAAGTTTCTATGTCAAAGTTGATGTTATATTTTGGGATCGCTGCGCAGAAACAGCATTGCTGTCTGTCACGAATCTGGGCACAGTTCTCTGTAAAAATTCGAAAAAATCTGCCAATTTACGAGCGTGATCCTCAGATGTGTACGCAACTTTCATTAGTTTTGAGTTTTTCCATTTGAGCAAGTCTGGTGCCATCTTTAAATTGGCTTTACGACTGTTCTGTTTTTTGACAGATTCTCGCTTTTTATTTCGCATTGCCCCTTTTGCTATGTTGGATTTATTTTGATCCATTAATGTCCAGTAGCTTTATGCAATGTCCAGAAGTGTAAAGAATGACGTCACCTCTGAATGTGTGAATTATTAATTGTGCACTAACCCTCTAATGAGTTTGCTTGAAGTTTGGTGCAAGGAAGTTTTCAAGGGTCAAGAGAGTATGATATACTATGATCAAGAGGAGTGAAAGCTCTTAAGCTTGGGGATGCCCTGGTTCACCCCTGCATATTTTAAGAAGACTCAAGCGTTGGTCTAAACGTATCAAGGCATCCCCTTCTTCATCGACAACATCATCAGGTTCCTCCCCTGAAACTATATTTTTATTCAATCACATCTTGTGTTCTTTACTTGGAGCGTCGGTTTGTTTTTGTTTTTGTTTTTGTTTGAATAAAATGGATCCTAGCATTCACTTTGTGGGAGAGAGACACGCTCCGCTGTTGCATATGGACAAATATGTCCTTAGGCTTTACTCATAATGTTCAAGGCGAAGTTTCTTCTTCGTTAAATTGTTAAAATGTCTTGGATAATGTGATACTTGGCAATTGTTGTGCTCATGTTTAAGCTCTTGCATCATATGCTTTGCACCCATTAATGAAGAAATACATAGAGCTTGCTAAAATTTGATTTGCATATTTGGTCTCTAAGGTCTAGATAATATCTAGTATTGAGTTTTGAACAACAAGGAAGACGGTGTAGAGTCTTATAATGTTTACAATATGTCTTTTATGTGAGTTTTGCTGCACCGGTTCATCCTTGAGTTTGCTTCAAATAACCTTGCTAGCCTAAACCTTGTATCGAGAGGGAATACTTCTCATGCATCCAAAATCCTTGAGCCAACCACTATGCCATTTGTGTCCACCATACCTACCTACTACATGGTATTTCTCCGCCATTCCAAAGTAAATTTCTTGAGTGCTACCTTTAAAATTCCATCATTTACCTTTGCAATATATAGCTCATGGGACAAAATAGCCTTAAAAACTATCGTACTATTGAATATGTACTTATGCACTTTATCTTTTATTAAGTTGCTTGTTGTGCGATAACCATGCTTCTGGGGAACGCCATCACCTATTGTTGAATATCATGTGAGTTGCTATGCATGTCCGTCTTGTCTGAAGGATCTATCACCTTAATGATTGGAGCATGCAAATTGTTAGAGAAGAACATTGGGCCGCTAACTAAAGCCATGAATCATGTTTCAGTTTTGGACATATATCATCAATCTCATATGAGAATAATAATCATTGCTACATGCTTATGCATTTAAGAGGAGTCCATTATCTGTTGTCCATGTTGTCCCGGTATGGATGTCTAAGTTGAGAATAATCAAAAGCGAGAAATCCAAAATGCGAGCATTCTCCTTAGACCTTTGTAAGGCGGCATGGAGGTACCCTTTGTGACACTTGGTTGAAACATGGCATGCAAAGATCCGGTAGTCCAAGCTAAGTAGGACAAGGTGCGGGCACTATTAGTATACTATGCATGAGGCTTGCAACTTGTAAGATATAATTTACATAACTCATATGCTTTATTACTACCGTTGACAAAATTGTTTCATGTTTTCAAAATAAAAAGCTCTAGCACAAATACAGCAATCGATGCTTTCCTCTTTGAAGGACCATTCTTTTACTTTTATTGTTGAGTCATTTACCTATCTCCCTCCACCTAAGAAGCAAACACTTGTGTGAACTGGCATTGATTCCTACATACTTGCATATTGCACTTTATATTACTTTATGTTGACAATATCCATGAGATATACATGTTATAAGTTGAAAGCAACCGCTGAAACTTAATCTTCTTTTGTGTTGCTTCAATATCTTTACTTTGATTTATTGCTTTATGAGTTAACTCTTATGCAAGACTTATTGATGCTTGTCTTGAAGTACTATTCATGAAAAGTCTTTGCTATATGATTCACTTGTTTACTCATGTCATTACTTTTGTTTTGATCGTGCATTCATTACATATGTTTACAAATAGTATGATCAAGATTATGATGGCATGTCACTTCAGAAATTATCTTTGTTATCGTTTTACCTGCTCGGGACGAGCAGAACTAAGCTTGGGGATGCTGATATCGTCTCCAACGTATCGATAATTTCTTATGTTCCATGCTACTATTGATGATACCTACATGTTTTATGCACATTATATGTCATATTTATGCATTTTCGGAACTAACCTATTAACAAGATGCCGAAGAGCCGGTTCTGTTTTTCTGCTGTTTTTGGTTTCGAAATCCTAGTAAGGAAATATTCTAATTGACGAAATCACCGCCGGGTCCTATTTTCAGACTTCCGAAGACGAAGAGAGAACGAGTGGGCGGCGCCCCACCCAGGCCGGGGCCAGGGGGCCCGCGCCTCGCCTATGGTGGGCCCCTCGTCGCCCCCGATCTACCCTCGCCTACTTAAAGCCGCCGCGAAACCCCGGTGCAGAGAGCCACGATCTAAAACCTTCCGAGACGCGCCGCCGCGGGTCCCATCTCTGGGGATTCAGAGATCGCCTCCGCACCCTGCCGGAGAGGATTCATTCCTGAGGACTCTCATCGCCATGATCGCCTCCGAGTGATGGTGAGTAGTTCACCCCTGGACTATGGGTCCATAGCGTAGCTAGATGGTCATCTTCTCCTTGTTGTGCTTCATTGTTGGATCTTGTGAGCTGCCTAACATGATCAAGATCATCTATCGTAATACTATATGTTGTGTTTGTCGGGATCCGATGGATAGAGAATACTATGTTATGGTGATTATCAATCTATTGTTTATGTGTTGTTTATGATCTTGCATGCTCTCCGTTATTAGTAGAGGCTCTGGCCAAGTTTTTGCTCTTAACTCCAAGAGGGAGTATTTATGCTCGATAGTGGGTTCATGCCTTCATTGACACCTGGGATCGTGACAGGAGGTTCTAAGGTTGTGATGTGCTGTTGCCACTAGGGATAAAACATTGATGCTATGTCTAAGGATGTAGTTGTTGATTACATTACGCACCATACTTAATGCAATTGTCTGCTTTGCAACTTAATACTGAATGGGGTTCGGATGATAACCTGAAGGTGGACTTTTAGGCATAGATGCAGTTGGATGGCGGTCTATGTACTTTGTCGTAATGCCCGATTAAATCTCACTATATTTATCATATCATGTATATGCATTGTTATGCCCTTCTCTATTTGTCAATTGCCCGACTGTAATTTGTTCACCCAACATGCTTTTATCTTATGGGAGAGACACCTCTAGTGAACTCTGGACCCCGGTCCTATTCTTTACATAGCATACAATCTACTGCAATTGTGTTTTACTATTTTCTTGCAAACAATCATCTTCCACTCGATACGCTTAATCCTTTGTTACAGCAAGCTGTGAGATTGACAACCTCACTGTTTCGTTGGGGCAAAGTACTTGGGTTGTGTTGTGCAGGTTCCACGTTGAGCGCCGGAACCCTGTTGTTGCGCCGCATCACATTTCGCCACCATCAACCTTTAACGTGCTTCTTGGCTCCTCCTGGTTCGATTAAACCTTGGTTTCTTTCTGAGGGAAAACTTGCTACTGTGCGCATCATACCTTCCTCTTGGGGTTCCCAACGAACGTGTGAGTTACACGCCATCAGTGGGATAGAGAAGAAAATGAAAAACTAGCTAAAGAGAATAATGTAGCTAAAGTTGGACTATTACCACCACTAGTAATGTTAATTCTTCACATGTTGCTGCACCTCCTACTATCAATGGTAAAATAATTGGTGTTGTCAATGTTTCTACTCCTAGTGCAAAGCGTACAAAACTGCCTGAAACCCTGTTTGTGATAAAACTGCTGAAATTTTTCAAAATATTGGTGACAATGATTCCATTGCTGTAGCTCATAATGATTTAGATTTTGATGATTGCCACATCTCTGAAGTTATAAAGTTCTTACAAAAACTTGCTAAAAGTCCTAATGCTAGTGCTATAAATTTGGCCTTTACAAAACACATTACAAATGCTCTCATTAAAGCTCGGGAAGAGAAACTAAAACTTGAAGCTTCTATTCCTAGGAAGTTAGAAGATGGTTGGGAGCCCATCATTAAAATGAAATTCAATGACTTTGAATGTAATGCTTTATGTGATCTTGGTGCAAGTATTTTCGTTATGCCTAAAAAGATTTATGATATGCTTGACTTGCCACCATTGAAGAATTGTTATTTGGATGTTAATCTTGCCGATAATGTTAAAAGAAACCTTTGGGGAGGATTGATAATGTGCGCATTACGGTTAACAATAACCTTGTCCCCGTTGATTTTGTTGTCTTGGATATCGAATGCAATGCATCTTGTCCTATTGTGTTGGGAAGACCTTTTCTTCGAACCTGTGCTGTTATTGATATGAAGGAAGGTAATATTAGATATCAATTTCCTCTCAAGAAAGGTATGGAACACTTCCTAGAAAGAGAATGAAATTGCCTTTTGATTCTATTATTAGAACAAGTTATGATGTTGATGCTTCTACTCTTGATGTTACTTGATTTGCACTTTCTGCGCCTAGCTGAAAGGCGTTAAAGAAAAGCACTTCTTGGGAGATAACCCATGTGTTTATTTTACTACAGCAATTTTTGTTTTGTTGAGTCTTGAGTTGTTTACTACTGTAGCAACCTCTCCTTATCATGTTTTTGTGCCAAGTAAAGTATCTATGCTAAAGTTGATGTTATATTTGGGATCGCTGCGCAGAAACAGCATTGCTGTCTGTCACGAATTCTGGCATAAGTCTCTGTAGAAAATTCGAAAAAATCTGCCAATTTACGAGCGTGATCCTCAGATATGTGCGCAACTTTCATTAGTTTTGAGTTTTTCCATTTGAGCAAGTCTAGTGCTCCTCTTCAGGTTCGTCTTTACGGACTGTTCTGTTTTTGACAGATTCTGCCTTTTATTTCGCATTGCCGTATTTGCTATGTTGGATGAATTCCTTTGATCCATTAATGTCCAGTAGCTTTGTGCAATGTCCAGAAGTGTTAAGAATGATTGTGTCACCTCTGAATATGTGAATTTTTAATTGTGCACTAACCCCTAATGAGTTTGCTTGAAGTTTGTGTGAAGGAAGTTTTCAAGGGTCAATAGAGGAGTATGATATACTATGATCAAGAGGAGTGAAAGCTCTAAGCATGGGGATGCCCCGTGGTTCATCCTCGCATATTTTAAGAAGACTCAAGCGTCTAAGCTTGGGGATGCCCAAGGCATCCCCTTCTTCATCGACAACATCATCAGGTTCCTCCCCTGGAACTATATTTTTATTCAGTCACATCTTATGTACTTTGCTTGGAGCGTCGGTTTGTTTTGCTTTTGTTTTTGTTTGAATAAAATGGATCCTAGCATTCACTGTATGGGAGAGAGACACGCTCCGCTGTTGCATATGGACAAATATGTCCTTAGGCTTTACTCATAATATTCAAGGCGAAGGTTGAAATTTCTTCGTTAAATTGTTATATGGTTGGAATCGGGAAATGCTACATGTAGTAATTCTAAAATGTCTTGGATAATGTGATACTTGGCAATTGTTGTGCTCATGTTTAAGCTCTTGCATCATATACTTTGCACCCATTAATGAAGAAATACATAGAGCTTGCTAAAATTTGGTTTGCATATTTGGTCTCTCTAAGGTCTAGATAATTTCTAGTATTGAGTTTTGAACAACAAGGAAGACGGTAGAGTCTTATAATGTTTACAATATGTCTTTTATGTGAGTTTTGCTGCACCGGTTCATCCTTGAGTTTGCTTCAAATAACCTTGCTAGCCTAAACCTTGTATCGAGAGGGAATACTTCTCATGCATCCAAAATCCTTGAGCCAACCACTATGCCATTCGTGTCCACCATACCTACCTACTACATGGTATTTCTCCGCCATTCTAAAGTAAATTGCTTGAGTGCTACCTTTAAAATTCCATCATTCGCCTTTGCAATATATAGCTCATGGGACAAATAGCCTTAAAAACTATTGTGGTAATGAATATGTAGTTATGTGTCTTAATTCTTATAAGTTGCTTGTTGAGCGGTAACCATGTTTCTGGGGACGCCATCAACTTTACCTTTGTTGGATATCATGTGAGATGCTATGCATGTTCGTCTTGTCTGAAGTAGTGGACTTCACGATCAAATGGTTTGAGTATGCATATGTTAGAGAAGAACATTGGGCCGCTAACTAAAGCCATGTATCATGGTGGAAGTTTCAAGTTTGGACATACAACCTCAATCTCTTATGAGAATATTAACTATCGTTGAATGCTTAAGCATGAAAAAGAGGAGTCCATTATCTGTTGTCTATGTTGTCCCGGTATGGATGTCTAAGTTGAGAATAATCAAAAGCGAGAAATCCAATGCGTGCTCTCCTTAGACACTTGTACAGGCGGCATAGAGGTACCCCTTTGTGACACTTGGTTGAAACATATGTTATGTGATGAGAATCCGTGTTTTCGAGCACTATTGGTACTCTATGCATGAGACATGCAACTTGTTGGAAGTATTATGCATAGCACATATGAATTATTACTACCGTTGACAAAATTGTTTCATGTTTTCAAAATAAAAGCTCTAGCACAAATATAGCAATCGATGCTTTGCTCTTTGAAGGACCTTTCTTTTACTTTTATTGTTGAGTCAGTTTACCTATGTCTCTCCACCTCAAGAAGCAAACTTGTGTGAACCGTGCATTGATTCCTACATACTTGCATATTGCACTTGTTATATTACTTTACATTGACACTATCCATGAGATATACATGTTATAAGTTGAAAGCAACCGCTGAAACTTAATCTTCCTTTGTGTTGCTTCAATACCTTTACTTTGATTTATTGCTTTATGAGTTAACTCTTATGCAAGACTTATTGATGCTTGTCTTGAAGTACTATTCATGAAAAGTCTTTGCTTTATGATTCATTTATTTACTCATGTCATTACCATTGTTTTGATCGCTGCATTCATTACATATGCTTACAATAGTATGATCAAGGTTATGATGGCATGTCACTCCAGAAATTATCCTTGTTATCATTTACCTGCTCGGGACTAACTAAGCTTGGGGATGCTGATACGTCTCCGACGTATCGATAATTTCTTATGTTCCATGCTACATTATTGATGATATCTACATGTTTTATACACATTATATGTCGTATTTACGCATTTTCCCGCACTAACCTATTAACAAGATGCCGAAGAGCCAATTGTTGTTTCTGCTGTTTTTGGTTTCAGAAATCCTAGTAAGGAAATATTCTCGGAATTGACGAAATCAATGCCCAGGGTCCTATTTTTGCACGAAGCTTCCGAAGACCGAGGGAAAGGAAGTGGGGCCACGAGGCGCCGCCACACTAGGGCGGCGCGGCCCAGCCTTGGCCGCGCCCAGTGTGTGGGGCCCTCGTGTGCCCCCCGCGTTGCCCTTCCGCCTACTTAAAGTCTTCGTCAAAACCCTCTACCGAGAGCCACGATACGGAAACCTTCCAGAGACGCCGCCGCCAATCCCATCTCGGGGATTCGGGAGATCGCCTCCGGCACCCTCGGAGAGGGGTCATCTCCCGAGGACTCTTCATCGCCATGATCGCCTCCGGAGTGATGAGTGAGTAGTTCACCCCTGGACTATGGGTCCATAGCAGTAGCTAGATGGTCGTCTTCTCCTAATTGTGCTTCATTGTTGGATCTTGTGAGTGATACGTCTCCAACGTATCGATAATTTCTATGTTCCATGCTACTTTATTGATGATACCTACATGTTTTATGCACATTATATGTCATATTTATGCATTTTCCGGAACTAACCTATTAACAAGATGCCGAAGAGCCATTTGCTGTTTTCTGCTGTTTTTGGTTTCAGAAATCCTAGTAAGGAAATATTCTCGGAATTGGAATCACCGCCCAGGGTCCTATTTTTGCACGAAGCTTCGTAAGACCGAAGAGATAACGAAGTGGGCGACGAGGCGCCGCCACCATAGGCCGCGCGGCCAGAGGGGCCCGCGCCGCCCTATGGTGTGGGCCCCTCGTCGACCCCCGACCCTTTCGCCTACTTAAAGCCTCCGTCGCGAAACCCCGTATCGAGAGCCACGATACGGAAAACCTTCAGAGACGCGCCGCCGCGAATCCCATCTCGGGGGATTCAGGAGATCGCCTCCGCACCCCCGCCGGAGAGGGATTCATCTCCGGAGGACTCTTCATCGCCATGATCGCCTCCGGAGTGATGAGTGAGTAGTTCACCCCTGGACTATGGGTCCATAGCAGTAGCTAGATGGTCGTCTTCCTTGTTGTGCTTCATTGTTGGATCTTGTGAGCTGCCTAACATGATCAAGATCATCTATCTGTAATACTATATGTTGTGTTTGTCGGGATCCGATGGATAGAGAATACTATGTTATGGTGATTATCAATCTATTGTTTATGTGTTGTTTATGATCTTGCATGCTCTCCGTTATTAGTAGAGGCTCTGGCCAAGTTTGTACTCTTAACTCCAAGAGGGAGTATTTATGCTCGATAGTGGGTTCATGCCTTCATTGACACTGGGACAGTGACAGTTCTAAGGTTGTGATGTGCTGTTGCCACTAGGGATAAAACATTGATTCTATGTCTAAGGATGTAGTTGTCGATTACATTACGCACCATACTTAATGCAATTGTCTGTTGCTTAGCAACTTAATACTGAATGGGGTTCGGATGATAACCTGAAGGTGGACTTTTAGGCATAGATGCAGTTGGATGGCGGTCTATGTACTTTGTCGTAATGCCCGGATTAAATCTCACTATATTTATCATATCATGTACATGCATTGTTATGCCCTTCTCTATTTGTCAATTGCCCGACTGTAATTTGTTCACCCAACATGCTTTATCTTATGGGAGAGACACCTCTAGTGAACTGTGGACCCCGGTCCTATTCTTTACATAGCATACAATCTACTGCAATTGTTGTTTACTGTTTTCTTGCAAACAATCATCTTCCACTCGATACGCTTAATCCTTTGTTACAGCAAGCCGGTGAGATTGACAACCTCACTGTTTCGTTGGGGCAAAGTACTTTGTGTGTGCAGATTCCACGTTGGCGCCGGAATTTCGTTGTTGCGCCGCATCACATTTCGCCACCATCAACCTTCAACGTGCTTCTTGGCTCCTCCTGGTTCGATTAAACCTTGGTTTCTTTCTGAGGGAAAACTTGCCACTGTGCATCATACCTTCCTCTTGGGGTTCCCGGACGTGTACATCTACGCGCATCAAGCCTTTTTCTGGCGCCGTTGCCGGGAGATCAAGACACGCCGCAAGGGGAGTCTCCACTTCTCAATCTCTTTACTTTGTTTTTGTCTTGCTTTATTTTATTTACTACTTTGTTTGCTGCACCTAAACAAAACACACAAAAAATTAGTTGCTAGTTTTACTTTATTTACTGTCTTGCTCACTATATCGAAAACACAAAAAATTAGTTACTTGCATTTACTTTATCTAGTTTGTTTTATTTACTGTTGCTAAAATGAATACCCCTGAAAATACTAAGTTGTGTGACTTCACAAATGCAAATAATAATGATTTCCTATGCACACCTATTGCTCCACCTGCTACTACAGCAGAATTCTTTGAAATTAAACCTGCTTTACTGAACCTTGTCATGAGAGATCAAATTTTTGGTGCTAGTTCTGATGATGCTGCTGCCCATCTTAATAATTTTGTTGAACTTTGTGAAATGCAAAAGTATAAGGATGTAGATGGTGATATTATTAAATTGAAAGTGTTTACTTTCTCATTAAGAGGAAGAGCTAAAGATTGGTTGCTATCTTTGCCTAAGAATAGTATTGATTCATGGACTAAATGTAAGGATGCTTTTATTGGTAGATATTATCCTCCCGCTAAAATTGTATCTTTGAGAAGTAGCATAATGAATTTTAAGCAATTAGATACTGAACATGTTGCTCAAGCATGGGAGAGAATGAAAACTTTGGTAAAGAATTTCCCAACCCATGGACTGACTACTTGGATGATCATCCAAACCTTCTATGCAGGACTAAATTTTTCTTCGCGGAATTTATTGGATTCAGCTGCTGGAGGTACCTTTATGTCCATCACTTTGGGGCGGCTACAAAACTTCTTGATGATATGATGATAAATTACTCTGAATGGCACACGGAAAGAGCTCCACAAGGTAAGAAGGTAAATTCTGTTGAAGAAACCTCTTCCTTGGGTGATAAGATTGATGTGATTATGTCTATGCTTGTGAATGGTAGATCTAATGTTGATCCAAATAATTTTCCTTTAGCTTCATTGGTTGCTCAAGAAGAAAATGTTGATGTGAATTTCATTAAAAATAATAATTTCAACAACAATGCTTATAGGAACAACTCTGGTAATAACTATAGGCCATATCCTTCTGCTAATGGTAATGGTTATGGTAATTCTTATGGGAATTCTTACAACAATAATAGGAGGTACCCTCTGGTCTTGAAGCCATGCTTAAAGAATTTATTAGTACACAAACCGCTTTTAACAAATCTGTTGAGGAAAAGCTTGATAAAATTGATACTATTGCTTCTAGAGTTGATAGACTTGCCTCTGATGTTAATCTTTTAAAATTGAAAGTTATGCCTAAAAATGATATTGATAATAAGATTACTACTACAGCAAATGCCATCCAAGTTAGAATTAATGAGAATATAAGATTAATGGTGAATTGCGTGCTAGGTGGGATAGAGAAGAAAATGAAAAACTAGCTAAAGAGAATAATGTAGCTAAAGTTTGGACTATCACCACCACTAGTAATGTTAATGCTTCACATGTTGCTGCACCTCCTACTATCAATGGTAAAATAATTGGTGTTGGCAATGTTTCTACTCCTAGTGCAAAGCGTTCAAAACCGCCTGAAATTGCTAAAACTCTAAACTGCTTGTGATAAAACTGCTGAAATTTTTTCCAACCTTGGGAACAATGATCCCATTGCTGTAGCTCATAATGATTTAGATTTTGATGATTGCCACATCTCTGAAGTTATAAAGTTCTTACAAAAACTTGCTAAAAGTCCTAATGCTAGTGCTATAAATTTAGCCTTTACAAAACATATTACAAATGCTCTCATAAAAGCTAGAGAAGAGAAACTAAAACTTGAAAACTTCTATTCCTAGAAAGTTAGAAGATGGTTGGGAGCCCATCATTAAAATGAAATTCAATGACTTTGAATGTAATGCTTTATGTGATCTTGGTGCAAGTATTTCTGTTATGCCTAAAAAGATTTATGATATGCTTGACTTGCCACCATTGAAGAATTGTTATTTGGATGTTAATCTTGCCGATAATGTTAAAAAGAAACCTTTGGGGAAGATTGATAATGTGCGCATTAACAATAACCTTGTCCCCGTTGATTTTGTTGTTTTGGATATTGAATGCAATGCATCTTGTCCTATTATGTTGGGAAGACCTTTTCTTCGAACCGTTGGTGCTGTTATTGATATGAGGGAAGGTAATATTAAATATCAATTTCCTCTCAAGAAAGGTATGGAACACTTCCCTAGAAAGAGAATGAAGTTGCCTTTTGATTCTATTATTAGAACAAGTTATGATGTTGATGCTTCTACTCTTGATGTTACTTGATTTGCACTTTGCGCCTAGCTGAAAGGCGTTAAAGAAAAGCGCTTATGGGAGACAACCCATGTTTTTACTACAGTACTTTGTTTTATATTTGAGTCTTGGAAGTTGTTTACTACTGTAGCAACCTCTCCTTATCATGTTTTTGTGCCAAGTAAAGTTTCTATGTCAAAGTTGATGTTATATTTGGGATCGCTGCGCAGAAACATCATTGCTGTCTGTCACGAATTCTGACACAGGTCTCTGTAGAAAATTCAAAAAAATCTGTCAATTTACGAGCGTGATCCTCAGATATTTACGCAACTTTCATTAGTTTTGAGTTTTTCCATTTGAGCAAGTCTGGTGCCATCTTAAAATTCGTCTTTACGGACTGTTCTGTTTTTGATAGATTCTGCCTTTTATTTCGCATTGCCTCTTTCGCTATGTTGGATTCATTTCTTTGATCCATTAATGTCCAGTAGCTTTATGCAATGTCCAGAAGTGTAAAGAATGATTGTGCCACCTCTGAACATGTGAATTATTAAATGTGCACTAACCCTCTAATGAGTTTGCTTGAAGTTTGGTGTGAAGGAACTTTTCAAGGGTCAAGAGAGGAGAATGATATACCATGATCAAGAGGTGTGAAAGCTCTAAGCTTGGGGATGCCCCCGTGGTTCACCCCTGCATATTTTAAGAAGACTCAAGCGTCTAAGCTTGGGGATGCCCAAGGCATCCCCTTCTTCATCGACAACATCATCAGGTTCCTCCCCTGAAACTATATTTTTATTCAGTCACATCTTGTGTTCTTTACTTGGAGCGTTGGTTTGTTTTTATTTTTTTGTTTGAATAAAATGGATCCTAGCATTCACTTTGTGGGAGAGATACACGCTCCGCTGTTGCATATGGACAAATATGTCCTTAGGCTTACTCATAATGTTCAAGGCGAAGTTTCTTCTTCGTTAAATTGTTATATGGTTGGAATTGGAAAATGCTACATGTAGTAATTCTAAAATGTCTTGGATAATGTGATACTTGGCAATTGTTGTGCTCATGTTTAAGCTCTTGCATCATATGCTTTGCACCCATTAATGAAGAAATACATAGAGCTTGCTAAAATTTGATTTGCATATTTGGTCTCTCTAAGGTCTAGATAATATCTAGTATTGAGTTTTGAACAACAAGGAAGACGGTGTAGAGTCTTATAATGTTTACAATATGTCTTTTATGTGAGTTTTGCTGCACCGTTTCATCCTTGAGTTTGCTTCAAATTAACCTTGCTAGCCTAAACCTTGTATCGAGAGGGAATACTTCTCATGCATCCAAAATCCTTGAGCCAACTACTATGCCATTTGTGTCCACCATACCTACCTACTACATGGTATTTCTCCGCCATTCCAAAGTAAATTGCTTGAGTGCTACCTTTAAAATTCCATCATTCACCTTTGCAATATATAGCTCATGGGACAAAATAGCCTTAAAAACTATCGTAGTATTGAATATGTACTTATGCACTTTATCTTTTATTAAGTTGCTTGTTGTGCGATAACCATGCTTGGGGAACGCCATCAACTATTGTTGAATATCATGTGAGTTGCTATGCATGTCCGTCTTGTCTGAAGGATCTATCACCTTAATGATTGGAGCATGCAAATTGTTAGAGAAGAACATTGGGCCGCTAACTAAAGCCATGAATCATGGTGGAAGTTTCAGTTTGGACATATATCCTCAATCTCATATGAGAATAATAATCATTGCTACATGCTTATGCATTTAAGAGGAGTCCATTATCTGTTGTCCATGTTGTCCTGGTATGGATGTCTAAGTTGAGAATAATCAAAAGCGAGAAATCCAAAATGCGAGCATTCTCCTTAGACCTTTGTACAGGCGGCATGGAGGTACCCCTTTTTGACATTTGGTTGAAACATGGCATGCAAGGATCCGGTAGTCCAAGCTAAGTAGGACAAGGTGCGGGCACTATTAGTATACTATGCATGAGGCTTGCAACTTGTAAGATATAATTTACATAACTCATATGCTTTATTACTACCGTTGACAAAATTGTTTCATGTTTTCAAAATAAAAGCTCTAGCACAAATACAGCAATCGATGCTTTCCTCTTTGAAGGACCATTCTTTTACTTTTATTGTTGAGTCAGTTTACCTATCTCCTCCACCTTAAGAAGCAAACACTTGTGTGAACTGTGCATTGATTCCTACATACTTGCATATTGCACTTGTTATACTACTTTATGTTGACAATATCCATGAGATATACATGTTATAAGTTGAAAGCAACCGCTGAAACTTAATCTTCCTTTGTGTTGCTTCAATACCTTTACTTTGATTTATTGCTTTATGAGTTAACTCTTATGCAAGACTTATTGATGCTTGTCTTGAAGTACTATTCATGAAAAGTCTTTGCTTTATGATTCACTTGTTTACTCATGTCATTACCATTTTTTGATCGCTGCATTCATTACATATGTTTACAAATAGTATGATCAAGATTATGATGGCATGTCACTTCAGAAATTATCTTTGTTATCGTTTTACCTGCTCGGGAGCGAACTAAGCTTGGGGATGCTGATACGTCTCCAACGTATCGATAATTTCTTATGTTCTATGCTACTTTATTGATGATACCTACATGTTTTATGCACATTATATGTCATATTTATGCATTTTACGGAACTAACCTATTAACAAGATGCCGAAGAGCCAGTTGTTTGTTTTCTGCTGTTTTTGGTTTCAGAAATCCTAGTAAGGAAATATTCTCGGAATTGGACCGCCCAGGTCCTATTTTTGCACGAAGCTTCCGAAGACCGAAGAGATAACGAAGTGGGGCGACGAGGCGCCGCCACCATAGGGTCGCGCGGCCGAGGGGGCCCGCGCCGCCCTATGGTGTGGGCCCTCGTCGCCCCCGACCTTTCGCCTACTTAAAGCCTCCGTCGCGAAACCCCGTACCGAGAGCCACGATACGGAAAACCTTCCAGACGCGCCGCCGCGAATCCCATCTCGGGGATTCAGGAGATCGCCTCCGGCCCTGCCGGAGAGGGATTCATCTCCGGAGGACTCTTCATCGCCATGATCGCCTCCGGAGTGATGAGTGAGTAGTTCACCCTGGAGTATGGGTCCATAGCAGTAGCTAGATGGTCGTCTTCTCCTTGTTGTGCTTCATTGTTGGATCTTGTGAGCTGCCTAACATGATCAAGATCATCTATCTGTAATACTATATGTTGTGTTTGTCGGGATCCGATGGATAGAGAATACTATGTTATGGTGATTATCGATCTATTGTTTATGTGTTATTTATGATCTTGCATGCTCTCCGTTATTAGTAGAGGCTGCCAAGTTTGTACTCTTAACTCCAAGAGGAGTATTTATGCTCGATAGTGGGTTCATGCCTTCATTGACACCTGGGACAGTGACAGAAAGTTCTAAGGTTGTGATGTGTTGTTGCCACTAGGGATAAAACATTGATTCTATGTCTAAGGATGTAGTTGTCGATTACATTACGCACCATACTTAATGCAATTGTCTGCTGCTTAATACCGAATGGGGTTCGGATGATAACTGAAGGTGGACTTTTTAGGCATAGATGCAGTTGGATGGTGGTCTATGTACTTTGTCGTAATGCCTGGATTAAATCTCACTATATTTATCATATCATGTACATGCATTGTTATGCCCTTCTCTATTTGTCAATTGCCCGACTGTAATTTGTTCACCCAACATGCTTTATCTTATGGGAGAGACACCTCTAGTGAACTGTGGACCCGGTCCTATTCTTTACATAGCATACAATCTACCGCAATTGTTCTTTACTGTTTTCTTGCAAACAATCATCTTCCACTCGATACGCTTAATCCTTTGTTACAGCAAGCCGGTGAGATTGACAACCTCACTGTTTCGTTGGGGCAAAGTACTTTGGTTTTGTTGTGCAGATTCCACGTTGGCGGGAATCCCTGTTGTTGCGCCGCATCACATTTTGCCACCATCAACCTTCAACGTGCTTCTTGGCTCCTCCTGGTTCGATTAAACCTTGGTTTCTTTCTGAGGGAAAACTTGCCACTGTGCGCATCATACCTTCCTCTTTGGGTTCCCAACGGACGTGTACATCTACGCGCATCAGTGAGCTGCCTAACATGATCAAGATCATCTATCTGTAATACTATATGTTGTGTTTGTCGGGATCCGATGGATAGAGAGTACTATGTTATGGTGATTATCAATCTATTACCTATGTGTTGTTTATGATCTTGCATGCTCTCCGTTATTAGTAGAGGCTCTGGCCAAGTTTTTGCTCTTAACTCCAAGAGGGAGTATTTATGCTCGATAGTGGGTTCATGCCTCCATTAAATCTGGGACGTGTGAAAGTTCTAAGGTTGTGGATGTGTTGTTGCCACTAGGGATAAAACATTGATGCTATGTCTAAGGATGTAGTTGTTGATTACATTACGCACCATACTTAATGCAATTGTCTGTTGCTTGCAACTTAATACTGGAAGGGGTTCGGACGATAACATGAAGGTGGACTTTTTAGGCATAGATGCATGCTAGATGGCGGTCTATGTACTTTGTCGTAATGCCCTGATTAAATCTCACTATATTTATCATATCATGTATGTGCATTGTTATGCCCTCTTTATTTGTCAATTGCCCGACTGTAATTTGTTCACCCAACATGCTTTAATCTTATGGGAGAGACACCTCTAGTGAACTGTGGACCCCGGTCCTATTCTTTACATCGCATACAATCTATTGCAATTGTTCTTTACTGTTTTCTTCGCAAACAATCATCCTCCACACAATACGGTTAATCCTTTGTTACGACAAGCCGGTGAGATTGACAACCTCACACTTCGTTGGGGCAAAGTACTTTGGTTGTGTTGTGCAGGTTCCACGTTGGCGCCGGAATCCTGGTGTTGCGCCGCATCACATTTCGCCACCATCAACCTTCAACGTGCTTCTTGGCTCCTCCTGGTTCGATTAAAGCTTGGTTTCTTTCTGAGGGAAAACTTGCCACTGTGTGCATCATACCTTCCTCTTGGGGTTCCCAATGGACGTGTACATCTACGCGCATCACACATACGGAAGAATTTTACGGAATGGCTTACAGACCGTGGCATCCCTCGGTTGGAACAAAAAGAAGCAGTTGGTTCCCAAGTTCAGCCCATGACGAAGCAAAACCAGCCACGTATGTTCGTAAGAAAGTTTCCGTAGAAACTTGCCCGTAGACACAGCATTATTGCTAGACAGATAGTACCTAACTAGGTACCTCTCCTACACAAATACGCTTTATTTTCTTAAGCACCCATCTATGCACCTTGATACATGGTCGAGATATTTGTCTTTAGTTTAGCGCAAAATATTGTTGTTCATGAACCTATTGCAAAGGATCCACACATGCCTAGGAGGGACCCTAGACACCCAAAAAGTTGTTTGAGGAAGCAAATATTGTTGTTTATGCTTTGAGTGTGGCAGATGAAATTGAAGGTAGGTAATGCTTGTTTCAATATCATTGTGATAATGGTAATCTTTTTGGAATGTTCAGTCGCCTTCTTAAAGATAATATTGACAATAGATATTAACATAAGTGAGTTCGATTCTCTCGTCTATTAGTTTCATAGACATGTATCCAGTTACCATCGCTCTCTTGGGTGAAGTTGACCCGAGCTCGTTCTTCTTACAACTTTCACGTTTGTCTTTGGTGCTTCTGCCTAACTTAAGAGTTAAGGAACTATTTAACAGGTGGAGCATATTATTGAGCACGTTGCCTCTGGCACCCCACACTCTCTCTCCCATCCATTATTCCACCAATTTATTTGTAAGCCAAAATTTAAAAGTCTGTGTGTGTTGGAATACCTATCAAAATAACTATTTGTTTGAGAATGTGTTTTCATTTCAAAATTTAAAACTTGCGCAGGTACTCCCGCTCGCGCTACCTCGCGAGCCAACAAGAGCCGACTAGTCTTTTCAACAATGGTGTGATTGGCAAATTTGAATTACGCCCTTTCCACGTATGTTAAGTTGCCACTCATCCAC
Organism: Lolium multiflorum; assembly: GCA_030979885.1. NCBI lineage: Eukaryota > Viridiplantae > Streptophyta > Magnoliopsida > Poales > Poaceae > Lolium > Lolium multiflorum. Next base: position 52,861,313 of record CM061750.1, on the reverse strand, counting down.
GCTGTGAAAAACGCTGCATTCGATTTGTATTCTTTTATTTTGATGATATCTTCTAAAGAAGCAAAAAAAAAAAAAACCCAATGAAACATCAACATTGATTTTTAAACCCAATGAATCTGAGTTGTGGTCACCACAGGATTTAATACAACTATTGTATGTTTCCCTCAGCATTTTAACTATAAATTCGATGTTGGATATTTGACCTCTTGAGGAATTATTAATTTTTTTAACTATTTTGCACGAAGTTGGAAACACATTGAAACAAACTGCTTGGCCAAAAAAACCTACAAACGTGATAAAGGTTTTTTGAAGTTTCACCAAGCTTCAAAAGTTGAATTTCAAATATTGTCAAAATATAAATATTAGAGTTTTTTTGAAGCTCTCCTCGTTAGGAACCCGGATATTTAAAGGTTTCACAGATTGAACTTATTATTCAAAAGCTACATAAGTTTGAAATTTTGAAGTTATATCTCATAAAATATGGGAGAAGATAGAAGTGGATTACACAATATTCCCTAAATGTAGAGGAGAGAGAAGGTGGACCATTCATACTAGATAGGTGCATCGTAGAAACGCCGCTCACTAACATTAACATTAGCCGAAACTTGGTTTGCTCTCTAGCCCCTCCCACACTAATCTCTTCGCACTACGATCAAGTAATTTCTGAGCTGAGAAGAGATCAGTGTAGCTGAGCGATCCTGCATGCACTACTTTTTTTAACAGATGCCTGCACTACTTGGTGTGCGGTACATTAATTTACAGAGCAAAGGGGGGATTTGACTTCAACATCCCAATTGGCCTCTGTCTCGAAAACTGTTTTTTTTTTTTTGAGACCCGAAACAGTGTGCATGGAAGGACAAGTCTCGCACTCCCCGGAAAGCTGGAGCCTGCCTCAGTTCTTCCCTCAGAGTGGGCCTGTAGGTGGGCTCAGGTCGCGTGCCACCGCTTATTGCCAGCCCTGCCTGTTGTTGGGCCGGATTAAAACTGGCAAGAACAGGTGGTATTGATTAATAAAAGCGAGCAGGTTATTCTTTAACAAAAAATGTATGTTAGGCGATCGTAAAAAATATAGTAATTTTTTGATAATTCTAAATCATCTGTTGTAATATAAATACTAGATTCTCTAATTATTTAATATTCCCTCCGTTCCTTTCTATAGTGCCTATAGATTTTTAGCATTTGTTTCAGAATATAAGGTTATAGTTTGGCTTTTTTTTCAATTACCCCCTCCCCCGTTCAGCTACCACACAATTAATACAAAATTGGAAGCAATTAATTGAGATTCCTAATGCATGGCCCAACGATTTCTTAAAATTAAGCAGCAATGTTTTACTTTTCTTAATTGAACTTGGTTGCACATATATGGAGAATAAACAAGAGAGATTTGTAGGATTTGTTATGATAAGTTAGGAATATATGAATTTCCCAAAATTTACGTTGATCTCAAATCGTTCAGCTAGGGGGTCTTGTGTAAAAAATAATCTTGCGCTAATTTCCGTGCCAAAAAACTATAGGCACTATAGAATGGAACAGAGGGAGTATAAAAAATGATTTTTAAACATGCAAGTAATATTCGGTCAAATGTTCAGTTTGACGAAAAATGCAATACTAAATTCAAAGTTGCACTTTTTGGAAACGACTTAGCCATAAAAAAAACCCAACCGGCTTGGTCATTTTTCTCACTATCACAATTTTTAGGTTCTTGTTATAAATAACCTTTAGATTCTTTACCTCAATTCAGGGGGAGTTTTAATATCTATAACGGTCTTACTTTTATACCCATTTTTTAGTACATTCAAGGAATATTCTGTACTATTTTGTGTTCCAGCTAAATTGTTTCCCCCACTGATTTTTTTTCTTTATGTCTTGCAATTGCACCCTCTCAAATTTCTATATTATTATATCCATGTCTTTCTCAATCATGCGTTCTAAGTTGGTAACGAATATCTTAGAATTCCAAACATATCGTTATAAATTATTCTATTAGCATTAAATTAAGTGACGCAACGTTGTTTAGATACAGATGTAACTATACGTTGAAATGCGTCTAGATATGTATGTATCTAGAGAAACCTGCGTCGGTTAATTTGGAACGAAGGTATTACATATTGGATGCACAATGTAGTTCTTACTATAACCTATATCTTTCTCGAGAGAATGCGATTTTATTTGTTAGTAAAGCATACTCATCTTATTGCCACGACAAAATTATTTAGCCATAAAAGGGTTAGAAGGAAAACCAATATAAAGAAGATATTAATTGGATGAATAGCACTACAAAAGTATTCGATTACGAGATTAACATGAATACTTTTTTATCTTTGCGTGAGGGCATGGACATGATCTTCGCTCAGGCGTTTGACTTAGTTGTGATGTCTTGTATTGACGATGGTTATTTGTTTTCGATCAAAAGGTTTTGGTGTGTTTCACAACAAAACATTAGTCCTAAGAAAATATATGTAGAAGTTGCGGTTTTTTATGAAAGTTAGTACAGTAAAGTTATTGTAGCTTATGAACATGCATCATCGAGCTACTGATACGATAATTTCTAAACAAGAAAAAACTTAGTATCGAGAAATGCCAAGCCAACTTTATAAAGGCAAATATATGCCATTGTTCCCGCGCACCCTATATTGAAAATACATTATTTACTTATTAAAAAAATGTTTCGTAAATCATATGGGTAGGGAATGTATGTAAGTACGTGTATGTCAAATTTGGAACTAAAATATCCAGTTATGTAACCTACACAAAAATGACAAGCTATACTGTTTGCAATATAGTAGTTTCCTAGACACAATATAGCAAAATTACATCTTGTCTTTTTTGTGTAGGTCACAAACATTCAAGTTTTTTTCTTGAAAATTTGCACGCGTAAGTATCATGGTGGCATGTACGTGCTATTTCAAAATTTTATGACACATTTAAATGGCGTTATTTTTCTTTTTGGAATATCATAGTATATGGCACCTGAGTGCTTCATCGTAATTCTCATTGTGATAACGTCTATACAAAAAGATGTGAATACCTCCCCTATCCATGGTGCATGGCTAAACAAAAAAGAGTTTGGCCATTTCATCTCGGAAAATATAGCCGCAACACCCACCTAGCCAGCCCTAGGGCGGAAAGCCACACCGTGGACTGGGAAACCACCTCCACCATCCGCCCCGTCTATGTCCAATCCTACGGCCAGAGTCGTTCCATCCCCCAACCCTACGGCAAAGACCAGCCGTCTCCATATACAAGGGAGCGGGTGGATTGCTCGCCCCGCCTGCCTGGTTGGGTTTTCGCCCAGAAAACGCAGCCCAGCAAGCAACAGCCTCATCCCCCAACCCCCAAGAACTCCCCTTTGCTCCAACCTTCCGCCGGTTTCCAGGAATTTTTCTCCGAGCAGATCAGCGGTGGAGCAGCTAAGCCTGTAAGCACTCTCTTCCACTTCGGCGTCCGCATGGGATTTGGTTGGTTTTTTCTTGGTGTCTTCGCCGGTGAGATCGATGTCGCGGCGTCCGTCCGTCCCTCCTCGGCCTGAGTCTGGATCCTCACGGCGGTGAGTCCTGTAGGTGTGCTCAGACGGTGTAGTCTTGTGTGCTCTACCTGCTCTCCATCCAGTCAAAATCCATCTGCACCCACCGCCGCCGCCTCAAGCTCTGCAGCCGCCGCCGACGGCCATAACCAACCGCTCCGCCTCCGCCACCCACGCGCTTCGCAGTTCCCTGTCGTCCCGTGTCCACCTCGTCCTCAAATCTTTGGTCTTAGGTCTGAGCTTGTTTTCATCCAGTGAGTACTGCAACTCCCCCGCCGGTCTCCACAGTTTCCGAGTGCACACCATCTAGATCCGACGCTGGTCTGCAGTTTTCTTCTCCTACATGCTGCTACTTTTCTTTTGACGGAAGTTCATTCCGATCTGCAGTTTGCTCCTCTTACCTACTACTGCCAGTTCCTTTTCTGAAGGAAGTTCATTCCGATCTGCAGTTAAGGTTTACTGCAGGGCTTCCGCAAAAATAAAAGGTTTACTGCGGGCTGACGGTTTCCTTTTTTCAGGATATAGATGGATCTGGAGGTCAAGGAACCAAGGCCGTCCAGCGAGCCGAACCTCTTCCTGCAATGGGGCAGCCGGAAGCGGCTTCGCTGCGTCAAGACGCGCGAAGATGGCTCGCCGTCGCCAGCTCGGTCTGAGGTGGTTAGACGCACCATACCCCGGGTGAACCGGCCCCTTCTGGGAGGCGATGTTGCGCAGTTTCGTTCACCGCGGCGCCCTAGCACTCTCCACCGAAGGTAATTTCATTATGCATGCATATGCCTCTTTTCCCTTTGCTCTGCAAACTCTTGAGAAATGTCTGAACATGATGTCTGTCAGCAGGAAATCTGAAGCTCTGGCGGGTGAGACCAGGCAGTCCATATCGGTCTCGCCGGACAAGGACCGGTATTACTCTACCAGGGGTTCCCCGTTTACTTTTGAGGCGAATGGCTTTGAGTTCAATGGTGGAGTGGAAGAGAAGGGCAACACCGCTCTGCCAAGATTCTTCATCTCATTGTCCAACAAGGAGAAAGAGGAGGATTTCATGGTAATGAAGGGCTGCAAGCTCCCACAGAGGCCTAAGAAGAGGCCTAAGTTGATGCAGAAGTGCTTGCTTGTAATGTCCTTTCTCAGAAAATAAACTTTGAAGCTTTGTTTCTTTCAAAAGATGTGATCATTTCCTAACCATGTTGTCTCGTTTTTCACTGGTATGACCGTAGACGGTGTGCCCAGGAGCATGGCTGTCAGATTTGACCCATGAGAGGTATGAAGTTAGAGAGAAGAAGAGTTCCAAAAAGGTAACCTGCATTTCATTCATTTCTACTTGCTTGCAAGTAAAATATACTCATACATTAGAGAGTTAGCAGTTTAGTTTTATTGATGGGCTACTGTCGATTGCTGATATGCGCAAAATCAATCTGCAGAGGGCTAGAGGACTGAAGGCTCTGTGCATGGAGAGTGATTCAGAGTAGAGGTCGAAGAAAGATCAATTTTTTTGACCTCTGGTCGATGCAGAAAATAGGTAGCATTGGCGGTTCTTTAACTAGACAAACCTAAGCAGCTAATTTAGTGGGGGGATCAATACCTGTCCCCCCTCTTCTTATTCACACCCTGCTGAATGTCCATGATCCATCCTTTATTTTTCTGTTGGTAACTTCCAAGAATTGTCATCTGGAACCGTGAACAATGACCGAAACAGTAATATTAGACCATTCCTGATCTAGTGAGTTTGCAGTTCAGATAGTGGGGCGCCTGTTAATACTGAATGCTGGTGGGACTATGGAGTTTGGAGGTCTCTTAGGATTGTCATTTGTTGTAATGGTATGAAACTGGAGGAAAATTCCTGGTTAATCAGTTAATTCATTAGTGCTTTACCATTGTTGTTATCAATCAGTTGGCTGCAATAGCAGAGCATCTGTATCCCATGTCTTGGTCATGATCCTGAATTCCTGGTGCAGAGTTTCTTGCTCTGTCGGAAAGAAAGTTCAATTTAGTTGGGAGTTGAATGCCTGTCCCACCTTTCTTTAATTGCTTAACTGTTTATATCCAAGATCGTTCCTCTACTTTTTGTTCGAAACTGCAAACAAATTGTTGTCTAGAATCATGAAGAATGGTGAGTCTGTTGTTCAGAATTTCGGGGCCCCTGTTTATACTGACGAATGCTACTGGGGTACTCGGTGTCTGCCCATGAAAAATGATGAAAGTTCAGAGGTTTCTCTTGAGTGTTATCTGTTGGAAGTTTGAGAAACTTGTGGAGGATAAGCTAGATTTATACTTGTATTACCGTAGTTGTTGTGGATGAGTTGAAACTTGCCAATGTATAAGCAATGTTTTGGGCATGATCATGAATTTCTGGTGTGGAAGAAAAATATCTCGTTTTTCATGAACTCGTGCTTCCTGGATAGTCAACTCAGACTTTTTCAGTTAGAAAGAGAATCTGGCTCTGTGCAGCCTAGTTGATTGACCACTCGTTGCCTTTTCGGCCTTGACGCCTTCTCTTCCTGGGCCTTTGGGCATCCTGTCAACCCGCTCGACCCATCTGTGGTCGGACGGTCTGCTCTTTGGATTTTGGCAGGACGCTGACATCGTTTTTTTAATGATCAAAATGTGTTGTACTCTCTCTGTTCACACAAAAGTATGCTTAATTGTAAATAATAATTTGGAAAACGCTTTGGATCCGGCGACCGATCGCGCGAGCGGTCGTCCGGCCTCGCTCCCGCGCCGGCTTAATGGGCCTTCTTTTTTTGGCCCAACAATGATTTCCCTGCAAAACTGATGAACTATTTGTTTGTTGTAAATAATCCGTAATTTTTGTAGTATTTGTTGTTAACAATTGTTGTAAAGAGACAATTTTTTTTTGATGCTAATAACAAAGTGATTTTTTATTTTGTTGTAACCATTTGTGACTTTGGATAAAATAGTAGGTGATTTTTGTTATAATTCTATTTGTAGCAAATTAAATAGTCTGTGGTTTTTGTGGATGATGTTTGCGACTTTTGTTGTAAACACCCAAATTATTTGTGACCTGTGTTGCTAATTATTGTTGTAAATATTTTACTGGTTTGTTCTAAAGATATTTCTGGAATGAAAGCAGACTTTTATTGTAAACATCCAAATAAAATAATGTTGGTTTTTGTTATTAATTATTGTTGTAAGTATGTTTCCGATTTGTTGTAAAGATATTATTGCATGGAAACTGACTATTATTGTAAACACCCAAATAAAAAATATTGTTTTTGTTGTTAATTATTATTGTAAATATATTGATAATTTGTTGTACATATATGTGAAGATTTACTATGAAAATTTTGTTATAATACTTTTTATTTTTTGTACACAAAGCAGCGGGTTTTTGTTGCTATACTAAACAACGGGTTTTGTTGTAAATATCTGAAAGTTTGGGGGCAAAGGGAAACACGTGTTCGGTTTAAACTGATAAGCTTAGGACCGCGGGTTGATTTTTCAAAAATCAGGGGGCAAAATGCAAAAATCGAAATGCTGCTAATTCTAGCCGGTAGATCGCGATCGGACGGCCGGGACAGCAACCGATTTTCTCTGCCCGGGTCGGTCGCCCGACGCTGAGCGCGCGCCTAATAATTTGCATGTATCTACACACCAAAATATTTCTAGATATATGTATAATTTAACAAAGTTAAGGCATCTTTTTGTGGATAGAAGTAGTATTTTGTTCGGAAAAATTGAAAGTGGTACCATTTAGGGATCCTTTGATTTACATGATATGGAAAACTTAAGACTAGGAGAAGCATAGGATAAAATACTCCCCTGGTTCACATTAATTGATTCAACTTTGTCTACTCCCTCCGATTCACACACGTATATTAAGAAAAACTGTGAACATTAATTTGGTCAACAAAATATGAATTATATGTCACAAAAAATATACCGCTAGAAACTTCTCTTGAAAATGAATCCAACGGTATAACCTTTGTGGCATATATCTGATATTTTGTTGGCAAAATATAGTCAAAGTTTTTCCTAAACGACGTGCACGTCTTATAAATTGAACCGGGGGAGTAGATATAGTTGTACTTAGATAAAGTTGAGTCAATTAATTTGAATCGGATGTAGTATCATGCTTATTTGAATCCTATGGAAATAAAAAAACGTGTTTCATTGTAGCAAAAAAAAATCATGAGATATGACCTAATGTTTTTTTCTATAGAACTAACACTATAAGATTCTTATAGGATTACTTTCTGCAGGATATGTTTCTATAAATCAAACAATCTATGTAGAAATTTTTTCATAGGATCCAAATTTCAAAGAAGCCTAGTAAATTTAGGCTGAAAATTGCTTATGCCATGAGCAAACATGCAACAGGGCAACAGGCAATAAGGAAGTTCTAAGAGCGTGTTTGGATGTCCTCTACAACGCTCAAATCCTTGGAGTGTGAAGCTCGGTTTGGGCAACTCTCGGAAAATGAACTGTGGCTCCTTCCGCTCCGGGAGCTCAGTTGAGGAGCGGAGGACATTCGAACAGGTTCTAAATAGGACCGTACGCCCTAAATATAGACGAAGCTCGTTATGTGCCGCCCGACTAGCACCCACCGGTGGTAAAGCGAGAGACGCCAAGGTTGCGTGGTCATTCATGATGCAGGCGAGCCTCGCCGGAGCCGCAGAATGTGCCGGTGCCGGTGCCCACTCCCGGTCGTCAAGGTCCTGGCCTTCCTGACCCTCGCCTTTGTCGGCTACTTCGCGTGGCGCGCAATGCACGTGCCGATGAACCGGCTGGACACCTGGGTCGACCCCGACCCCGCCTCCCCGGCGGCGACGCCGGTCTACCGCCCCATAATGGTCAGTCCCGTTGCCCCGTCGCTCGCCATTGTTTACGTTTGCACGGTCTGAAATTTCTGGCTACTTGTTTTCGTTTCAGGTGCGTCGCGGAGTAGACCCTCTGTTCTGAGATTCGGACGGCAGATGTGTGCCGGCGATTCGCCGCGGCGACCGGTGACGACGTCGAGGATGCGGGCGTACGGGTCGCCGCCGGTGAATGGTGATGCTCGAGGTGTTCGCGGGGCTGTGCAGAGGCTGAACAATTTCTGATCTTGGCTGTGATGCTAATTCTACGATCTACGGGTTTGTAGTGCTGATGTGAAATGGGCATATCGTCGCCTGATTTGGTTGATACGTGCGAGGTATAATTAGCTAGGGACCAGTGTTCTTTTTGGTGTTTTCGTTGCTGATTTTAGACTTGTCCGTGCAGAATCTATAATTCAGAGACACACATTGCTGACCTTGTCAGATCCGTGCATTCGTATGATTCTTTAGACATTAGCAAAATGACACTTGAACAACGTCAGAGCTGTACGCCCAAAAAATGTGCAGTTGGATTACAATCAAATTTTGGATTCAATTAATAGAGCAAAGTGGAATAACCAACACTCTATAACTAGATGGGCAGCGCGCTTTGCCGCGCCGGCTACCAGTCGTGCTACCTTGCCTCTTTCTTGCATGTTGCATCAATGTATACCCACCTCGCTGGAGGTGAGGCAGCAAATCTTAAGGTGCATGTTCACAGTGGTTATCCATAGTGGCGGTGCATTTTCCTTATCCCTAGTGAGGTGATGTGTCAGCCAACCGCGTCGTCCTCGTCTCTGGTGAGGTCTTGGCCTCACCTTCTCCAAGGAAGCCACAATGTCGCCAACGGTGGTGAGGTAGCAAACCTCAGGGTGCATGTGCCGCGACTTAGGGTTTTGGCGGGTGGTATGGGGACCTCGTCAGAGATGGAGAATAAGAGAAGCTTAGAGGGGGCGAGAGGTAGTGGACCGGCGAAGGTAGCGGTTCGGGCAAGGCGTTGCGGCGAGGCGGTGGACCAGCGGAGGCAGGCTCAGGTAGGGTGTTGTGGCGAGGCGGCGATCAGATGCGAACGGCGGCGGCAAGCGGTCAGGATGCTCTTTCGATAATGTTGGAGTCGGAGTAAGACGATAGGGAGAAGTTCGACCAAGCACATGTATGCTCAGCTGCGAGCGGCGACAAATATGACCCACCCAAAAATTGTGCTATCTACCTAAAATCAAGCGGTGGTTTAGTGGGTTGCGTCAACTGGAGCCCAACAGCCAACCGTTAGGCTGAACATCAGATAATAACACCAAACTTTAAAAAAAAAGATGTAGTCAGGCCAACATCCAGCCCGTTAGGCTGGCCAGCTTACACATAGGAGTTCGCCCAAACCTAATGTACAAAAATAGCATTATAGTAGACACCATAAAAAAACGGCTTGAATATGGCGGGCTATACATCAAGAGGGAAAAAGGCTGGTGAAAATAGCACTACGTCTGAATGATTAAATTTTATTCGGTTAAGGAAAACAGAGGAACAGCCTACTTCTCTGATTAAAGAAGAACCTCGGAAGATCTTAGGTCCAAGAGCACTAAAAGTGCAGATGCATAGTCAGCATCAATCGATCTACATACTTTAATACCAAATTATGCTGCTGATACAGAGGAGAGCAAAAACAAGCATATGTAAAACGGCATCAGAAACTCTGTACCGACCCCATTTATAGCAACCGATTTACATTTTACTGGAAGCATAAGCTATGCTATTGTACATTCAAGCGCATCTAGAATCGACACCAGAGGTAATAAAAAGGCGAGATAAAAGACCAGTTCACATCAGGTGTGACAACATACAAATTCAGTAATGTTCATGTAGTTCAAGCGAGCCTGCATACATGAATCCACATTTTTTCTGAAAATAGCACCGCTAAACAATGCACACATTTGGTTAGGCCGAGCTGTTCATTTGCTATGCTTGCAATTATAGGCTAGGATGTTTGTACCACATCAGTTAGCTGACCACGCCACCGTCTTGGCTGTGCAGGCAATCACTGTTCACCGAACCATGGGCAGGCGTCATCGCGACATGCTAGCGGAAGCACTGGAAAGGGCGGCCGCCGGCGCGCCCATGTACCGACAGAGTGGGTTTACCGCGGCTTCGTTACCAACGTGGACCGCCGCTCGTTCACATCCAACGGACACAAGCATCTCCAACTCCAAATAAACCAGAGAAACCCAACCAAACCCGCTTTCGCCCGCCCAACTAAAACCAAACCTATGGAGTATTTTATATTCCACCCAAACTGAACGACAAACTGCGGGTGCAAACCATCACTGAAATCGGTTCAAAACCGTTTGCTCAAATGAGTTTAGGCTGCTGACCTGCCAAGCCCATGTGCTGCTCTCACGCCGCCCGGATGAGCTTTCAGTTTCACTCGTGTGTGTGCAGAGGAAGCACAAGAGAAGCCATGGCGGCGCACATGATTGAGCGGAATCATCGGGAGAGTCGCGCCGTAGTCCGGTCCTCGCCGGCGAGCGCGGTCAAGCCGGCCACGGTCCAGTCCTCGCCGACGAGTACTGTCAAGCTGGCCGCGGTCTGGTTCTCCCACGAGAGCGTGGTTAATACGGGCACAGTCCGCCGGCCAGCGCGGTCAAGCCAACAAGGTCTGGTCCCCGCCGGGGGAGCGCGGCCAAGACGGCCACGGTCTGTTCCTCGGCTCCTCGCCGGCGAGTGCGGTCAAACCGGTAACGGTCTGGTCATTGCCGTAAAGCGCCGTGAAGCCGGCCACGACGCCTCAGTCCTCCCAGCAGTCAGCGCGAGACAACCATCGACGGATGAGACGCAGCAGCTCCTGTCACCGCGCTGCGGGAAAGGGAGATGACCGCTCTGGCTTCTCCTCCAGGTTGAGGTCCTGCGGCGCCCACAGGAGGAAACGGCCTCGACGGCTGAGCACCTCCGGACACATCACGCCGCCATGGTCCTCCCGCAGCCGGCCGCACCCCGTTCCCCCCGCCGCCAGCCTTGCCCTTGTTCCCGTCGTCGCCGCGGCACGCTGCCCAGCCCCGAATTCCCGTGCCGTGATGTGATGGGTGGCTCCTCGATTTGCTGTGCTCCGGGTGAGCAAGGGAAATAAAAGGAAAAAAAAACAGGACGCTTGGACGGGGCGGCACCGCCCAGTGCATGAAAGCCAGCCACCTGTTTCTACGCGTGGACGGGACGGAAACATTGCATGTCGGGGCCCACCATCGCTGGCCCACAGAACGACCCACGCACCGGCAAATCGCTGAGAGGGCAGGAAACGCAACAGACTTACTCTGTTTAGTTAATTTTGCATGGCCAGCCATTCACAATGTCTTGGTCTTTTCCTCTCTGTACAATCGTCTTTTATCAAAAATAACTTTTATCAACAATGCAATTCTATATTTTATCTCTAAATAGCTAGCTGTCCCTACTAGATTTCTCTCCATATGGGTGCTACCACATCACCTCGGCTATTAATTAATAGCCGGCTGATCAAAATTGTGGGACACCATCAAGTTATGCATGCACCCAGAAGTTACTGTTTCTGGGATTAATCAACCATGCCACCTCATCAAGTCATGCATTGGTTTTTTCCCGGGAATCCAGTCATGCTTGCCAGGCACAAGTTATATTTTCATTTGCATTAGTATTGAGTGTTTATGGATGTCATATGTGTTGGGCGCTTGGGGCTAAGATTATATATAAAGTTCATACTTCAATTTTTTGTTAAAAGATCGTTTCATGTTAAAATCATGTACATTATTTTGTCACATAGCAGCCTTTTTGTTTTTGGAATGTAAACCAAGAACACTCTTGCATATGTTTCCAATAGTATCAAATGTGTGGACGGCAACATGTGGGAAATTATCTAGTATCAACTTTAAATCAATCCCTTAATGTACAGAAATAATGATTCTATAAACTTAGATTGGATTCCAAATTGTTCTGCATGTGACAAAACATTGGTTCCATGTGATTATAATTGGCAACATGCATATGTGATAATCCTTAAAAGGTATGACTCCAGAATGGACAAGAAAAAACAACGAAAAGATCATTGACAACCAAGGAGGGACCGAGAAGAGGATTGGAGAACAAACCAATACCAGTTCACGCCTTATACAAGTTCAGAATTTTCTAGTCCTATTACCTAAGCTAGACAATGGAACTCTACAAGCTGATGCTAGGATATTTGTTGAACTCTTTAGGTTGTGGAATCCTCTTAAAAAAAAGCTAGATACTAAATGGAAATGACAACATATTGGAACATTATGGTACATCTCCATGGCATATATTGTAAAATGGACGTTAGTTTTTCCGTCTTTTATGCTTTCACTATTAGAGCCAGATATGCACCATTGCCCTGAGTAGGTTTTTTCCATCCGTCTCCGGCCTTGGGTCTCTAATAATAGTACCATTGCAAAAACTACATGTATTTAAATAGATTCAAGATCAACAAAAAAGTTCTCACGCGTAATACTAAATAATATATTTTAAAACTGTCTTGTAAATTGGCATTGTTAGGTGCTTCATGTAACTAAATAAAGTTAATCTAGAGAGATAACTTCTGCGTGTTTTTTCTTTGCTTTGCAAACTTTTCTATGTTTGGTTGTATGAATTAAACATATTTAAGATTTGGCGACATAATGAGTAATGCATAAGTAAAAATATTTAGTATAAATAGTATGTTAGAATAAAAATTGACATAAGATCATAAATACATCCATACCAGACATCTTAGGCACATTGGGGAAAACTTTCTCAAGCAACACGTAGCGCTCATGACTCTCAAGTGCGGGAGATCCATTGTAGTACTTTCAATTAGAAAAGGTTGTCGAACCCACGAGGAGCTGAAGGTATTGATTATCAAGAGTGATAAATAAAATAATAAAAGATGCAAGTGTTTTTGAGATTTTTGGTTGTATAGTTGAAAAGAAAATAAAAATGCAGGAAAAATAAATATTGACAATTGAAAGCTCTCAATGAGAGAAAAGCCCAATCCTCTATGTGGCAAGAGGACAAGCTCAAGTGATGTGTGTCTTATATGTGGGAAACGTCTGCATGGATTTTGCATGGCATAGAGATTTCTAAAATAACACGTTGAATATCTTGTCAAGTTTTAATCTTCTTTAGACGGAGCCATTATTAGGTATAGCTAAATAAAAAAACTAAACCCCTTATGATGGATCTTATGGCCAAGTAAATGACTGCACAAGAGTTATTAAGACATAAAGTCCCACCATAGCATTAAACACTCTAAGGTCCCCGATACTAATACCCCATAAGAGTAACTTCATGACTCGGTCGTTTACATGTCCTCCCAAGTCTCCTTCACTCCATTACACTACAGTGTTCTCATATATGAGCCCATATAGGTGAAGTGTTGTGCAGTCTACGTTCGCACAACACCATTATAGAATCACATAAAAAGATAAACACTAGACAAAATACCAACACATGTTATATATAAATTATTGTCAATTAATCCTATGCCCTCAGGAACATACGGGAACTACTCACAACGTGCAAACATGATCATATTCAGTGGCATACGTGGTACAACACAATATGAAAATATAACTTCACCTCCAAATAATGACAAGTGCTCAATCACAAACATGAAGAGGAGCACAAAACAAGTATTTAGGGTATAAAAACTCTCAAACTACGAGGGGGGCGGAGTAGATCACGGAGATGATGATGGAGATGGTGTTGGTCTTGATGATGGTGATAATGGAGAGGCCTCCTCCCACGCCAAAGGAGGAGAGGTGATGATGATGACGATGATTTCCCCCATCTTCGGAGCTCCGGAGCAGCAGGATCTGACCCCCTCCCTCGAAGGGAATTAGGAGTTTCGCCGCAGCCTCGAATGGTCTCGGGAAAATTAGGGCGTTCCTTTTTTGGCGAGACGGAGGCGTGTTAAAAAGTCTCGAGCGAGGAAGTGCCCGAGGCGCCAGATGGTGGGTTCCACGCGGCCAGATTCCTTGGCCACGTGGGCCACCCCCTTTCGGCCTCGTGGCTCTTCTTCCTTCGTTCTTTTTCCCTCTGGTGTTCTCCCGATGAAAAACCAACTGTGTAATTTTCCTTTTTCCATTTGGGTTCCTGTAGCTCTTGAAACATTGAAAACAAGAAAAAGGAGGTTTCCTGCCTCCGAGAAATTAAATACGAATAATAGGGACTTTGTATGAAAGTCCTAAAAATCATCTAAAACATGCAAAAAAATAATGATATCACATTGCCGATAACATTCTAATATGATAATATGAGTTATAAAATGATGATACAAAATGCACGTATCAAGCGCTCTGGTTTTACCGAGGCGTGTCGGGGACCCATGAAACGAAGTCGTGGATGTGCCCCTGCTCCTTGCCGAGGAGTCAATGGGGAGCCTACTACATTGGGTAGTCAGGACCGCTAGGATCCTGTTAGGTGGGGTCATAGGGAGCCATTGTGAAGTTACCGCAGAAACAAAGAGTAGTGTCATTAGGATGCTCGGAAGGAGTTGGTGTGGTCTTCACGAGAGAAATAGCGATCTTGAGTGAGAGAGATTGGGGAGAGAATGATCTTGAGTGAGAGGGATTGAGGGGGGGGGGATGAGTAAAGTGTGTGTTGGTTTCTCATATTGGTCAAACATTTTTCTTATATTTTCTTAATGACGTTTAATTTTGTCGTCACGTTGGAGTAGTCCAACACCATTGATTCTTTTCTATTTAAATAAAATTAACTACATTGCAATCTGGGTTGGACTCAAGCTGGATGCTCTTAGGCTGTGTTATCTTACTGATCTAATAATATTTTCCTTATTATTTTCTATTCATCAATATTTTTGTGGTGTGTGGTTTGTTTAAATATACCAATCCTTAGTGTTGCATGTACACACTTACTGGTGCAGCTAAAGATGATCCATCTCTAAATATTCAATGTATCCACCTAAGCATACATACATAATATTCAATGTATCCACCTAAGCATACATAAATAAATAAATAGCGCTACCTCTTCGAAAATATGGTCGACCCTTCTAAATTTGACGCTGTTTTTTTCCTTAAAGAACTTCAATGCTTTGTTTTTCATCCTTTTCTCTTAGGGCCATTCCAATGTGCACATGCGTCCTCATGCAGCCCAATTTGTCAATTTTATGCGTTGAAAAAAACAAAGTCCCAACGGCGCCCCCCACCCGTCGTACCTAGTTAGAGCAAAGCCAGAAACACACGGAGCTCCTCTAAGCCGATTTGGTCGGCGGATCGACCGGGCGCCACACACCTGCGCCCCGCGTCGCTTAGTTGGGCCGCGACCCAACAAGAGCAGGTATCTTCTCTTTCTTTATTTTTTCGTTTTTCATTTTTATGTTTTTTTCTGCTATTTTTGTTCTCTTTTTTGCGTTTTCAAAATTTCAAAAAAAGTCTAAACATTTTTTGAAAAACTATACTTTTAAAATTTGAATAGTTTTGAATTTGAACATAGTTAAAATTTGAAATTTTTCAAATTTTTTGAATTAGTATCCAAAAAATATTATTTTTTGTGCATAAACATTTCCTGATTTTCAAATTTTTTCGATTATGAACAATTTTTTTTAACTCGAACAACTTTCAAAATTGAAAGTTTTCTGAATATGAACAAATTTCAAATTTAAATGTTTTCAAATTTGAAACTTTTCTGATTTAAACATTTTTAAAATTTAAACAATTTTCAGATTTGAACTATTTTCAAATTTAAACTTTTCAAATTTTAAGAAAAAGGAAAATAAACAAAAACAAAAAAATTTAAAATTAAAATTTAAAATAAAAAGAAACAAAAAGGAAACAGAAAAGAAAAAGGAAAAGGAAAGAAAAAATAAAAAAAGAAACAAAATAAACGGCGAACTGGGCCAACCAGGCTGAACCCCGCTTGCCCGGTTTACCGCTAGTAAAAGCTAGCTGCGAGCGCTTCCCGTTGTGCCTAAGGGCATGTACAATGGGGTGACGTTAGCCTTCCCTTACGGCTGCCACGTAGGATTTTTGCTTAGTTGGAGGAGAGAGAATGGACAAAGAGAAGGTTGTCTTCCCTTAACTAAGGGATGATCTCTTATGAAATAAGAGAAGACTATTTTTCCCATTGTACGACTTGTCTTCCCTTAGACACACAATTTCCTACTAAAAATAATTAATTCTCATTTATTATAAGGGATGACAATAAGAGATAGTGCATTGTATCATTATTATTTACCGTCTTCTCTAGATGACGTGGACTACTAAGAGAAGACATATCTTCCCTACCATTGTACATGCCCTAACGCTCATATGCTCGCATCGGCTTGGTAGCGATTCGGTTGAAATTTCTATTTTTTTTCAGTTTCAGATTCATCACAAGTAGACCCTCTTTTCTGAAATCCAAACGGGAAACGTGTGAGAGCATCTCCAGTCGCGTCCCCCAAACGGCGTTTGGGGGACGGCGGACAAGAAATGGGGAAAATCACGTCCCAGTCGCGTCCCCCAAAGCTAAATAGCGCCTCATTTTGTGTCCGGCGTCCCCGGTAGAGACTCTATGATGCCGGACACAAAATGAGCGCCCACATGCATGCGTGCAGCCCCTAGTCCCCACATGGCATTCTCTTTCCCCACACTTTCTCTCACCTAATTTTCCCACATGGTGTGGTCCCTTCTATTAAAATGCATGCATCCGGACGCTGTTTGAGGGACGCGGTGATGTCTACGGGTGCTTCTATTCTTGTAGACAGTGTTGGGCCTCCAAGAGCAGAGGTTTGTAGAACAACAGCAAGATTCCCTTAAGTGGATTACCCAAGGTTTATCGAACTCAGGGAGGAAGAGGTCAAAGATATCCCTCTCAAGCAACCCTGCAACCATAAAGCAAGAAGTCTCTTGTGTCCCCAACACACCTAATAGGTGCACTAGTTCGGCGAAGAGATAGTGAAATACAAGTGGTATGAATGAATATGACAGTAGTAGCGCAGAAAATAGCTGGCGTGCGGTTGATGGTAGTAATATTGCGGAAGTAAACATGCGGTAGTAACACAGGAGTAAACAAGCAGCGATAGCATATTTAGGAACAAGGCCTAGGGAATAGACTTTCACTAGTGGACACTCTCAACTGATGATAACAGAATAGATAAATGCATACTCTACACTCTCTTGTTGGATGATGAACACATTGCGTGGGATTACACGAACCCTCAATGCCGGAGTTAACAAGCTCCACAATTCAATGTTCATTTTAAATAACCTTAGAGTGCATGAAAGATCGACACGACTAAACCAAGTACTAACATAGCATGCACACTGTCACCTTCACACCTTGTAGGAGGAATAGATCACATCAATACCATCATAGCAATAGTTAACTTCATAATCTACAAGAGATCATAATCATAGCCTACGCCAAGTACTAACACGGATGCACACACTGTCACCATTACACCGTGCAGGAGGAATAAAACTACTTTAATAACATCACTAGAGTAGCACATAGATAAATTGTGATACAAAACATATTGCAATCATAAAGAGATATAAATAAGCACTTCACTACGCCATTCATAACAGTGAATAAGTATTCTGTGAAATATAGCCTAAGAGACCCACACGATGCACACACTGTCACCTTTACACACGTGGGACAAGGAGTCTCGGAGATCACATAAGTAAAACTCACTTGACTAGCACAATGACATCTAGATTACAAGCATCATCATATGAATCTCAATCATGTAAGGCAGCTCATGAGATTATTGTATTGAAGTACATAGGAGAGAGATGAACCACATAGCTACCGGTACAGCCCCGAGCCTCGATGGAGAACTACTCCTCTTCATGGGAGCAGCAGCGGTGATGAAGATGGCGGTGGAGATGGCAGCGGTGTCGATGGAGAAGCCTTGGGGCACTTCCCTGCTCCGGCGGGGTGGAAGAGAGACTCCTGTCCCCAGGATCTTGGCTTCGCGATGGCGGCGGCTGGAAGGTTTCGTGGGTTTCGTCAACGTAATAGGGTTTTCGCGACGGAGGCTTTAAATAGGCGGAAGGGCAGCCTCGGAGGGGCACGGGGCCACCACACCATAGGGCGGCGCCCCCTCGGCCGCGCCGGTGTGGTGTGGGGCCCCGGGGCTTCCTCTAGCGGCTCTCGGGTGTTCTGGATGGTTCGGAAAAATAGGAACCCGGGCGTTGATTTCGTCCGATTCCGAGAATATTTCGTTACTAGGATTTCTGAAACCAAAAACGGCAACGGAACGGCACTTCGGCATCTTGTTAATAGGTTAGTTCCAGAAAATGCACGAATATGACATAAAGTGTGCATAAAACATGTAGGTATCATCAATAAAGTAGCATGGAACATAAGAAATTATCGATACGTTGGAGACATATCAACATCCCCAAGCTTAGTTCTGCTCGTCCCGAGCAGGTAAAACGATAACAAAGATAATTTCTGAAGTGACATGCCATACTATTGTAAGCATATGTAATGAATGCAGTGATCAAAACAATGGTAATGACATGAGTAAACAAGTGAATCATAAAGCAAAGACTTTTCATGAATAGTACTTCAAGACAAGCATCAATAAGTCTTGCATAAGAGTTAACTCATAAAGCAATAAATCAAAGTAAAGGTATTGAAGAAACACAAAGGAAGATTAAGTTTCTGCGGTTTCTTTCAACTTATAACATGTATATCTCATGGATAGTTGTCAATGCAAAGTAATATAATAAGTGCAATATGCAAGTATGTAGGAATCAATGCACAGTTCACACAAGTGTTTGCTTCTTGAGGTGGAGAGAGATAGGTGAACTGACTCAACAATAAAAGTAAAAGAAAGGTCCTTCAAAGAGGAAAGCATCGATTGCTACATTTGTGCTAGAGCTTTTATTTTGAAAACATAAAGAGAGCATAAAAATAAAGTTTTGAGAGGTGTTTGTTGTTGTCAACGAATGGTAGCGGGTACTCTAACCCCCTTGCCAGACAAACCTTCAAAGAGCGGCTCCCATTTTATTTTTATTTTTGTGTGGCACTCCTTCCAACCTTTCTTTCACAAACCATGGCTAACGAATCCTCGGGTGCCTGCCAACAATCTCATACCATGAAGGAGTGCCTTTTTATTTTAGTTTTATTTAGATGACACTCCTCCCCACCTTTGCTTTCTCAAGCCATGGCTAACCGAATCCTTCGGGTGCCGTCCAACAATCACATACCATGGAGGAGTGTCTATTTTTGTTAATTAATTTGGGACTGGGAATCCCATTGCCAGCTCTTTTTGCAAAATTATTGGATAAGCGGATGAAGCCACTAGTCCATTGGTGAAAGTTGCCCAACAAGATTGAAAGATAAACACCACATACTTCCTCATGAGCTATAAAACATTGACACAAATAAGAGGTAATAACTTTTGAATTGTTTAAAGGTAGCACTCAAGCAATTTACTTTGGAATGGCGGAGAAATACCATGTAGTAGGTACGTATCGTGGACACAAATGGCATAGTGGTTGGCTCAAGGATTTTGGATGCATGAGAAGTAATCCCTCTCGATACAAGGTTTAGGCTAGCAAGGTTTATTTGAAACAAACACAAGGATGAACCGGTGCAGCAAAACTCACATAAAAGACATATTGTAAACATTATAAGACTCTACACCATCTTCCTTGTTGTTCAAACTCAATACTAGAAATTATCTAGACCTTAGAGAGACCAATTATGCAAACCAAATTTTAGCATGCTCTATGTATTTCTTCATTAATGGGTGCAAAGTATATGATGCAAGAGCTTAAACATGAGCACAACAATTGCCAAGTATCACATTATCCAAGACATTTTACCAATTACTGTTGGGGTTCATAGCATAGAAAACAAAAAATTTCCTACCGCAAGACGAATAAATCCAAGATCTAATCTATGGAACACCCAAGATCTAATCTACAAGATCGGAGCAACGAGATTGATATGAGACTAACCCTCGAAGATTTCCAAAGCCTACGAGATTAGATCTCGTTGTTGGTGTAGACGATCGTCCCCGGTGCTGCAATCCGGCAGCACTTCCATACTCGGTCGCACGTACGGTGTCGATGAAGCCCTCCTCTCCCCGTTCCAGCGGGCAGCGGAGGTGTGGTAGATCCCCTCGGAATCCCAGCAGCACGACGGCGTGGTGGTGGAGGTGGAGGAGAAATTCCTGCAGGGCTTCGCCAAGCCTGCGCAGGAAGAAGGAGGAGGGAGAGAGGGGCGGCTAGGGCTTGGGGAAATCATGTGCTGCGCCCCAGCCCTCCCCTCCCTCTTATATAGGCATGGGGGGCTGCCTTGTCCCCCCCTCCAAGCCTTTGGGTCGGCCAAAACAAGGGGGGTAACTTCCGCCCCAAGTTAAGTCCCTAATTTTAAGGGATTTGATCTTATCCACTTGATCCAGCCACATGGGCCTTGGGGGCTGGTGTGCCTGGCCCATGTGGGCCTATGTGACCCCTCCGGTCCATGTTGGACGTTCGGGATAGGTGGGCCCCACTATGGTACCCTCCGGAACCTTCTAGAACCTCCGGTACAATACCGAAAAATCCTGAACTTTTCCGGTAACCCTGAAAATGACTTCCCATATATGAATCTTATTCTCCGGACCATTCCGGACCTCCTCGTGATGTCTTGGATCCCATCCGAGACTCCGAACAAACTTCGGACTCCATCTCATATTCGAATCTACTTATGCGACATCGAACCTTAAGCGCGTCACCCTACGGTTCGCGAACTATGCAGACATGGTCGAGACTCCTCTCCGAGCAATAACCAATAGCGGGATCTGGAGATCCATAATGGTTCCCACATATTCAACGATGACTTAGTGATCGATTGAACCATTTACATACGATGCCGATTCCCTTTGTCACGCGATATTTTACTTGTCCGAGGTTCGATCATCGGTATCTCCATACCTTGTTCAACCTCGTTACCGACAAGTACTCTTTACTCGTACCGTGGTATGTGATCTCTTATGAACCATTCATATGCTTGCAAGCTAATCAGATGACATTCCACCGAGAGGGCC
This sequence comes from Lolium multiflorum, assembly GCA_030979885.1. NCBI lineage: Eukaryota > Viridiplantae > Streptophyta > Magnoliopsida > Poales > Poaceae > Lolium > Lolium multiflorum. The sequence goes on along the minus strand of CM061750.1, from coordinate 52,839,973 downwards.
CAGAGTATATCTATCCGTCATCGGGATGGACAAATCCCACTATTGATCCATATGCCTCAACTCACACTTTTCGAATACTTAATCCCATCTTTATAACCACCCATTTACGCAATGGCGTTTGATGTAATCAAAGTACCCTTCCGGTGTAAGTGATTTACATGACCTCATGGTCGAAGGACTTGGGCAACTATGTATCGAAAGCTTATAGCAAATTGAACTTAATGACTTGATCTTATGCTACGCTTATTTGGGTGTGTGTCCATTATATCATTCACCTAATGACATAACCTTGTTATTAATAACATCCAATGTTCATGATCACGAAACCATGATCATCCATTAATCAACAAGCTAGTTATACAAGAGGCTTACTAGGGACTCCTTGTTGTTTACATAACACACATGTATCAATGTTTCGGTTAATACAATTATAGCATGGTATGCAAACATTATCATAAACACAAAGATATATTATAATAACCATTTTATTATTGCCTCTTGGGCATATCTCCAACAGTCTCCCACTTGCACTAGAGTCAATAATCTAGTTTACATATGTAAAGATATAACACCTTGGCCTTCTGGTGCTTATCATGTTTTGCTCACGGGAGAGGTTTTAGTCAACGGATCTGACATGCTCAGAAACGTATGTATTTTGCAATTCATTTGCGTCTCAACGCATCACTCATTTTCCAAATGAGTCGGCATTAGTTGTATATGCTTAGTCCTCTGGTGGAACCTTAATTCCGCGGTCTGAAATAAGTCACTAATATTGTCACACAATATAGCTTCAAAATTCTGTCGAAACTACACCAAGTTCTCCAAGAACTCTTCGACTTAACATCCTCAGTCATTGTCAAAACAATGACATACTCTGCCTTCGTTTGTAGAATCCGTCACAATATTTAGAACTCATCCAAATCTAGCATAGACTTGTTCTAGCTCATTGTGCTACCTTTTAAATAACTCTTAGCCTAATTGAGATTGAAATTTTATTTTTATATGTGACCAAACTAATATCGGTGCAACACCTTACAGCGATTTGTTTGTCATTACCCCATATAAAAACTAATATCCTTGGTTCTTCTAAAGTACTCAGGGATATTCTTACTGTTGTCCAATGATCATTACATGAATCATTCTGGTACATGCTCGTAACACTTTAGAGCACAGGACTTCTGACTTTGTACATATTATTCATGATCTAAAATCACTCATGTGTATTTACTCATCGAGTGTCAAATACACTCAAGTCTTGTTAAACCTTCACATGAAAAGAACACCTTCTTAATTGAACTACTTCAATATCTATTCTATGTACTTAAACTTAAACTTATTATGTGTTTCTATCTATCTTCATAGATCTTGACACTAAATATGTTTCAATTCATATCCTTTCATTGATGTTAATTCTCAATGAAACCTTTTAAATCAATTATATAATTACACTATTTATAATCAACGATATGTCATCTACATAAAGTATTATAAATATGTCTCAGCGCTCCCACTTAATTTCTTGCAAATGCAAGCATCTTCATCGTTTCTGATGGAATCAAAACTCTTTGATTATTTCATCCGGTGAAGATTCCAACTCCGCGATACTCACTTCATCCAATTGAAGTTTGTATACCTATCTAGTATTCCACGGACCAGCAAAACTCTTGGTTGTATCTAGTATAAATCCTTCATACACACTTCTGGTAAGGAATGTATTTCTGCCATCCTACTATCATATCTCATAAAAGAAATATGCAGCGATTACTAGAATAATCCACATAGACTATAAGCATTGCCACGGAAGATCTAATCTTATCGTAGTCAACTCTTTGAACTTTTTCGTAAACTGCTTTTCGATAAGTCAAGCTTCTTTAAGGATATTCCATCCAAGTCCATCTACTTTATAGATCCATTTACTTTCAAAAGTATTCACCTATCTTGGATTTCATGGCGCATAGCCATTTTAACGGAGTCAGGGCCCATCATAACTTCTTTGTATGTAGTTGGTTTATCATTGTTCAAAAACAATCCTTTGTCCACAAATCATTTATTTGATCACAAAATAAACCACATCTACAAGGTTCAATAAGTACTTTGATCTCCATGACTATAACACTTTGTAGACATGGGAGTCATGATCTTCGTAGCTGCTTCCGGAACCATTTCCGACGCTGTGCTACTCTGATCATCATGCTCAGGTTCATAAACCTTATCAAAGTTCCATTGTCCTCCCACTCAAATAGTTCGCTAGAAACAATTTCTTTGAAATAAGTAAGAAACATCGACAAACACTTTTGTCTTTGACTTCATAGTGGAAAGAATTCCCAATCAATTTCATGGGATAATCAACAAAGACATTTATCCGATTTTGGTTGTAAACTCATTTACTTATGCTATGCATACCAAAATTTAAGAAAGGACAATTTAGGGTTTATACCCATGCCATAACTCGTATGGTGTCATTTCAATGGATCATGATGATGCTCTATTCAGTGTAAAAGCGGTAGTCTCTAAAGCATAATCCACAAAAATATAATGGCATCATTTTATATTATCTCATCATTAATCCAACAAGGTTTGGATACGTCTCTTGGATACTCCATCATCATTATGATACTCCAAGAAACGTGAGTTATAGAACAATTTCATAAATCTCTTAGATGTTCGCTAAAACTCGTAATTCAAATATTTCCACCATGATCCAATCATAGATATTTGACTTTTCTATTACGATGATTTCCACTTCATGCTGAAATTTATTTGAATCCATTCAAAAGTTTCAAACTTCTTCCTTATCGAATATATCCACATATATATACTCAATTCATTGTTAGAAGTTTTCATGAAGTAGAAGAATCTCCCGCACACAACTATGCCCAGTGAACCATATACATCATCATGTATGTTTCCACTAAGTTAGTTTCCCGTTCAACTCTTGGCCTATGAACGGTATTTAAATCATTCTCTTTAGAAGAGATTTGCAAGCGCCAAACGATTCAAAAATCGAATGACTCCAAAAGTCCATTTGCATGGAGTTCCTTCATGCGTTCCTTTCTAACATGACCTAAATGGCGGTTCCACTAATGAGTGGAATTCACATCATTTTCCTTATGGAATTTTAGCGTCAGTGTTATGTATGTGTGCTTCACCATGAAGATTTATAATAACTTATCCATCGTACATGGAGTAATGTCATAATTTCAACAACTCATTGTTTTCATTTGACCAGAGCAAAATAACAATTATTAAGTTCTTTATTATAAATTCTAAGGGCTAGGTAGAATGCCAACGACAAACATAATAACACTTTATTATATTCCAGAAGTGCATTATTACCATATTCCTTATCAGTCACTTAGGCCATTGTATTCTTGTATTGCGTTGTACTGTATGACATTTCATACCAACCAATCTGGTACAAATACCCAAGAATTCCATTTTGTGACCAAACAAGGAATACATTCATAACATGTATATCATCTATATACACCTGAGCTAGACTTTCTAGTCTTTTCTTTCTTTCTGCCAAAATATCTTTTGTAGTTTCTCTTTTAGTTTTCCTCATTCTCAGAAAACACTTCACTTTCAATGACTTCTAAGTCCATTGGTCAAATACCAATAACCTTGAGGTTCTTACTTTGAAGTTGATCATCATATGACAAGTGTTCCAGATTTCACTATTAGTAACTTCGTAATATGATGAACAATTTCACTCATAATTTTATCCATCATATCATGACGACTTTCCGAGACCATGTCTGTACATGCTAGGCTCGTAAAGTTTAACCTCAGTATTCGCATGTGCAAATCTGGCTTGTACCCGTTGTATGCACACGTAGAATCTATCACACCCGATCATCACGTGATGCTTCGAAACGACGAGTCTTAGCAACGGTGCATACTAAGGACGATCACTTCATGGATATGCGAATATCGTTAGTGCCCAACTAGTTGGAGGATTGGGACGCCTGGCGTCTTCAACCTTCGTACATTCCCATAAAACTTATGAGTTTATGTAGTCTCACTAGATTATATTCTATCATCTTGCAATAAGGTCTTAGATATCACATATATCTCATACCTTGCTTATTTCTGAAAACAAAATTTCCAGCTCCTTACTTTTCAAACAGATTTGAACTTCAAGTTTCATGGAGGCAAGATGATTCTAGGTACTAATTGAAACCATTGTTCTTTGAATCATTAATGAGAAGTTTACTAAAAAAATTCAATAGGACTTAATCATTTCTTGATTCTTTAACAATACGGTACCAGCCCGTAGAGTTACTTGTCAGACTTAACAGTATTTCTATCTCAATTACAAGACTAGCGCATGGTAGATAACGGATGCCAATTCTACAACTTTAATTCAAAATACTATTCAGACTATGTTCATGATAATTAGTTCATGTTTTAATCTAATTACTAATGAACTCCCACTTAATACAACATCCCTCATAGTTGTTAAGTGGCACACGATCCACATCCACTACACCAAAACCGATCATCACGTGAGATGATGTAGCTTCAATGGTGAACATCAACATGTTGATCATATCATCCATATGACTCGTGTTCAACCTTTCGGTTTCCGTTGTCCCGAGGCCATGTCTGTACATGCTAGGCTCGTCAAGCAAACCCAAGTATTTCCGCGTGTGCAACATGGCTTACACCCGTTGTATGTGAACGTAGAGTCTATCACATCCGATCATCACGAGATGCTTCAAAACGACGAACTGTAGCAACGGTGCATACGAGGGGAGAACACTTTATTATCTTGATATTAATGTGAGGGATCATCTTATAATTCTACCATCGCGATCTAAGCAAGATAAGATGCATAAAGGATTAACATCACATGCAATTCATAATATGTGATATGATATGGCCTTTCTTCTTGTGCTTTTGATCTCCATCTCCAAAGCACACGATCATGATCTCCATCATCACCAGCATTGCACCAAGGTCCATGGCGCCGCTTCATGGTTGTCCATCACTTATAGCTACTATAACAACTACTTGAAATAAAGCTATTACATGATGAATAGACACGCAGGTCTTTAACAAAAATTAAAGACAACCATTAGGCTCCTGCCGGTTGCCATAATACAACAATGAACATCTCATACATCTAATATAATCATCATCACATCATGGCCATATCACATCACCAAACCCTGCAAAAACAAGTTAGACGCCTCTAATTTGGTTTGCATATTTTACGTGGTTTAGGGTTTTCGAGTAAGATCCAATCTACCTACGAACATGAACCACAACGGTGATACTAGTGTTGACAATAGAAAGTGCAAATTTTAATCTTCACTATGGTGGGAGAGACAGACACCCGCAAAGCCACTTATGCAATACAAGTTGCATGTCAAGCGTGGAGCAAGTCTCATGAGACGCGGTCATGTAAAGTTAGCCCGGGCCGCTTCATCCCACCATCCCGCAAAATGCAAAGTACACAAACTAAAGCAACAAAAGCATCAACGCCCACAAAACCATTGTGTTCTACTCGTGCAACAGATCTATGCATAGACATGGCTCTGATACCACTGTTGGGGTTCATAGCATAGAAAACAAAAATTTTCCTACCGCAAGACGAATAAATCCAAGATCTAATCTATGGAACACCCAAGATCTAATCTACAAGATCGGAGCAACGAGATTGATATGAGACTAACCCTCGAAGATTTCCAAAGCCTACGAGATTAGATCTCGTTGTTGGTGTAGACGATCGTCCCCGGTGCTGCAATCCGGCAGCACTTCCATACTCGGTCGCACGTACGGTGTCGATGAAGCCCTTCCTCTCCCCGTTCCAGCGGGCAGCGGAGGTGTGGTAGATCCCTCGGAATCCCAGCAGCACGACGGCGTGGTGGTGGAGGTGGAGGAGAAATTCCTGCAGGGCTTCGCCAAGCCTGCGCAGGAAGAAGGAGGAGGGAGAGAGGGCGGCTAGGGCTTGGGGAAATCATGTGCTGCGCCCCAGCCCTCCCCTCCCTCTTATATAGGCATGGGGGGCTGCCCCCCCTCCAAGCCTTTGGGTCGGCCAAAACAAGGGGGGCAACTTCCCCCCAAGTTAAGTCCCTAATTTTAAGGGATTTGATCTTATCCACTTGATCCAGCCACTTGGGGGGCTGGTGTGCCTGGCCCATGTGGGCCTATGTGACCCCTCCGGTCCATGTTGGACGTTCGGGATAGGTGGGCCCCACTATGGTACCCTCCGGAACCTTCTAGAACCTCCGGTACAATACCGAAAAATCCTGAACTTTTCCGGTAACCCTGAAAATGACTTCCCATATATGAATCTTATTCTCCGGACCTCCTCGTGATGTCTTGGATCCCATCCGAGACTCCGAACAAAAACTTCGGACTCCATCTCATATTCCGAATCTACTTATGCGACATCGAACCTTAAGCGCGTCACCCTACGATTCGCGAACTATGCAGACATGGTCGAGACTCCTCCGAGCAATAACCAATAGCGGGATCTGGAGATCCATAATGGTTCCCACATATTCAACGATGACTTAGTGATCGATTGAACCATTTACATACGATGCCGATTCCCTTTGTCACGCGATATTTTACTTGTCCGAGGTTCGATCATCGGTATCTCCATACCTTGTTCAACCTCGTTACCGAAAAGTACTCTTTACTCGTACCGTGGTATGTGATCTCTTATGAACCATTCATATGCTTGCAAGCTAATCAGATGACATTCCACCGATCTCTTGTTGGATGATGAACACATTGCGTAGGATTACACTCTCTTGTTGGATGATGAACACATTGCGTAGGATTACACGAACCCTCAATGCCGGAGTTAACAAGCTCCACAATTCAATGTTCATATTTAAATAACCTTAGAGTGCATGAAAGATCGACACGACTAAACCAAGTACTAACTTAGCATGCACACTGTCACCTTCACGCCATGTAGGAGGAATAGATCACATCAATACCATCATAGCAATAGTTAACTTCATAATCTACAAGAGATCATAATCATAGCCTACGCCAAGTACTAACACGGATGCACACACTGTCACCATTACATCGTGTAGGAGGAATAAAACTACTTTAATAACTTCACTAGAGTAGCACATAGATAAATTGTGATACAAAACACATTGCAATCATAAAGAGATATAAATAAGCACTTCACTACGCCATTCATAACAGTGAATAAGTATTCTGTGAAATATAGCCTAAGAGACCCACACGGTGCACACACTGTCACCTTTACACACGTGGGACAAGGAGTCTCCGGAGATCACATAAGTAAAACTCACTTGACTAGCACAATGACATCTAGATTACAAGCATCATCATATGAATCTCAATCATGTAAGGCAGCTCATGAGATTATTGTATTGAAGTACATAGGAGAGAGATGAACCACATAGCTACCGGTACAGCCTCGAGCCTCGATGGAGAACTACTCCCTCTTCATGGGAGCAGCAGCGGTGATGAAGATGGCGGTGGAGATTGTAACATCCCAAAAATTTCAAAACAAAACAAATGAATTTCCCTAGTTCCAAATTTTGGAACCAACAAAAACTTTTATTAAATTAAGTATGATACATAGTGATCTTGCTTAATTCTTGTGCTATTGTCATGTTTGCTTGTAATAGTAGTTTTGAAATAATCTTAAACCCTAAACCTCACCCCTCTTTTCACCATCCTAGCTAAAATAAAATAAAAGGGAATTAAATAAGAAAAAGGCATATGTGCCTATGGCTATTTTTATAAATCTTTGCCCTAGACCTTTCCACTTTGCTTAGAGGTTTTGAAAAGCTTCACACACCTTACCTAGTACTTGCCAAACCTAATTCAAGTGGTTTTCAAAGAAAATAAAAAGAAACTAAAAATGCCATAGAGGCATATGTGAGTAAAATAGCAAATTTGTGAATTTGAGAAGCTTGACCCTAGGACTTGTTGTGAATGGTTGGATCACTCCTATATACCATTTCAACACTCCACAACCTCATTTGGGTCAAGCCAAGTCAAATTAAAATTCAAATGCAACATATGCATAGAGGCATATGTGGCACATAGCCATTTCACCAAATTTTGCCCTATGACTTTAAACCTTGACCAAATGATGTGAAACCTTCTCCAAACCTAATATAACCCTAAATTAACCCTAACCCATGCCCAAGTAAAGCAAGGGGAACAATTTACAAAAATAATAAAAATTGACATGTCACCTCTTATGGGTTATGGCCATTTTTGCAAATCTTTGAACAAGACCTTTTGAAATAGATTCAATGGTTTGAAAATGTTTCTAAACTAATAAGAATCACATTAGAGTCAACAAAAGTCAAATCAAATGAAGATAAATTAAATAGTGAGAAAATCCCAATTTCACTCACATACACTTAGCCAAATTTGCAAATCTTCAACCAAGGCCACCATTGCTTGATCTATTGTTTGTAAAACTCTTATATATGATAAACAAACACAATTGCATCAAAGAAACCAAAATCAAACCAAAGCAAATCTCAAAACCTTCACCCATATGATAATGGTCATATGTGCACTTTTTAAAATCTTCACCACTTTACCCCTCTGGTTTTGACTTTTCTTCAACCAACCTTGACCAACCATTGCCATGTCATCCAAGACCATGTCAAAGTGAACAACTTTTATGTTGACCACCAGCACTGATGTTGACCAGGTTGACCAGCAAAGAGGTGCCAAGTGGAGACTTTGAATTAATGAGAAGATAACCCCAAATTTGAAATCTCACCAATCTTCACCAAATTGACCACCACCACCACCATTCTTTCTCTTTAATTATATGATTGAGCTCCACCAAAAATAAATCCAAAATTCGACCAAAAGTTTCATGCGGCCATTTCCTCAAACACCTTGTAGACACAATCTGGAAATTGCAATACATGCTATTATCCTCTGGATTCTTGCCTAAACCCCTTTCTCCCTTTGATCATTGCTGCTCCTGTACCTCCCCTGCATCAAGCCATGTACTGGTTTGGTCGATTAAAGCAATGGCATGATCACAAAAACCCCATGCCGGCCATGAAGGACACACGCATGCACTCAATCTCTCCACCCCTCTCTGGCCAGCCTCACCTTGTCAGCAAGCATTCCCACACTCCATCACGCACGCCAGTACCTTTCCCAAGCCCAACATCAGCCCTACCATGCCATCCATGTGCAAGGACACCAACTTGGGCACATCAAAGTACACGCCCATCCCCATCGACTGAGACTTTCCCCTGCCCTCTCCTTTCTCACGTCACCTCACCAAGGACCCAGCTACCTCCTAGACATGACCGTTCGGCCCAGAACACCCTGTAGCCACGCGCCCGGCGACATGGCCATCATGCCGGCCATGGCACGCCTCCCTCCCCTGGAGCCTATATAAACCCCCCTCCTCGCTTGGGACAGCACCACACCATCCCAGCATCCTCCCCTCCCTCCTAGCACCGCTCCTCTCCTCTCTTTGCCGCTCATCGGTGCAAAAACTAGCCGGCGGTCACCACCAAAAGCCGCCCAGATTTTTGTCACCATAGCCCTAGAGCCCTACATCAAAGTTGTAGCCCTTGGAAATAGCTTTCCAACGCACCCAACCCCGCCTCAATCCGAGCTCCGAGGCGAAAGCTACAGCCCCCGCAAGGTTGCAGAATCGCGAGGAAGACGACGGCCCAGCGCCGTCGGATCGTCATCGGACGATCTGCGCGTCCCGCGCGTCGGCCACGTGCATGCGCCATGCATGCACGGCCCGGGCAGCAGCTGGGCCGGCCCACTTCCTTCCCGCCCTCAGTTTTTATTCAAATTTCGTTTTAATTATTTTCTGTGTTTTGCTCTCAGATGCTTTGCCAAATCTTTAATAAGTTTAAATCTACTCGGTCATTTTTGATAAATTTTATATATTTAGAAAGCTCATGGAAGGCCCCATCCAACCACACTAGATTCAAATCAAAATATGTTGTAGAATTTGAATAGTAAAAATAACAAAGCAGTAACTTTTCAAACTTCAAACAATTATTAAAAATCAACCATAAATGCTTTTGAGTTGATTCCAACTCTCATAATTCACTTTTCAAATACTCTAATTTATTATGTAAAAATAGGATATGGGTACTGTATATGATCATGGGCTAGATTCAAATAGTGGCTATATGGCCATTTCTAGCTCATTTAAACTATTTCAAAAATAGTATTTAAATTATATGAGGTATAGCATCTCATTTAAATCATTACTCCAAGTGATTCAATGAGAGTTGATGACACATGTATTAATGACCCATATGTTCATATTTGAAAATATTAAATCATTTTCATGGTAGTATTTAAATTGTTCAAAACTACCTATTAAATCATATGAGATGTTTTGGTCTCATTTAAATCTTGTCTCAACTAAGTAATATGGGGTAGAGACTATGGTCAACTTTAAACTCATATTAAATTAGTTGATGATATTAAATCATTAATCATGAGTATTAAAAAGGCATGAGGTAGTGTACCTCATTTAAATCACTTCCCAATTGATACTTATGAAGAGGTTGACTTTGGTCAACCTAGGTCATATGACATTAATTGAGGAAATTAAATCTTAATAATATTCAATGAGAGGAAATTATTTTCTCTCAAGAAATAAATAGAAACTCTAATTAATATTTATAATGAGAGAAAATTATTTTTCTTAAAAGAATAAAATTAAATCAACTCACCTAATAAGAATGTTGCTTGATAGCTTAGTAGGAGTGATTTATGTGTATGCTTAGTCTAGTACTTAGGCTTGTGTGGTAATTGTGTGTATTATACTCGTATTTAGACGCTAGTACCGAGGAGTACACCGAGGAGGAGGTCTACTTCCAGGAAGAGGAAGACCACTTTGATCAGTACACCACTCAAGGCAAGCTAATATTCTTGCTAAGTGCAAAGCTCTACAAGAGCAAGGCACCACCACTTTTTACTTTATGCTTAATGAGCCCATCCCAAGTTTTACTTTACAAGCTTGAGTGCTTTTGGTTTATCAAAGTTTACTTTTGATTCATGATTCACTTGGTCTAGAGTAGAACAAGATCATCAAATTTAGCCTAGAGCAATGAAAGCTAGATAGCACCCCTCATGATTAGTTGCTAGTGCTAACAAATAAAATTGATTACTCTAGATGGGAACTTATGAGATGAAATGACTTTGAAAACCTTGGAATGATGAGTCATTCTATTGAAAGATTTTGAAGGTGAATGTGACTGGTGAATGACATGGTGAACTTTCAAAAATGGTTGGGTTCGGATGCGATACCATTCCAATTTACAAGTACCCCCACAATACCTGATTATGGGTAGGGCTTAACTGGAAGTTTATGTGTCTTAGTATGGGTTCCCTCTAAACAAGCGTCATCGGGGTTATGCCGAAAGCTGCCTCTACAACAAAAGAAATGATGAGTAATGACGTGAAATGAGGTGAATGTGGCCCCTATGCAGTTCCCGTGGTTGTCTTCACCGGGAGGCCAAGCTCATGGGGAGAGGTGCCTATACTAGGGTATGTAAGTGAAAGGTTATGATTGATGATCCGCGTACTGAGTTACGATTATTCAGGGTTATCTGACGGATGTAATCAAATGTTGTGGCACAAGTGTGCAACCTCTGCAGAGTGTAGAACTATTCGAATAGCCGTGTCCACGGTTACGGACGATTGGAAAGGTCATACTGTTCCGTCATCAGAACTTTTCAAAAATGTGACATGTGAAGGGTGACTTGTGATTTGAATTTGAAATGGTGACTTTGACTTGAATAACAACAGAGTTGTGGGAATGACACTAATGTTCCCACTTGAGTTAGTCTAGCGATTGAAGCATCTTTACTAAATGTTTATGAAATAAACTTGGCTTTATGCAAATAAACCTAGAGCTTAGTATCCCCTTACCACATTTGATAATGCTTACACTAGTATTAGTTTGCGAGTACTTTAAAAGTACTCATGGCTTTGTCCCTGGCTATTCAAATGGCAGACTATGAAGGTGAACAGTACGAGGAAGATGGACAGCAGAACGTCTACGACAACTAGGACCGCTCCCGACGTCAAGCGTTGGCCTGTGGACTAGATAGTCCGTTACTACTTCGCTTCCGCTATTTGTGATGTTCGTTGATCAATAGATCAACTATTATTGTAATATTGGATCATGTGATCCATCTTTGTAAGACGCTTATGTGTTGTAATAAATGATGACTCTATGATATTCAATTATTATGTCTCGCAACAACAATATTCCTGGGATTGCGATGTACGACATAATAGGCATCTGACTTAAAAATCTGGGTGTTGACAAGTTGGTATCAGAGCCATTGTTTGACCTTAGGAGACCCTAGTTAGAATGGACGTCCGAAAAACTTAGTTTCAAAACAAATGAAGTAAATATTTCTGAAAACTTATTCTCACCCTTATCCTGAGATCTTTTCAAAATACTAAATCCATGCTCTACTTTTCTTTGTAATTCGACATAAAATTTTGCACACTTGATCACGTCATTAGCTTACTCATCCTCATTGCTCACAGATGGAGTACCAATGGGAGTTCTATCAGCTTGGTCACGGAGGAGACCTAAGGTTCGAAAAGGATTTGAAGCAACTAGTGGAATATCTAGGACACCCGTATCCCGAGTTCTTCGGAATACCCCGCAACAAACACTCCGGAGAACCACCTCGGTGGGAAGTTTCTACTGATCTACGAAGAAAGCTTGGAGCCCCGGTATGGGAAACCATCTGGTTTTCTGTAACGGGCAACACTTGGAAGGAAGGACTAGTCAGAGCTATGCAAGAAGCAATTTTCCGTCTGTGCGGACAAAATGAGAACAAGATCAAGAACACTCGCTTCATCTACTACCCAAGACATGACTCCACGGGAAGATCGATGACCATGCCCCCGCACCCGGAGATAAACCCCTATGTAGCACACCAGGACTTCAGGATGTACAAAACCCGCAGGGATTTGGACAACGCCCTCGCCTCTCGCCAAGCACATTACCCGTGAAGAAGAAGAAACCACACCATGACGAATGAAGAGTAGTACTACTAAGTCACTTGAGTAGGTGTGAGTTTGTATCAGGATTCCCTTGTATCGTAGAGCGATGAATGGTTCTTAAAACCAACGGTGTGTTAGCTTTGTAAAATATGATGTTTGGTATGAATGAAAAAGTGTTGTTGGTTGTACCCCCTCAACACTACTCAAGTTTTGAAACTTTTTGAACTTTAAATCCAAACAAACCATAGAAATTTCCCTCTTATCTTATCATCTACATCAATGTTCAGATGGCCCCACCAACCCGCAGCACCAACCAAGACGCCATGATGCAGATGCTCCAGATGATGATGGAAGACCGCGAAGCCGAGAGAGCTGAACGCCAAGCCAACATAGCTGCGCTGCAGCAGCTAGCTCAGAACAATCAAGGCCATGGAAACCACGATCACCCTGGATCGAAGCTGAAGAATTTTCAGAACACCAACCCTCCGATGTTTAGCAAGACCGAAGAGCCTAGATGCTGATGACTGGCTCCAGACAATGGAGAACAACCTAGAAGTTGCGGGAGTTGAAGCCGCAAAAAGTACTGTTCGCCACCCACTACCTGTCAGGACCTGCTAGAGCCTGGTGGACAAGTGCCCGCGCAATGAATGCGGGACAAATGATGACCTGGGAAGACTTCAAGCTGAAGTTTAGCAAGTATCACGTGCCCCAAGGTTTAATCAAGAAAATGAGAGACGAGTTCCGTGAACTCAAGCAAGGAAGAATGACCGTGGTGGAATACCGCGACAGGTTTCTCACTCTGTCAAGGTACGCCCGGATGAGACCGACACCAACGAGAAGAGGAAGGAAAGATTTCTGAACTGCATGACGAGATGCAAACTGTGTTAGTGAACATTCCGTTCGCTGACCTCGAAGCCCTCGTGGACTCAGCCATACAGATGGAAGGAAAGCTGCATCAGGCCAACGAGAACCGCAAGCGTAGGATGATGAATCAGAATGGGCCTACGCAAGCACGGCAACAACTCAACTGGAGGATTTGCCTCAAGATACAACAAGCCCCCTGCTCAGACATACCGCCCAAGCAACAACAACAACCGCAACAACAACAACAACAACAACAACAACAACAACAACAACAACAACAACAACAACAACAACAGCAACAACACCAACAACCACAATAACAACGGCAACCGCACCACCAACAACAACCACCCCAATGGCAACAACAACAACCCCAATACTGCCCCAACGACTGGAAGCAACACTGTTCCCGTCAACCCCAAGGACAAGTCCACCATCAACTGCTATGAATGTGGAGTTGTGGGTCACTACTCCAATGAGTGCCCCAAGAAGCTTGCCAAAATTGCCGCCAACACCGCTGCACCTGCCCAAGAACAGCGCCGCTTCGCAGGTAGAAGGAACCGAACAACCACAACGGCCGCCTCTACCACATGACGCCACTGAAGCTCAGGAAGCACCACAGACCATGCCAAGTATGTCTTCCTGTTAATAACCTGCTCAATCTCTTTTAGGAACCTAACTTTTCTTAAAATCTCGGGACGAGATTTGTTTAAGGGGGAAGGGTTTGTAACATCCCAAAAATTTCAAAACAAAACAAATGAATTTCCCTAGTTCCAAATTTTGGAACCAACAAAAACTTTTATTATGATACATAGTGATCTTGCTTAATTCTTGTGCTATTGTCATGTTTGCTTGTAATAGTAGTTTTGAAATAATCTTAAACCCTAAACCTCACCCCTCTTTTCACCATCCTAGCTAAAATAAAATAAAAGGGAATTAAATAAGAAAAAGGCATATGTGCCTATGGCTATTTTTATAAATCTTTGCCCTAGACCTTTCCACTTTGCTTAGAGGTTTTGAAAAGCTTCACACACCTTACCTAGTACTTGCCAAACCTAATTCAAGTGGTTTTCAAAGAAAATAAAAAGAAACTAAAAATGCCATAGAGGCATATGTGAGTAAAATAGCAAATTTGTGAATTTGAGAAGCTTGACCCTAGGACTTGTTGTGAATGGTTGGATCACTCCTATATACCATTTCAACACTCCACAACCTCATTTGGGTCAAGCCAAGTCAAATTAAAATTCAAATGCAACATATGCATAGAGGCATATGTGGCACATAGCCATTTCACCAAATTTTGCCCTATGACTTTAAACCTTGACCAAATGATGTGAAACCTTCTCCAAACCTAATATAACCCTAAATTAACCCTAACCCATGCCCAATTAAAGCAAGGGGAACAAATTACAAAAATAATAAAAATTGACATGTCACCTCTTATGGGTTATGGCCATTTTTGCAAATCTTTGAACAAGACCTTTTGAAATAGATTCAATGGTTTGAAAATGTTTCTAAACTAATAAGAATCACATTAGAGTCAACAAAAGTCAAATCAAATGAAGATAAATTAAATAGTGAGAAAATCCCAATTTCACTCACATACACTTAGCCAAATTTGCAAATCTTCAACCAAGGCCACCATTGCTTGATCTATTGTTTGTAAAACTCTTATATATGATAAACAAACACAATTGCATCAAAGAAACCAAAATCAAACCAAAGCAAATCTCAAAACCTTCACCCATATGATAATGGTCATATGTGCACTTTTTAAAATCTTCACCACTTTACCCCTCTGGTTTTGACTTTTATTCAACCAACCTTGACCAACCATTGCCATGTCATCCAAGACCATGTCAAAGTGAACAACTTTTATGTTGACCACCAGCACTGATGTTGACCAGGTTGACCAGCAAAGAGGTGCCAAGTGGAGACTTTGAATTAATGAGAAGATAACCCCAAATTTGAAATCTCACCAATCTTCACCAAATTGACCACCACCACCACCATTCTTTCTCTTTAATTATATGATTGAGCTCCACCAAAAATAAATCCAAAATTCGACCAAAAGTTTCATGCGGCCATTTCCTCAAACACCTTGTAGACACAATCTGGAAATTGCAATACATGCTATTATCCTCTGGATTCTTGCCTAAACCCCTTTCTCCCTTTGATCATTGCTGCTCCTGTACCTCCCCTGCATCAAGCCATGTACTGGTTTGGTCGATTAAAGCAATGGCATGATCACAAAAACCCCATGCCGGCCATGAAGGACACACGCATGCACTCAATCTCTCCACCCCTCTCTGGCCAGCCTCACCTTGTCAGCAAGCATTCCCACACTCCATCACGCACGCCAGTACCTTTCCCAAGCCCAACATCAGCCCTACCATGCCATCCATGTGCAAGGACACCAACTTGGGCACATCAAAGTACACGCCCATCCCCATCGACTGAGACTTTCCCCTGCCCTCTCCTTTCTCACGTCACCTCACCAAGGACCCAGCTACCTCCTAGACATGACCGTTCGGCCCAGAACACCCTGTAGCCACGCGCCCGGCGACATGGCCATCATGCCGGCCATGGCACGCCTCCCTCCCCTGGAGCCTATATAAACCCCCCTCCTCGCTTGGGACAGCACCACACCATCCCACATCCTCCCCTCCCTCCTAGCACCGCTCCTCTCCTCTCTTTGCCGCTCATCGGTGCAAAAACTAGCCGGCGGTCACCACCAAAAGCCGCCCAGATTTTTGTCACCATAGCCCTAGAGCCCTACATCAAAGTTGTAGCCCTTGGAAATAGCTTTCCAACGCACCCAACCCCACCTCAATCCGAGCTCCGAGGCGAAAGCTACAGCCCCCGCAAGGTTGCAGAATCGCGAGGAAGACGACGGCCCAGCGCCGTCGGATCGTCATCGGACGATCTGCGCGTCCCGCGCTTCGGCCACGTGGATGCGCCATGCATGCACGGCCCGGGCAGCAGCTGGGCCGGCCCACTTCCTTCCCGCCCTCAGTTTTTATTCAAATTTCGTTTTAATTATTTTCTGTGTTTTGCTCTCAGATGCTTTGCCAAATCTTTAATAAGTTTAAATCTACTCGGTCATTTTTGATAAATTTTATATATTTAGAAAGCTCATGGAAGGCCCCATCCAACCACACTAGATTCAAATCAAAATATGTTGTAGAATTTGAATAGTAAAAATAACAAAGCAGTAACTTTTCAAACTTCAAACAATTATTAAAAATCAACCATAAATGCTTTTGAGTTGATTCCAACTCTCATAATTCACTTTTCAAACACTCTAATTTATTATGTAAAAATAGGATATGGAAACTGTATATGATCATGGGCTAGATTCAAATAGTGGCTATATGGCCATTTCTAGCTCATTTAAACTATTTCAAAAATAGTATTTAAATTATATGAGGTATAGCATCTCATTTAAATAATTACTCCAAGTGATTCAATGAGAGTTGATGACACATGTATTAATGACCCATATGTTCATATTTGAAAATATTAAATCATTTTCATGGTAGTATTTAAATTGTTCAAAACTACCTATTAAATCATATGAGATGTTTTGGTCTCATTTAAATCTTGTCTCAACTAAGTAATATGGGGTAGAGACTATGGTCAACTTTAAACTCATATTAAATTAGTTGATGATATTAAATCATTAATCATGAGTATTAAAAAGGCATGAGGTAGTGTACCTCATTTAAATCACTTCCCAATTGATACTTATGAAGAGGTTGACTTTGGTCAACCTAGGTCATATGACATTAATTGAGGAAATTAAATCTTAATAATATTCAATGAGAGGAAATTATTTTCTCTCAAGAAATAAATAGAAACTCTAATTAATATTTATAATGAGAGAAAATTATTTTTCTTAAAAGAATAAAATTAAATCAACTCACCTAATAAGAATGTTGCTTGATAGCTTAGTAGGAGTGATTTATGTGTATGCTTAGTCTAGTACTTAGGCTTGTGTGGTAATTGTGTGTATTATACTCGTATTTAGACGCTAGTACCGAGGAGTACACCGAGGAGGAGGAGGTCTACTTGCAGGAAGAGGAAGACCACTTTGATCAGTACACCACTCAAGGCAAGCTAATATTCTTGCTAAGTGCAAAGCTCTACAAGAGCAAGGCACCACCACTTTTTACTTTATGCTTAATGAGCCCATCCCAAGTTTTACTTTACAAGCTTGAGTGCTTTTGGTTTATCAAAGTTTACTTTTGATTCATGATTCACTTGGTCTAGAGTAGAACAAGATCATCAAATTTAGCCTAGAGCAATGAAAGCTAGATAGCACCCCTCATGATTAGTTGCTAGTGCTAACAAATAAAATTGATTACTCTAGATGGGAACTTATGAGATGAAATGACTTTGAAAACCTTGGAATGATGAGTCATTCTATTGAAAGATTTTGAAGGTGAATGTGACTTGAATGACATGGTGAACTTTTCAAAAACTGATGGTTGGGTTCGGATGCGATACCATTCCAATTTACAAGTACCCCCACAATACCTGATTATGGGTAGGGCTTAACTGGAAGTTTATGTGTCTTAGTATGGGTTCCCTCTAAACAAGCGTCATCGGGGTTATGCCGAAAGCTGCCTCTACAACAAAAGAAATGATGAGTAATGACGTGAAATGAGGTGAATGTCCGGCCCAAGCCCTATGCAGTTCCCAGGCTGATATGTCTTCATTGGGAGGCCAAGCTCATGGGGAGAGGTGCCTATACTAGGGTATGTAAGTGAAAGGTTATGATTGATGATCCGCGTACTGAGTTACGATTATTCAGGGTTATCCCTGACGGATGTAATCAAATGTTGTGGCACAAGTGTGCAACCTCTGCAGAGTGTAGAACTATTCGAATAGCCGTGTCCACGGTTACGGACGATTGGAAAGGCCATACTGTTCCGTCATCAGAACTTTTCAAAAATGTGACATGTGAAGGGTGACTTGTGATTTGAATTTGAAATGGTGACTTTGACTTGAATAACAACAGAGTTGTGGGAATGACACTAATGTTCCCACTTGAGTTAGTCTAGCGATTGAAGCATCTTTACTAAATGTTTATGAAATAAACTTGGCTTTATGCAAATAAACCTAGAGCTTAGTATCCCCTTACCACATTTGATAATGCTTACACTAGTATTAGTTTGCGAGTACTTTAAAAGTACTCATGGCTTTGTCCGCTATTCAAATGGCCGGACTATGAAGGTGAACAGTGTAAGATGACAACTACGACAACTAGGACTCCCGACGTCAAGCGTTGGCCTGTGGACTAGATAGTCCGTTACTACTTCGCTTCCGCTATTTGTGATGTTCGTTGATCAATAGATCAACTATTATTGTAATATTGGATCATGTGATCCATCTTTGTAAGACGCTTATGTGTTGTAATAAATGATGACTCTATGATATTCAATTATTATGTCTCGCAACAACAATATTCCTGGGATTGCGATGTACGACATAATAGGCATCTGGACTTAAAAATCTGGGTGTTGACAGAGATGGCAGCGGTGTCGATGGAGAAGCCTTCCGGGGGCACTTCCCCGCTCCGGCGGGTGCCCGAGACTCCCAGGATCTTGGCTTCGCGATGGCGGCGGCTCGGAAGGTTTCTGTGGGTTGCGTCCAACGCATTAGGGTTTTCGCGACGGAGGCTTTAAATAGGCGGAAGGGCAGCCTCGGAGGGGCCAGGGCCACCACACCATAGGGCGGCGCGGCCCCCTCGGCGCGCGGTGTGGTGTGGGGCCCCCGGCTTCCCTCGGCGGCTCTCGGGTGTTCCGGATGGTTCGGGAAAAATAGAAACACAGGCGTTGATTTCGTCCGATTCCGAGAATATTTCGTTACTAGGATTTCGAAACCAAAAACAGGAAAAGCACTTCGGCATCTTGTTAATAGGTTAGTTTCAGAAAATGCACGAATATAACATAAAGTGTGCATAAAACATGTAGATATCATCAATAAAGTAGCATGGAACATAACAAATTATCGATACGTTGGAGACGTATCACGCGGCTGGAAAGGGCCTCTTTTTTGTACAGATTTTTGGTCTCTTTTTATCCGGCGCGGTCTCAAACGTCCCTAAATCATTTGTGTCGGACGCTTTTTGAGGGACGCGACTGGAGATGCTCTGCAATATGCCGTGGCGTCCGATGATGACATTATTTGGGCGTGCGGATCGATTGCGGTGAATGGAGATGCCTACGTTGTCGCGAAACTGTGCACATGCTGAACAAGTTTTTACCTTGTGGTTGTAAGTATAATTGCCTAATTTTATGAGCTACGGGTTTGTGTGCGGATGTGAAATGGGCATCGTCGCTCGATGCAGTTGAGTGACGCATGCGCCGTGTACTTAGACCGGCCACACTTGTGCTCAAAAAGCTAGGGATTCAAATGCCCTATCGAACAGGCTTAATACACTGTGGTACGTCGATTCAATCTGTATTTTAGAGGCACACCTCACTGACTCTGTTAGATTTATGCCTTAGAACAATTCTAGACATCGGAGAGATGGATCTTTATGCTCCTCAGAGCTCACGTCTAAGGCTGCTGTTGAAGAGGGTATGGGTTAATCCAAATCCAAACACAAATTCATCCATATTTGCCAGATTTTAGATGCCAACGTTTATTCAGGAGTGCAAAATTGAGCAGTTTGCAAAGGCACTTGCCTCCACAAGAAGAACATGCAGGGCCCCTCCCGACCTTGTGGAAAAGAAAAATAAAATGAAAGTAAATGCGCATTTCTCCTCTTTAAAAGCAGTTTGCCAGTTGTTTGTCTTAGTGAATACTCGATTTGTTTGTCTTAGTAAATACCTGTTATCTATATCCAAAATAATTAAGCATTCCTTAAAATAGGCTTTCGCTCCGCTTTATAAATAAAGCTACCACGTCTATACAAGGTTCGGAACCAATAAAAAACTGAGAAAAACAATCTGTTGGGGCAACATCACAAATATGCCCAAACAAGAAGAAAAACGATACAACCCTAAGACGTATGGCAACTCATCGACTGAACTGCGTAGATAAACGGTGTGCCGATGAAAGAAGGTTCTACAGCATGCCGTCCAGTCGGTCCCTATCCCGCTGCCTACAGAGCGGAAACGACTGCTTCAATAGAAGTCAAGAATTTAAAGACAGAGTCAGAGGCCCGTTGCAGAAAGATACGTTCAATCATCATCTTGTTGCGAACATTCCATAGGATCCAAGTCATGGCCGCAAACACTAACCAGAAAAGGTGTCTCCTCCTACCAGTATGGTTCACATTTAACTTCAGAAGTGTTAGTTACATAATGCATCAATCCAAATGCAAATCCATAGGCAGCTAGCATCACACCGATGGCTCATGAGTATGACAAAAAAGGATTAGTAAACATGTATGGTATGCAAAATAACCATTTGTCAATCCTAAAAGTAATAGAGCATTCTATGTTAGCAAGTCTGTGGAGGAGGTGTACAATATATATAGTCTACCAATATGGATAAAGTTGCCCCAAAGGAACGTGACAATGGGAAAACAGTGATAAACCTGGATGTCATCTATGTTAATGCCGGCAACCTCGCGGAATCAATTGCACTATGTAAGAAGTTGATCAACATAGTTGCAAAATTTGTCATCAACATCATCAAAAGAGAAAATCAAAATCCCAAGTATATTTTGCCTCTACGCATCTCTATAAAATCCCCAAACTTCTGCTTCATGTGCTTTCTGTCATGTATATTTTTAATATAGGTTTTATCTCTCCTTTTTTGTTTGCCCATATGATGTATATTAGTATAATTAATTTGTCGCATTAAACTACGCATCTCCATAAATTATTTGTTATTCTAGTTCTTCAATTTATGAAATGTTTATCTAGCAAACAATAAAACTTGCATTTTGTGACATATTTTTTACCTTTTCCAAACTTACATGTTACAATTTTTAATAGAGATACCTAACCGAATAGTGTTTGACGCTGAAGGATGTAACCCGTTGTTTCAAAAATATCTCAGCTAACAGATTGGATCATAAGAAATTTTAAGTAATACTATGCATGCTTTATTCTATTACTCGACACTCCACCAACTACAAAAATATTTTTTCAAATTAAATGAATAACACTTAGTCAATTTGCACACTTTATTTTTATGCTACATCGAGATATGCTTCCCCACATTGCAAAAGTTTCCTGGAATGCCAAAGGATTAATCATGGCATTATAGGCTATGTAACTTAAATATTAAAGCTCAGAGGTTCGAGATTTATGACTTCCTAGGAACTAACTGAAGAGCAACAAATGATGGATTATTGCCACTTCCTAATTGGGGCTATAAAGACTATCTAGTCGAAAGAATATCAGAAATCCAAAGTACATATTTTAGACTGGCCTATTGAGATAATCGATAGCCCACGCCAAACAACGGGTAAGCCCTTTTAGAACTTGTTGGCATTACTCCCTTTTTATTAGCTTACATACATTTTTTAGAGTGTTCTTTTTATGTGTTTCTTCACTTCACCAATTAACCTTAACCAGCTAAAAAAAATATATTGCAAACTGAAATAGTATAAGCTAATTCTAATTGTATTCCTTCTACAGGTAGGATTGTGGATTTTCACGCTGAAAATCTTGAAGGTTTTCCAAGCCGGAATCTTGCTACATTCTCGAACAAGGACGTGCCAAATATTAATCACGGATAAATGGCTACGCTTTACAGAAAAAATGAGTTGGTAGTTATATGTGTAGGTCACCACAAAGATAATACAACCCTTCATCATGGCGTATCTTTTTTTATCTCATTCTTTTCTAATCCTTTCTTATTAGTACACTATGCAACACTTCCAACAAAACTCATGCAAATTAAATGAAAATTTCAAAAGGTCTCACACATATTACAAGGTGCCAGTGTAGTAACATATTCTAGTTCTGAAACCTTCTTAGAACCATTTCTGCATTCACTGGAATAGACCCAACAGCGCGTACTTATTTTAATTTGCTAGCCGAATGTCACATGTATGGGCATCTTGACCTGGTTCATGGCACACTCCACAAAAAGTTTGGTTCGGCTTCTATAGATGTAGACCACTTTTTTTTTTAACCTGGGCGGCCCTTTCTTGATGACACATGCGAGTCTCATAACAACAGGATTTTCTTCCATAGGCATGTTATCGTGTATATCATTAGCAGGGTTTGTGTTTACTCATCTTTTCCTTTCCTCTTCTTCTTTAATTAGAGCATCAACATCAACATTCTTCAAATTAGTCATATCTTACTCCATCGCTCTCGTGTGCCGTTTAACTATTTTATTGGTTTCCTCTAAGAACGCTAACCAACCATGTTGCAGGTGATTTTATTCTAGGTTCCATCAATTACATGGGAAGTGACACGAAAAAAGAAGCATAGACTACATGCCACCAGTAACTCCATCATATCCAATTTTTGTGCAAATCGCCTAGATATCACCTTGCATTAGTCTAGATGTAATATATGATGGAAGTGAAATGCAACTACACTATATGTCACATGTTACTATACCATGGAGGCGAATTAGGGTATATGTAACCTGCGCAATAGATAATAGCATGGATTAGATGTAACCTGTTATTCGACCAACTGTATCAACTAACAGCTCTATGTACACGTGGTGAGCAATGAAGCCATGGATGAATCAAGATGGAAGATACAAAACCAAGCATCACAAATTAGATGTAACATTAAGGAGATGTGATGGTTTTTTGGAGGGAATTTTGTGATCTTACCGGTGAGTTGTTCCAGGCAGGGAAGAAGACTGGTTGTTGACAATGTAGAAGATTGGAGTACGTCCCAGATTTTTGAGTGGAGGAAGGGGATGGGGAATCAAGATTTAGATGTGTCTTCTCCTGTGTGTTCTTCTGTACTTGTTCTTCCTTTGTGTAGAAGAAGTGGGCGGGGTGGCGGTGGATCCATGCTAGGGCAGGTACAAGGGATCCTATGCTAGGGAGAAGGTAAAAAGGAGGGTTTCGTCCTACAACTAGTCCTCTTGCTTTATTTTCTCGTCGCCGCACACGTACAAAGAACTGGAGGATCTCACACGTTACTATAAATGGAAAGAACAACCTGGTTGGACCGACCTCGCGTTAAGCAAAATCAAACTCGGCCTTGACGCCAACGTTGCACGACCTCTATGTTTTAGGAATTTTGAACGAAATTGCGAAAACAGAACTCTCAGATCGTTCTCAGCAAAGAAACAAACTTTGGAGAAGGGATTTGGTGCACATGGTCTTTCAATTCTCGTACTCGTAATTGGAAAGTTACGGAAGGAGACCCATCATTTTGCAATGAAAACAACATATAAAACTCAAAACTCTGAACAATTTTGAAATCAGGCCGAGCGTCTTAATACATATGCAAAAAAATTCATTATTGGCCCACCATTGATTAGAAGATTTAGCTTGTATGGATCGCTAGCACCAATGCTCCTTTCACTTTCAGATTTTTGAAAATTTCAAAAACTCACACTTCTATATCTTCAAAATTTTTGGTGTTAAATATATAGATAGATATGTACAGGAGAAGTCTACGCAAAAAGTCCCGGTAAAAATACTTTACATTTTGAGAAATACAAAATAAATAAATTTCTGTCTTTTTATTTTTCCCAAAATACAACTGATTTTTTGACGGGACTTTTTTGCATACACATGTATTGTATATATCTATCTATATATTTAACACCATAATTTTTAGAGACATAAAATTGTTAGGTTCTGAAATTTCTAAAAATCTGAAAGTGGAGGAAGTATTGGTGCCCATATGTCAAGCACACTTTTCACAAACTTCGTATTTGTTCTTAGACAGATGAGCTTACTGATTGAGGCCGTCTCCTCAAGCGAAACAAAATCCAAATTTCTTGCAGTGTACATTTTGAAATGATAACTCATGGTGGCACTCCATAATAACTCTGTGCGACTTCATCTCCAGACTCGCGCAGCTTCTGCTAGACACGCCCCCCTCGAGCGCCGAACCATGGCGCGCATGGCCGGCGTCGCATACGACAATGTTTCCTCGTCTGGCGCCGCCTCGCCGAACGCCTTATGCCTCGAGTTGGCACGCTGCTGCGCGTGCGCACTCATGCCGGCGAGCACATATGCCCGCCCTGAGCCTTCGTACCTCTCTCGGCTCGACACGCGCTCCAGCATCTCCCGCAGCTCGGCGGCCAGCCCGACATTCACCGCGCCGCCATCCATCGACTGCGCCACCAGCCGCTCCCGGTTCTCCAATATCTTCACTGCCTCCTCGTGCGCGCCCTGCTCCGCCGCCGCCCTCGCCGCCGCGATGTCCTCCGCCGCCTGCACCCGCACGCGCTCCCGCTCCACCTCCGCCGACCGCTCCGCTTCACCTGCGTCCTCTGGCCTCGCCACCGCCGCGTTCTCTCCCGTCACGCTGACGTTCCCGCCGGTCGCGGCGTCTCTGTAGCTGCACACCACGTTCACCAGAACGGTGTCGCTCTCTGATTCCTCGGCGGCTCTTGGCACGGCGAGGAACAGCAGGAACCGCCTCTCCTCGTCTGCGTACAGCTCCCCGACCTGGACCGTGGCCTCGCGCCCGTCCTCGTGGACGCGGCTCTCGTAGCGGCCGGACCTGACCGAGACGACACGAACCCCTGGATGCGCGGACGTGACGGCGATGCGCGCCTCCTGAACCACCACGGACAGCAGCCCGCCGATGCACTGCGCGAACGCGTCCTGGATCACCGCCTCCTTCTCAATGAACGAGAACGTGCCGCCGGTCGCCTCGGCGATCACGTGCATCGCAGCCGCGTCGTGGTCTTTGCCGAACCCGAACGTGTGGATCGGCGCCGACCACTCGCCGCCGGCACGCAGGAAGGAGGGCGGGACGAGCGCCTCGTAGTTGCTGCCCCATCGTCTCACCGTCGTGTACGTGTCCTGGCCGTCCGAGAGGAGCACGACGCTGGAGACGGCGTTCCTGTGGCGGCGCTCGTCGAGCACCCTGGCGGCCGTGCGGAGCCCCGCGGCGATGTTGGTGCCGCCGCCCGCCTTGAGGGAGTCCACGGCGCTCACCGCCAGGGCCTTCCCGGCGTCCGTCATGCGCACGAGCCTGGTCACCCGGCGCGCACCGGAGGAGAAGGACACGACGGAGAGACGGTCGTCGGGGCCGAGGTTGTCGATGACGAACCGCATCGCCTGCTTCAGCAGCGCCAGCTTCTGCCCGTGCATGCTGCCGCTCACGTCAAGCACCGTCACGAGGTCCAGCGGGGCGCGTGGTTGCGCGTCGCCTGCCGATCCGGCGTCGGTCATCCCGGGAGCCTTGAGGTGCACGAGCACGGCGAAGCTGTCGCTGGACGAGTTCCTGGCCACGGCCGAGTACTCGGTGTGCGTCTTGACGACCATTGTTCCGTTGGACGCTGCGCCTGCTGGAGCTGGCTGCCGGTTGGCCGTCACCTGCTCGTCGTCATCGAAGACGACGACCGGATCCGCCGCCGTCTGGCTGTGCCGTTGCCAATACTGCAGGATACATGCGCACAAACAAATACACATTAAGATCTATAATAACTGAATCGAGTTTACCCTATGAGTAGGGAAATCAAACGATAAAAGAGAATTCCAATATTACCTGATCACTGCCCCCAGTAATCCTTCATTCGATGCGGATGTTCTCCCTGGCACTATAGGCCCAGTAATCAGTGATAGTTGTGGAAACTTCGTTTCCGCGAGTAATAACAAGCTAGAATTTGTCTACGGCGTGTTAATTGTTGGCCTTAAAACAAGATTTAATTTTGGCTCAAACAGTTTGATGCAACAGAGTTATATGATGGTGATAGTCTCAATGTTGGTCCAAGCAATGAGGGAGGCTACTCAATATGAGCTTCAGCTGCAATCTTTGATGACTGCTATCACCTAGTTTTCAAATTTTTAAAGGTTAAGTTTGAACATAATTTCCATGAAGCAAACTCGGTAGCTCATGAATTAGCTAGGCTAGCTCGTGGATCTGATCAACAAGTCTGGTTAGATGAGCCCCCGGTTTCTATTGTACCTTTTCTAGTCAATGATGTAACTTCTATTTTGATTGAATAAAGAGGTATGTTTATGTAAAAAAAAATCCCCTATCTTTTTAACCAAGGAAATTCATTAACTTAACGTACGAGTACAGCTCAAAATTAATTAATTTCCTTCATTTTTCTATAACTCATGCCACTTAATTGTTTTTTCCTGTGGAGATCTTCCATATTGATTTTGTTGATAATATGGTATGCTATATATGGATGTACTTTCCATATTTCGGCATCATTATTCCTTGATTAAACTATATGCCTTGGTCTCATGTATATATCCAGCGTGGACGCCTGGTGGTGTGGTGCAATCCAAAGGGTTTAGGTAAATTAGATGTACCATCGCTAGTCTTTTCATTGGGCACACCGGGAGCTCACGTGACTAGCCTGACATGGCACTTAACTCACGATCGATTGGCCGAACTACTGATACATGTTGTTTCTTTTTGAGTATGCGGCCTATTTCTTTTCGACCATTTGGTTCTGAAAAGAGCGGCGCGAAGCTCTATTATGTGTTGTCATTAGTTGACTTTTTTGGTCCATGGTAAAATCAGGGGCGGAGAATATCATGAAGGCTGGATTCGAAGATTAATGATTAAAGGTTCGAGTCTCTGTGTTGTTGAGGAACTTGCTTGGTATTCTGGATTTCGCAGCATCAGTATGCAAATGTGGGCGGCAACATAGGTGAAGTTCGAAGTCTTAACTTTCAGGGTGAAAATTTAAAGTCTAACATTAAGGTTGTGCCTGGCAATGCCTTGTTCAAGACATCGTTTTGAGAGTGAAGACTATCTTCAGGATGAAAACTTAAGATCTTTTGATCAGACGACGACGACGCTTGTGCACTATTTTCTTCTTGGAGGCGTCGTTTTTGGAGAGCCTGGAGTTCATGTGTTGTCTTGATGGTGGATGTACTGTTGCTACTAGGGCTGAAATACCGTAGCAGGACTTTTTTTTTATTTTTTTTTCTTTTTTGTGTGCATCTGTACTACCAATAGGGTATTGCGTTGTTGCAAAGACCGAGTGTAATTGGTATCCTTCGATATTAATATATTCCCTTTATCAAAAAAAAATGCAACATGTTTCTTTTTGGTATGTTGGGCCTTCTAGCTCATGGGCTCTTCCTATGTAAGGTGCTGATAGGCTGGACAAGATTATTTTCGGTCATTTTGCTTACATAGCAAACGACGACATTTTCCGCTTAAGAAAAGCAAACGGAGACACTAGAAAGTGGGAGACACATGTTTCACTTTTTTTTATCTCCCATATAAAAAAAACTCTTTTGCTAATTCCAGGTTGATCGGGAATTAAATTAATTCCAGATCAACTCGACAGCCGTTAGATTTGCATCGTGATTTGTGCATACGAGAATTACATATGAATGTGTATGGATGTGTAATTGATACATGTGCAATTGCATATCCTTTGACTTAGTTGCATGTAAATTACACATAAAACCAGGGTTGACCATGGAATTAAGCTAATTCTCAGGTCAACCGGGAATTAGCCATATCCTAAAAAAAATCAGTTGCAACTCCACTAGCAAAATATTAGTTTTAACCTATGCGTAATTAGGAAAAAAGAAACCTGCTGCAAACCCATGCAATTTTTACTAAAATATCTCACTTGCGGCATATGTGCAATTGAAGTTTTTTTTTGTCGCTACATGCAAATAACAGGATTTAGGTGGTTAGTCAGTTATCCGAGTAGTAGGTTTATGGAAAACAATTTCCCTACAAACCTGGTATCCAAAAAGCTGTGCATGATCGATCGATCGAAAAGCACGCTACGACCGATCGAAGAAATCGAACGCGCGGGACAGGGAGACGGACTACACAGCACGATGTTTCTTCTCGCCTTGCGGGGCGCACTCGATGGACGTGGGCGGCCTCTTCACCTCGCGAGCCAGATGCGGCGGCGCACACAGCACCGTCACCGTTTTGAAGGAGTTCTGCGGCGCCTGGTCTAGCTCGGACGTCGACGACGGCCGCCGCGGCTTCTGTACCAAGGAGCGCGCGTGCGTGTGGTCTTGCGAACCTTCCTTCCGGGCGCGGCGAGGGGCGGTCGGAGTGCACCGGGGCTTCTTTCCTTGGGCGGCGCGCGCAGCGGTGGTCGACAGTGTCATGTTATTCGGCCCATCGCGGGACGCCTGCGGTACCGGCGCGTACAGCGCTAGCACCGTGACGACGCTGAACCCGTTTTCCGGCGGCGGCGGCGGCGGCGGCGGGCCCGGCTTGTTAGCTGACGGCGGATTCCGGCAGAAGCACGGCTTGGGTCGATCCTCCGTGCCGCTCCGCAAGATGGTATCGATGAACAGCTGCTCCCCGCCGGCCTCTATTTCCCGTATCCAGTACTCCACCCGCTGCTTGTCCGTGAACCCCTCGTTGTCGCCGGCCGCCTTGTTCTTGTCCATGGTCGTCTTAGTACGTGTGCACGGGTTCCCGATCGATCTGCAACAGACCTAAATCTAAATGTGATGCTGCAGCTGTAGCAGGGCCCGTGTATAAGAGTGAATATGATGCGAGGTCGGACTCGGAGACGACGGGCAGAATAACTAGACTTGTTTTCCTAGTTACTACTAGCAACAAGTGTTCTTTTTTTTCAGGCTAGGCAGAGTACCGACGAAGTTTGCACTTCTTTTTTGGACCCTGCTACACAGTGCTATAGCACTATATAGTCTACCGGAGTGCCCCCCCTGTCCGAACCGTTTTCTTGCCGAAAATAGAAAGTGGTCCCGCCCGTGGTCCCGCCAGCTTTTCCACTTTGGACCGGCGGGCCAGGACAAACCGCTAGGCTCCAAAAAAAGGACAGCTGCCCGTTGGCTGGCTTGCAGCCAACAAAAATCGTCCTGTTGCCCAGGCCCAATCCCATCGCTTATACATCCTGTCCCTCAAACCCTACCTGTGATGTTCTTCCTCCTCCAGCCGCCAAACAGCTCCAGCATACACAATCCAGCATAAAAATTACATCTGAAGTTCAGCAACGTACCAGGAGACAAAAGCATCCGACCTGGGGATCATCATCCAGGTACACCATCTGCTGGCCATTAAATCTGCAAGTTCCTATTCTCTGTTCAAGCTCCTGAAGCTCTCATCTTTTTACATCTACAAAATCCTATTACCAGTTCCTGCTATTTCTCTTCTCTGATGGATTTCTACTCAAACTCTCAATCCCAGAGCTGCTTCTGTACACCTTTGTACATCTAACTCATGCTTTTCTAGCTCAAAACTTCAGCCACAAAATTTTTATGGCTGCAATTTGTTATGCTGTCATGAACTAGTAGATCTAGAGTAGTAGTTTTGTACAAAAATTTGAAAGAACACAGATGTATAAAAAACAGATGTTATGGGGGGAAAGTATGGATCTGGGGCATGTAAAAAAACAGGATTTTGCAAAACACAAAGTATTTTGAACCTGTACATGCATAAATGTTAACATTTGTTTCTGGAAAAATGCTGCCTTTGCGGTATTTCAAACGCTTTCCAATATGAAGGGACCAAAACATGGTGTTTCCCTACAGAAGATGCACATGCATGGTCTGATTACATGTGCATGTAGAACTGAATAACTGATATGCTATTTTGCATGTAGAAAGCATCATAACTGCCAAAAAGTTGATGTAATTTTGCACAAACTTGTAGAAACTAATCATAACTTGAAAAAATACATGCACAACTGATGTAAATTTCAACATGCATGTAGAATTCCAACTTCATTGTCACTGGAAGGACATTGACATGCCACTGATAAAGTTTTTTGCATGGATACATGTGCATTAATACCAGAACATGGTAGCTAAAAACACAACTAGAGTAGATACCAAACATTGTTGGTTCTGAGTGCATCCAAAATCCATGGAACTTCATTGTCTAGAACCTAAAAGACAAACCTAAAAGAAGGACTTTAAGCCTTGTTCTTTCCAGCTAGTAGTTGTTGGAGAATGACATCAGTTGGGTGGACATCCAAAACATCAGTTGGTGTAAGCTATGCAGAAAAAATGAAAGTTACTGTTAGTTCTCAAGTAGATTCCTGTGCAAACTAGTATACATAAGAAATTTAAAATCATAAGATTTAAAAAACAAAACATTAGTTTTGTACATGTGTTACTAGTACAAAAGCACACTGAAAAACAAAACAAACTCATATGTATGTAAATGTTTCTACATTTGTATTGTAGCATCTGGCTAGTTTTTACAAGTGCTAGTTTGGTTTGCTTAAAGGAACCAGTAAGTTGAATTACATCTTACTCTCTATTTCAGATATGGCTGGAAGAAGTTCTGGTGTTGGACTAGATCTTAATGAACCATTCATGGAAGATGTTTCAATGCTTGATGATTTGGATGAACAACCATGCAGCAGCAGTAAACCAACATACAGAGCAGAAGGATCGAAGAATTCAGAGCAAAGCAATACCGCAGCAAATGCAAGTACAGAGCAATGCAAAACAGGAGACAATTCAAATCCAGAACATAGCAAGCATGTGAATCCAGAGCAGAGCAATATAGGAGCTTCTGCTGACACGGAAGCTACAACCGGTCAGACACTGTCAAGTGATGATTCAGCAGGTGATGATGATGAAGAAGTTCAGTCGACACCGTGCAGTCAAACTGAAATCCAAACACCTTTCCCAGGGATGAAATTTGATACATGGGAGGAGGCAAAGATGCACTACAACAAATACGCCCATAAGATTGGATTTTCCATCAAATGTAGTACATCGAAGAACTCGACTCGTGATGGCCAGAAGGACAAGCAACTGTTTGTTTGTAACAAGAATGGGAAAAATGAGGACATTAATCAGCTAGAAGCTCCTCCGGTTCGTCAGAGGAACCGTATCATCACTAAGAAAACAGATTGCAAGGCTAGGTTGAGAGTAAAGAGGAAAGGGCAGAAGTGGCATGTGACATACTTCATAGAAGAGCACAATCACAAATTGGTTCGGAAGTTCTCCCTGAAGAAGTACTTAAGGTCTCATAAAGGAATTCCCAAGGAAGAAAAGGATTTTGTTAGGATGTTGCACAAGGTAAACCTGTCAGCTGGTAGGATTCTGAGGATAATGGGAGAAGTGTATGGCGGGCTAGCTAATGTACCGTATGACAGCAAAGATGTAAGCAACTTCATGGCTACCATAGATGAAGAACATAAGCACAAGGACATGTCAATTTTGCTTGCTCATTTTGCGAAAATGAAGAAGGAAGATCCAGACTTCTACTTCAATCTACATACAGACCATGCTGACAAGGTTGACCGCATCTTCTGGGTTGATGGTGCTGCAATAGCGGCTTACAAAAACTACAGTGACTGCCTCTCATTTGACAGTACCTACATGACAAATGAGTACAACATGCCGTTTGCTCCTTTCATAGGTATCAACCGGTACGGCCAAACTATACAGCTAGGATGTGGTTTTCTGAAGAATGAAAACGTGGAAAGTTTTGTTTGGTTGTTTGAAGAATTTCTTGAAGCTATGGGTGGACTACAACCAGATAATTTCATAACCGACCAAGACGCTGCTATGAGAACTGCAATTCTTCAATGTTTTCCAGATTGCACACACAGAAACTGTAGGTGGCACATCATGCAAAATGCACAGGCTGTGTTGGGTAATTTCTTGTCTAAACATGAGGACCTAAGGCAGGAACTGAATGAAGTAATAGACTACAGCATGTCAATTGAAGAGTTTGAAATGAGATGGGCAGAGATGATTATGAAACACAATGTATCTGACAACACACATCTGAGTGATCTATATCATCTTAGAGCCACATTTGTCCCAGCATATTTCAAGGAACGCTTCTTCCCTTTCCTACAAACTACTGCTAGGAGTGAGGGGTTCAATGCAGTTTTGAAAAGATATGTTAGCCCACACAACAGCCTACACCATTTTTTCGAACAATACTTGAAGTTGCAAGAGAAAATTGATGTTGGAGAGGATTCAGTTGAATTTAAGGATGAAGACAAGATTTTCAGGCTATGGGGTGATTATCCATTAGAACAACAAGCTTTGGATGTGTATACGCACCCCATCTACCTGCGTTTCCGAGCAGAACTGCGGAAAGTTACGTCCTACAATGTACAGCATGTTGATGGCCACAATTATGATGTTACACCAATTAAACCTTATGTTTACGGATATGGTAAGAACAGATACATGGTTGAGGCTAATATGGAGAGTGAAACTTACAACTGCGAGTGTTGCAAGTTTAGCAGGGATGGTTTGCTATGTTGCCATATTTTTAGAGTTATGGTACAGTTGGGTGCTACTGAGTATATTCCAGAAAAATACATACTACGAAGGTGGAGAATGCTTGAAGATACAATAGTGGAGGAGAAGATGGAATTGCCCAAAGTCCCATCAGAAAGGAAGCCAACTAACAAAGAGAGACAGCTTATACGTTATGGAACTCTATGTAATGACTACACTAGAGTCGCTAAAATTGCATCAACTTCTGATAAAGGGAAGGCATTAGCAGACAAGTACATGCTAGCTTTGGAGAAAGATTTGTTAGCAATGAAAGCTGCAGAGTCTGCAAAGCGGAAAAATAAAAAGAAAAGTAATGCAACTCAAGATGATGCACCAGATGTAGGCAATGTTGGTCATTCTGGGCAAGGTAGCTCTACAAAATTTGATCATGTTGAAGATCCAGAGTATGTATCAAAACAAGGTCGACCAGCAGAAAAACGGAAACAATCTGGGTTGCATTTGAAGGCTTCTAAACCTGTGAAATGCACTGTCTGCGGGTCTAATCAGCACACTGCAGCTTCATGCAAAGACAAGATAACCCCAGCACCGGAGCAAACAGAAATAGACTTCTTCCGTAACATGGTCTAGATGTATAAACTGTTTTATGTTTTGGTAGTTGGTGCATTATAATATAATGCAAAAGTTTGTGGTGGATGTAAAAAATATTAAAAATCATTGTGTTGAAACATCACGATTTTAATGCACTTGGATCTGCAATTTAGGTTGTTGCTACATAATGATTTATCAGTGCAATATCTATTGAATGCACTTGGAAAAGCAATACACAAGGAAAAACATCTTATTCTGTGGGTATATAAATGTACAATAGTGGTCAAGGACGACAGATATGATTTGCATATAGGCATTGAAAAAATAAAAGTAACATCATCAACAGTAATTTTTTACATTGTGAAAGTAAAATCGGCAAAGCTATCCATTGCCATACCAGCGGAAAGACCTTGGCTAACAACTGTTGAACAGTAGTTCTTCCCAGTTGATCAAGTTCTCCTGACGGTCCATCCATTTTTTCAGAAACAGCTTCCTATATGCTGGCATGTCAGATGCTTTGATTGGTAGCATCCTTTTGCCATCCCATGATTCAATAAACTTTAGCATGAAGTAACCACAGTCGTACCTAGAAAAAAAGAAACAATATCCATTGCTGAGAAAACATTTATAACAATATATGTAAGAAGAAATGTGTTGAAGAAAATAGAGTTGACAGAGAGGAAATTTACGTTGTATCTTGTTTTGTGGTTTGAATGAAGACAGTCTTATATGCTGAGATGTCAATCTTGGACTCACTGTAGTTGACCTGCCAAAAATGTTTGATGCTTCCTATGATATTGCGAGCATCTGCCATAAGACCCTTGTTCCCTTCATTCCTTAGAGAATCCATGACCTCAAACCTCCCTGACTTGAGGTTGAGCACAATTAGATAATAATGCCCAGTCATCACATCTTTAATTTCAGGTGTCAGATCTTGTAGGACGGAAAACATTATCTGCATTCACACAGAAAAATGTAGGAATGTAAGATGAAAATTAGGTAAACCTTCAAGGAGAAACATGTCACAACTAGATTGATGAAAAACAACCAAAAGCCTTTTAGTGGTAGATCGTGGACTTACAAAGTCCTTGTGGTCTAGGCGATGTGACGGCGTGCATTCAAACACTTTCCTGACAGTCCTGTCCAAGTTACATGTGGCACTCCTGAGTTTTGTCTGCATTTCAAAAAATGCATAAAAATAAAAAGAAGTAAGTTGCTGACAAATACTGTTAAGACATCTCCAAAAAAAGAAACATTCCAGCGTAGAAGTACGAAAGAGAAGTTATTTTACTTACAGCAATGCAAAGTGGCATGACATATTTTTTCTGATTCACCATTTCAGAAGCAAGAACTCGCAAAGCAATCTCACATGTGGTATTGCTTATCAACCCCTCTGGTTTGACTGAGTTTGCCAAGTCACTCAACAGGATGTAGTAATCTCCGTAATCAATTATCCTCTCTCCATTCAAAGGATGCTTGGTTTTGCCACCATACGAGCATACCTTGTTGTATAATTCAGCATCAGACTTCGGGACAGTGGGCTTGTTAACAAGATTTCCGTAAGGTGATTGCAACGTAGGTCCAGGTTTGACAATTCTTCTGGGTTGTGGCACTGGTGTGCAGCTACTTGGGTTGTTTGGCGAGTCATGAACCTCGTGTACCACCTTGCCTTTCACAGTTGCTGGTGTTGTGTTGGGCATTTCAATGGATGCAAAAATCTTATCAAGTGAGTCTCCGCTCTCTTCGTTGCTGGAAATAATTATAGGTTCTTCCATTGTAGCATCTGGTTGCTGAACTTGACCTTCAGTTTCAATTTGCTGAGAGCCTGGGTTGTCAAGACCAAGATCAAAAGAAGGGCAGTCATCCCGGAGCTCACGAATCTTCCTTTGCATCTCGGTTTCAGCAACAGGTTCTGCGGCTGTAAAGTCTAGCTCCAACTTTCTGTTCATGCTAGACTCAATCAGTTCAGATGGTGTTACTTCAATTCTTTCATTAGGAGTTGCGCGATGTAAAACATCGTCATCCTTGTTCTGGCTTGCCTTAATTGCTGCAGCCGCAAGTCTTGTTAGCCTCCTTGGACTAGGGGTAGCAGATGTAGCCGCATTTGTTTTCATTGGTGACATTGATCTTGTCACAGGTCTCCTTACCAATGGGCTACCTTGGTTCACTTTTCTTGAGATTTGCTGCTCTGAAACTGGAACTGAGTATGATGTTTTGCTATTATCTTGAACCTCCATTGAAAACGATACTGACTTCTTGTTCTTGCTTGGAACCTGAGCTGAAATGGTGATTCCATCATTAACTTCCACATTATGTGCAGGAGGGGTATCAGTGCTTGATTGGGAACCTGAACCATAGAGCTGCAGGTGTTTCAAAGCATGGAGTTTCCCCGGAGACATCATGTTTGGGGCACAATCATGACTGACTTCTGCATTGGAAGGAACTTCAAGATTTTGGTCATTAACATCACTGACTTCTTCCAAAAAGGTATCATCGGAACCAACTTGTTGAGTTTCCTTATCATCTTCTACATCTTGATCCTTAGAATTAGCATCTGGTTGATCCTTCTCATCTTCTACATCTTGATCCTTGGAATTAGCATCTGGTTGATCATCTTGTACACTGGTTTTATTTGAAGCTACCACTCCAACCAAGTTTGAAGTAACCTTTAATTTCTTGTTGGTAGCTACCACTCCAACCAAGTGATTATCCGTAGTTTTCCTCTTGGTGGCTTTTGGCAACTTGCAACCAGCATCCACCTTTACTTCATCTGGATTTTTCCCTTTCAACTCCTCAGAATCATCAGTTTGCTGCTGAACATTAGGTACTTTCCTGCGCTTGCGCTTATTCCTGCTGAATTTTCCTTCTTCTTCATTTTGATTTACCGAGTAGTTTTGCCCCTTGCTGCTTGGTAGAGATGTGATGAACTCAGCAACACCATCTTCGAAAGAAGTACACATATTTGTCACAGCAGTTCTGTACTGACCCAATGTCTGAAAAGATAAGACAAGTGAAAAAAGAGATGTAAGTTCTTCTGTACTGTTACAAAAGTGTGAATCAGATTATTTCTGTATCCACTACATGTAATTACAGAGAAAGTCCTACATCTTAAATGATAAGTACTTCAAATTAATACATCTTACCTTATCATCAACATTCACTGATAGGTGGTGCTTGATGAACATGTCAACCACAGAAGGTTGATAACAGAATATAGATGGTTTGTTCCTGAAACAAGGCTTAAGCTGGTGCAGAAAAAAGAAAAAGAAAAAAGACATTAGCTATGGTAACAGAAGAACAAAAATATAGCCAAGTCAATATATGCGTAAACTATTTTTTGTGTTTTACGAGATAGTCCATTGTACCGGTAAATTGCCAAAAGAACCATCCGCCTTTGTATCAAGATCAACAACAAGCCTGATCATCATGTTTGTCCAGACACATATACGAGGTCCTTCTTCTGGTACATCTAATGCATCAGTTTCCAGTGAGTCTACATACAGAACCTACATAGCAGAAAAATAGACAAGTTAAATGCTATAGTAAAACAATACTTGCATAATTTACAGATGGATATAACTGCAAAAAGCATGAGTGCATTCCAATAAAAAAGTACATGCTACAAAAAAAATAGTTGTTCAAAAAACCCACCATGAGGTATGGCATGCAAGCTTTGAACCAATTCTTACTTCCTTTTGCATTTGCTGTGTGGATGAGAGTATCAATGATGAAACCAGCCCAGTTCAAAATTGCAATAGCTTTCGTGTTGAGAACTGCAGGATAACACTTTGGACCGACTACTGTTCCAGTTGTTGGAGCAAACACAGAGGACATCAAATAGATAATGAACTTCCGCAGGTAATCATCGTCTGCTGGATATTCTTTACCTAATTGTGTCTCCAAATAAGTTATAGTTGGTTGCTTGCCATCATGAATACCCAACATCTGGAAAACTAAATTTGTTGCTTCAATGTTTCCCTGATAAGGTACAGGATGACTACCCATTGGTACATCCATGATTCTGACAACTGAATCAAGAGTGATGGGTATTTTCCCCCTTTCACCAAAATCAAGCACACATTCATCTTGATCAAAAGATGCCATTAAGAATCTGCATAGCTCTGGAATCAGCTTCGAGCACTTCATGCCTAATACACTGCCAAAATCAGCTCTAGTGATCAAAGACCGTTGATCATTAGTCATCCCCTTGCAAACCCGGACAACTTTCATAGGTGAAGCCCGGTTGAATAAGTTGGCCTGCAGTAACAAAAGAACAATTAAAATCATGTCTCTAATCATATTTACCAAAACACACACAAAAAGAGATACACAAAAAATCAAAAAAAATTGTGTGAAATCAATAATACCTTCTCTTTCTTCTCAGCACGCTCCTTCTTGGGTTGCTTCTCGGCACAATCCTTGGGTTTCTTCTCAGCATAGTCCTTCTTGGGTTTCTTCTCAGCATAGTCCTTCTTGGGTTTCTTCTCAGCATACTCCTTCTTGGGTTTCTTCTCAGCACACCCCTTCTTGGGTTTCTTCTCAGCATCATTATTTACATTTCCAGTGGAGGCACACCGTGCAGTGTCACCTTCATCTCCGTCATCTTTTAGTGGTACCACAGTTGCAAGTGGCACCACACCTTCCAGTGGAGGCACACTACGCAGTGGTTTCTCATTTAAAACTTCTTCCTCTGTAGGAACTGATTTAAACTGTAGCCTCTCTTTTAACTTCCTGAGTTTTGAATAGCTGTTCTTCTTTTTACTCTTCGGAGTCTTTGACTTCCTCTGCAAAACAAAGAAGAAAACAAAAAGGTATTAGGGCTCAAACAGAATATTACATTACACATGATGTTACAACTTTTAAATTTCAGATATGATAGTGCGATCATATGACACTCAGAAAAATGTTCTTACCAAAGATGATGTTGGGATCATTTTGAGAAAAAATTCAGATATGACATCAATGATACCCAGAAAAAGTACCTGCGAAAAAAGTATTATACATGAGAAAAAACAGTAACATCGCTTCCAGCACACCCCCCAGGGCTAGACAACAACTGAAGCAGGGAATGCACATGATGTCTGGAGTAAAAATTCATTTAACTGAAATGTAAAAATTCATTCAACTGAAATTATATCTTGGGGTAATCAAGACTGCATACTACAGGTCTGAAAAAAAAACTGCACATGATGTATTTGATGAAGAACATGTAAGTACTAGGAATAAAATTACATATATAGTGAGCAGTGTTACATGTGTAAAAAAACTGCATATTACAGGTGTAAGTACTGGGAATACTTCATATTACAGACAAAAAATAAAATTACATGTGAAAATGCAGGTCCACATATTACAGATGTAAAATAAAAACTTCTAAGATGTATTTGACAAATAACATGAAATTTCTGGGGTGGAAATAACAGTGGGAAGCACCCATCAGGTCTGCAGATGATATGTAAAAAAACAACAGGTCTGCATATCACACATGTAAGTTTGCAGATGATATGTAAAAAAACCACAGGCCTGCATATTTCAGATGTAAAAAACCCACAGGTATGTATTTGAGATGTAAAAAAACCACAGAACTGTATATCACACATGTAAGTCTACAGATGATATGTAAAAAAACAACAGGTCTGCATATCACACATGTAAGTCTGCAGATGATATGTAAAAAAACCACAGGCCTGCATATTTCAGATGTAAAAAACCCACAGGTATGTATTTGAGATGTAAAAAAACCACAGAACTGTATATTTGAGATGTAAAAAAACACAGAAACTACAAAAAATAGAACACACTATGTGCAGGATGAGCAAAAAGGGAACAAACTATGATCAGAAAAATACATTACATATGATGATTATGGGATATAGTACATGTAAATTAGAGGGAAACTGCATGAAGATTCACATCCTCAAAAACGAGCACAAAAAATGCTATGAGCAGAACACACATCCTCGAATGAGGGATGAACTACCACAATTCCCAGCGCCTGACCCCCAAAAACATATTAAACGACTACTCCCAGGCTACTACAAATAGTCGCAGGTATAGGACGAACAGAATCGCGCGAAATAGGCACCGAGAACAAACGGCGACCCACCTCCAGTACCCTCCAGTAACGACAACACCACGATTCGCCCGCATGACACCACGATTCGCCGCGCATGACCTTCCCGACGAACTTCAACGACTACTCCACACAGTCGCCGGACTAGGACGAGGCGAATCGCGTGAAATCGGCACGCTACTCACCGACGGCAAAACCAACTCCAGCAACGATAAAACACCACGATTCGACGCGCCTCACCCTACCGACGGTATTCAACGACTACTACACACCGTCGCCGGACTAAGACGAGCCGATTCGAGCGAGATCGACACAGAAATCAACTCCCGCTCACCAAAAACACGGCAACACGCCTCCGGGAAACAACGAACGCCGCCCAGTTCGAGAAGAATACGAACACACACCACAGCGAAGTTCTAGGTAGTACCTCTCGTCGCCGGCGACAGGATTCGGCGAGGCTCTGATCGACGGGGGCGACGAAGGAAACGGAATCGCCGGAGGAATCGCTGCGGACAAGGCGAGTTAAGTGCGCGAGGTGGGGGATTGAGATGAAAACGGTGATAACAGGGCTAGAGTAATTAACTCGACGATATCAATGCGGGCCACGTTTTGGACGCTAGTGGAAAAGAGCGCAAGCCGCACGATTTCGATCCGACGTCTTCGAGGAGGGAGCACTCCCGAAGACTACAGAGTGCCCCGGCACGGAACAGAAATTGGGTTCTTTTTTTCAGGCATCCAACAACGGATTCTTGATCGGCGGTTACCAAATTAGAAACGACTCGCAGCTCGTAAGGTCTCTAGCGATCCATAAGTAAAGCCGGATCCTTTTAGCGTGCACTATACATCAAGCAAAAGACCCATCATCTTTTCTCGACCAGATTTTTTCAATGTCTCAAGAGTCAACGATGGAGGTGCCGCAGCCGAGGAAGTCGACGGCGCAGGCCGACATTGGCGGCCTGGCGGCGCTCTCTGCCAGCCTCGCTAGGTGTCTGTCCGAGGAGAACGCGGACAGCAACCTCGTGTTCTCCCCGCTGTCCATCTACGCCGCGCTCGCGCTCCTGGCCGCCGGCGCCCGGGGCGCCACCCTGGACGAGGTACTCCGCGTGGTGGGAGCGCGGTCACGCGGCGAGCTCGAGGAGTCCGTCGCCGGCGTCGTGGGGGGCGCGCTCAAGGACGAGTCCGGCGACGGTGGTCCGCGCATCGCGTTCGCGTGCGGCGTCTGGAGCGAGCTCACGTGCCCGCTGAAGGCCGCGTACCGCCGCACCGTCGTGGACAAGTTCAGCGCCGAGGCCAGCAGCGTCGACTTCATCAAGAACCCGGAGGCGGCACGGGGTCAGATCAACGCCTGGGTCGCAGAGGCCACGCACGATCTGATCGGTTCCGTCTTTGGTCCGGGATCAATCACGCCGCTCACCCGCGTCGTGCTCGGCAG
This sequence comes from Lolium multiflorum, assembly GCA_030979885.1. Classification (NCBI taxonomy): domain Eukaryota; kingdom Viridiplantae; phylum Streptophyta; class Magnoliopsida; order Poales; family Poaceae; genus Lolium; species Lolium multiflorum. Next base: position 52,798,771 of record CM061750.1, on the reverse strand, counting down.
CGCCGTATACTTCAAGGGCAAGTGGGTTAATCCCTTTAACGAGAAGCGCACCAAGAACAAGCTTTTCTACCGGCTTGATGGTAGCACTGTCGACACGCCATTCATGAAGAGCCTGTCGCCCCAGTTCATCGCCGTGCATGATGGGTTCAAGGTTCTCAAACTCCGGTACGAGATGGCAGTACCGCAAGGTAATCCGTTTGGCTAGTGTGTTGATCCTTTCAATCTTGCCTGTTATCCCACACTATGGGTGCTCCGATTATATATATGACATCATTCTGTTATGCTGACATGTTGACAGGCTATGTATCCTCTAATCGTAAGAAGCGTAAGAGGATGTCCTCTGGTCGTAACAAGCGCACCAAGTTCTCTATGTGCATCTTCCTCCCAGATGACCATGATGGCTTGCCGAACCTAGTGGACATGATAGCATCACAGCCTAGCTTCCTGCACGAGCACCTGCCCAAGGAGAAGGTCGAAGTTGACGAATTCCGGGTGCCCAAGTTTAAGTTGTCCTTCGAAAGTGGCATCGTCACTGTTCTTGAGAAGCTAGGGCTTAAATTGCCGTTCGGTGATCAAGCCGATCTGTCTGACATGGTAGAGCCTGATGACTCTGGCTTGCCAACGGTCGTGAACGGCATCATCCACAAGGCGGTCATTGAGGTAAATGAGGAAGGCACTGAAGCTGCGGCAGTCACTTTTACGGATATAGAGTATGGATGTGATATGCCGGAGTCGCCACCTCCTGGCGTGGATTTTGTAGCTGACCATCCCTTTGCATACTTCATAGTGGAGGAGGTGACTGGCGCAATTATATTTGCAGGGCATGTTCTAGATCTGTCGACCTAGAATTAGGCCATCTCAAACTTGTGATTTTGATTTTACCAGCACAATGTTCGTGTGATTGCCACCAAGTCATAATAACTAGTACAGTGGAAGCAGCATTACTTTTACATAGAAGTATCATTTTATTCTATTATATTTAACACTAAAATATTGAATGAACAACTCTTTCGAATAGCAATTATCGGAGGATTACTGAAATTCTACCAATAATGGGGCACATTAGTCTCCTACAATTGCTTATTATAGATGTTTATTGCCACGGGTTGAATTTATATTGAAAATATATATGTATGTTGCATGCATTTGTATTTCATGCTTGCGGATTGGGTGTTGGGACCTATTTCTATCTACTTTTGGACCTAATGGGATTTACTTCAAAGACAATAATACACTGTTTGAATTGTACAACAAATTGTGATGATATCAATTTTTTTTGAGAATAATTTGATGAAATAAACTAGCAAATGTGATGTAATATCCCCCCCCACACACACACACAAGTCCACCACAGCAGCACCCGCATTGTTCCTGATTTCCCTAAGGCTCAAGCAAGACAAGGACTAAAGGAATGTTGAGATATATTGACAGTAGCTGCTCCCCATGTCGATTGTAACACCCCGCAGCCATCAACCAGTCGAGAGGTGTTAGCGCACACATATGATGAACCCGTGAATGACCTCCCATCCGATAATATGGCCAGGCGGAGCTTGCCGGGCAAGTCTCGATACTTCACGATGCCTAGCTTTCTGTGTGGACATTGTATATGAGGATCTCGGTCTGGTCATGGAGGATCCAGTGGATTACGTCGCCAGGGAGGACGGCGAAACCCTTCTGTTCTTGGAATGGCCTAGAGTGGATTACATATTTAGATCTATCCCCATCTTATGCCGCGGGTATCCGACGGCATTGAGGTCTAGAATCTCATAGTGCATCCCTTGTCAAGCCTATCTGTATGGTGGATGTTCATTTCAGCGAGGAGCAACAGGAAGGAGGAGCAGTTGATGTCGTCCGGGCGGTGAGCATTACACAGCTTCTAACTGAAGACTTGTCATCCATGGAGATGTCCGGCAGTTCAGAGATGAAGGTGTGGATGTCGATGATAGGGTCATACACGTACAACTTGGAACCAGAACTCTTCGCCTTTTGGGGTGACAAGGAGACAAGGAAGAGAACAAGGACACCACAACACAACATCAAAGAGTCGTAATATCGAAAGATGTACAACGTGATGCAATGGACGTGAGGTGCTTGTCGATGAAGTCCGAGGTGGTGAGCATGGCTAGAAGCATCAGGGAGACGAGCGGCATGCGTGGGTGGTAGTGGTAGATGTGGAGGCGCGCGAGGATGCAGTAGGCTGGGGGCATGACACATGTGGCTTGCTGCTGGATGAAGTTATTGTGAGGATGCAGCGAGGGCATAGCGAACAAGGGTCGTTGCCTCGAAGCATAGGACGATCTCCAATACAAGATCCACTTGTAGAGTCGGGACGCCGCAACATGTGGATTAGGTTGCACATGACCTGCTAAATTAAAGATGCATTTGCATCCAAGGGATAAAAAAACATAGCTCACTAACACTGACCATATGGGTTGCTTCACCGGGTTGCATGGGCTGCTACTAGAAGGGGTTACCGGCCCAAGGCATGGGGAGAGAACTAAGCCATCAAATGTAATTTCTCTTATCCATAAGGTGGCATTGATTAATTTCAAATCTAAATAAATTTGCACTAAAGACTCAACACTTATTATGGATAGGAGGGAGTACTTCAATCAATGGGAGCGATGTGAACAAATTAGGTGTCGAAGAACTAGAACCTAGAACAGAGGAGCGCTGACATGGCCTCTCATACTATATATGTGTACCTAGAACTACTCCAAATCTTGCAATCCTTCCTCTAGTAGAGTTTACCGGGCTCGGCATATGAGGCCTTTCTGCGAAGCCAAGTCAATTTTGGGCCACCAAACCCAATACCAGTATGGACTATGGAGTGATAAGCAACACAATGAACTCACCACCTTCCACTCTGCCCCATGGGATTCAGTTAGATGTCCGGGTTTAATGTGTCATATGCAGCGTTTTTTCTCTCGGTTGCGATAAATACTGTTGTGAACCGATATTAACAGTTTCCAAGCAAATACTTTCATAATACCACGCGAAATGTTTAAAACGTATTTACAGATTTCATCCATAATTTATCAAAAAAAATTAATAAAATTACATTAATGTTTGCAAATTCCATTGAGTACAATCTCTCGGTGGTAACCGTTTTTCCGAATGGAGGTTGTGCCCATGGCCTTTGCATCAAAAACGGGCCAAGAAAAAAAAAGTCCTACTCATATGTACAAGTCGGTGATGCACTAATGCATCCCTCCGTTCTTGGCCACTGGAACCATGTGTAAGATTGCTTCTTCGTATGAGATTGTTCTTAGGAAGCAATTTTATGCTCAGTGGGATAGTGGCCACACGTCAAGTAATCGGTGATGGCGCATTGAGGTCAAGCCCGATGTTAAGGAGGGGTGAATGTCACGGGCCGTGTGGGCTGCTTCACCGGATTGCATGGCCTGCTGCTAGAAGGGGCTACCGGCCCAAGGTCTGGAGACAAAGCGAACTGGAACCTGGAACGGAGGACCCTCACGGCAGACAGGGCTTCTTCTTCCTCCATGAACTCCCTCTTCATTGTAACCCATGCTTTCCTGCTGGATCCTTGTACCTAGAGCTACTCCAAATCCAACAATCCTTCCTCTAGTAGTGTCCATATTAAGTGGGGATAGTAACAGTCACACATAATGCAGTCAATAAGTACTTGTAAGCTAATTGTAACCTACTTAATTGTCGAACGGTCAAGAATTAGCAAAACCAAAAAAAAAAGTACTTTGTGCATGCCAAGACCCAACGAACAGATAACGAGGAACCTACGCGTATGCGTATCCAAAACAATGCCACGAACTGTTGGTCTTTTTGAGGTCACGGCGGTGGTATATCATGACGAGGCTGCGAGTGCGACACGACGACAGGGGGTGGTACTGGCGGAGGAGGTCCGCGGCGTGGCGCGACACCAAGGGTGCGAGGTGCTCGTCGACGAAGGAGGCGTCGGGCGCGAACGGGCGGTTGACGTGGTAGCGTACGAGGGGCCAGGCGGGGATGACGGCCGTGGCTTGCTCCTTCATGAAGGTGTCGGCGAAGATGCGGCGGCGGAGGAGCCGGCAGGCGGCGGCGCAGCGAACGAGTGTCGTGGCGTCGGAGCGTGCGGCGATCTCGAGCAGGAGATCCACCGGTAGGGTCCGTGGCGCCGGCAGCGCCGAGTATGCGGATTTTCGCTTGCGTCTCCGCGTCCGCGGCGGCGCTGTGGATTTTCGCTGGCGTCTCCGCGGCGCCATGGCTTTCGATCGAAGTAGTATATGCATTGCGCATCCGCCGCCGGCCGGCCCGGCCCGGCCTGGTATATGTTTGGATATACGTGGAGTTGGAGCAGGAAACGATCCATGATCGTACCATGTTTGGAGTTTGGCCTGAAGACGACATGTTATATCTTTCAGAGACAGAGACAATACAACTCTTGTACTGAATCTATCTTTACCGTCTAATTGCCTCTGAATCCGGCTTAAGGATCCGGGAAGATGAGGTGATTAGCAAGACGGTAATCCAATTTCTAAATCCACTAGGGAAACCACGTTTTTAAGGAGATCCATGATGCAATTCCATCTCAGGGAGTCGAACGCTTTGTGGATATCAATTGTAACGAGGTGGACATGGATCTTTTTAATGCTGCCACGACAATCACGTTGGGAAATAGAAAAAAAAAGACCCCTTTTTGGGAGGTCTTTGGGAGGTCTCGTGGCTTCAAGGTGCTAACCCTAGATACATTGCCGCAATTATCTACATCTACAAAATAATCCATAAGAAGAAAATGGAATGTCCAAAAAGCCATCCTAAATGGAGGTTAGATATCAAAGATCAACATGAATGCATATATCACTTTTGAACACATCCGCCAATACATTTTACTTCGGGTGCAGCTAAGGGACATTAATCTCCAAGACGGTGTGTCGGACGAGATCACTTAGGACCTTACCGAGAATGGCCATTATTCATCTAAATCCGCTTACAAGGCCCAATTCTTTGGGGCAACCTCCTCGCTGGTTTGCTCATAGGTTTGGAAGATTTGGGTTACTCCAAAAGTGAAGTTTTTTGCCCGGCTTGCCATTTAAAATAATCTTTGGACCGTCGACCGCTTCGAGAAGAGGGGTGGCAAAATTACGGTGCTTGCCCGCTTTGCAAACGCACGATGGAGTCGGTGGATCACCTTTTTGTGAATTGCCGTTTCCCTTTTAGGCTTTCGGGCCTCGTCGAGGATTGCCTTGGACTTCATTTCATCGACCTCCATGCTTGGCCAGCGCTCTTCACCCATAGTTGGTGGGACATCATGACGAAGCGCAAGGATTTGGCCTCCCTCACCCTTGTTGTGTCATGGGAAATTTGGAACGAAAGAAACGCTCGGGTCTTCAAGAACAAGCAAGCTCCACCCCCGTTCATCCTAGAAAACATTAAGCGTGAATCGAAGCTCTGGTTTTAGCGGGCGCCAAGGACATGAGCAACTTAATGCCGCGAGAGTAGAGCGTTTTGTAATATGGTCACTTTATTATCTTGTAAAACTTCTATCTTAATTAATTAAATAGGACAAATCTTTTGCCCTTGTTTAAAAAAAACTCCTAGTACAGACACCAGCATCAGGAATACTAGGTTGTGCTAATGGCATGCCAAACTTAAGATGCAAGATAGTGTTCGAGGGACTATTCCTTGACAATTGTTACTTGTAGCAAGATCCATATCACATGAAAATGCTTTCAGATAATTAGCTAGTCTAGCTTAGCAACTTCTTTCTCAGGAATTCAGGATGCATATGCTTGTATATTAGAACCACTTGGTTTTTTTTTGGTCTAAATGTAAACATGTTCATGTCCAGGCATTTTATTTCCAAACCTAAATTTTCAAATAAGTGAAGATTATATGGCCGGCGTCATACAATAGATATCCATCTTCGACGTAAGTCGAGTTGCAATTGTTTCAGTTCACACACAGGAACACCACTCCAAGAAACAGCTGGTCAGTCGTCACTGCTGCTAACGCTATTACTGTAAGTTCAGGAACAACATGATACGGATGCGATGCGAGTTTGACTGGTCTGGTCTGGCCTGGCCTGGGGATCCGTGGCCGCACCACATGGATGGATCTTGCACCGAGTAACATGGACCAGCACCATCGCAGCATCTCCACGCACAGACATGCGCATTTGATTGTTCTGCCCCAAGCCGGAATCTGATCCAGGACCGTAAGACAGACCAGTACGTATGGGCGGTGTCTGATCTTACCAGATCGAGACGGCCAACAGAACAAAATTGCTAGGTCCAGGGGAAGCTGGGAGATGACGGCGGGATCAAGGGAGAAATGGACTGCACATCCTCCTCCATCTTCATCAGTCCACACGACCGGGGAGAGGCACATTCATATTCCCCGTGAATATTCAAGACATGTGGCTATACTCTGACCGTTGGCCCGTGGAGACTTGAAGCTCCAGTTCTAGGGGCAGCTGAGATCTGCTGCTGACGGTCAATGGGGCCATGGACTATCATCAGCTCCCAAACTGTATCTGAATGCTGACACGCATTCATAAACCCCATGAATAATATTCAGGACATGTCCTGATGCCAGGCTAATACTACAATCTGTCACGAAAAACAACTAATCTTGGGTGCATATCATTGAATAGTGGCTCTCCAGTGACGAAATCAGTATGATGTTTTTCATATAAAACATAAAGTACCGAACTATAGCAAATCTCCGGAAGAGGTGCTTGGTTTATGACAGTTCCCTATATCTATCTCCCATCGGTGTATCAAGTAGTTCCAAACTTTCAATTAACTCTGTAGCGCCATTTACCAATCGATTGCTCATAAGAGGCTGCAGATCTTTTTGAGCTCATGCATATACCAAAGTATTTTCACAGAACACTGCAATTCTCATCGAGACACAGCCCATTGCGGCTTTCGATACGCTACACTGGCGGCATCCATCCAAAGGAGAGAAAGGTGTGACAAGAGAAACAAAGCATTTGCACCCATGACCCTCTTTGGTTGAGCCCAAGAGAGAACCTCCAACAATACCCAGAAAGACAGCTGAATCTACCATTATATGAAAAGGAGGTGCGGTACTGGTAGGCCATCATCACAGGTGCACCACCACCACCACACCACATGCCATGCTTCTCTTCAGAAGGCTTGACATGACACAGAAAGATTGGAGAGAAAAAAAATCAGAAAAGGCGACACCGGGACCCATTCACATCAGACACTACCTAGACCTAAGAAAACTTATGATGCATTCTGATGGTGTGTTACACTCGACATGGATCGGCGCATGCTTGCTCACTCACTCATCAGTCAGGATGGTTTCGGTCACTACTGGCAGTTGGAGCTCCTGCCGGGGCCTCCGTAGTAGAAGTAGGAGCCCCAGTCGCCGTTGTTGCCGTTCTGCACGTCGTAGCAGTTGGACTGCTCCGTGAACGTGCCCAGGCCCCGGGGAGCCTTGAGGTTGTTTGTGCTGTCTACCACCTGGATGTTCTTGAAGTAGCTCGCCTTGCTGAACCCTTCCTCCGGGAAGTGCCCGCTGCCCATCTGCGTCGACGTGTGCACACCATCGGGTTGCGAGTTCACCACCTCTCCGCCCCACTCGATCATCGACGCGCTGTCCGCTAGGTACGAGAAGAGGAACGACGGCCAGTACCCCAACACGTACTCCTTGCCGAACTGCATCCACCAGTGTCCCTCTTTCGGATCCTGTGAGCAATAAGTAAAATCATTAGACCACACACAGCATAACAAGCAGCATCAGGTTTGTCAACATTGACAACCACATGCATTGACATGGAGTATAACATAAATCTAGACTTCAGTACAGGGTAGCCGTTTAGCATTCAGATGCGCCGACATTAGTGCTGCACTAAGCATGCCAAGCACGCACTCATTACCCGTGCTCCATAGAAATGAGAACACATAGACTTTCTATCTCGGCACTATCAACAACACTTGCTTGTTGAGGTTAAAAGTTGCATGCTTCATGAAACTTCTATTGACAAACACAACTAGAGTAATCATCAAGGATAAAAAGGGTTGTTGACTAAAGAGCCCCAGGGTGAGGGGGCTAAATAATTTTCATAGTTCAGTCAAGGTGCAAGAGTAAAGAGCACAGCAACAACTGGGGAAAGATTTTCTGGCCTGCATGCTTGTGACACAATTTCTGACGGCACTAGATTGAACTGATTGCTCACCTTCCAGATCAGTATGCTGATGTCATACTGTGAGCCGGAGTAGCCTGAGAGGGGGAAGATGCTGGCACCCATGGCGACCTCACTGTTGATCTGAACGAACCCTGAACACAGTATGTTGTAGCATCCTGTTGCCTGGTACGCATCACTCTACATAACATACAAAACATATAAGAGAAGCATCAGCGCGAGCAAATTTCACAAAATGAACTTGATTTTTACAAGAGAATGTGAAGAAAACACTTACGGTCCAGTACGTGAACAGCCTTGTGTTGTTGTCCCCATAGAGGTCCGGGCTAACCTGATGAACCATCAAAACGAAAAAGGTTCAGAGCTCGTGACTCCACAGGGCAGAGTTAGCTAAAAAATCGCAGGAACAGAGCTACCGATCAACCGCAAAAAATGGTGCTGCATTTACTAGACATGGGTTACGAGAGCGCAAGCTCATGGAGCTGTATGTGGTTGGATGATCTTTCAGTGTTACCTGCCAGCCAGCCTCGATGCTGTTGAGGTCCTCCCCGAAGGAGCCCCCCAAGATCCACAGCTGGGACAAGCTGAACTCGTTCGGCTGCTCGATCTTGGGATCCCAGACATTGATCGTCGCCTTCGCGCCATAGTACTTCTCGCCTTGAACGTAGGATATCGCGTGCTGAAAATCCACAGCAGACAGTTACAGATACAATGCACACAATGGGACTTTGGTGGCATTTCTTCTTCTTTGCTGCAACTCACTGAACTGAACACTAAGATAGATGGATGCAATGCAGTGCACGTACTTGATGGCCGCCTTCGTTAAGCATGGCAGGGTCGACGGACATCGGGTTCGCCACGGTGTGCTTCTTCCTTCCATACCGCCGGAACGAGCTTGCCCGGAGCAGGTCATCCTTCTTTGTTCTCCGGACAGGGACGGTGCCCGGAGAGCACCTGCCGTTCTGGTGCCACAACTGAACCATAGGCTTCTCGCCATCGGCAGACGAGGTCTTGGATTCGTCGTACAGACCCTCCGGGTGATAGCTCGGCCTCATCTGCAAGGGCAGAATGATTTAAGGAATCCAGCAAAAATATCATGGCTTCTTCTACGGCCGACACAGTTGCAAACAAATTTGTAGTTACCTGGATAGTGTGGTTCTTGAGGTAAGGGTGGTCAAAGGCCGGCTGGTGCGAGATGTGCACGCAGTCTATGATGTCGCCATCAGGGCTCTGCTTGCAAACAACACCAAATTAGCACCCACGAAGTTCACTGAGATTCGGCACTGCTTTGGCATCCACTGAAGCTTCAGATTTTGCACTGAAGTTTAACTACAAAGAAAGAAATTCGCACAAGAACAGCAGCACAAAGTAGTGGGCATCTTTGTTGAATTTTTTTTGCTTAGCTGTGTTTGATGTAGCCGAAAGAAAGATGGGGACTTTCGCGAAAATTGCAAAGCGAGAAAGCGAATCAGCCCCTAGAACAGCCAGAAAAAAATAGCCCCCCAAAAAGACCATACTTTTGAATCGGAGTGTAACTTTACGGGATTAGCCAAGAACTATAGCCTCAAATCCTCCCGAATGCAGAGCAAGAAACGCTAGGTTTGAGCAGGGAGGAAGAAATCCCCATTCAAATCTTGAGAAGAACAACGGCAGGAAAACGAATCTAGCTCGGCGGGCGGGCGCACGCACCTCGATGCTCTTGACGGCGGGCTTGTTGAGGCGCTTGAGGTGGCGGTGCATCCTGGCCTCCGGCGACCTCGCCGCGGCCGCCGCGCCGCACGAGAGGCACATCACCGCCACCAGCAGGCACGCGCCGACGCGCGCGGTGGCCATGTGCTACCGCTCCTCCTCTCGGACCCGTCCCTTCTCCGGCCAAATCTTGAAAGAGAAACTCCCCCTCTCTACCAGACACGCCACTCGCCGCCGGCCGCCGCCGCTGAGGACCGAGCTGCGAATTTTGAAACAATGCGGGGTGGGTGGCACGCTCTCGGCTTCTTGGGCGCCTCGCCGTCTGGGCTGGGGAGGCGAGCGCTCTCCCACTAGACAACAACGCTAGTGCTGCGGCTGCTGCTGGACGGACTGGGAGGTCTACAAGTGGGGAGTGAAGCGCGCGGCCGCTCTGTTCTGTTCTTGAGGCCCGCCGCCCACTCTCGCACGCTGCAACTTTTGCCGTTTCCCGAGCTTGGCTGGACGGAAATGCCCCTGCACGATTCCAAAATTGGTCCGTGTCACCGGCTGTGCCACGTCCAAGCCAGGCTGATGTCAAAGGAAGAAAAAAAGCTCCGGCGCCCGCCGGAATGTTGGTCTTCGGTGATGGTTTGGAGTTTTATTGTGTTCATTAATGTGTCCAACTCGATGAAAAATATGGCATTTTTTTTCTAAAGTGGCAATAATATATTTGGCAAAGGTATGATTCTAATAGTAGAATACAAATACAAATCCGAGCCGAACTTCATCAGTAGTAGTCCGCAAAATAAACATTCTCGCAGTTTATAAAACAATACAACTTGACAATTTGAACCTCTTGTACAAGACTTTTAGGGAAAATAACAAGTTGAAACTGGTCTAAGCACAAACAAATAATAAAAACGGGTACGAGCTAAACCAATGTGATATTGTTGTTACTAACTTGACCCATCTATCAAGTAAACAAGCGTATTTTAAGAAGTATCTCTTACAATACATAATATACAACCAAAAGTAACTCGCACCGAAAAAATAAACATACGTGGTACTAAATTAACTTAGGTCAACATGGTTACTATACTTGTCTATCATCTAGCATTGGACGATATTTTATTGTAACCCTCTCATGTCGTTTTTCGGTCTTCCCTACTGACTCAAATTTTATTATGCATAGTTTTCTTAATACGACATCCCTCTCACAAGATTTTTGTGTCTTTTTTGTTGACTTAAATTTTATAACATATAGTTGGCATAATACATCATCTTGATATGCCCCATCGTTTCAGATTTATTATTTATGAAAAAAAGATCCCAAACTTAGGCTTGATTTGTGTCAGCGGCTATGCCACGTCCAAGCCGGGTGTTGTCAAATGAAGAAGAAACTCGCCGAGCACCTATTGGATCGAATGTTCGTCATCGGTGATGGTTTGGGTTTTTATGTGATGAATGAATGTGCCATGCTAGGAGGGAAATGTGGAATTTCTCGCCAAGTTTGCCAATGATATGTTTAGCAAATATCCGATCATGGAATACAAATGCAAAGCCATGCGAATAGAGGACCAGGTGGAATATCGTTAGAGTGGTGGCAAAAAAATAACATTCTCATAGTTTAAAGCACCGCAACTTGACAATTCAAACCTCAAATAAAAGTTTCTTAGGAAAATAAACCTCAAATACAAGTGGGAAGTGAAGCGAGGCCGCGACTATTCTGTTCTTACTGAGGAGGAGGAGGAGGAGGAGGCCCGCCGCCCACTCTCGCACGCTGCCACTTTTGTCGTTTTCCAAACTTGGCTAGACGGAAATGCCCCTGCACGATTCCAAAATTGGTCCGTGTCACCGAGTGTGCCACGTCCAAGCCTGGCTAATGTCAATCGATGGGGGAGAAAAAAAACGTCCATCGCCCAAAAGAATGTTGGTCCTCGGTGATGGTTTGGAGTTTTATTGTGTTCATCATTGTGCCAAGCTAGGTAAAAATACTAACTCTGTCTATAAATAGACGTCTGAGGTTTTTATAAAACTAGATGTACGTAGAAGCTATTTAGTTTCTAGATATACTACGTTCAAATTTGGACAAACCTCATACATCTATTTATAGACGGAGGAAGTATGTCATTTTTTGTCAAAATTGTCAGTGTTTAGCAAATGTACGATCTTGATGAAATACAAGCACGAAACCAGGGAAATAGAGGACCAAATAGCCAGGTGAATAGAGGAACGAGCTAAACTTTGTTAGATTGTGGCAAAAGTAACCTTCGCTACGATATTAAAAAAATGTAATTTGATAATTCAAACCCAAATAGAAGTTCCTTGGAAAATTAACAAACAAATTAGCGAAAACCCAAACTTATGATAAGATCTAGCGTGATTTGTACAAGCAGAACCGATATAGCTAGCGCTAATGTTACCAACTTAAACCATCTATTAAGTAAACGAGCATGTTTAAAAAAGTATCGTTAACAATACACAATGGACTTTTGGTATCTATAAAAAATGCTCCAAAGCAATTCCAAAACTAGTTTGTCCCACCGGCTGTGCACGTCTAAGACGGGCTTATGTCAATAGAGGGGGAAAACGTCCAACACCCACTGGAATATGGGTCCTCGGTGATGGTTTGGATTTTTATTGTGTTTAATAATGTGCTAAGGTTGGTGGAAAATATGGCATTTCTTGCCAAGGTTGGCAATGAGATGTTTAGCAAATGTCCAATCTTGAAATACAAACGCAAATCCAGGAGAATAGTGGACCGAGCTAAACTTCGTCGAAGTGGTGGCAGAAGTAACCTTCGAGTAGTTAATAGAGAAATGTAATTTGACAATTCAAATCCCCAAATAGAAGTTTTTCGGGAAAAGAAACTAATGAAACTGACCTAAACACAATCTAATGATAAAGTTGTAGCGTTATTTTTACAAGCTAAATCGTTGTGATCCTAATGTTACCAACTTAACCCACCTATTTAATAAACAAGCATATTTTAAGAAGTATCTCTAACAATACACAATACACAACCTAAACCCATCTATTGAGTAAACAAGCATATTTTAAGAAGTATCTCTAACAATACATAATACACAACCAAATGTAACTCACACGGAAAGACTAAACATATGTGGCATTAAAATAACTAAGGTCAACATGGTTGTTGTACTTGTCTATCAATCTAGCATAGAATGATATTTCATTGCGACCCTCTCATGTGGTTTCATGTATTCTTTGTTGACTGGAATTTCATTATGCATAGTTGTCCTAATATTCCACCCCTCTCACGTGATTTCTGGGTTTTTTTTGTTGACTCACATTTGATAACTCATAGGTTTCCTAATACATCATCTTGATATTTCCTATCTTCTCAGACTTAGTTTTACAAACATCAAGATCCCAAATTTTAGACTTGATTGGTGTCACCGGTTGTGCCACGTCCAAGCCGGGTGATGCCAAATGAAGAAGAAAACCGCCGAACGCCCGGCTACCGTATCAAATGTTGGTCCTTGATGATGGTTTGGGTTTTTATGTATTGAACGAATGCACCCAGCTAGGTGAGAAAATGTGGCATTTTTTTGCCAAGATTGGCAATGACATGTTTGGCAATCCGATCTTGAAATACAAACGCAAAGCTAGGCAAATCGAGGGCTAGGTTGAACTTCGTTAGAATGGTGGAAAAAATATCATTCTTGTAGTTTATAAGGCGGTGCAACTTGACAATTCAAACCCCGAATAGAAGTTTCTTAGGAAAATAAATAAATGAAATTGGCCTAAGCAAAAAAATATGATAAGATGTAGAGTTATTTGTACAAGCTAAATCGATATATCGTTGATGTTACCAACTTACCCCATCTATTTAATAAACACGCATATTTTAGGAAGTATCTCTAGCAATACGTAATGCATGACCAAAAGTAACTCACACGGAAAAAAAATGTGTGGCGTTAAATTAACTCGGGTCAACATGGTTACGGTACCCATCTACCAATCTAGCATTGGAGGATATTCTATATGTTGTGACCCTCTCATGTGGTTTCTGGGTCTTCTCCATTGACATGAATTTCATTATGCATAGTTGTCTTAATACTTCATCCCTCTCACGTGGTTTTTGGGTTTTTTTGTTGACTCGAAATCCATATAACCCATAATTAGCCTCATACAGAGGACGTGGGCATAACCCAGTGGTTGGGGTTGTGGTGGCGCACCCCAGCGACCAGAGTTCGAATCCTGTCAGGAGCGAATTTTTGGAATTCTCACGTCGAGGTCCCGCTTCTACTATATCATTTAGTGTCTAGTTCCTCCTAGCACTAATTCATTTTTTTAATTAGCCTCATACATCCTCTTGAAACGTCCTATCGTCTCAGTTTTATTTTTATAAGCAACAAGATCCCAAATTTTAGGCTTGTGCCACGTCCTAGCTGGATGATGTGAAATAAATAAGAAAGCTCATTGGACCAAAAGTTGGTCCTTGGTGATGGTTTGGGGTTTTATGTGTTAAATGAATGCGTCGAGCTAGGTGAAAAATATGGCATTTCTTGACAAGGTTGGCAATGGTACGTTTAGCAAATACCCGATGTTGGAATACAAACACAAACCCGGCGATTAGAGGGGCAGGTTAAACTTCGTTGTAGTAGTGGCAGAAAAGTACCATTCTTGTAGTTTATAAAGCGGTGCAAATTGACAATTCAAAACCCAAATAGAATTGTCCTAGGGGGCATGAACAGATAAAATTGGCCAATTTTATCTATTAATTAAACACGAGCGTATTTTTTTAAATATCTATTAATTAAACCCAATTTTATCTGTTAATTAGTAACAGCATTGGTTTTCGCGAAAGTCAAACTTCACTAATTCTGATCAAGTTTATTTAGAAAATTATCGATATGTACAATACCAAATGTACGCCATACTAAAATATACACTTCACGACGAATCAAACTGTATTGGTTTAATATTCTAGACGTTTAATATTTTTTGTGTGAAGCTCCCATTTTTTGTCTTCAATAATTTCTTATAGGCACTATATTATTTTCGGCAAAAAGGGAGCAGCTGTCGTAATACAGTACTTCATCTTGATGCGCCATATCGTATATGATGATTTGGTTTTATAGACAAGATCCCAGATTTTAGGCATATGTTCAACGATATGGCTTTGCCTATTCTTAGGGTATACTACTTCAAAGGCACATTACTCGTTTACCGGCGTAGCTCTGAAGATATTTTGTTAAACTAGTATCATTACTCAAAAAAAAAAAATCGCTTGCAAGCAAGCAGATCGTGCGCAATGACACTGCGATTGCCCTACACAATTCTTCTAGTGTGGAGTCAAAACTAGGTCAAAGTTCACCAGAACTTGTTGAACCATTCTCGGATTATAAAACCAGACATGCTCTTTGGTTTTTAGGCAACCGGATAAGGGCCACGCCGTTCACGCCATCGTCGTGCCCGTGCCAAACCCCAAGGGCACAAAACGGGTGTCCAAAGGGTGCGTGCGGTTGGTAATTTCGCTCCATCCGGATTGGGCCGTGGGCCCCACCAATTCGGCGCCACCTACCTCGGGTCCCGTTCGCCTCAGCAGCGGCACGTGCGGGCCGCCCCTCGCGCGCGTGATCGCGGCCCGGTCCGATCTCAATGACCGGTGGGGCCGTGCTGGGTTGGACCCACCTGCGTTTTGCATTGGATCCGTTGTGGGTGGCTGATCTTGCGTGGACGCACGCGCGGCCGCACGCAGGCATGCATGCACCGTGTGATTAGCGACGGTGTGAAAAGCGCGGTTGGAAAGTGATTAGCCGGTGCTTACCGCTGCACGGGAGATTTAGCGAATGAGGCAACATGCAAAGTACACATCGTGCTTAGTTTATTTTCTTGTACAGCAGCACTAATTGTGCCGAATGTTTTCTATCATGGCCGGCATGCAGAACACACTAGAGCCTCTCTGAAAATTGTTTGCCGTGCTTAATTACTTTTTTTCTCGTACACCACTAGTTGTACTGACTCACAACACACTGGGAACCTCTCCGAAAATTGTTTGACGTAGCATACCTAGGAGGCTGAAGTAGATAACCGGTTGCAGATTTACGGTGGTCCAGCTTCATGTGCAAAATGCACGCCTCCTTAGGGCCCTTTGATTCACAGGTATTGGGTAGAAATTCTGTAAGTTTTACATTAAAATTTCTTACACAAGTTGTTTGATTTATAGACCTATAGGCACTAATCATATAAAACCTTCTTTGATTCATAGGGATTAACTCAGGAATTTGGTAGGAATTCGACCCTGTAGAATTTTCCCATATTAGAATGGTGTTTGATTCACATGATTGTATCGTATCATGTAGGAATTTTTCCCGTAGGAACTGCCTAGTGTAGTTTCATAGGAAAACTTGCATGAGGTAGGACCTCATTGTTGACTTCATGTGGTTTTCCTACACGACAATCAAGTAGAAACTTGTGAAACTTCCTATGCCTATTCCTTTATTTTTTTCCTAGCGGTTTCCTATTCCTTTATTTTTTTTCCTACCCTGTAAATCAAAGGAATCCTAAAAATCTTGTAGTGCAAATCCTATAAAAAAAAGCACTAGATCATACCTCATGGAAAATTTCTTTTGCTACAATCAAACAAACTTCATCTTCCCACAGGATTCAAGTATACATGACATCTCAATCCTCTGATTTTCATATTCCTATGATTTTCTTATCCTATAAATTAAAGGAGTCCTTAGGATCCATTTTCAAAGAATCTTAGGCCTTGTTGTAGTTTCTATATCTCTTTAGGACATTGTTGTAATTTGTACTGTCACACCACTGCTAGGTCATGTAGCCTCTGGGCCTTTCGGGGCCCTTCCACATTCAAAAAAAACTGCACCCTGATACGTCTCCAACGTATCTATAATTTCTTATGTTCCATGCTAATTTTATGACAATACCTACATGTTTTGTTCACACTTTATATCGTTTTGATGCATTTTACGGAACTAACCTATTAACGAGATGTGAAGTGCCAGTTCTTTTCTGTTGTTTTGGTTTCGTAAATCCTACAAAGGAAATATTCGGAATTGGACGAAATCAACGCCCGTATCTTATTTTCCGGAAGCTTCGAGCACCGAAGAGGGGCCGAGAGGGGAGCCAGGGCCCCACAAGGCGGCGCGGCCGGGCGCGCCCCCTATGGTGTGGCCCCACGGGACTCCTCCGAGGCGCCCTTCCGCCTATATAAAGTCTCCGTCGCGAAAACCCTAAAGGAATAAGCCACGGGACGAGAAGTTCCAGCCGCCGCCATCGCGAAGCCAAGTTCGAGGACGAAGTCTCTGTTCCACGCCGGGACGGGGAATTGCCCAGGAAGGCATCTCCATCGACATCACCGCCATCTTCATCGCCGGCGCTCCCATGATGAGGAGGAGTAGTTCTCCCTCGAGGCTAAGGGCTCTACCGGTAGCTATGTGGTTAATCTCTCTCTCATGTACCTCAATACAATGATCTCATGAGCTGCCTTACATGATTGAGATCCATATGATGAGCTTTGTATCACTATTAATCGATGTGCTACTCTAGTGATGTTATTAAAGTAGTCTATTCCTCCATCATGATGTAAAGGTGACAGTGTGTGCATCATGTAGTACTTGGCGTAGGTTATGATTGTAATCTCTTGTAGATTATGGAGTTAACTATTACTATGATAGTATTGATGTGATCTATTCCCCCTTTCATAGCTTAAAGGTGAGTGTGTATGCTATGTTAGTACTCGGTCTAAATTGCAACGGTCTATTATGCTCTAGAGGTTACTTAAATATGAACACCGAATGTTGTGGAGCTTGTTAACTCCGGCTTGAGGGAGCTCTTGTAGCCCTACACAATGAATGGTGTTAGTTATCAAACAAGAGAGTGTATGTAGCACAAGTGAGGAGAAGTTATTTATTTGTTATGTGATCAATGTTGAGAGTGTCCACTAGTGAAAGTATGATCCCTAGGCCTTGTTTCCAAATCTGCAAACATCGCTTGTTTACTGTTTTACGCATCTTTACTTCCTGCAATATTACCACCATCTATACCACCTGTGTTTTACTATCTCTTCGCCGAACTAGTGCACCTATACATATGACAAGTGAATTAGGTGTGTTGGGGACACAAGAGACTTCTTGTATCGTAATTGCAGGTTGCTTGAGAGGAATATCTTTGACCTCTACCTCTGAGTTCGATAAACCTTGGGTGATTCACTTAAGGGAAACTTGCTCTGTTCTACAAACCTCTGCTCTTGGAGGCCCAACACTGTACAAGAAATAGAAGCACACGTAGACATCAAGCTATTTTCGGCGCCGTTGCGGGGAGGTAAGGTAAAGGTATTCACATCCTCCACTACTAAGCTATTTCCTGTTGCCGGTGTGTGAGTGCTCGAAGGTATTTCCTTTAGATCCTGCAATTATATCTTTTTGTTTCTTGTTTTCACTAGTTAGGCTTAATGGAAAACAACAACAAAATGAGAGATCTTTATGAACTTTATCTTCAATTAGGACATGATGTGTTTGAAGAGAGAATTAAAAAACCCATGGAACTTTATATGCATGCTAATGGGAATGTTATTAGTATGAATGGTTTGAACACCATTGTTGCTAATGCTATGGAAAATTCTAAGCTTGGGGAAGCTGGTTTTGATGAGCATGATATTTTTAGTCCCCAAGTTTTGAGGAGAAAATTTTCTTTGATGATACTTTGCCTCCCATTTATGATGATTATAATGATATTGGTATTTTGGTGCCACCTACTATGGAGGATAAAGGTTATTATGATTATACCATGCCTGCAATTTATGATGATTACAATGATGGTTATGGTAGTTTTACTCCCGCTATTACTAATAAAATTGACTATGCTTATGTGGAGAGTAATAATTTTATGCATGTAGCTCATGATAAGAATGTTTCATGTGATAGCTATATTGTTGAGTTTGTTCATGATGCTACTTATTATGAGAGAGGGAAACATGGTTATATGCATCTTAATAATATTAAGTTTCCCCTCTTTATGTTGAGAATCTTGAAGTTGCGCTTGTGTTGCCTTTCTATGCTTGTCACTTTGTTCTTCATGAATTTATTTGTGTACAAGATTCCTTTTCATAGGAAGTGGGTTAGGCTTAAATGTGTTTTGAATTTGCTTATTGATGCTCTCTTTTACTTCAACTCTTATTTCTTGCGCGAGCATCATTAAAATTACTGAGCCCATCTTAATGGCTATAAAGAAAGCACTTCTTGGGAGATAACCCATGTTTTATTTTACTTCTGCACTTTTGTTTTATATTTGAGTCTTGGAAGTTGTTACTACTGTAGCAACCTCTCCTTATCTTTATTTTATTGCATTGTTGTGCCAAGTAAAGTCTTTGATAGTAAGGTTGATACTAGATTTTGATTACTGCGCAGAAACAGATTTCTTACTGTCACGAAATTGAGCAGCCCCGTCTGTAGGTAACTCAGAAAAATCTGCCAATTTACGTGCGTGATCCTCAGATATGTACGCAACTTTCATTCAATTTGAGGTTTTTCATCTGAGCAAGTTAAGTGCCCCAGAAAAATTCGTCTTTACGGACTGTTCTGTTTTGACAGATTCTGCCTTTTATTTCGCATTGCCTCTTTTGCTATGTTGAATGGATTTCTTTGTTCCATTAACTTCCAGTAGCTTTGGGCAATGTCCAGAAGTGTTAAGAATGATTGTGTTACCTCTGAACATGTGAATTTTTGATTATGCACTAACCCTCTAATGAGTTTGTTTCGAGTTTGGTGTGGAGGAAGTTTTCAAGGGTCAAGAGAGGAGGATGATATACTATGATCAAGAAGAGTGAAAAGTCTAAGCTTGGGGATACCCCGTGGTTCATCCCTGCATATTTCAAGAAGACCCAAGCATCTAAGCTTTGGGATGCCCAAGGCATCCCCTTCTTCATCGACAACTTATCAGGTCACCTCTAGTGAAACTATATTTTTATTCCATCACATCTTATGTACTTTACTTGGAGTGTATGTGTGCTTTTATTTTCGTTTTGTTATTTTCATTCTCTGAATAAATTCATGCTTATGTGGTAGAGAGACACGCTCCGCTTTTTCATATGAACACTAGTGTTCTTCGCTTTACTTTTAATGTTCATGGCGAAGGTTGAAACTGCTTCGTTCATTGTTATATGGTTGGAAACAGAAAATGCTTCATGTGGTAATTGGTATATTGTCTTGAATAATTTGATACTTGGCAATTGTTGTGCTCATATAGATCATGTTTAAGCTCTTGCATCATGTACTTTGCACCTATTAATGAAGAACTACATAGAGCTTGTTAAAATTTGGTTTGCATGATTGGTCTCTCTAGAGTCTAGATATTTTCTGGTTAAGGTGATTGAACAACAAGGAAGACAGTGTAGAGTCTTATAATGCTTGCAATATGTTCTTATGTAAGTTTTGCTGTACCGGTTTATACTTGAGTTTGCTTCAAACAACCTTGCTAGACAAAGCCTTGTACTGAGAGGGAATACTTCTCGTGCATCCAAATCCTTGAGGCAAAACCTATGCCATTTGTGTCCACCATACCTACCTACTATGTGGTATTTCTCTGCCATTCCAAAGTAAATTACTTGAGTGCTACCTTTAAAATTTCATTCTTTGTCTTTGCAATATATAGCTCATGGGAAAATAGCTTAAAAACTATTGTGGTATTGAATATGTTGCTATGTATCTTATTTCTTATAAGTTGCTTGTTGAGCGATAACCATGTTTCTGGGGACGCCATCAACTTTTACACCTTTGTTGAATATCATGTGAGTTGTTATGCATGTTCGTCTTGGTAAGGGTGATTTTCATGATCAAATGGTTTGAGTATGCATATTGTTAGAGAAGAACATTGGGCCGCTAACTAAAGCCATGAATCATGGTGGAAGTTTCAGTTTGGACACTAATCCTCAATCTCTTATGAGAATATTATCTGTTGTTGAATGCTTATGCATTAAAGAGGAGTCCATTATCTGTTGTCTATGTTGTCCCGGTATGGATGTCTAAGTTGAGAATAATCAAAAGCGAGAAATCCAATGCGAACTTTCTCCTTAGACCTTTGTACAGGCGGCATAGAGGTACCCCTTTGTGACACTTGGTTGAAACATATGTTATGCAATGATAATCCGTGTTAATCCAAGCTAATTAGGACAAGGTGCGAGCACTATTGGTATTCTATGCATGAGGCTTGCAACTTATAGGATGTCTTATACATAACACATATGATTTATTACTACCGTTGACAAAATTGTTTCTATGTTTTCAAAATGAAAAGCTCTAGCACAAAAATAGTAATCCATGCCTCCCTCTGCGAAGGGCCATTCTTTTACTTTATGTTGAGTCGGTTTACCTACTTCTTTCTATCTTAGAAGCAAACACTTGTGTCAACTGTGTGCATTGATTCTTACATGTTTACCTATTGCACTTGTTATATTGCTTTATGTTGACAACTATCCATGAGATAAACATGTTGAAGTTGAAAGCAATTGCTGAAACTTAATCATCCTTTGTGTTGCTTCAAAACCTTCTACTAAGAATCTATTGCTTTATGAGTTAACTCTTATGCAAGACTTATTGATGCTTGTCTTGAAAGTACTATTCATGAAAAGTCTTTGCTATATGATTCAGTTGTTTAATCATTATCTTTACCATTGCTTTGAATCACTGCATTCATTTCATATGCTTTACAATAGTATTGATCAAGATCATGTTGGTAGCATGTCACTTAAGAAATTATCCTTGTTATCGTTTACCTACTCGGGCGAGTAGGAACTTCATTGATACGTCTCCAACGTATCTATAATTTCTTATGTTCCATGCTAGTTTTATGACAATACCTACATGTTTTGTTCACACTTTATATCGTTTTGATGCATTTTAGGAACTAACCTATTAACGAGATGCGGTGATGCTTTTACGTCTCGAAATGTGTTCTATCCGCAAATACCGGCCCCAGACAGCGACCCCGGGCGCCGAGGGGGGGGCCCCCCCCCCGGCGCGGCCGGTGGGTCCTAGGGATCCTGCCCTAAGGGGATAAAGGATGGGGCCGGGGCCCGGGTGGCCGCAAGGGGATCGAGACCGGCGCCCGGGATCGGAAGCCGCTGATTGTCTCATGATCATG
Organism: Lolium multiflorum; assembly: GCA_030979885.1. Taxonomy (NCBI): domain Eukaryota; kingdom Viridiplantae; phylum Streptophyta; class Magnoliopsida; order Poales; family Poaceae; genus Lolium; species Lolium multiflorum. Next base: position 52,776,837 of record CM061750.1, on the reverse strand, counting down.
ATATAGTTCTCCATTGCCATCTCATGTGGGTTGCATAAACCACCCTACCGGTATGTGGTTAATCTCTCTCATGTACCTCAATACAATGATCTCATGAGCCCTACATGATTGAGATCCATATGATGAGCTTTGTATCACTATTAATCTATGTGCTACTCTAGTGATGTTATTAAAGTAGTCTATTCCTCCTTCATGATGTAAAGGTGACAGTGTGTGCATCATGTAGTACTTGGCGTAGGTTATGATTGTAATCTCTTGTAGATTATGGAGTTAACTATTACTATGATAGTATTGATGTGATCTATTCCCCCTTTCATAGCTTAAAGGTGACAGTGTGTATGCTATGTTAGTACTCGGTCTAAATTGCAACGGTCTATTATGCTCTAGAGGTTACTTAAATATGAACACCGAATGTTGTGGATCTTGTTAACTCCGGCTTGAGGGAGCTCTTGTAGCCCTACACAATGAATGGTGTTTGTTATCAAACAAGAGAGTGTATGTAGCACAAGTGAGGAGAAGTTATTTATTTGTTATGTGATTAATGTTGAGAGTGTCCACTAGTGAAAGTATGATCCCTAGGCCTGGTTTCCAAATACGCAAACATCGCTTGTTTCTGTTTTTGCATCTTTACTTCTGCAATATTACCACCATCTATACCACTGTGTTTTACTATCTCTTTGCCGAACTAGTGCACCTATACATCTGACAAGTGTATTAGGTGTGTTGGGGACACAAGAGACTTGTTGTATCGTAATTGCAGGGTTGCTTGAGAGGAATATCTTTGACCTCTACCTCCCTGATGAGTTCGATAAACCTTGGGTGATTCACTTAAGGGAAACTTGCTGCTGTTCTACAAACCTCTGCTCTTGGAGGCCCAACACTGTCTACAAGAATAGAAGCACACGTAGACATCACACCCCTCTTTAGGGCATCTCCAACGGGCCGAGTTAGTGGACTCAAACGACTCGAACGTGTTCGGCGCAAAAGGAGCAAGCGACACAAACCAGTCCTAGAGGATCCATTTTCACCCCAAATTTGGGTTGCATCATGAACCACATTATCAATGGAGGCGGTCTTATGGCCGATGAAAAACATACCCAATAAGAGACTCAACAAGATGAGCTCTCTATTGGTACAAACTCAGTGTTTGCGGACGAGCTCCACCGAGTGGCCATAACCCAGAAAAAAGGAATAACCAAGAGGACTGGAGCATACACGGTTTGGGAGGACAAGTTGCCTTATGATTCTTGGAGGTCCAATTTACAGTGCCGAGCCAAAAGGAGGGGAACGCTGGAGGAGGGTCGTCGAGTACTTTTATGAGAGTAGGAAATTCAAACCCTACAATTTTGGGAGTGACCGGAGCGGCCTCTCTCTTCAAAAGAGGTGGTCATTTTATCCAGCAGAGTGCAATAGGCTTTGTGTTGCATATGAACATGTGAAGGAGTGGCCCGTGAGTGGCATCGACGTTCAAGACTTGGTAAAACCTCGTCTAATCTAAAGTGTATGTACCTTGCATGTGTGACTAACATGCTATTGAATTTTCATCCATATGTGTAGGTGCTCCAAGCTTTGGTTTGCTTCAAGGAGATCTACGAGAACAAACCGTTCACGTTGAGCAATTGTTGGGAGATGATCAAAGAATGTCCCAAGTGGGAAATAATCTATATTTCATACAAGAAAAAAAGCGTAGAAGTATCAAATAAGCGTGCCAAAGATTCATCGGTCAACAATCTTAAGGAAGGTGGCCCAAGAACAGGTGTCTGTAGCACGGGTGGTTGTGACGTTCGGCCAAGGGGCCACAATTTAAGCATCTAAAGTGTGATGCTTCATCACTTGCATTGCATAAGACATTCGAGGAGTTGAACGCCGAGAAGGATGAGACAAATGCCAAGAGGGATGAGAGTAGACCTGATACGTCTCCAACGTATCTATAATTTCTTATGTTCCGTGCTAGTTTTATGACAAACTTTATATCGTTTTGATACAATATCGGATGCATTTTGAACTAACCTTTAACGAGATGCCGAAGTGCCCGTTCATTGTTTTTGGTTTGAAATCCTACAAAGGAAATATTCTCGGAATTGGACGAAATCAACGCCGTATCTTATTTTTCCGGAAGCTTCCGGAGCACCGAAGAGGCCGAGGGGAGCCGGGGGCCCACACAAGGCGGCGCGCCAGGGGGCGCCTATGGTATGGCTCCACTAGGACTCCGAGGCTGCCCTTCCGCCTATATAAAGCCTCCGTCGCGAAAACCCTAAAAGAATAAAGCCACGGGACGAGAAAAGTTACGCAGCCGCCGCCATCGCGAAGCCAAGATTCGGGGACAGAAGTCTGTTCCGGCACGCCGCCGGGACGGGGAAGTGCCCCGGAAGGCATCTCCATCAACACCACCGCCATCTTCATCGCCATTGCTATCTCCCATGATGAGGAGGGAGTAGTTCTCCCTCGAGGCTAAGGGCTCTACGGTAGCTATGTGGTTAATCTCTCTCTCATGTACCTCAATACAATGATCTCATGAGCTGCCTTACATGATTGAGATCCATATGATGAGCTTTGTATCACTATTAATCTATGTGCTACTCTAGTGATGTTATTAAAGTAGTCTATTCCTCCTTCATGATGTAAAGGTGATGGTGTGTGCATCATGTAGTACTTGGCGTAGCTTATGATTGTAATCTCTTGTAGATTATGGAGTTAACTATTACTATGATAGTATTGATGTGATCTATTCCCCTTTCATAGCTTATTGGTGACAGTGTGTATGCTATGTTAGTACTCGGTCTAAATTGCAATGGTCTATTATGCTCTAGAGGTTACTTAAACATGAACTCCGAATGTTGTGGCGCTTGTTAACTCCGGCTTGAGGGAGCTCTTGTAGCCTTACACAATGAATGGTGTTTGTTATCAAACAAGAGAGTGTATGTAGCACAAAGGAAGAGAAGTTATTTATTTATGTGATCATTGTTGAGAGTGTCCACTAGTGAAAGTAGGATCCCTAGGCCTTGTTTCCGAATAGAAAAGTTACACCACAGAATTGCCTCCCACGCCCAAGCTATTTTCTGCACCGTTTCCAACAAGTTCGTTACATGTTTGCTTGCTGCCATCTTTATTTCAGATTTCTATTACCACTCATATTCATCCATATTACTTGTATTTTACTATCTCTTCGCGAACTAGTGCACCTATACATCGACAAGTGTATTAGGTGTGTTGGGGACACAAGAGACTTCTTGTATCGTAGTTGCGGTTGCTTGAGAGGAATATCTCTCGACCTCTACCTCCCCGAGTTCGATAAACCTTGGGTGATTCACTTAAGGGAAACTTGTGTGTTCTACAAACCTCTGCTCTTGGAGGCCCAACACTTGTCTACAAGAATAGAAGCGTTCGTAGACATCAAGCTATTTTCTGCGCCGTTGTTTGGGAGGTAAGGTAAAAGGTATTCACATCCTCCAACTACTAAGCTATTTTCTAGCACTGTTGCCGGTGTGTGAGTGCTCGAAGATATTTCCTTTAGATCCTGCAATTATATCTTTTTGTTTCTTGTTTTCACTAGTTAGGCTTAATGGAAAACAACAAAAATATTAGAGATCTTTATAGTATTTATCTTGAATTAGGACATGATGTGTTTGAAGAGAGAATTAAAAAACCCATGGAACTTTATATGCATGCAAATGGGAATGTTATTAGTATGAATTCTTTGAACACCATTGTTGCTAATGCTATGGAAAATTCTAAGCTTGGGGAAGCTGGTTTTGATGGGCATGATACTTTTAGTCCCCCAAGTTTTGAGGAGAAAATTTTCTTTGATGATACTTTACCTCCTATTTATGATGATTATAATGATGACTATCATATTTTCAGTCCACCTAGTATTGAGGAGAAAATTAATTATGATTACAATATGCCTCCTATATATGATGATTATGGTGATGAGAATAATAATGATGGCTATCTTATTGAATTTGCTCCCACTACAACTAATAAAATTGATTATGCTTATGTGGAGATTAATGATACTTTTATGCATGTGAATAAGAATGTTTCATGTGATAGTTATATTGTTGAGTTTGTTCATGATGCTACTGAAAGTTATTATGAGAGAGGGAAACATGGTTATATGCATCTTAATAATATTAAGTTTCCCCTCTTTATGTGGAGAATATTGAAGTTGCGCTTGTTTCCTTTCTATGCTTGTCACTTTGTTCTTCATGAATTTATTTGTGTACAAGATTCCTTTTCATAGGAAGTGGGTTAGGCTTAAATGTGTTTTGAATTTTCTTCTTGATGCTCTCTTTTACTTCAAATCTTATTTCTTGCGCGAGCATCATTAAAATTACTGAGCCCATCTTAATGGCTATAAAGAAAGCACTACTTGGGAGATAACCCATGTTTTATTTTACTTCTGCACTTTTGTTTTATATTTGAGTCTTGGAAGTTGTTACTATTGTAGCAACCTCTCCTTATCTTTATTTTATTGCATTGTTGTGCCAAGTAAAGTCTTTGATAGTAAGGTTGATACTAGATTTGGATTACTGCGCAGAAACAGATTTCTTACTGTCACGAAATTGAGCAGCCCCGTCTGTAGGTACCTCAGAAAAATCTACCAATTTACGTGCGTGATCCTCAGATATGTACGCAACTTTCATTCAATTTGAGCTTTTTCATCTGAGCAAGTTAAGTGCCCCAGAAAAATTCGTCTTTACGGACTGTGCTGTTTTGACAGATTCTGCCTTTTATTTCGCATTGCCTCTTTTGCTATGTTGAATGGATTTCTTTGTTCCATTAACTTCCAGTTCGGGCAATGTCCAGAAGTGTTAAGAATGATTGTGTTACCTCTGAACATGTGAATTTTTGATTATGCACTAACCCTCTAATGAGTTTGTTTTGAGTTTGGTGTGGAGGAAGTTTTCAAGGGTCAAGAGAGGAGGATGATATATGATACGTCTCCGACGTATCGATAATTTCTTATGTTCCATGCCACATTATTGATGATATCTACATGTTTTATACACACTTTATGTCATTATTATGCATTTTCCGGAACTAACCTATTGACGAGATGCCGAGGCCGTTCTTTCACTTTTTTGGTTTGAAATCCTAGTAAGGAAATATTCTCGGAATTGGACGAAATCAACGCCCGGTTCCTATTTTTGCACGAAGCTTCCGAAGACGGAGGGAGACGAAGTGGGGCCACGGGCGCCCACGCAAGGCGGCGCGGCCAGAGGGCCGCGCCGCCCTAGTGTGTGGCCCCCGTCGCCTCCGAGGCCCCTTCCGCCTACTTAAAGCCTCCGTCGCGAAACCCTATCACGTTCGACGAAACCAGAAAACCTTACAGAGCGCCGCCATCGTGAAGCCAAGATGCGGGGGAGGAGTCTCGTTCCGGCACGCCGCCGGGACGATGCCCCGGAAGGCTTCTCCATCGACACCACCGCCATCTTCATCAACGCTGCTGTCTTCCATGAGGAGGGAGTAGTTCTCCATCGAGGCTCGGGGCTGTACCGGTAGTCATCTCTCTCCTATGTGCTTCAATACAATAATCTCATGAGCTGCCTTACATGATTGAGATTCATATGATGATGCTTGTAATCTAGATGTCATTATGCTAGTCAAGTGGATTTTACTTATGTGATCTCAGGAGACTCCTTGTCCCACGTGTGTAAAGGTGATGAGTGTGCACCGTGTGGGTCTCTTAGGCTATATTTCACAGAATACTTATTCACTGTTATGAATGGCATAGTGAAGTGCTTATTTATATCCCTTTATGATTGCAATGTGTTTTGTATCACAATATATCTGCGTGCTACTCTAGTGATATTATTAAAGTGGTTTATTCCTCCTACACGGTGTAATGGTGACAGTGTGTGCATCGTGTAGTACTTGGCGTAGGCTATGATTGTGATCTCTTGTAGATTATGAAGTTAACTATTGCTTGATAGTATTGATGTGATCTATTCCTCCTTTCGTAGTGTGAAGGTGACAGTGTGCATGCTATGCTATGTTAGTACTTTGTTTGGTTATGTTGATCTGTTATGCACTCTAAGGTTATTTAAATATGAACATTGAATATTGTGGAGCTTGTTAACTCCGGCATTGAGGGTTCGTGTAATCCTACACAGTTAGTGGTGTTCATCATCCAACAAGAGGGTGTAGAGTTTAGCATCTATCTATTTAGTCTGTTATGTGATCAATGTTGAGAGTGTCCACTAGTGAAAGTATGATCCCTAGGCCTTGTTCCTAAATATGCTATCGCTGCTTGTTTACTTGTTTTTGCATCTTTACTTCCTGCAATATTACTACCATCAATGCACGCCGCACTTTTCTGGCGCCGTTACTACTGGTCATATTCATTCATACCACTTGTATTTCACTATCTCTTCGCAACTAGTGCACCTATTAGGTGTGGGGACACAAGAGACTTCTTGCTTTGTGGTTGCGGGGTTGCATGAGAGGGATATCTTTGACCTCTTCCTCCCCGAGTTCGATAAACCTTGGGTGATCCACTTAAGGGAAACTTGCTGCGATTCTACAAACTCTGCTCTTGGAGGCCCAACACTGTCTACAAGAATAGAAGCACCCGTAGACATCAAGCACTTTTTGGCGCCGTTGGGGAGGAAAGTAAAAGGCACTCATACTCCGGTCCCAGGTAACAAAGTACTTTTCTGGCGCCATTGTGTGTGTGCTCGAAGCTATTTCCTTTAGATCCTGCAATTGCATCTTTTTGTTTCTTGTTTACACTAGTTTGGCATAATGGACAACAATGAGCTTCTTATTCTATTTCTGATTTAAGACATGGATGGTTTGATGCGGAAATTAAAAAACCTATGGAACATATTAGTATGAACGCTTTGAACACCATTATTGCTAATGATATAGAAAATTCTAAGCTTGGGGAAGCTGGTTCTGATGAGCATGATATTTTTAGTCCCCCAAGCATTGAGGAGAAAATTTACTTTGATGATACTTTGCCTCCTATTTATGATGATGATAGTAGTCTTTTAGAACCGCCTGGTATGGAGGATAAATTTGATTATGATTACAATATGCCTCCTATATTTGATAATGAGAATAATAATGATAGCTACTTTGTTGAATTTGCTCCCACTACAACTAATAAAATTGATTATGCTTATGTGGAGAGTAATGATACTTTTATGCATGTGAATAAGAATGCTTTATGTGATACTTATATTGTTGAGTTTGTTCATGATGCCTCTGAAAGTTATTATGAGAGAGGAAAATATGGTTGTAGAAATTTTCATGTTACTAAAACACCTCTCTATGTGCTGAAATTTTTGAAGTTACTCTTGTTTTATCTTCCTATGCTTGTTACTTTGCTCTTCATAAACTTGTTTATTTACAAGATTCCTATGCATAGAAAGCATGTTAGGCTTAAATTTGTTTTGAATTTGCTTCTTGATGCTCTCTTTTGCTTCAACTCTTATTTCTTGCGAGTGCATCATTAAAATTGCTGAGCCCATCTTAATGGCTATAAAGAAAGCACTTCTTGGGAGACAACCCATGTTTTTACTACAGTACTTTGTTTTATATTTGAGTCTTGGAAGTTGTTTACTGCTGTAGCAACCTCTCCTTATCATTTTGTTGTGCCAAGTAAAGTCTTTGATAGTAAGGTTCATACTAGATTTGGATTACGGTTATAGATTTCTTTGCTGTCACGAATTTCTGCCTCTCTGTAGGTAGCTCAAAAAAATATGCCAATTTACGTGCGTGATCCTCAGATATGTACGCAACTTTCATTCAATTTGGGCATTTTCATTTGAGCAAGTCTGGTGCCATTTTAAAATTCGTCTTTCGAACTGTTCTGTTTTGACAGATTCTGCCTTTTATTTCGCATTGCCTCTTTTGCTATGTTGGATGAATTTCTTTGATCCATTAATGTCCAGTAGCTTTATGCAATGTCCAGAAGTGTTAAGAATGATTATGTCACCTCTGAACATGTTAATTTTTATTGTGCACTAACCCTCTAATGAGTTGTTTCGAGTTTGGTGTGGAGGAAGTTTTCAAGGGTCAAGAGAGGAGTATGATATACTATGATCAAGAGGAGTGAAAGCTCTAAGCTTGGGGATGCCCCGTGGTTCATCCCTGCATATTTCAAGAAGACTCAAGCGTCTAAGCTTGGGGATGCCCAAGGCATCCCCTTCTTCATCGACAAATTTATCAGGTTCCTCCCTTGAAACTATATTTTTATTCGGTCACATCTTATGTACTTTACTTGGAGCGTCTGTTTGTTTTTATTTTTGTTTTGTTTGAATAAAATGGATCCTAGCATTCATTGTGTGGGAGAGAGACACGCTCCGTTGTTGCATATGGACAAATATGTCCTTAGGCTTTACTCATAGTATTCATGGCGAAGGTTGAATCTTCTTCGTTAAATTGTTATATGGTTGGAATCGGGAAATGCTACATGTAGTAATTCTAAAATGTCTTGAATAATTTGATACTTAGCAATTGTTGTGCTCATGTTTAAGCTCTTGCATCATATACTTTGCACCTATTAATGAAGAAATACATAGAGCTTGCTAAAATTTGGTTTGCATATTTGGTCTCTCTAAAGTCTAGATAATTTCTAGTAAAGAGTTTGAACAACAAGGAAGACGGTGTAGAGTCTTATAATGTTTACAATATGTCTTTTATGTGAGTTTTGATGCACCGGTTCATCCTTGTGTTTGTTTCAAATAACCTTGCTAGCCTAAACCTTGTATCGAGAGGGAATACTTCTCATGCATCCAAAATCCTTGAGCCAACCACTATGCCATTTGTGTCCACCATACCTACCTACTACATGGTATTTCTCCGCCATTTCAAAGTAAATTGCTTGAGTGCTACCTTTAAATTTCCATCATTCGCCTTTGCAATATATAGCTCATGGGACAAAATAGCCTTAAAAACTATTGTGGTATTGAATATGTACTTATGCACTTTATCTCTTATTAAGTTGCTTGTTGTGCGATAACCATGTTTTGGGGACGCCATCAACTCTTTGTTGAACATCATGTGAGTTGCTATGCATGTTCGTCTTGTCTGAAGTAAGGGCGGTTTTTACAATCAAATGGTTTGAGTATGCATATGTTAGAGAAGAACATTGGGCCGCTAACTAAAGCCATGAATCATGGTGGAAGTTTCGTTTGGACATAAAACCTCAATCTCTTATGAGAATATTAACTGTTGTTGAATGCTTAAGCATTAAAAGAGGAGTCCATTATCTGTTGTCTATGTTGTCCCGGTATGGGTGTCTAAGTTGAAGAATGATCAAAAGCGAGAAATCCAATGCGAACTTTCTCCTTAGACCCTTGTACAGGCGGCATAGAGGTACCCCTTTGTGACACTTGGTTGAAACATATGTTATGCAATGATAATCCGTGTTAACCCAAGCTAATTAGGACAAGGTGCGGCACTGCTAGTATACTATGCATGAGGCTTGCAACTTGTAAGATATAATTTACATGATACATATGCTTTATTACTACCGTTGACAAAATTGTTTTATGTTTTCAAAATAAAAGCTCTAGCACAAATATAGCAATCAATGCTTCCCTCTGCGAAGGGCCTTTCTTTTACTTTATGTTGAGTCAGTTTACCGATTCTTTCTATCTTAGAAGCAAACACTTGTGTGAACTGTGCATTGATTCCTACATACTTGCATATTGCACTTGTTATATTACTTTACATTGACAATATCCATGAGATATACATGTTATAAGTTGAAAGCAACCGCTGAAACTCAATCTTCCTTTGTGTTGCTTCAATACCTTTACTATGAATTTATTGCTTTATGAGTTAACTCTTATGCAAGACTTATTGATGCTTGTCTCGAAAGTACTATTCATGAAAAGTCTTTGCTTTATGATTCAGTTGTTTACTCATGTCATTACCATTGTTTTGATCGCTGCATTCATTACATATGCTTACAATAGTATGATCAAGGTTATGATGGCATGTCACTCCGAAATTATCTTTGTTATCGTTTACCTGCTCGGGACGAGAACTAAGCTTGGGGATGCTGATACGTCTCCGACGTATCGATAATTTCTTATGTTCCATGCCACATTATTGATGATATCTACATGTTTTATACACACTTTATGTCATTATTATGCATTTTCCGAACTAACCTATTGACGAGATGCCGAAGGGCCAGTTCCTGTTTTTTTTTGGTTTCGAAATCCTAGTAAGGAAATATTCTAATTGGACGAAATCAACGCCCGGGTTCCTATTTTTGCACGAAGCTTCCGAAGACCGGAGGGAGACGAAGTGGGGCCACGGGCGCCGACAGAAGGGCGGCGCGGCCGGGGCCCGCGCCGCCTGGTGTGTGGCCCCCCTGTCGGCCTCCGAGGCTGCCCTTCCGCCTACTTAAAGCCTCCCGCGAAACCCTATCACGTTCGACGAAACGAGAAAACCTTCCGCCGCCGCCATCGCGAAGCCAAGATCGGGGGACAGAGTCTCTTCGGCACGCCGCCGGACGGGGAAGTGCCCCGAGAGGCTTCTCCATCGACACCACCGCCATCTTCATCAACGCTGCTGTCTCCCATGAGGAGGAGTAGTTCTCCATCGAGGCTCGGTGCGGTAGCTATGTGGTTCATCTCTCTCCTATGTGCTTCAATACAATAATCTCATGAGCTGCCTTACATGATTGAGATTCATATGATGATGCTTGTAATCTAGATGTCATTATGCTAGTCAAGTGGATTTTACTTATGTGATCTCCAGGAGACTCCTTGTCCCACGTGTGTAAAGGTGACAGTGTGTGCACCGTGTGGGTCTCTTAGGCTATATTTCACAGAATACTTATTCACTGTTATGAATGGCATAGTGAAGTGCTTATTTATATCCCTTTATGATTGCAATGTGTTTTGTATCACAATATATCTGCGTGCTACTCTAGTGATATTATTAAAGTAGTTTATTCCTCCTGCACGGTGTAATGGTGACAGTGCATCGTGTAGTACTTGGCGTAGGCTATGATTGTGATCTCTTGTAGATTATGAAGTTAACTATTGCTATGATAGTATTGATGTGATCTATTCCTCCTTTCGTAGTGTGAAGGTGACAGTGTGCATGCTATGTTAGTACTTGGTTTGGTTATGTTGATCTGTTATGCACTCTAAGGTTATTTAAATATGAACATTGAATATTGTGGAGCTTGTTAACTCCGGCATTGAGGGTTCGTGTAATCCTACACAGTTAGTGGTGTTCATCATCCAACAAGAGGGTGTAGAGTTTAGCATCTATCTATTTAGTCTGTTATGTGATCAATGTTGAGAGTGTCCACTAGTGAAAGTATGATCCCTAGGCCTTGTTCCTAAATACTGCTATCGCTGCTTGTTTACTGTTTCTACTGCATCTTTACTTCCCGCAATATTACTACCATCAACCGCACGCCAGCAAGCACTTTTCTGGCGCCGTTACTACTGCTCATATTCATTCATACCACTTGTATTTCACTATCTTCGCCGAACTAGTGCACCTATTAGGTGTGTTGGGGACACAAGAGACTTCTTGCTTTGTGGTTGGGTTGCATGAGAGGGATATCTTTGACCTCTCCTCCTGAGTTCGATAAACCTTGGGTGATCCACTTAAGGGAAACTTGCCGTTCTACAAACTCTTGGAGGCCCAACACTGTCTACAAGAATAGAAGCACCCGTAGACATCAATATACTATGATCAAGAAGAGTGAAAAGTCTAAGCTTGGGGATGCCCCCGTGGTTCATACCTGCATATTTCAAGAAGACTCAAGCGTCTAAGCTTGGGGAAGCCCAAGGCATCCCCTTCTTCATCGACAACTTATCAGGTCACCTCTAGTGAAATTATATTTTTATTAAGTCACATCTTATGTACTTTACTTGGAGCGTCTGTGTGCTTTTATTTTCGTTTTGTTATTTTCATTCTCTGAATAAATTCATGCTTGTGTGGGAGAGAGACACGCTCCGCTTTTTCATATGAACACTGGTGTTCTTAGCTATACTTTTAATGTTCAAGGCGAAGGTTGAAACTGCTTCGTTCATTGTTATATGGTTGGAAACAGAAAATGCTTCATGTGGTAATTGGTATAATGTCTTGAATAATTTGATACTTGGCAATTGTTGTGCTCATATAGATCATGTTTAAGCTCTTGCATCATGTACTTTGCACCTATTAATGAAGAACTACATAGAGCTTGTTAAAATTTGGTTTGCATGATTGGTCTCTCTAAGTCTAGATATTTTCTGTTAAGGTGTTTGAACAACAAGGAAGACGTGTAGAGTCTTATAATGCTTGCAATATGTTCTTATGTAAGTTTTGTGTACGGTTCATACTTGTGTTTGCTTCAAACAACCTTGCTAGCCAAAGCCTTGTACTGAGAGGGAATACTTCTCGTGCATCCAAATCCTTGAGCCAAAACCTATGCCATTTGTGTCCACCATACCTACCTATTATGTGGTATTTCTCTGCCATTCCAAAGTAAATTACTTGAGTGCTACCTTTAAAATTTCATTCTTTGTCTTTGCAATATATAGCTCATGGGAAAAGGGAGTGGTGTTTTGAAACATGGGAGCATATGCTCCCTCTATTTTGAAATGCATCTTACACATATTTTGAATTTCAAAAAAATTGAAACCAAAAATTCGCATGTAAATCTTCTCGTGCTACACGCTTACAAAGTTGTTTCATAAAAAATCGACTTATCATGTGACATGTGTAAAAAGACAAAACTCAGAGCTAAAAATAATGCTTTTCACAAGATAAGTTTTCTCTTTTTTATATAGACCACAAAAAATATTAGTTTTTCGTGAAACTTGACGAACGAACATATATTATGAAGATGTACTTGTAAAATTTTTTATTAAATTTTTACGACATTTTGAAATATGATTTTTTGGTAGAGGGTGCATACGCACCCGGGAGCCGAATTGAATTTCCGATGGGAAAATAGCCTTAAAACTATTGTGGTATTGAATATGTTGCTATGTATCTTATTTCTTATAAGTTGCTTGTTGAGCGATAACCATGTTTCTGGGGACGCCATCAACTTTTACACCTTTGTTGAATATCATGTGAGTTGCTATGCATGTTCGTCTTGTCTGAAGTAATGGCGATTTTCATGATCAAATGGTTTGAGTATGCATATTGTTAGAGAAGAACATTGGGCCGCTAACTAAAGCCATGAACCATGGTGGAAGTTTCAGTTTGGACACTAATCATCAATCTCTTATGAGAATATTATCTGTTGTTGAATGCTTAAGCATTAAAAGGGGAGTCCATTATCTGTTTTCTATGTTGTCCCGGTATGGATGTCTAAGTTGAGAATAATCAAAAGCGAGAAATCCAATGCGAACTTTCTCCTTAGACCTTTGTACAGGCGGCATAGAGGTACCCCTTTGTGACACTTGGTTGAAACATATGTTATGCAATGATAATCCATGTTAATCCAATCTAATTAGGACAAGGTGCGAGCATTATTGGTATTCTATGCATGAGGCTTGCAACTTATAGGATGTCTTATACATAACGCATATGAATTATTACTACCGTTGACAAAATTGTTTCTATGTTTTCAAAATAAAAGCTCTAGCACAAAAATAGTAATCCATGCTTCCCTCTGCGAAGGGCCATTCTTTTACTTTTATGTTGAGTCAGTTTACCTACTTCTTTCCATCTTAGAAGCAAACACTTGCGTCAACTGTGTGCATTGATTCTTACATGTTTACTTATTGCACTTGTTATATTGCTTTATGTTGACAACTATCCATGAGATATACATGTTACAAGTTGAAAGCAATTGCTGAAACTTAATCATCCTTTGTGTTGCTTCAATGCCTTCTACTTTGAATCTATTGCTTTATGAGTTAACTCTTATGCAAGACTTATTGATGCTTGTCTTGAAAGTACTATTCATGAAAAGTCTTTGCTATATGATTCGATTGTTTAGTCATTATCTTTACTATTGCTTCGAATCACTTCATTCACTTCATATGCTTTACAATAGTATTCATCAAGATCATGTTGGTAGCATGTCACTTAAGAAATTATCCTTGTTATCGTTTACCTACTCGAGGGCGAGTAGGAACTAAGCTTGGGGATTCTTGATACGTCTCCAACGTATCTATAATTTCTTATGTTCCATGCTAGTTTTATGACAATACCTACATGTTTTGTTCACACTTTATATCGTTTTGATGTATTTTTCGGAACTAACCTATTAACGAGATGCCGAAGTGCCACTGCTGTTTTTGGTTTCAAATCCTACAAAGGAAATATTTCGGAATTGGACGAAATCAACGCCGTATCTTATTTTTCCGGAAGCTTCCAGAGCACCGAAGAGGCCGGGGAGCAGGGGGCCCCACCCCACAAGGCGGGCGGCCAGGCGCTGGTGGCTCCACCAGACTCCTCCGAGGCTGCCCTTCCGCCATATAAAGCCTCCGTCGAAACCCTAAAAGAATAAGCCACGGGACGAGAAGTTGACCCGCCGCCATCGCGAAGCCAAGATTCGGGACAGAGTCTCTGTCGCACGCACGCCCGGACGGGGAAGTGCCCGGAAGGCATCTCCATCAACACCACCGCCATCTTCATCGCCATTGCTGTCTCCCATGATGAGGAGGGAGTAGTTCTCCTCGAGGCTAAGGGCTCTACCGCTATGTGGTTAATCTCTCTCTCATGTACCTCAATACAATGATCTCATGAGCTGCCTTACATGATTGAGATCCATATGATGAGCTTTGTATCACTATTAATCTATATGCTACTCTAGTGATGTTATTAAAGTAGTGTATTCCTCCTTCATGATGTAAAGGTGACGGTATGTGCTTCATGTAGTACTTGGCGTAGGTTATGATTGTAATCTCTTGTAGATTATGGAGTTAACTATTACTATGATAGTATTGATGTGATCTATTCCCCCTTTCATAGCTTATTGGTGACAGTGTGTATGCTATGTTAGTACTCGGTCTAAATTGCAACGGTCTATTATGCTTTAGAGGTTACTTAAACATGAACTCTGAATGTTGTGGCGCTTGTTAACTCCGGCTTGAGGGAGCTCTTGTAGCCCTACACAATGAATGGTGTTTGTTATCAAACAAGAGAGTGTATGTAGCACAAAGGAAGAGAAGTTATTTATTTATGTGATCATTGTTGATAGTGTCCACTAGTGAAAGTAGGATCCCTAGGCCTTGTTTCCGAATAGAAAAGTTACACCACAGAGAATTGCCTCCCACGCTCAACAGCTATTTTCGCACCGTTTCCAACAAGTTCTGCTACATGTTTACTTGCTGCCATATTTATTTCAGATTGCTATTACCACTCATATTCATCCATATTACTTGTATTTCACTATCTCTCCGTCGAACTAGTGCACCTATACATCCGACAAGTGTATTAGGTGTGTTGGGACACAAGAGACTTCTTGTATCGTAATTGCGTGGTTGCTTGAGAGGGATATCTTTGCCCTCTACCTCCCCGAGTTCGATAAACCTTGGGTGATTCACTTAAGGGAAACTTGTTGCTGTTCTACAAACCTCTGCTCTTGGAGGCCCAACACTGTCTACAGAAATAGAAGCGTGCGTAGACATCAAGACCCTAGGAGAAAGAGGAATGAATGCAAATCTTTTTTAAGATATAAGATAAGAGCTCTTGAAGTTGAAGACACCCATACCCGGCCAAGCGAATGAAGCTCGGTAACTAGATGGGTACGTGCGCACGCACAGAGAAATCGACGCGTGTCTAACGCCGTGTCCCGCATCTGTTTGCTTTAATCGATTTATTATGTCTCTCTCTCTCCACGAGTGGCTCTGCGCCCATTCCTTATCCTCTCCCTCTCTGGCTCTGATCCCTCCGCTCTTCTCATCTTCCTCCAAACCGCGTTCAGGAGAAGCAACTGATGGCGTAGCCCTTCCCTTTGAGAGACCGGCGGCGCAAGCCTTGCTCATGGTGAGGAGACGTGATGGGTTGTCGGCCGCTCTGTGTAGGGTGCCTCCTCGTTTCCTTGCCCACGGGAACTCGCCAGGGGAGCCGCCGCCATCAGGCTGGCCGTCGAGGGAGGCCGCCTCCATCGAAAAAGCGCCGGGGGAGCCACCGCCATCAGGCTGGCCGTCGAGGGTCCTCCGGCCGTGCCCTTCATCTGTCCCCCGTGCGCCGCCCTGGCCGGCAGCACCCCGCGCGCCGCCGCCGACCTGGCGCTCTAAATCGAAGCCGACCAACGCCATCAACGCTGTAGGCGCGGGCCGCCGATAGAGGCCGCCGCCGTCCTCTGCGCCTCCGGCCGGCTCCACCGCCTCCTTCTCCTCCACTCGATCTCGAGCGCCGCATCGACCACGCGTGGATGGCGCCGCGCCGGTCGTCTGCTGCCTCTAGCGCGGCCGTCTCCTCCGATGGAGGTCGAGCGCCTCCGTAGAGGTCGCGCCGTCTTCTGCGAGTCTGGGCGCCTCCAGCGCGGCCTTCTCCTCCGATGGAGGTCGAGCGCCGCTGTAGAGGTCGCGTCGTCTTCTGCGAGTCTGGGCGCCTCCAGCGCGGCCTTCTCTTCCGATCTCGGCGCCGCCGTAGAGGGAGCGCCGTCTTCTGTGAGTCTGGGCGCGTCGAGCACGTGCCGGCGGCGGGAGTCCGCGGCGTCGCTGTGGTGCACTCGTCTCGAGCTAAGCCAGGGGCCACGACTCCATCCCCTGCAGAGTCTGCGGTGTTTGCTATGGTTTGTAAATTAGCAAATACGAGGGCGCAGGATGGGGAACGAGAGGATCACCTCAGCTGCCTCCTTAACTTCTTTCTGGTCGCCTCCCAATTTTTGTTGTGTTTGGACAGATACAGATACGCGCACTACATAAGCATAATTATTTGATTTTTTTTATCCTTCTCTGTGATTATTTTCTTCTTTCTAGACTGGTGTTGGAGCGCTCCTAAACTGATTACATGAGATACTTGGTTCATTGTCCAAGTGTTCTGCTCACCCTTGATAGAATCCGTGCCTTGGTATTTCCTCTTTTTTTTTGACTGTTCTTAGTATGATAGTATCCCTGTGTTTCTGGTTGAAGCTTGCGGCTGGACATCAAACGATTCTAATTTGGTACTGTACCATGCAATTCGTCTGTGAGCTAGGGGAAGCAGCCAAAAAAGGGGAAAGCAGGGCTGGGAGGTGATGCGGGGGAAGCAGCCAAAAAGGGGTTTCACGCCGTTGGTCACCGTGAGCTAGCAATAGAATCTCAATGTTGATCCAACGGTGGCTGGGGGGTGCGTACGTACCCCCCTGAACACCAAATCCACTCTCCCCGGCCAAGAGCCAAGTAGAGGCCAAAGTGATCCACAATTAGAACCAGATCATGATGGCCGACTTGAGCAACATGGGTCCGGTTTAAAGGGCTTGATTTGAGAAAAGCAAATGGTCATCTAGGAACACGACGGGTGATCTCATATATTTATCTTATCTTGTGTGTTATGTATGAATTCCACGCTATTTGAAACTTTGGTTTGGTACTACGACCTATGACGTCCGTGGGTGCCTAATTAGTTGTAATTTATTAGCAATTAAATTCAATCATTAAGTGTGACTTCCATTCATATATGCAATCGGGTAAATGGAAGAAAAAAAACTAAAATGAAGCATCACACAAACGAACCAGGTGAGGACAAGAGCCTCTGGCCTCTCGGTTCGATCTAAACAAACCAAAATAAACACAAACTTGTTTGAAATGGTTCAGCCCGTTAAAGATGTCCGTAATCCTGTGGCATTGATCACAATTAACAATGATCAAAATTTTGCTAAATCCTCATTTTTTCAAGGCATGGAAATGAAGTACACTAGTTATAATACCCAACGACAGCACGCATCACGCAGATTGTGGAGAAACAGGAATTCCTTTGATGAAGATGTTGCGAAATGGTCAATGCTCGTACAGACCAGTTCCACGAAGCCAACACCATCCGTACACCAACCACACCAATTTTTAACTGTCACTGCCCCCGACATTGCTGGGATGTCTTTTGGCACTTCGGTGGTACTACTACAGTATTACCAGTCTCAAACAGAGCCGAGCCAGTGACAATAATAATAATACCAGCAAGTAATTAAGCGTAAGTAAACAACAAGCCATGGTGAAAACCTGCAGGCAGTAATTATAATGCTACGTAGTACCTCATTCGTTTGCTGGTTGGCGCGTTGCGGAGGCAGCAACACATGGTCAATGCATGCTGCAGCACTGCTGCTAATTGCAGTAAACTGTGATGATTGGACTCCCCATGAGGCGGCGATTTACACAAAAATAACCCAAACGAAAGAAGCGATCGACCCTCCTGGCTGAAACTATTTCACTGATCTAACCTTTGTGTGGCGCCCTCTCGAGGCGCACGCACCCATCCGACGTGGCTCGATGAGTCTGACCGATCCGACGTGGCAGACGAGTGGCGCCGCCTTCGCCGGCGCCACACTTTGAAAGTGTGGCGCCCCGCAAGGGCGCCACACATTCACTTAAGTTTGGCGCCGCGCCCAGCCCGACCCTTCTTCTTTCTTTCTTTCTCTGTTCTTCTTTCTCTCCTCCAAAGGCGCCCGGTTTTCTCTCCCACCAAATCAACCACCAAATCGTCAGATCTGTCCGTGGAGATCGTTCCCAACTCGTTGCTTGAGGTAATCTCCTCCGTTTCCCCTCTTTTCATCCATTGATTTTGTGTATTTGCTCCAATCTATATGTGAAACCCTAGATGTGGATTTGGTTGATTTGAGGGTGGAGATGGATTTGGTTGGATGTTAGGGTTGTTGAAGTAGAAGAAATGGTAGTGTGCTAGTTTGTATGGGTAGATTATGTTGATTATGGTAACTAATGAACACATGTGTGTATTATGCTAGGGGGGTGGAAAGAATTGTTCATGTTCATCATGTGGAGAAGGATGCTTTCTTGAAGGGAAACATAGAGCCGGACCCGGAAGAGGTTGACTTGGTGTTTGACGTTAGCCCTAGCTTTGCGGAGGTGGTAGCACAAGTTAGGGTTGAGTTGAATTGGAATGAGCCAAATGATGGTATTGAGCTAGAGGGAAGGCATAATGTGGGGTTTGGAATGCACACCCGTTGGAAGATAATGCGTATCAACTCCGAGCAACGTTGGTCCATTTACAAGGAGACGGTGGCCGGGTCACAAGATAAGGCTTTGGAGTTGTTTGCAACCAAGACGGTTGAGGCTCGTATCGAGCTTGACCTTAACCGGCCCTCCTCCCCCGTTCGAGAGAGGACTCCTCCACCCATGAGCCAAGAAGAGGCCACCCAATCTCCCATTGTCCAATCTCCCATTGCCCAACAACCTCCGTTCGATAATGAGTATGATGAGCATGACGATGGTGATGATGGTTTCGAGATGAATTGCAACAATATCGGTGATTTGGATAAATATTGGACGCAAGAGGAGATGGACCACTCCATTCCTTATTCCCGATGCTATGCGTCGGACTCGGATGATGATGGACCCGAAGAGGAGGTTGACGAGGATGGCTTCACGGCTAAGGAAGCCGAAAGAGCCGAGATCTTCAAGAAGGTAACCGGACGGGATATCCGGGTACCATTGTTCCGTGATGTTAGTCTTGCGGATGGAGCCGTGGTTGATGGTGGCAAAAGTTTACTTCTTGGAGCTAGGCCACTATCCAAGAGAGATGTGGATGGTAGGACGGCTATGATCTCTAAAGGGCTAACGTTTGATACATTCTTGGAATTGAAGATATGGTTGAAGGAGTTCTCCATTAAGCATCATCGCCCTTACATCGTTGTTCACTCGGACTTGAAGAAGCGGTACACGCTAAAATGTGTGGATAAAAGGTGCCCATGGGTTGTCCGTGCACGACCTTTCAAAAAAGGGCCCTCTTGGCACATAACAAGTTGTGTAGCCACTCACATGTGCCGGGGGCCGAAGCTTGATGGCAAGGATGCGCAGCCGGACCACCGTCAACTCACATCCGAGTTCATTGCATACAAGCTCTCGGCGGAGATCTCATCACTTCCTATCATGAGCATTAGGTCCGTGCAAGATACGGTCAAATCCCGGTTTGCCTACGACGTCAAGTACGGGAAGGCATGGAAGGCCAAACAAGCCGCATTCAAGATGTTGTACGGTGATTGGGAGGAAGCATACAACCGTATCCCTAGGTTGTTGTTAGCGATGGCCGCAACTAACCCGGGCATGGTGCATGTGGTGGAGCCTTCGCAACCAAAATGACATTGCATGATGGTAAAAGAGTGAGGGTATTTCACCGTGCATTTTGGTCATTCGAGCAATGCACGAGGGCATTCGAACATTGTAGGCCCGTCATAGCCGTGGATGGTACCTTCTTGACCGGGCAGTACAAGGGCACACTATTGGTGGCAATAGCAAGTGATGCGAGCAACCGTTTAGTACCATTGGCTTTTGCATTGGTAGAGATTGAGAACAATGATAACTGGCAATGGTTTTTCCATATATTGAGGACGAGGGTCATACCACCCTCAAAGGAAGTGTGTGTCATCTCCGATCGTCATCAAGGAATTCTCAATGCGGTGGAGGTTGCAATTCCCGGGCATGCTCCCTTGCATCACCGATGGTGCATGAGGCATTTTTGTGCAAACTTCTACCGGGCATGCAAGAGCAAAGAGTTGTCTGACCTCCTTCAAGATTGTTGCCTCGCTTACTCTGAGCGCCGCTTCGCAAACCTATACAACGGCTTGCTGAAGCACAAAGACCTCAACGCGGGTGGTCAAGAGTTTCTTCATAGACACCTCATATTTAACTCAAAGTGGGCAAGAGCTTATGATGAGGATGGGAGGAGATATGGCCAAATGACAAGCAACATGGCCGAGTGCTTCAACAATGTGTTGAAGGGTGTCCGTGCATTGCCCGTGACGGCAATCATTCAATACACATTCGAGAAGTTGAATGTCTATTTCCAGAACTACACCGATGAAACGGAGAAGGAAATTGCTAGGAATTGCGAGTTCCCTACGAAGGTTGAAGAGTTCATGGAATTTCAGGCGAGGAAGGCGGACTCCCAAACAGCTACATGTTATGACAATGTTGAATGGATTTACCAAGTGAATGAGCCGGGAGGCACCACACAAGGTGGTGTCCAACATGGAGGCCGGGCTTTCCGTGTGTCCCTAAAGACATGTGAATGCACATGTAGGAGGCCCTCTTTGCTTCATTTGGCTTGCTCCCACTTGCTCACAGCGGCACGCACTAGACGTGTCGACTACAATAACCCGCTCACCGTTCGGGAGTCCGAGTTCTCAATCGAAGCCACAAAGAGGACATGGGCTCCAAGGTTTTATCCTTACTTGGATCAATCACAATGGCCGGAGTATCATGGAGTGCAAGTTTGGCCAGATCCGGAATGGAAGGTTGTGAAACGTGGAAGAAGAAAGACAAAGAGGTATCACGGAGATATGGATAGATGGGGTCATTCGGGAAACAAGTTATTCCAAGAGTCTCGCGAGCCAACTAATTGTGGATCATGCAATAGTAAGGGCCACAATAAAAGGAAGTGCACATCCGGCAAAAAATCAAAGGGCAATGATGCTAGCACAAGTCAAGCATCAAGTAGCCAACAAGCTTCAAATCAACCTCCAAGCCAACAAACCCCAAGCCAACAAGCTCCAAGCCAACAAGCTCCAAGCCAACCGCGTCAAACTCCTCCAAGCCAACCGCGTCAACCTCCTCCAAGCCAAACGCGTCAACCTCCTCCAAGCCAAACGCGTCAACCTCCTCCAAGCCAAACGCGTCAACAAGCTCCAAGCACACAAGCCCAACAGCAACAAACCCCAAGCACACAAGCCCAACGGCAACAAGCTCCTACGCAACAAGCTCCAAGGCAACAAGCCTCAAGGCATCAACCACAATGGCGACAAGCTCCAAGGCAACAAAGGATTCACGTAGGGCTTAGTAGAGGTGGCCGTCGCGGTGCTAGTATGCTACGATACCTAGCGGGGCCTTATCCGTATGTGTCTCGAAGTTACTAATTGCATTGTACTTTCTATTTTCATATTCCATGACTAACTTTGGTTTTTCAATTTGGTTTACAGGTATGGCAACTCAACCCACCAAGGGGAAGGGAGCATGGGAGGGCAATGAGAAGGAGGAGTCCGCTTGGGAGGAGGCGGTAAGGACGGTGCGGAAGAAGGAGAAGGAAGAACTAGAGAGGAAGAAGAAGGAGGAGGAAGACAACAAGATGGCGGAGCGTGCCCGTATGCAAAAACAGTATGAGGAATACATATTGTTCCACAAGAGGAGGAATGCCAAGCTGAAGGCCGAACGGGACCGCGAGGCACGGATAAAATTCCTGAGGAGCTGCCAACTTGAGCAAATTGCGAGGGAGAGGGCCAATAGGATGCACCTAGAGGAGGTGGCTAGGGAGGCTGAACGCATCAAGGAGGAGAGAGCTCAAGCGAAAGCTGCAAAGACGGAGGAGCGCCACCACTTCTTCGATTCGGTCGTTCAGTTGGCTCGTGACTTAAGGGAGAAGGAAGAATTGGCTGAAGAAGCTAAGAAGAAGAAGGCAAGGGGGAGGGAGCCTTTGCGACGCAGTGATGTCCCTTTGGCTATGTTCTTGTTGTCGAACCTTTATGTTGTCTGAACCTTGATCTTCTCGAACCTTCGTGTCGTTGAACCTTATTGTAATTGAAACCTTGATGTCGTCGAACCTTATTTGTCATTTGAACCATTATGTTGTGTCAATGTGTGGTACATATTCAGTGCAATGTTCTTGTTGTCAAAACTGTTGGAATATGGTAGGATTTTTCATGGTTTTAACACAAGTCAATGTGTGGCGCCCTTCCCACTGGCGCCACACATGCAAGTGTGGCGCCCGTGGCATCGGCGCCACACGTGCCAACTTATATGAACTATTGGGTCGAAAACATCCAGGCCCGGACGATAAGTCCTTAGCCGTTTTGGCGACCCTCTTTATGTGGCGCCGATGCCACTGGCGCCACACAAGCCACACATGCTTGTGTGGCGCCCGTGGCATCGGCGCCACACAAAGAGCCTCGCCAAAACGGCTAAGTCCCAGACGATTTGTCTTACAGTATGTTTTGGGCAATTAGACATGCATGTGTGGCGCCGATGCCACGGCGCCACACGTGCAATGTGGCGCCAGTGGGAAGGGCGCCACTCATTGACATGTGTTAAAACCATGGAAAATCGTACCATATTCCAACAAAACTGCCATCATGTCAAAAGCTATGTCATACACACATCATATCAACAACCATTTTGTACACACATCATGGACATAACATCATCAAACCTAACATCGTAGCACATAGTTTCATACAATTTAAGATAGCATTCAAACAACACGAAGCAACGAAGATAGAGTTGACAACACTCGACGATCTAAATATCTGTCGGAGCCGGATTCCGGTGTGGGGGTAGTGCACACGGCAGCGGTGTCGTCGAACACCTTGACGATCATGTCGCCGTCTCGTGAAGGGGATGGCAGCCGGCTCGAGGTGGAGGTCACGGCGAACTTGTCCCACCCGTGTGCGTACATCTTGCCCGCCGTCGAACAGACCTCCACGACCGGCGGCAGGTTGCGCCTAGCCTCCCGCCGCAAGTGCGCGCTCGTGGCCGTCGACGAACTCGGCGAACTTGTCCGTAGCCGCTTGATGCCGAGTGGGTCGTCGTCGACGGAGGAGGAACTCGCGCGTTCCTCATGCGAAGACGAGGAGGATGCAGTGACCGTGGGGCCCTTGCGCTCCACCGCGGCGCCCTTCCCCCCGCCAGACCGCGGCGCCCTTCCCCGTCCACCGGGACCGGCCATCCTACATGTTTACATTTTTGAACCATATTACGATCCATTCCACTAACAAATATGAGTTACTCCATCACAAATACTAGGCATACATGTGGGTTCATACACATACATACACATACATCCATAGAGTTCATACACATACATGTGAAATTTCATATGTAGATTTCTACAAATCTATGGTTCAAACACATGCATACATGAGGCTACCATCTCCAACACAAACAATACAATATAGAGTGCACAAAAGAAAAAAAACATGTCTAGGGTTCATGTCCAAATCTAGCCCGATCTATGAAATTAGTGGATGAATGGAGAAGATTTGAAGGAGATTACCTTGACAAATGGATGGGGAACGATCTCCACGGACAGATCTGACGATTTGGTGGTTGATTTGGTGGGGGGGAGAGAGAAAACCGGGCGCCTTTGGAGGAGAGAAGAAGAACAGAGAAAGAAAGAAAGAAGAAGGGCTCTGGGGGTGCGCGGCCCAAACTTAAGTGAAAGTGTGGCGCCGGGCGAGGCGCCACTCGTGTCGCCACGTCGGACGGGCCACTAAGCGTCGACGGCCACGTCGGATGGGTGGTGGCGCGCCAGGCGCCACATGGGCATGTGTGCGCCCTCGAGGCGCCACAAAAGGCTAGATCCGCGAAATAGTTTCACGAGTCTGTCTTTTTTTCTTTTGGGTTATTTTTGTGTAAATCGCCCCATGAGGCCATGACCGGATCTTACAGCCTTGGTAAGTGGGTGAAAATAACGTGCTAAACAGAAGCCTACAAGGTTAATTTTTGGCAGCAGTCCGTGCCGTCCCCGTTCTGACTAGAAGGGGGCCCACGCGACAGTGCCCCACCCCCTGTCGTCACTGCATCGGGTGAAAGTGGAATGG
This sequence comes from Lolium multiflorum, assembly GCA_030979885.1. NCBI lineage: Eukaryota > Viridiplantae > Streptophyta > Magnoliopsida > Poales > Poaceae > Lolium > Lolium multiflorum. Next base: position 52,752,218 of record CM061750.1, on the reverse strand, counting down.
ATCTCTCAAGGCCCACAAGCCAGAGGGCCGGTGGAATCACCATAGAATGACTGAATGCCGCAGCACTGCAAAGCAGTGAATTTTTTTTTCACTCTCTATGGCTGAATTGCTCTGATAAGTTCAAAACTCGAGCTAATAAACTCACTCAACTACCTAGATTTTTTCGACACTAACCTGTGCGCTTGCATGTGCTTTGTGTACGAGCTGAAAGCTTAAGTAAAACAAAAGCGCGGCAAATTGGCCAACAGGGGGAATCAATCCGTCCTGACGAGCTAGAAAAGCCATCGGTTTTGCTTTTGCTCCTGGCTTTTCTTTCGTGCACAAGCGCCCGAAAGACATCTTTCCCTCCCCCTACTTTCTTTCATGCTTCTATTATTATCAACAGCAAAGAAAGTGGTTACCAAAAGCTACTGATGCTCTACTCTATCAACAAAAATGGTCACTTCCTAACTGCATATGAGAGCCGAATCATTGCCCTAGCTCACTGCCTCGCTCACGGAAGGCTAGCACCAAAATTGGATGGAGGTCACAGTCAGTAGTTTCAACACAGGCAATCCAGCACAACCAATATGGATGAACTGGATGTTGCATAAATTACATGATCTTGAATTTTTAATCTTCAGGGGTTGTAGGCTGTAGACAAAGCAGGATCCAAGCTGGAGGGAGACAGGCACCTATGACGTCAACTCATACGTGCACGGCTTGCAGTTGCAGGAGCGATGGCATCGAGATCCCAGGTACGCGAACAGAAGACGAGTCATGGGCGCGATTCAAATCCGTCATCACCACATGGGTGTGCTTCCTGGCTGACAGGCTTGTCGAGTTGCCCTGAAGCAGCTCAACAGTAAACACACATCGTATACCCTTTTATTTCAGTCTCCTTCCTACCACCATGGCACCATTAAACCATTGCTGTGGTGGATCGAGCTCACTGCAGCAGCGCACCAATTAACTAACAGCATGAATGCTCGGCCGCTCTATAAACTAACTATAAGTACACGGAATATAACAGATGAGGGGTGCAGATAGGCTTGGACACACGGTACGTACGGTCGTGACTTTGGACCGCTGTTGGGGAGTGCTGACCAGCTAGAGCTTGCCTGTGCTGACAGAGATGTACGTAGCCCATATGCAAATCGCTCTCAGCTTAGTCAGCTACTCGATCTCAAGCCTTTCAGGGTCAGTCTCGTTGTATTCATTCTGGGCTTATGAGAGTACGCCATCCTAATCCCAATCATCCTCACCCCACCGGCCGTTCTTGAAGAAGGAAAAAATGACGTACCAACGACATGCGTTCGTGAACTGGTCTAGATAGGGACTATAGCACTCTAGGCATGGTTTAGATAAGCTCGTTCCCCGTCAGAGCAAGTACGGTAAGGTACAGTCAGCTGGCTATAAGAGATAAAATATTATAAATTTGCTTAGGAGGTAGATAGACAGAGAGAGGTTTCTGCTACTATCTAATAGAAATTTCAAGACGCGCCTTTTTCACTGGTAAAAGGTGGACCATATATTGTAAAAGTACTACACTTTTATAGCTTACTATTGTACATGTTAGCTATAAGTTGAATATAGATGATGTGGCAAATTATTATAGCCGACTGCCGGCTATACTATTGTTCTTGCTCTCGGCAGCATCCAGGGTGATCATACGGCCTAGCCTATGAGCCAGAGCCACTATATGAAACCTTTTTTTAGGTTGATATGAAAGCTTATCTGTGTTGATATAGTACGTCAGTACGTGTAGCCTGTGTGGTTGGGACGCCAAATCAGATGTACCTCGCCTAAATGATGGATGGCCCGAGCCTTTTACAAAGCACAGGAACATTTTTCGGTACATGTTGGACAGATGTACATGGGCGATGGGTCCGTCCAATCACACCGTGTGTCTGCAATCTCTACGGCCCCAGTAGTCCAGTACCACCACAAACACGCTGTGTAGCCTCGACTTTGCCCTCCCCTACTATGTCCCCAATGACTTTCAGCGTCAGCTCAGGGCATCTCCAACAGGGCGACCCAAACCGCGCCCGCGCGTCCGTTTGGTTCCAGCCGGACAAAAATTCGGCCCAGCGCGCGGACCCATCCCTAAAACGGATGGCCGCGGCGTCCGGAACGATGTAAACCCGGCCCAGCGTGGCCGCGGACGCGAAAGGCTGGTCGCTCGCGTCCGCCCCTTGTCCGCCCCTGGCCCGCGTGTCATAGACATAAACATTTGTTTTCATTAAAAAGAATCCATTATAATTTTTTTTAACTACTACTTCTATCCTACTACGTACGGGGCTGGCGGCCGCCGGCGACTCCTGCGGCCGCCGTCGGACGTGGCGGGGACGCGGGCGATTCCGTCCCTCCGCCGCGGGGCGGCGGCGGCGGGCGGCTGGGCGAGGCCTTCATCCTCCTCCTTTCCGTCCGAGCGGAACCATCCGCTTCGCATACCTGCCCTGCAGCTCCAGGCCGGCCGCGTCCAGGGACGCGGGCGCGGGCCCCTCGTGGTTCTCTTCCGCGCTCCGCCGACTCAAAGATCCTCCCGGCGCGCTCGGCGGCATTCGGACGAGGTGACGGGGCGTCGCATAGCGATCGCCGTTCTTCGGCCGAGGAGGTCGCCTAATCGGCGGCGGCCGGCCCGCTGTGGCCTCGTGCTCCTTCGCGTCGCGCGTGAGATCGGCGAGACGTCCTCGATGGCGGCGTTGATATTCTCCGCGCGAGGTCCTCCTCGTCGACGGCTCCTCCGCGTCCGCCGCTCCTCTCCTCCGTCCGCGGAACTCGCCCGGACGGCGAGGAGAGCTTGGCCCACGTGGCTCGCAGAGCGCGCGCATGGCGCCGAGAAGGTGGAGTGGCCGCCGGAAGGTGGAGTGGGAGAGGAAAGTGATGCGGCTGTGACCACCGCCGTTTTTATAGCCGGTGGCTCGCGGGAAACTTGCGAGCGCGCGCGCCAATGGCGTTTCGCACGCGGAACCTTGGTGGCGCGCGGGATCTTTCCGCGCGTTCCACCGCCCACCATGCTGTCCCGTCGAGGCCCGCCATGGCGCGCCGCGCAACGAAGACGAATCACGTGGCGTCTCTTTGATCGCGTTGGCCGCGACCCAACGGACACGGACGCGCGGCGTGTCCGGCCACGCAAACGGCCCAAAACGGACGGCCCAGCCCGTCCGTTTGGGTCGGCCGGTTGGAGATGCCCTCAGGCACGAAGATTACTGAAGAATGCATGCCAGACCATATATACACTCTACTTTGTGTCATGGTCCTATAACCCTAGTCTCTCTTCAGATAAACCAGATTTCCATTAAACTGTAATTAAGACGCACAAAGGACACAAGGACAGAGCCTACGTTTGACAGGTATCCTATTCCCACATCGATCCCTCGCCCGTGAAGCGATTGCTAGTTGCCTAGGAGGCCACGAGCCAAGCCCTTTCATCAGTGTGCTCCTCTAGGTTCCAAAGCGGAGGTTAATGGCGATTGTCCACGAGACCGGAAGCAGCCGAGGCTTAGCACACACGCGCAATAATGGAGTTACCATGGCTAAGAAAGCTTGCGTTACCATGGTACTCCTGTACGACTACCTCCTGCGGTCCTGCATTTCCATTGTTGGAAAGGATAATCGGCCATGGGACCTCGCGTGTCCACGGTCCATGCCTCCACGCCATAGGGCCAGTCGCTCATGTGCCGAGGTTGGTCACGGTTCCCCGTTCCCCTAATTTCGTTTGATCAGAGATAATTCTGGGAGCTACCTACATACTACTTCCAACCGTAGGATTTATTTATGTTTTGAAATGGGTTTGAAGCGCAGGAACCATACATGTTTGGAGATGAAAGAGACCGACTTGTCTAACTACTTGTGCCATACAAAAGGATAAAAACAAGATAGATTGTGGCTAGTTGGATAGTTGGAAAGGCAATCTTTAGCTGCCGTCCTGTTGGATACTACTCTTCAGATAAATGTAGATGCACACACATTACTAAGGCACGGTGTGCAAGTAGCGGAAACAGAACTATATGAAGAAGCTACGTCATACGCTTTGTAGAGATGGATGGATACAGATGTACCTTTAAGGAATCTGGAGTATATTCAATAATCAGTCTCTTGCCTCTTCAGGGCTGGAATCCAAGAGAGTAAGCCGGGATATCCGACGCCAGCAGAGCTGAAAAGGGAAACAAGACGGTAAAATTTAGGCCGTAGATGAAACGTTGTGGGGGATGTACCAGAACAGATGCACAGAAATCACATGCGGTGGCACATGATAAGATCACCCACCTCTCTGTCTCTCTGAATAACCACCTATCCCTCTGTCAATGTCCAAGCTCCCTGCACCACCACCACCTAGCCCATACTTATTCCCTGACTTGGTGTAACAAAATTTCTATGACAGCAAAAACAGTTCATCAACGGGTTACAGAAGCTGCACATGATGGCTGCAAAATACAAATGCAGAATCATCACATAATTGGTGCTTCTGACAGAAACCCACTACACTGATTCCCTGAAAGGAAGCATGATAAAAGTTCTCTGCTCTCAGATAATCGACTCATCTTTCACAAATAAACATCCAATTCCCGGAGAAAAGGTTCCAGAGTTTCACGGGCACATCAGCTGTTAACGTACCAACATTGACGGCGACAGGATTATAAAAAGAAACGCATGTTGCATGCCTTTAATCAGGACCCGGAGTGCACAGCTGTAATCAATCAGATACCAAAAGGTTTCCGATATGGCTGGACACGGCAGATAGATCTACTTTCTTGTACTGTCCAGTGCCCAGGGATGCCTTGATGACTTAACTCCTAAATACCAGTAGTGTACTTACAAACAGAGAGGGGTGTGTTGTACTGTTGTCACTCACCAAGTAGCAATGATGAGACCTTGTTCAGGTCAAAAAAAAAAATGATGAGACCTTGTTATTTCCACATATGAACACAAAGATTTTCAATTCAAATTTGGAATTGCGTTTCGACTTTCAAATACACAGGTGACATTTCATCACCACTACTTGGTGATGAGTTTCACTTATATATACAATGCAATAATATACACGGACAATGAACTTATAAACAATGATGATCCTCATAATGCTAGGTCATGAAGACTGAGAGATAGAAGGCCTGGTGGTTTGGAGTGAGGTACCGCAGGCAAGTGTTCAATCTTTGAAACTGAAGACCGAAGTTTTGCTCTCTTCCAGCGAATATTCCTAAGCAACCTGAAACAGGCACGCATTAAGTTAGAGAAGGATGAAAGAATGCAGAAGTTCAAATATTTCCAATCCAGAAGTTTCTGCTCCAAGAAATGCAGTGGCAAACTTTTAGCATCAAGCAGACATGCCCCATTGACAGGGTGAAGGATATTTTTCAAAGGTAGCGGAAGAGGAATATCAGCATATCAAATTGTAATGCTATTAGTCTGCTTTTATATTTTTCATTCACTGAGAATATTTTTAATAGCTTAGTTAACTAAAAAGGAAGTAGCTTATCAGGTGTAAACATTAACTTACAAAACGCTCTACTAAAATATCCTCTTGACACACGGAAATGACATTAAAAAGGAGATATAGGATCCGTGCACACCGAAGCCCTTAATCTAGGACTAGACTAAATTCCCGTGTGTCCTCAAGAACGTTTGGTCATTATAAGTAAACAAACCGGCTTGTCCTTTGTGCTAAAAAGGATTGGGCCACTCGCTGCAATTATTTCTCTCGCACTTTATTTACTTGTACTTTATTCATCTGTTACATCAAAACCCCATGAATACTTGTCTGTGAGCATTTACAGTGAATCCTTCATCGAAACTGCTTGTCAACACCTTCTGCTCCTCGTTGGGATCGACATTCTTACTTATCGAAGATACTACGATACACCCCCTATACTTGTGGGTCATCATGGCCACAGCGACGTCAGGTGTCGCTGCTTCCATCATGCCTGGAGGTAGGACCGCCCACTCGAGATTCAAGATCCCACTCAACATTGATGCAGAAGGGTCATCGTGCAACTTCACCAAACAATGTGGGACAGCCAAGCTCCTAAGGATGGCTTCGCTCATCCTATGGGATGAGGCCAAAATGACAAAGCGGCAAGCGGTTGAGGCGCTGGACAAGAGCATGCGCGACATCATGGGCCGACGGGACCGGCCTTTCGGGGGCAAGACCGTCGTGTTTGGTGGAGATTTCAGGCAGGTGCTTCCGGTTGTCAGGAAAGGGAGCCGAGGTCAGATAGTCGAGGTGACCCTACGGAGTTCGTACCTCTGGAAGGAAATGCGCCCGCTAAGGCTTGTCACCAACATGAGGGCGCATAACGACCAGTGGTTTGCAGATTACCTATTGAGGGTAGGAAATGGCACCGAGGAGACAAACGAGGAAGGCAACATCCGACTCGCAGAAGATATATGTGTGCCTTCGACAGACAACGAGGTCGACGACTTAGAGAAGCTAATCAACCATGTGTTTCCTGCCCTGAACCACAACATGACGGATCCTGGTTACATGACATCTCGAGCAATCCTCTCCACCAAAAACGATAACGTGGATATAATAAACCGACGTATGATAGATCGTTTCCAGGGAGAGGAGAAGATCTACCATAGCTTTGATAGTGCAGAAGACGATCCGCATGGATACTACTCTCAAGAGTTCTTGAACGACCTGACTCCTAATGGTCTTCCTCCTCACACACTTAAGCTGAAGATAAAATGCCCTATTATACTGCTAAGGAACATTGACCCAGCTAGCGGGTCGTGCAACGGCACAAGGCTCGTGGTCCGTGGGTTCCAACGGAACGCCATCGACGCAGAGATCGTGGTGGGACAACACGCCGGGGAGAGGGTGTTTCTTCCTCGGATACCTCTGTGCCCCTCCGACGACGACATTTTCCCGTTCAAATTTAAGAGGAAGCAGTTCCCGGTAAGGCTCAGCTTTGCCATGACGATTAACAAGACGCAAGGGCAGACCATCCCGATTGTCGGCGTCTACCTACCGGAGCCAGTATTCTCTCATGGTCAGCTGTACGTGGCGTTGTCCAGAGCCACCGCAAAAAACAACATTAAGATCCTCGCCATCAAGGACAATGGAAAGGACAAGAATGAGAAATCAAAAAAGCGAAAAAAATCCGAGTCCTTAGTAACAACCACAATGAATATAGTTTACAAAGAAGTCCTAAGTGGTTGATGTCGCTGGTTGCAAACAAATTTCTTTCCTCCGCCCTGCCTACCTGGGTATGGAGGTGGTTCATAGATCTTACGACTTCTTTGCTATCATTTTATATGATACATGTGCACTACTACTGGCAATTAATTTATTATTTTTTAGCTGTTGCTCTTTTTCGGCAAACAGACTTGATACATGTGCATCTGAAATGATCGCGTCCGGGCAGAATCTGGGACAATAATAACGTTGCTTACTTGTGAAATGGATGAACACAAATACATGATTATTATCAACCCTTTGAAGAACCAAACACCCAAAGGTGTACGGTACCTATTTATTTAAACAAATTATGCTTGACTTTCCAAAATATGGGAATGGACTTATTAAAATAAACAAAATGACTTCAGAGCTAGAACAAACCTATGATAAGCGATGTATTAATAAAACGCAGCTAACATACTGGAACACGCACAGGTCGCTAACCAGTTTTCGTAAAAGCGCATGCAATTATTTGCACATGCAGTCCAGGTCGCTGCCCAATTTTTGGTGCCACGGGGAGTTGGTTAGTCCAGGTCGTCACCACGCACATAGATAGATAGGATTTTTTTGAGGGATAGATAGGATTTGTTAGTTAGGTAGCAACAGTACCTAAAAAACCTCCTAGATAGTTTTGTTCGATAGGATTTGTTAGTTAGGTAGCAACAGCACCTAAAAAACCTTCTAGATCTAATGGTGCGGAGTTGTTTGTTGCGTTGAGATAAATCATCTTGGATAGTAGACGTGGGGGGTATTATTGTCCATCCTGAAAATGTGACACCAGGCATTCACCAGTTTGCTCTTAATAGTAGAGATTGCAGGGCACTATCTATCTTCTGGAAGTTATAACACCACTGATATCAACTGGCGAATAAGATAAACCCATCTTATTTTCTAAATGCGTCAACCAAATTCTGCTTGCAGTTAAACCATAAGAACTAGGGTCACATTTTCTAAATGTCGGAAAAATTATCTTAAGCCTTTCTTGAATCAGGTAACTATAATTGAAGTACTTGAAGGCTCCCATAAAATAGAACATTTTGTTTTTGGCCACATGGTATTCCCGAAACATGCTTCTTCTTGAAGACAAAGGCCTTCTTTCTGGGAAGTCAAGCAACGAAACTCGATGTGGGTAGTGAATCTAAAAGTTTTACCAGACTGACCACGAACAACACTACTTACCATCATCATTCATCCAGGAAGGCGGAAGAGAGAATCAATTATGAAGATTATTGCAGAACTATTGCCCTTATCATCACGTTTCTCTTTGTGAACTTAAAAGTTCATTCCACATATATTATCGTCAGTTAGATGATGTAAGAACTTAGCGGTCCAAACCAGAAGCAGCATGCTGAATATCACTATCAAGTTAGTCTTCAATTTTCCTAGAATTAATTTCCTTTTTACTCTCACCAGGGGAGGGGAGAACCCCTCCACCTGAATTTCCATATAATAAAATTTGTAGGACAAAATGCCCAGAGTTTTTTTACACACATATACATTTGGGGGAGGTGGAAAACGGAGGGGAGTAAGAGAGAAACACATAAAAGCCATGCATCGACATCAGATTGACGCACAGAGGGCAGCCGAGCCCTCCATAGCTTGGCGTCACTCTGACAGAGTTTAAGCGTCAGGGGAAGGAGCACAGGGACCCCGTTCTTGTGCTTCCATAGGTGCCAGAAGCACATGAGGGAGAACGTCGCAGCAGTCAACGCCGGGACAGCACCGGGAGCAGCATAGGTGAAGAACTGCCGGACATCGACACCAGCAGGGCGGTAGGCACCGGTTGCATCCTAGTCCACCTGCCCACTATGGAATTCCTCGAAAAGCCACTCCAGGTCGGTAGCGATGGTCTCCCGCACGGCCTGGTAAAAGCTTGGCCCAAGCCCATCCGGCCAGGGGCCGCTGGTCCTATCCAAGAATTTTCAAAATATGCAACAGATCTGAAATGTCAGACCACTTTCTTCGGCGAGCAACCGAACTCTAGGGGACTTCTGCAACCCTAGGATGTAATGACTTGACATTGCAGTGCCAAACGACTGTGCCGATAAGACCTCCTGGGAGTCATCATCCTGTTATCTCTAGAGTTCCTTTGATCCGTTGTGCGAGAACCCTTCGACACGAGACTCCACGATCACTATGACCAACTTTCATCTTTTTCGACCAAGCTGGTCTCACGGTCAGGTAGGCTTATACCATTATGCTCACAAGCAGAAAGTAACGATAGAGTCTACCTTCGCACACATCCGTTACTCTTTAGGAGGCATCCCCAGATAAAATGCATGATGTGCACTAATTTTTATAGGTTCTGTTTTTACGTGATTTTCCCCAAGTTAACGCGGCAACTATCTTTTATTTTTATTTAATGGCAGGGCTCCTGTCCGCTGCCCTTGCTCAGGTAATAAAAAATGTACAGATGCAACCATAGCTCTAATAAATACATACCAGGTCCTGAAAGAACAAGGAATAGGATGTCTTGTATGCACGAGTTCTCTCATGAATGGACAATCTGACGGCTTTAATTTTAAGATCTTAAAATAGTCAACATGTCACGCTATAATCCACTGAGCGTGTACCTCTTTATACAAGATTTGTCGGAAAACTACTCACGGATGTAACTCCTAAATGGAAATTGAACTACTACATTGTTCCACACCTTATGATCATGCAAACGAATAAAATAGGTGTGCAACTAGAGTTACACGACAGACAGAACACTGAAAATGCACAATAATGCCATAATTCAATGTCTTTGTAGGCCATGCCAGCACTCAGCTCAATGTAATATTGACTCATTTCTGCCAGTCCACGCATAATAACGTTTGCATCGTCTAAATTATTGCGGCCTATGAGTTAGTATACCGCTAAATGACCACATGCCCAGACTTGTTACATCGGATAAAACCTTCGGGTATGTTGATTCTGAAATTTGATGCTCGGTCCTATGGGGGGTACAAAATATTCAGAGTTCACGCAGTGCACAAACCATTTCAGCAAAGCTATTCCAAGCTAGTTTACCAATCGTGTACGAAATTGAAAGCAGGGAATGAGCAGACAGCAGCCACGCACCTCAATCGACGTGAGGGCGAATGAAATCCCCGTCCTCGATGTCGTCGTCTTCGTCATCCTCGTCGGACGATGATGATGATGAGGAGGACGATGAAGGGGGAGGGGAGTACCGCGCTAGCAAGAGCTCCGGAGGCGGGAGCAGGAGGAGGCGGTGCGGCTGCGCGCGGCGGCGCCGAGGGGAGGCGAAGCGGTGGGCGGGGATGAACGGGACGCAGAGGAAGGCGGCGAAGCGCAGCAGGAGGTGGAGCGGCCCGCAGCAGAGCAGGGCCAGGACGCGGTCGGGCGGCAGCGTCTCCGGGTTGCACGCTACGCGCTGCCACCCCGCCGCCGACGCCCGCGCCACCGCCACTACCCACCACGGCCGCACCGCCATTTTCCCTCAAATCCCCCAATCCGCCTTCAGCAGTTCCCGGCGCGTGGGGAATGGGATCGAGGCCGAGGCGCGCACGGCACGAGAGCCGCGCGCTGCGGCGGTCCAGCCCCCGGCTCCGTGCTGCCGCCGCCCGTAGCGCGGATCCCGCCGGCGTGCTCGGATTTGCTGCGGCGGCCGCGGCAGAGCTGTTTGGGTTGTTCGATCGAATACGGTGTGCCGGCTGGTCACGCGACGCGAACCCGTCGGGTTATCTACTCGGATGCGTACGTGGACTACTATGGCTGACTCAGCCACCGACGGATGGACCCCACACGTCAGTGGCACATTCATGTCCCAAAACTGAGCAAACTTGTCAACAGCAACGATTGCCTAATCGCCAACAAATTATTAGTGCGACATCTTGTACTTAATCTCTATTGCCAATGTACAATGTAGAGCTTACAGATGACACTTGTTATTTCTTGCTCAGACAAGTCTACGATGCCTGCCAATGAATCGCAAGTAAAATTTGTAGAAACTAACTGGCAAACAATTCACCACAGAATAGTAGGACCACCTACTACCTCCGTCTCAGTTCATAGGCTTACGTGTATCTCTAGGTTGCTAATTTAACGAACATAATATCATTTGTATAATATAAAAATTATATCATCAGAAAGTAGAACTTCTAAGCTTTCTAATGAAATATATTTTATAATACATATACTAGTTGAATGCCCATGCGTTGCTACGGTCTTTTTTTTTGCGGGTACGGCCTCTCGTATTAACATAATGCACACACATACGCATGTGTGTAAAAACTTAGTCACATCATATTTCCAAAATAATTAAGATTCAACTTCACTTGAAGTATGATTGGTAGAAGTTTTAATTAGTTGGTGTATGCATACGTCTTTGTAAAGCCACTGATTAATTCAAACTGTAGGAAGATATACACGCTTCTTTGTGCCAGTGATGTTGGTATTGATAGGCGGTTTTTAAGATGTTTGGCTAGATTGTGACGGTGCAACTTTAAACCGCTCAACCTTGTTTCTCAAGCATGCATAAATTTGGCAATACAATATAAAATTGACAAATTATACATGCCATAAACTGACGGTACGTGCACATTTTGCGCATGACAAAATAATGAAAAAAATCATATGTTCACAATAAGCTATGTTTGGTTCTTGTCGATCTGCGGTCAGCAATCCACAAACTTAACATTACTGGCAACAATAACCCTAACCCTAACCCTAAAACCCTAGCTAGATAACCCTAAACCCTAAAACCTAATTAAACCCTACATATATATATAGGCCAACGACACTTCATTGCGCATCAAGCAGGCGACCAACTAATTAGCGCTGATAAATTAATTAACTTGAATTTTGACAAGTTCTCTCGAATGAAAACACAATTTGTGGTCACATGCAAGTTTTTCTAAGAAGTAATCTAGTCCAACCATCAAGAGAACACTGCCAGCGTGATACTCCAATACCAAAACACTGCAAGTTTTTCAAACATGTAAACTGTCTACAAGACCAATCTGGAGAATGTACAAGAAGTTACTATAAGAGGTAAAGAAAATACTCATCTTGGCTTTGTGAAAGGGAAGGTAAACCCGTAGACGTTTTGATTGTACATAAAAACTTTGAAAAATCCAAGATAAATCAAGAAGTGAAAGGGAAGGTAAACCGTAGACGTTTCAATCGGGTGCATACACGTATTTCTTCAAGCAATTCTCCTGTCGCCATCCCAGCTACAAACAATTCCAAGGAAGTAAAAATATCAATGTCTTCACACCATATCCAGTGTCATGTGTCAATCTGCAATAAATAAGCTCAGGATCTATTTTCCCTTCGAAATTGAGATGGAGACTCATTTTTTAAACACATTATGTTTGGTGTCAAATGAACGTGACGAAAAGCGCAATGGATGAGTCGATGAATGTTACCGCGAATTACCTATCTCTCATGTTCCTATGTACCTTGTTAGACGTGGTAAACCATGCTCCATTTGAACATGCCAACCAATATGAATATTTAGAGGTAATCCCAATTCGCATAGCTCCATCCGCCTCGAAGCCCATTCTCAAACTTAGGTAATCCTTGCATGGTGAGAATAGATGGCATGAAATTAAGAGCTAAAGTGAAGAAATGTGACAATTGTAATTTTCCACCCAATGTATTCGCCGATGGTAGTAATTTGTGGCTTCACATCATTGTACAATCGGCTCTCCTAAGACCCCCTAAATTTCCTTATAGATCAGTCAATCAGATTTTCCAGGGAGAGTGCCAAGAACACAAGAGGCGACCATACTGTAACCAAATTTGGTACACTAACATGGTACATGGAAGAATACTTTGTGATGTTACCGGTCAGTACTTTAAAATGACATTGCTGTAGGTTGTACTTCAGTTCTAGTGCCGAAGTTATGAAACTGTCGAAAGGATGTTTTGAACCCTTGTTTCATCAATCAAATATGTGGAAAAGTAAAAGTGACTGACCATTCGTAGATTAGTGAGTAAAATACTTAATATAAACATGGAAGTCCAAGCAAATGACATGTGCAAGGCTATCACATCCATCGCCATGCTACATTGTCACAAACACAAAGTCGGGTTAACATAAGAAAAAATCAATACGAAACATCAGTTAATGATCCCTTAAATCAATTCATCGATCCACTCTGAACAGGACTGACTTCATCAGACATTACATGGACTCAATTAGTACAGTAAGGGTAAGAATTGAACTACACACTATTTACAACATCACACCGTTGGTAGCTATTTTTTCTCTATAACTGAGAACTAAACTAAAAAATGGTCAAGGTTAGTTAGCTCACCTTAGGAGACTGGTACCACTTCTCCTTTGCACCAAGTATATAGAGGAATAACTCAATCACAAACATCACTGGAAAATGTCTTCCCGTGGAGCTCAACATCAAGGCTTCTGTAGAGCATTGTTAGAGCTTGCCAGCACAGAGGCCACCACCCGCGTCACCTCCAAAGGTTGTGGTCATCAACACATGCACCGGCCTCTCCGTGCGGATAATTCACAACGGAGCTCTAACCTGCCATGCACAGGACGACAAAGCTCATCCGCAGTGGGCAGCAAGTGTAGTCAGTATACACATGCACGCGATAACCAGACATCAATTTCTTACCTAAAATCACAAACAATAATTTTATATATGTGTGTGACTAACAGAGCAATTATATGCATATTACTGAACTTAGGATATAGTTAAGTTCTTACCCCTGATAGCATAAAATAGATCTGATTTCTTGGTGAATGAGTGATTTCCTTACATCTCTAAATGAATTGTACACCAAAGAAAATGGGATAGACTGAGCCATGCAAAATGGGGTGAACAGCGCATATTTCTTAAGTATTGAACTAAATATGCCACCATGCCATAACAGATCACAACATCTTCAGTCCTCTTGCTACCTAATCAGCGGATTAATCTCTACCTCTTTAGTGTACCTATGAAAAACAAATGTATCGGAAAGTGAGCATGTGCAGAAAGCAAATCCAATGGAAAATGTTCCTCTGTTGTTTACTTCTGTCAGTTTTATGCAATCTTCCTCTAAACTAAGAATCCATTATGGTGATTGATGCAACACACTATAGCCACACGAGTGGAATACTTGCTCGCTGCATATATTCAGACATGTAGACATGTAGACATGTATACGTTGAGTGTCTTGAGGACATTTCAGTAGGCGATGATAGTAATGCTATGGTGCCAGATCCAACAATCTAATCACATAACCTTGAGAAAATAATTTGCCAAGATGTGAAGAGCAAACAATTGTGCATAGGAAGTTAGGAGTCTGGTAGTGAGAAATCTGGAGGAGACACCGTCCAGCGCGCAGACAGGGGCAGGGACCGGACCCGGAGAAGCCGCCCTCCAAGATAACCTGATAAAAAAAGTTCAGAAGGCTAAAAGGAATCCTGATGAATCAAACTTGTTATTTCCAAAGAAAATCTTGGCCGACCAGATCCACCGTGTTATTCCTGCTGCCTGCATCTGGTTTGATTGGATCATGTCCCGCACCAAGTTAGTGGTGTGCACGACCAGACAAAGCCACAATGCCATGTCCAACCCACTGAGCCCCTTGCACCTCTGTATGTTAACAAGGACAATGTTGAAGGGGAGAACTGTACTGACGAGAAAGCTGGATTCAGCAACGGCATGGAGATCCAAGAATTCAGACACTTACACATAGCCTGACCGGGCATGCAGTTGTGGCGTGGAGAAGTGGAGATCAATGATTTCATAGCCAGCATTCATGCGAGCCTACAGGGAAGATCCCATCAGTGAGCACCTGCAGTTCTCAGGCGATTGGGCGAGACCGCGAGAGCCTAATCCTGCATCGCGGAGGATGACGCCAGCAGGTGGAGGACGGATCGCCTGCGTGTTGAGGAGGAACATGCCATAGAGAATCTTGCATCACGGAGGAGTGACCCCTGATGAGACAGTCGTTCAGCTCCTGGCGGTGGTCGGCGAAGGGGCGGTGCAGCTCGCCGGAAGGATTGGCGTGATGCCGCGCGAGAGGTCTGAGTTGATCCGATGTCTATATTTTCTCCTCGCGACAGCGTGGGAGCTCGAGGTGGGGAGCGTCGACCCAACCCTAGCGCCGCCTCACCCTGCGGAGGAGAAAGGAAAGAAAACGGGGTGGATGAAAGGTTTGGGGCGACGGGAGAGGCGCTGGGCGGGGGGAGAGGCCTGTTTGCGGTGGCACTACACCGTTATTTGTTTCAAGCGTACATACAAGATCCACTGTTGAAAAATTGAACGAACAAGATGTCTCCAGTGACGACCATCAAAGTGCGTTGAGTGTCAAACGACCAACTCCCATTTAATAGTAAAGATTACATTATCATCGTCAAATTTACGACCCAGGGACACGCGACGAAGGGAGTAGCATCACAGCTCTCTCGAAACAGATACTTCCTCCGTTTCAAGAAATAAAGCGTCCTCATTTTACATGCTTTCTATTTGATCAAGAATTACTTCAAATAGATAAACATTGTTTGTATGAAATTAGTATCATTAAAAAATGTTTTTAATACAAATCCAATGATACTAATTACATACAATATAATTAAGATTTTGTTGTTCAATTTTTATGATCAAAGTTCATCTTGGAATACATGTGCACCTTATTCCTTGAAACTACCCAGGAGCAAACAACAGTCGACCAACAAAAAGGACAAGAGTAAAGAGTTGCCAAGACTTTTATGTCAGCAATTCCCTCAAACAATAAATATTTATATCATAGCCAAAAATCACGGAACAGAAATTCCAATGTTGCCGTCAATTGTAAAGGGGCATGAGGTACAGCTACAGGTGATACACAATAGACCACCACATCAACATGAAACTGGGAAGGAGAAACAGTTGTCATCAGCTGCATTTTATTTCATGCATTTGTGATGCACCGAGGAAAAACTGTGACATGAGCATAACAAGGGAAAAATAAAGACTTCAAGGAAGGGTCCTCTCGTAGATGGGAAGCGCTCCCAGTGCTTGACGCTCTGCTGCCTCCTTCTTCACCTGCAACAAAAAGTGAGATCAGACAATAGCAAACTTGGAATATGTCAATATCGAAATGGAAAATAGCCTCAGCATGCAATCCAAGGTGTTAGAGAAATGCTTATATGTGGAAGTAGCACAGTTACGAAAGGTGCTAGAAGGATGCTAGACAGCATCATTCGAACATTACATAAGTATCACCTATGTCCCTAATTATAAGACAACCAAAACGTCTTATAATTAGGGACAAAAGTAGTAGATATGAATTCACAGATTTTAGGGATGTACCATCCTGTACCCATTGAACAGAAACACTAGCAACAATCATAGGAACAATGCTCTAATGCAAAAATGACCAAGAAAATAAGGGGCTAGATTAATATTCAGCGTCAAAGATGTAAAGGACAAGAAAACTAGGGTAGCATGGCTAAGAGAGGAACTTGAGAGATCACCAAATCCATCATTGGATTTGGTGACTATTTAATTGTTTGGTGATGGACAAAGGTACTCCATTCCTCAAACCAAACGAGTTAGGACCGGATGGTACATTCACCTCCCGGTTCATCCAACCAAACACTATTAATGGGTTGCCAGTTGAAGCTAACCTATAAATTTTGCATACCGCCAGTGATCCAGAGAAGTATGAAAGCGGTAGTGTACAGCATGACATGATAATGCATGACCAGAGGGTGGTGTGCTTATACTTGTAAGTGTATAAATATTTAGAAATAGCGTACAGGTTATAGCTTACACGCAAAATAAAAAAAGTTAGTTGTTTATGCAATAAACAAAGTCAAATGACAAAGACGAGCATCAGCAAATGCACTTACCAGAGCCAGCATGTCACTCAAATAACTCTTGAATGGTGTCTGCAGCGCCTGTAAAAACAAATTAAATGTTTCAGAATACCATAGTTTATCAGATTATATATTATATATAAGATAATAACGAATGCAATGATAATCAATAGCTCATTGTTGAAGCTGAAAGAGAGATAATGTCTAGTTCCTAATTAGGTGTTTAGGTTGCACAAATTAATTACTTGCCAGGGGGGAAATAATCTGAAACATCTTCAGTACCAAACTCGCCTAAGCAAAACGCAACCAGAAAAGGAGGGAAAAGAACCTTGTACCACAAAATATATATCAATATAGACTCAAGTGATCATCATTTCTCGCATGATTAAAGAAACTCAAGTAAGGTCAGCCAAAATGTGTGCAAAGATGTGGCACACCAGCATAACAGCAAAGATTTCAAAAGTTTTATCAAACCTATTCAACATAAATCTCATTGAAATTTCAAAAGGTCTACCAAACGTAGTGATCATCATTTCTCCCTAAATTTGATTCCCAATTTGCGTGATATCATTTCTCTTGTCCAAACTATTGAAACAGCATCTAAATCAGCGGTTTCTTAGGCAACAAACAGCGTTGCAATGCAGCATAGATAAACAGAATGGAACATCCAAAACACCAGCAAGGTAAAAGTCATCTAGAATTCTAGACCACACACATACGCAGCTGAAATTGATTATGCACTTCCCTTTCCCCGTTCATTTCACTCGACGCGCAATCATCAGCCACATAACACAGGGAAACTACTTCTAATGCATGGGCTATCGACAAGACCAGAACAGATCAGGTAAATCAGCACGCCATACGCGAATCGAAAGGGATCCGTCCAGATCAGGGCGGGAGGGGGCAGGAGGGCACGGACCTGGAGGTCGTCGGGGAGGTACTGGTGCTTCATGGAGAGGTCCATGGCGCGCTTGAGGCGCTGGATGCGGGCGTCGACGACCTCCTGGGGCAGCCTGGCGAGCGCCTCCTTGATGTCCAGATCGAAGTACGGGTCGTACAGATCGTCGTACCTCAGACCTTGAATCATCACACGGCAATCACATCCAATTCAGAACATCAGTCATCGCGCGGAAACGAGATCGGTAAGAAGGTGAGGATGAATCGGATCCGGGATTTGGTTTACGCACCGTAGTTCTTGAGGCGGGAGGAGATGGTGAGCATGTGGATGCGGGCGAGCGGGTTGCGGCGCGGGTTCACGAACCACTGCGAGAAGGAGGCCAGCATCGACGACATCGTGGGCGGAGGCGGGTGCGGCGACGGCGGCGGCGGCGGCGGGCGATCCCGTTCGATCTCCTCTTTGCCGAGGTGTTGTGTTGTGGGGGAGAAGAGATGGTGGAGGTTGTTGTTGTTTTCTGCTTGGGCCGGCTTTGTAAGGGACAATACGGGTAATGGGCCGAGAGCACGGGACACGGGGTGGGCCTACTGGACCAACCACGGTGTCAGTGACTGAGGGCTCTTTGTTTGGGCTGGCTTTGGCTGGCTGCAGCTGGTTGTGCAGCTGTGCAGGAAAAGTTAATTGCACCTGGCATACAAAAAGTTGTCATTCAGGTGCAGATTTATACAACTTCTTGCAACTTGTGGTGCAGCGGTACAAATAGTTATCATTTAGGTGCAAATACATACAACACCAATCAAAATCCGACACTTATCAGCCACGCTGGCTCTTTCCCAGCACAAAATCTTCAGCAGAAATCCCCTACGTTTGATTCAATTCACAATGCGGTCCTTCCTCTAAGTTAAAATCGATTCCTCAGTTTCCTCTCCTCGCGGCGGGCGGCGAACCCTAGCTGTGCGACGAGAAGCAAGGCGGGCAGGCGGCGCGAGTCGGCGTTGAGATGCGGGAACGTCTTCGGGATTTTTATTCGTCAGCCTCGGCGCACAATTCAAGGGCATCGCCGCCGCCGTGCGCATGCGTGCCCCGCTCGCCCATCGCGGGAACAAGGTTGCCGCCTTCCGCAGTGCAGAGTCCGCCGCGCTCGCTGCCCTCCGCGCCGGGCTCGAGCAGCTATCTGTCGCGTCCGCCGCGAGCTTGTTCGTGTAGCTGCTGCTCGACACCTCGCACGTGGTCTCCCAGGTATGATCCTTTAGTGCAATAAGTTGAGTGATCATCACTGCACGAAAGTAGGACACGTCGAGACGAAGCCAAATCCTACAGGGACGTACGTATCACCATTTTTTTTTTGAACAAGAGATTCTTTTATTTTGAGATGCGCTTTGATATTCCTAACTAGTAAATATGCCCGTGCGTTGCCACGGACAACAATGCATATAAGTAAACAAAAATATTATAAATTCATATAACAAAGCTATCAGATTCATGATGAGCCTTGTCCTTTTTCAAGACTATTTTTGAGGCTGTCACTCGGGCGAAGCGCAAGCACTAAGTGCTCTGTTATGAGCTGTAAAATATATTTAAGATAACTTATATTTGCGTCACTGCATTGCTCATATCGAAGTAATAAAATTTGTTAACTATTTAGCAACTATACTCCAACAAGGTAAAAAATGATCAGAAAAATGTTAGAAGAGATAACAAAAAACTAAAATCATGAATACACATGTATGGTTATCTTCTAGAATCTGTAAGAAATATAGATAGTTTCGTAGCTAAATAGCACTTCTTAATGCCTATTATCTCTTTAGATCGAGTGATATATATATATTTAAGAGAATATGTGCAGTTTCATTTTACATCTCATCCTCACGACATACTGGGATACACATTTTCTTACAACACATATTTCTTCTAGCAAAGAACTTGAATGAAATCACCTCTGTCCACACTATGGCTCAACTCTAATCATCGACTCATCCGTCTGTGCACATGTGTCCATAAAGAATGCATGAAAAAAAACTTCAATGAAATCACCTTTGTCCACACTATGGCTCAACTCTAATCATCGACTCATCTGTATGTGCACATGTGTCCATAAAGAATGCAAGAAAGCGGGCATTCATCGATAAAGCGAAAAAAACGTTATATTTTTTGACTAATCAAGATATGTATCCTTTGGATTTCTAAATCACCGGACAGACACAGATAAAAACCTAACATATAAATTTTTCATTATCTTCAGGCACATGCTTTTAGCTTACCTACCGATCTAATTGATGCATGCAAATATCTTCATTTGCTTGGGTGTGAGGACGCCATCATCACAATGAAGTCATCCAATCAAGGATTAAACAGACCTCAAATCTCCTTGATGCATGCAAAAAACTTGGTGGCACTCGTTCTTTCTATGCAATTCGTCATGTCCCCTTTGTTGCGACCCGACGCACCGCATCGGCTGCTCCCATTAAGCCATTCCTAGATTTCTGGAAGAAGTCCAAAGAACCACCCTGGGACTTATCCTTCTTCGATGGTTTAACTTTGACCTCTACTTCCTCCATGGGTTGCTCTGGCATGACCGGTGTCTCTGGCCGAGCTGACTCAACCTAGCCATCCATTCGGAATACTTTCAGAAGCTCCCTTGTACGAGCATCCCTGTGGCACATCATTTCAATAAAAATGGTAAAGACACTACCTCGCAAAGATAGTAATCTAAACATAACATTTCTGAAGGCATCATACCAGAGATCAAATGTCATGCTGGTCACGGTCCAAACTTTCAACCGAGAATGATCGGCGAGAATGTATTTCACGTCAGATGCAAGGAGAGAGCATACATTACCAACTGTGCTATGGTTCCTGAAGTCAATGTTAATTCAACATTTTCAAGTGTAGGAGTCCTTGATTGATACACAAACTGAATGGTCTGCCAATTATCAATCCTTGACCAACTACCGTCAGTAATTCAAATTGGGATAAACATGTTGGCCCTGGCTATCGAGTTAGCACTTAGCACTACACTAAAATTTATGTGTGAGCGCACTACTCTAAATTATGTATTCACCCAATGGACCGCAAGAAAGAATCAATTGTGGCTAGAGTATTATTGCACATGGAATGAACATATCAAATGTATAAAATTCAGTCTCTTTAAAAAATATTGATGTGCAAAATAACCTGTAATCAGCTGCAAAATTTTGTTGCAGAGTGTTTCATCTAGAAGGGGCGATTGTTCTCCCTATGGTAGTTGCAGACAAAAAAAAGTGCATGCCACGGGCTGGTTAGACAAATGTTTATATGCATCTAAGTAAACATAGGGAGACCAAATTTCCATGTTATCATTATAATTACATCTGAGCTATGTCGCGTGCAGGCTATAGTCAGTTCAGTTCACATCAGTAATCACCACAGTTTTCAAGGAAATCCTAACGTACTGTATGACGTCGGTAGGCAAACAAAAAAGGTTCTTGACCTTTAATGAAAAGACACATGCCAACTATAAGGATGTGCAAAAGCTAGAAGGATTTGGTATGGCTCTGATAATTGAAAGTGAAAAAATACACCGTAGGTATTGTTTTTACGGACCAATTAGCTAAAAAAATAACCACTCTCCGAGAAGTTAAAAAATACAGTACTAAGAACCATGAACAATATCATATGCACAACCACTATGATCTAGCTATAGTATCGGAGACTGTGTAACATCAATGGACCAAATAGACGAATAAAAAATACGTCAATGCATGAACTTATTCCATTTCATTGCCCTCTGGTACCAATCTATAATACAACCACAATCAAACTTAAGGCAGCAATAAGCACCTATAATGTGGTGAAGCTGATATGGATACTAACTTGTTCAGTGTGCACCAAGTGGTGAGATTGGACATGAATAAGAATGCACAACATCCTTGCACGAGATCAGGATGTTGTCAATGGACTGACTGTCCCCTGCATCCATTTAAATGTTCCGCATCCTTACCGATACTCAATCGAAAGTAATCCTGGTAACTATCTATCTTATGTAAGCAACTCTTTTCAACTCAAATATATTTAAAAATCAGTGGTATGGCATTAACAAAACCTCTCACTCGATAATATGTATTAATATACAAAGAATATAAAGTTCTTTTTCTCTCTGAAGCCAACAAAGGGGTCGACGGCCTCTACCTCACCGCCAGAAACTGAACCCTCCATGTCCTTGATGGTACTGAACCGAAAAATCTGATGTAAACTACTCTTGTCAAGCTAATTTGAGAGGATCTAATCATGGAAAAGACATTAAAACTAATCTAATAAAAATCTATCTGAATAACAGGAAGTAATACATGCCAAATACGGTGGATCTAATCTAACAAAAAATTATGTTAAAGAGTAGGAATTAAGCTACTCTATTTCATAAAACGAATGCCCAATATGTAAACCAAGTTTTTTCACCTATACATATGTCAATATTGCTAGAAAAAATCAAATTCACAAGCATTCAAATTCTTAAGAAATGTAAGTAGCAGCACCTCAACAAGACTTGCCGCCACCAGTAGGCCGGCAACTCCACCAATGACAACATGACCATCTAGGGTTGAAAAGAAATGATCATCCCGCCAGATCAACTTCGTGCTCCATTATTTTCACCAGGAACAGCCATAACATCCTTCTTCACAAATCGTATGAAAGAATTCTTGTTGAATAACTAATCTATTAGAAACTGAAACCCGCATTAGAAAAGAGTAACAATAATTTAAAATCCAGACCAAGATAAGTATGCAGCACACCAAACAAAAGAACTGAAATTTATCAGAAAGGCCTGAACTGACAATCCCCATGATTCATTATTTTTATACATTCAAGAGACAATGGCCCTGCGTATATTCAGTAGACAATGCACAAAAACTTGAACTTAAGAATGTAAATGCAGCACCCAGAGAATTGCACATTGCTACCTAGTTCATCTCTTGAGGCAGGAGCTGGTAGATCGACTTCGGATTTTCTCACAGCTGCCCCATTTTGCTCTGCTGCTGCTTTTGATGGCGCAATATCCTCACTTTGAGCAGCCTGAGCATACAATGTAACCCATAAACAATGTCATGTTGAGAACCTTGCGCGCCCATGCAAAATTTGAGCAGATCGGCCAAGACGGCGCGCAACATCCAAGTATATCAGTAAGTGCTCCACATAATTCCCCTTGTGGATGATAAGAACATGTCTGCATCAAAGACTCGGAAGTTACATAGATAAAAACATCATGCAGCTGCAGCTAGTCTGATAAGTGAAGAAGCCAAGGGCTCACCATTTATACCCACCGACGACAAACACATCCGAGTAGTGCTTCTTCCCGATAAGCCTGGTAAAATTCATGATTTTCTGAGTGAACTGCGACATTTGCGGGTCCTCCGTCCTAAGCTCGATCTGCTTGTTTCTTGTTCTCCTTCTGCAACATGTTGATCAGTACACAGTTGCTCTGAAAACATTTCAGGGGTTTGCAAATTCTGAATTTGTTTGTTTGATTACTGAAGTGGATTAGAAAAGAAACTTGTGCTTCACACGGTGTCTTCCTGGAGTTGGTATGGACTTTATCGATGATCCTTGACAGCCTAGAAGCGAACAACATTTTGCACATTTGCGATCAGTTCCAAAGAAAACTGGCCCCTAGAAAGAAAAGACAGTGTGGAGAACTTACGAGGTCTTAGGAGTCCAGAAATCATAGAGCTTGTCGGCAACGGAGAATATTACGAGGCTGACCACACCGTCACATTGCATGCAGATCTCACATGCCTTCTTTGGGAACCCAGCCTGGCGCTGCGCAAAGGTCACTGCTGGTTCGACGAGTTCTCAATCCTCTTGATCTCGATCTTGGTGTGCCCCATTGCGATCTCCTCCGAACACAAACAAGAAAACCCAGAGCTCAGATAGGAATATTTTTTTTTCAACATTATAAGTGCAACTCGGAGCCCTCAAGCGATGCAAACTGAACTTGTGCTTAAACCATTCCTATAGGAATAATATTTTTCAACATTAATCATGAAGTTGAAACATGTACAGAGACTTGTCCCAGTAGAACACACATTTATACCGTTGTGCATTGCATCTAGAGGCGAAGTATGATTTAATATAATGGCGTCTATGGGCATCCATATTGTGCAGATTTGAATAACGGACTCCAAGTCATCTAGCCTTTTACCAAGTAAATGTAATTTTTGCAATGAACTTAAATAACTCGCAGATCTAAATTCAGCAGATTAGCTGGCCTGATGCGCTACAGAAGTACAATTGTATTGCCCACATCTGACTTCATCACATCATACGAGCTACGGTGAGGCCACAAACTTCCACTTCAATGTTATCAAGCGGGACTTGCAGGAGCAACACTCAATACTGTGAGGTGATGCTCTGCATCTAGGCACTGATGAAAACCGCTCAAATCAACCAAATCACCCAGTATTGCATAATTCACGATTTTACTGAGAAAACCAGAGGTAGATGATGATTTGGCTGAGGACATTACCTCAAACACTTGTTGCGCATCTAGAACTGGGGCTCCGCCCCCGGATGCGAGATCCCGCAGACAGATCTTCAGTTCAATATCTCACGCAAAGGAACATGCATATTAATATCCGTCTCCCTCTCAATCCTCAACATGACTCCTCGAGGCAGGTGGCGTCAAGGTTTGCCCCGGGCTGCTCCGCGTCTTCTTTGAGGAGGGAGGAGGCCGGTGGACTGGAGGTCCTTCGAGCTTCGCAGGACTTGGAAGCGGGAGGAGGAGGATGGTGGTCGGCGGCTCGGGTCGGGGGAGGAGGATGACGAGCGAGGGTTTCGAGTGGTGGGTTCATGACGAGGTAGCTGGGCTTCGGCCCACTCAGCCCGTGCGGAACGACCAAAGGAACGACCAACGTATTGGCAGAATACGGAAACAGTTTACACTTTTTAAGTAGTAGAGATTAATCTCAAACCAAAGTGGACCAGGCACGCTCAATTGATCAGTCACTTTAATGTCACCGCTCCTATCCCTGCCCTGAATAACCAACTTTTACCGATGCAATAGACTCAGCGCATCTCCAGCGGAGCGACGCATTTCAGACGTAAAAAACGGACGCGAAATATCCGCTTGTATCGGGTCAAATGGTCGAAATTGACCGCGCATCAGTTTGCCTCTAGGAGTGTCACCAGCGGGCCGACGCATAATTTTTTTCCTGATAAACCCATAATTTACATTACTAAAAATACATAAAAAGACTTAAAAATGGCCAGCAAAGCCTGCTAAAACCCGTGCCGCCGAAGACGAAGCATCTGTGCCGCTACCAGGCGGGCCCGTGCGAGAAGCATGTGGATGACCGCGTTGTCCACGCAGCGTCCGTGCAGACGCAAACATGCCGTATATTTGTGCCGCGTTTGTGTCTCGGCGGACGGGTCAAACACTATACGTCGGGCCGCTGGAATGGGTACAAACACATTTTCGGTCCGCGTGGTCGTAAACGGACGGTGTCGCCACGTTAGAGATGCCCTCAGCCATGGGATAGGAAGAGATATGATGATAACAGTGAAAGCGTTTAGGGGATCTCAGTGAAAGATGTTTGTGTGAAACTTCAAATGAAACGGTTGTGGAAATAAGGCAACTTCCCATCACGACGCAGCGCAAGGGAGGTCAGCCATAGTTCAGCAAGGTACAGCGCTAAGCAATCAAAAGAGAATGGGGGCTTCACGTAAATATCCAGAGCCTAGGCGAATAGGCCTGCGAGGCAATTTGTGTGGAACTTAAGGGGGTTCTGTTAAAGACTTTGAGATGGTCTAGAGTCAGCATGGCGGACAAGTGTCAGGTTCTGATTAGTTTTGTATGTTTTTGCACCTGAATAACAACTATTCGTACTGGTGCATCACAAGTTGCAAGAAGTTGTATGAATTTGCACATGGAGGACAACTTTATGTATGTCTGGTGCAATTACCTCGCAGAGGAAGCAGCTGTTTCGAGTTTTGCTTTTTAATAACTTAGCTGGCTGTCTGGCTCTAAACTGGTGAATTGTCAAATATATCCTTAAAATCATGAGAATGTATATTTTACTGATTATACAAAATACACTCGAATATACACATTCTTTCATGCGCTAACAATATTGTGAATCCAAAAAAATGTACCCTCTCCACACCATAAAAAGCTCCATGTCAAAAATAAAAGGGCACATCTACTGTACTGCTACTGCATACCATAGTCCTAGAAATATTTGTTTTGCGGAATAGTCCTAGAATTATTGAACCCATCTGAAATCAATTGACCAATCCAGCCTCAAGAAATAATTAGCCAATCCATTATCCATGCGCTCTTCGATGTAGGCATCAAGCAGTAAAAGGCTGCCAGATTCGTTTGCTTTGCAACACAAAACAAATCATAAGGGCATCTCCAGCGGCGCGACGCATTTTAGCGTCCGCGCGCGTCCGTTTGCGTCGGCCCTTTTGATCGAAAACGACCGTCGTCCGTTTGCGTCGGGGGGTGGCTCCAGCGGCACGACGCATTTTTTATTAGGACAAATCATTTTTTGAACTGAAACATAATTTACAAAAACTCAAACATAACTTACATACTTGAAAACATAAAAAAACCTAAAACGCCATCTGGTCGTCGTCGTGGTCGTTGCCTCCTCGTCCGCCGAGCACGATGACCTCGGTATGTCCCACGGCCGCTGTTATCCGGGGGAGCGTACGCGGCGCGATCGCGGTGCTCGAGGCTGAGCAGAGCTGCGGCGAGGCGGGCGTGGAGGCGCCAGTGGCGCGTGGCGGCGGATGAGAGCCCAGCCCATAAGGCCGTGGCGGCGGGGGAGGGGCGCCAAGGCTGTGGCGGCGGTGGAGGAGGCGCCTGTCGGGCGGCGGTGGTGGAGAGGCGCCGCCGGTCCAGGAGCGCCTATCGAAGGGCTTCATCCGCTGATAGGCCCGGCGCATGACGCGGTGGCGTAGCGGGGCAACGGCGGCCGCACAAAGGCTGTCGTACTCGGAGACGAGATGGAGCCGAGCTTGGCCATCTCGTCGTCCGTCATGTTGTCGGGGAACTCGGGCCAGGCTCCGCCATGGCTGCCATTCGTGGAAGACGACCCGACGTAGTCCTCGATGTCGTCCTTCACCTCCTCGCTATGGTACGCGAGCGCCTCGATGTAGTCGTCGTCGTCGTCGTAGATGGCGTAGGCTTGCCGTCGCCGGCCTCGCCCTCGCGGTCGCAGCTGCGGCTGCTCACGTCGCGTCGGCGCCGCCGACGACGAGCCGGCGGCAGGCCGCGGGGACAATCCCCGTCGCCCATGAAGCCAGCCCGCGTCTACCGTCCGTCTCCGTGGATGTACGTACGCCATTGCTCGGAGTCGATGGCGTACGCCGGATCGCGAGGTCCGCCGCGCATACCGCCCCGCGCCGGATCTCCTTGGTCCGCCAGCTCGCGTTGTGTGTCGGGAGGATGGGCACCGGCGGCAATGAGCGCCGCCACTCCAGTGGCTGCACGCCGGACCAGGCGCCGCACGGCACCCATTTGCCGTGCATGAGCCTCCCCACCGTGACGGGGAGCGCCACCTTCTTGCTGCCGCTGCCGGAGGCCTCGAAGTCGTTCTTCTTCCCCATGGCGCAGCGGCGGTTGTGGTGCGAGTGGAGCTGTGGGCGAAGGAGCAACGCGGCCGGTGGACTTTTAAGGGCGGCCGCGCACGGATACGATGCCATTGAAGGCGGCGCAGAAGCCCAGCCGCCGCCCTCGCGGCACGCGCGAGGCAACGCAGTCGCGGCATTCATGGCGGCTGCGGCAGCCGCACGCGAAGCGCCGACCGCAAGCGATGGCCACGGAAGCGATGCCCTCCATGCAGGCTCGCCGCCCAAAGGGCCTGGCGGAGAGCGGACACTTTTGCGTCGTTCGAAAGTTCGTGAGACGCAAACTGGGCGCATATTTGAGCCAGGTTTGCTCTGCTCAGACGGCTTGGTCACTTTGCGTCGTGCCGCTGGAGAGGGTGCCAGACGCATTTACGACCAAAGCGGACGCAAGCAACCGTTTGCGTCGCGCCGCTGGAGATGCCCTAAGAGATAAGGCCTATACAAGAACTGGACATCATCAGACAAGCAGATTCCGTTTGCATTGGAAGTCACACACGAGATATGAAGTAGAATATCATCACGGAGCTGGTCCGGAGTGGAGATGGGGAAGCGCACAATTCAGGCGCGTTGCCGCTCGGTCGGGGGGCAGATCTTGACCCAAGCGGAGCTTGGGCGCGGAGCAGCTTGGTCGGGGTGGAGCTGGAGTGGGCTAGCGCACTGGTAGAAAAAAGGGCTTCCGTCCAGCCCATTAGTCGCGAAATTATAGGAACCGCTGACCAATGGGCTTTAGTCACGGGCCGTGAGGCGAACCGCGACCAAGGCTGGGCCCAGCTGCGCTCGGGTGGGCCGCCAGGTGGACGGGGAGGGGCTTAGTCGCGTTGGCCGTCAACTGCGATTAAATGTCCTCAGTTCGGCCCAAAGGCCTTTAGTCAGGTGGCTGGACAACCGCGACTAAAGCCCCTCCTGTCCACCGTGGTGCCCACAAAGACTTAGCCATTTGGTGCCACTTCTCTTCACAAACTTCACAAGGGGGTGTTGGTTTGCTTTTGGCTCCTCTTATGCACACAAGGTGTTTGACGAAATGCCCCAAGAGCATGAAACCAACATGATATGAAGTGTCGGAGCCACACTTGATCGAGCTTCCTCATTTATTTTTTCCTCCTCGATCGCGGTTAGCAACTTGAAGCTTTCATATGTGTCATTGATAAAATATGCATGTGTGTAGTTCATTGTTTAATTTCTATTTAGTTTAACAAATGCATGATGGTTAATTATATATTTTATATTATAATAATGCATGAATCGGCAATGGATGTACGCTAACCGACTCTCGGCGAATTCACTACGGTTTGAAAGATTCCCGTAGTGGCTAATGCGAACAAGCAGTGGGGTTTTGTTATCTGTCCATGTGTTACATGTAATAAGGGTTACTCTTCCTCAAGGGAAGTTCACCTGCACCTGATTCGGCATGGTTTCATGCCAAGCTATAATTGTTGGACCAAGCATGGAGAAAGAGGGGTTATAATGGAAGAGGATGAAGAAGAGGATGATATCATCGATGACAACTATCTTGATCATTTCGGTGATACTTTCATGGATGCTGAAGGTGGGGAAGGTGAAGGGGAAGGTGATCAAGAAGAGGCACGTGATGAGCCCGCCGATGATCTTGGTCGGACCATTGCTGATGCATGGAGACGAGCAACTGAAAAGGAGAGGGAGAATTTGGATCGCATGTTAGAGGATCACAAAAAGTCGCTGTACCAGGATGCGATAATGGTCTGAAAAAGTCGGGCTGCACACTGGATTTGTCGAGATGGAAGGCACCTGGAAGGTAGTCGACTCGGGATTTGAAAACTTGTCGAAAATGTTGAAGAATATGTTTCCAAAGAATAACGAGTTGCCCTCCAGTACGTACGAAGCAAAGAAGGTTGTCTGCCTCTAGGTTTAGAGGTTCTCAAGATACATGCATGCATCAACGATCGCATCCTCTACCGCGGTGAATACGAGAATTTGAATGAATGCCCTATGCACCGCATTGCGTTATAAGATCAGAGGCGATGACCCCGGTGACGATGTTGAGGGCGAGAAACCCAGAAGAAGGTTCCCGCCAAGGTGATGTGGTATGCTCCTATAATACCACGGTTGAAACGTCTGTTCAGGAACAAAGAGCATGCCAAGTTGTTGCGATGGCACAAAGAGGACCGTAAGTCGGACGGGGGGTTGAGACACCCCGCAGATGGAACACAATGGAGAAAGATCGACAGAGAGTTTAAAGATTTTGCAATGACGAAGGAACATAAGATTTGGTCTAAGTACGATGGCATGAATCCTTTACGAAAGGTGAGCTCCAGCCATAGCACCTGCCCGTGACTCGTGCATCTAGAACCTTCCTCCTTGGTTGTGCATGAAGCGGAAGTTCATTATGATGCCAGGGCTCATCCAAGGTCCGAAGCAACCCGGCAACGGCATCGATGTGTACCTAAGGCCATTAGTTGATGAACTTTTACAGTTGTGGGGACCTGGTGTCCGTGTGTGGGATGAGCACAAAGAAGAGGAATTTGACCTACGAGCGTTACTTTTCGTAACCATCAACGATTGACCTGCTCTTAGTAACCTTTCGGGACTATCAAATAAGGGATACAATGCATGCACGCACTGCTTACATGAGACTGAAAGTGTACATTTGCCAAATTGTAAGAAGAACGTGTACCTTGGGCATCGTCGATTTCTTCCGAAAATTCATCCAGTAAGAAAGAGAGGCAAGCATTACAACGGCAAGGCAGATCACCGGCCGAAGCCTGCGGAACGCACTGGTGCCGAGGTATTTGATATGGTCAAGGATTTGAAAGTCATCTTTGGAAAGGGTCCTGGCGGACAATCAATTCCGAAGGGAGCTGACGGGCACGCACCCATGTGGAAGAAGAAATCTATATTTTGGGAGCTAGAATATTGGAAAGTCCTAGATGTCCGCCCTGCAATCGACGTGATGCATGTTACGAAGAATATTTGCGTGAACCTCCTAAGCTTCTTGGGCGTGTATGGGAAGACAAATGATACAAAGGAAGCACGGCAGACCAACGTTTGAAAGACCCGATAACCGGCATCCTAATGGTTTCAAGGTCGTGCCGCTACGCTCTCGACCAAAGAAGAGAAGGTCATCTTTTTTGAATGCCTGAGCAGTATGAAGGTCCCGTCTGGATTCTCGTCCAATATAAAGGGAATAATAAACATGGCGGAGAAAAAGTTCCAAAACCTGAAGTGTCACGTGATTATGACGCAATTGCTTCCGATTGCTTTGAGGGGGCTCCTGCCGGAAAATGTTCGAGTACCCATTGTAAAGCTATGTGCATTCCTCAATGCAATCTCTCAGAAGGTAATCAATCCAGAAGTTCTACCACGGTTACAGAACGATGTGGTCCAATGTCTTGTCATTTTGGTGTTCCCGCCATCCTTCTTCAATATTATGACGCACCTCCTGGTTCACCTAGTCGAAGAGATTTCCATTCTCGGTCCTGTATTTCTACACAATATGTTCCCCTTCGAGAGGTTCATGGGAGTATTAAAGAAATATGTTCGTAACCGTGCTAGGCCAGAAGGAAGCATCGCCAAGGGCTATGGAAATGAGGAGGTAATTGAGTTTTGTGTTGACTTTGTTCCTGACCTTAAGCCGATTGGTCTTCCTCGATCGCGGCACGAGGGGAGACTAAGTGGAAAAGGCACGATCGGAAGGAAATCAACGATATGTATGGACGGCCATTCTCTGACTGAAGCACACACAGTTCTGACATTCCAGCTTGGTGGCTCCGTACTTTGAGAAACACAAGAATATTTTACGCTCGGACAACCCTGGGAAGCCTGAATCCTGGATTAGGAAGGCCCACATGGAGACTTTCATTGGTTGAGAAAACATTTAATGCATGACAATAAGGTTGTAGATCAGCTGTACATGTTGGCCAAGACACCATCTTTGACTATAACGACTTTCCAAGGTACGAGATAAATGGGAATACATTTTACACGATCGCCCAAGATAAAAGAGCACCAACCAAAACAGTGGTGTCCGCTTTGATGCAGCAACGAGAATGGGCAAAAGGTCACATATTATGGTTACATAGAGGAGATATGGGAACTTGACTATGGACCCTCCTTTAAGGTCCCTTTGTTCCGGTGCAAATGGTTCAAGCTAACAGAGGTGGGGTAAAGGTGGACCAGCAATACGGAATGACAATGGTGGATTTCAACAATCTTGGTTACCTTGACGAACCATTCGTCCTAGCGAAAGATGTTGCTCAGGTTTTCTATGTCAAGGACATGAGTAGCAAACCGAGGAAACGGAAAGATAAGAAAACGATCAGTACATCATGCGATGATCCAAAGCGCCACATTGTTCTTTCAGGAAAAGAAACATCGTGGGAGTGGAGGACAAGACAGACATGTCAGAAGATTATAATATGTTTGGTGAAATTCCGCC
This sequence comes from Lolium multiflorum, assembly GCA_030979885.1. Classification (NCBI taxonomy): domain Eukaryota; kingdom Viridiplantae; phylum Streptophyta; class Magnoliopsida; order Poales; family Poaceae; genus Lolium; species Lolium multiflorum. The sequence continues at coordinate 52,720,375 of CM061750.1, read as the reverse complement.
CTTCAAAGTGAACACCGACCCAAGCATTAAGTTAAATGATGAGGATGCTCCATGGATACGACTGTTATCACCAGATTTTGGCCAAATCGGGAGATGGGCCGTAAGTGAAGATGGGCTTGAAGGATACACACGTGGAGCATCTTTGAAGCGGCCTTGCACGAAGAGTTTGGGCTAGATTGCCCGTGTATCTGTAAATATAGTAGATCGCATCTTAGTTTGGAATTAACAGATAGAGTTTAGCCTGTGCACGGTTAGGTGCACGCCTGAATTAGAAAGTCCCTTGGACTATAAATATGTATCTAGGGTTATCGAGAAAGGAGGATGTCGTTGCCTATTCGACGGTACCTCGGAGGAGGGATCCTCACGAGGGGGAGAAGAAGTAGGGGCCATAGGGCGGAGTGCACACGGGACGGTGGTACGCGAGTTACCCAGCTTCGGAACACCCGCACGATGACAGGGCCTACTGCGCTTGTCCGGAATTATCTGCGCTTGCGCGTTGTTACAATGAGTTGTGGTTGTGCCTCTAGGCTCCCCGGGATCCCGCTTATAAAGGCGCACGGATCTAGGGTTTACATGGAGAGTCCTAGCCGGAACACAAGTTGCCTAACTACGCACAATGTCTTGCCGTGTACGTCAAGGATCCGCCTCCGGTACGTGTCGGATCCGGATACTTCATGGGTCGTCACGGATCCGGCCTCTTCGTAGGTCGGTTGAGATCCGCTTCCGCTCGGCTGGACTTCATCCTTCAGATCTACAGCAACTGGGCCGCCCGATGGGCCGCATGCCTCACCACCAACTATGGGCCACCCGGGCTTGCCGGATCTAGGCCATGCCGTTGATATACCCATAAAGTATACCCACAACAGAGGACAATCACGTTCACAACAAACACAAATCAGGCGCATCGCCACCCCTTATTTCGAGGGTTTCTTCCGGGTAAGCATCATGCTGCTAGATCGCATCTTGCGATCTAGGCAGCATACGTTTATTCGTCTACCTTGTGCTACTTGTGCTGAAGCGTTGTTGATGGCGAGTAGCACTACTTATCTTAGGTGTTTTGGGGCTTGCATTGATGCTTTTCTTATGCATATCTGCGTAGCAATGCCGTCCCTCTACACCTAGCTGCCCTTACACCTATCTGGGTGTAAGGGCAGCATCTTGCTTGATTACTTAGTAGATCCGATCTGTTATAGTTGCTCCTTGTTCCGCAAGGATTAGTTTAATATCTGCATGATTAGGCCTTATGGGGGTCGACGATCCGGTAGTGCGTTAGGTGTTGTTTACCGTTCTACAAGGGATGTTCGGGAATTGACTTAATGTTGGTTTTTAGGCCTCTTGTAGGGGTAGTTTTCATCATCTCTCGTGTCCGCTAGGCCCAACTACGCGTAGGATGTTCCGATATGCGGTGAAAACCCTAACTGTCGTAGATTGGTTTAGCTTTGTTTTGATCAAGCAGGATCCCCATGTCATTGCAAATCCAACATGAACCATGGGCGCGATCGGCTCTTTGAGCCGATCCACAGGGAAACCCGAGAGCCGATAGGGCTCGTATTTAACGTTTACGTGTCTACCATGCAGAATCGAAGCAATCTAACACCTTCCCGATCGGGTCTAGGTCGTGTGGCACGCCCTAGCAACCGCCAGACGTGGCCGGAAAACTAAGGGGACGACGCGAGGTGCCAGGGTCCACTAAGCGGCCTTGGGAGCCTCCCTCTTCGTGTTGCTTAACCACTGCTCGCCGGTGGGTTTTGGCGGGTAACACATTCTGGCACGCCCGGTGGGACTACTTATCTTAGGTGTTTTGGGGAACACCTCTTTTGTTTTGGGGGCCGATGCATAATTAATGCGTGGGATAAAGAGGAGGCCGATCCACGCGACCGGCCCCAAGATGATGATAGACGGTACCTGACTGAGGAGGAAGTAAGAAGCGTGCGGTATCAACGTCCACTCTCCGCGCATCTCCTTAACAAATATGAACAGCAGTATGACCGACGTCGGCACTACGACGTAGATGATGAGAGATATCGTCGGTCTGATGCAGAGGACAGGAGGTACCGTCGGCATGATAGTAACGACGGCGGGTATGATCGTCACGCTAGAGGGAGGTCAAGGGAGCAAGACGACATGGATAGGCATTGGGACTGTCCTTTCTTCAAACATTGCTGGGACTCAAGAATGAGCCGATTGCCAACAATCGAGAACTGCCCAGAATGCAAACAACAAAGGAAGAAAGCAAATGAGGTTTCAGTGTTCGAGCGTCTAGGGCCTCTCCCACCTCGGATAAACGAGCTGAGTCGTCTCAAGAAGAAGACTTTGAGGAGTCGATGGAGAAGAAGATAGGTATCACCGGCCAAGGTGGTGCCCCCGATGGACTCAGCCATTCTCGAAGCGTAGGGCAACGGCTACGAAACCCTGGAGGAAGCCGAGGCACGCACTGCACACGTTGAGGAAGGCACGGCCCGATCTGGCCGTGAAAATTCGGCAAACATTGGAGACAAAGGCGCGCCCGCCAAAGAAAGTATGGCGCCCTAGACAGACGAAAGCCGATGCAGAGGCATCGGCTGACACAAACATGGCGTCCATGATCTCGTCAGAGATTTATGATCCAAGACATGGTGAGCACACCTCGAGCAAGTCACGTAGCCACAATAAAAGACCAAGAAGTTGTAAACCCTCATTGAGCATTGCAATGAAAAAGGAGGCCGATTCTAGCGATCTCAAAATTATCCTCAACATACGCTTTGCCTGTGTTCAGCATTGACCAGCAGGCGACGAAAGCCGGGGTATGGGTTTACATCAGCTGACGAGCTAGAAGAGGTCGATATTGGTCCCTGGGGATAAGCCACGACCAACATTTATCAGCAAAAATTAGATCCACATCCGAGGGGCTTGATGATAGCCTGTTGAAAGAGTACCCAGATTGTTTTGCATGGGATTATACGGAGATGCCCGGGTTTAGACAGGAGCATCATTGAGCATAGGCTCCCTCTGAAGAAAGGATTTCCAGCAGCCAGCGCGACAGATGAAGGCCGAAGTTTTGGAGGAAGTCAAGAAGGAGATCAAGAAGATGTTGGACGCCGGTTCATCAGGCCATGCAGGTACGCTGAATGGATTTCCAATGTTGTACTGTGGAGAAAAAGGACGGCCGATGGCGCGTCGCCATAGATTTTCGGAACCTCAACAGCGTCACTCCAAAGGACGAGTATCCGATGCCAGCAGCGAGACCCTGATCAATGCAGCTGCTGGTCATAAAATTTAAGTTTCATGGATGGCAATGCCGGCTACAACCAAATTTTCATGGCTCCGGAAGATATACACAAGACTGCATTCAGAGTCCCAGGCTCGGTGGGCTTGTTTGAATATGTGGTCATGACGTTTGGACTGAAGAATGCCGGCGCAACATACCGTAGAGCCATGAACTACATTTCATGATCTAATCACAAATTGTTGGAAATTTACATCGACGACGTGGTGGTAAAGTCTGCTTGACGGACGGACATTTAGAGGACTTACGACAAGTCCTGGACCGAACTCGGAAGTTCGGGCTAAGAATGAACCCAAAGAAGTGTGCCTTTGGTGTGACGGCGGTCAGTTCCTGGGTTTCTTGCTCATGAACGTGGAATTGAGATCGGCCCGAAAAGTCAAGAGGCAGTGAACGATGAAGCCACCCACCACGAAGAAGGAGCTCCATGTCTCATCGGCAAAATTAAGTTCGTCGAAGGTTTATCTCCAACTTATCAGGACGAATCGAGCCGTTCATGGGATTGGTTAAAATCAAGTCTGATGAGGAGTTTCGCTGGGGGCAGAGCAACAACATGCATTTGACGATATTAAGGAGCACTGACCAAGCCACCCGTGTTAGTTCCGCCGCAGCAAGACAGCCGTTCTACATTTACTTATCGTGGTCGACACCTCCATTGCATCGGGTGGTGCAGGTTTATGATGGCCTGGAGAAAGTGGTTTTCTACCTCAGCAGAAGGATGTTGGATGCAGAAACAAGGTACCCTGAAATTGAGAAGTTGTGCCTCTGTCTATTTTTTACCTGCACCAAGATCCAGCACATCCTGCTGTCCGCAGAGATCATAGTCATATGCAAATCGGATGTCATCAAGCATATGTTGTCGGCCCCTGTATTAAAAGGCCGACTCGGCAAATGGATGTTTGCATTATCGGAATTTGAGATCCGGTATCAACCTGCGAAAGCAGTTAAGGGACAAGCGTTAGCCGATCTTATTGCTGAGCGAATAAACACGGACGTAGCAGCACTATCTGTGCGCGCATGGGCCATGTTCTTCGATGGATCGGTTTGCGATGATGGTTGCGGCATCGGCGTGCTACTCGTGTCGCCTCGGGGGGCAACATACTCTTTCTCCATCAGGTTGGATGCCCCTTGCACCAATAATGTGGCTGAGTACGAAGCAATCTGCAAGGGAATGGAGTTACTCTTGGAAGCTGGGGCAAGCAGTTGAGATCTTTGGAGATTCCAAATTGGTGATTTCTCAACTCACGGAGGAATACAAGTGCGAGAGCGAGTCACTCTTCCCATTATGGGTACAATGCCGGAGCTGATGACACAGTTCGGTATATAAGCTTCAATTGGATCCCAAGGTCGCAAAATACCGAGGCAAACGACCTCGCAGACGGCGTCAGGATACAAGGATGCACAGATGAAGCCGATTTTCAGGTGCAATTCATGGAACCAGATGATTGGAGAGCCGATATCTTCAATTACTTGAAGGATCCGGCTCGGGGGCACCTAAACGGATAAGATACGAGCCATGAAGTATGTACTGATTGGCGATGACATGTTTTACGAACATTGGAAGGATTACTTCTTAAATGTTTGGGACCAGCCGAGTCCAATCGGCTCTTGCACGAGGTGCATGAGGGTGCTTGTGGAACTCACCATCGGCTCATAAGATGAAATGGCTGATTAGGCTCGGGATTTTATTGGCCTACCATGCTTGAAGATTGCTTCCAGTATTATAAAGGGTGTCAAGCATGCCGAAGTTTGGGAGCATTCAGATGGTACCCGCATCAGCAATGAATCCCATCATCAAACCCTGGCCATTCCGAGGTTGGGGTATGGATATGATCGGCAAAATTCATCCCTTCGAGCAAAGGCCATGAATGGGTTCTGGCCATTACAGATTACTTCACTAAATGGGTGGAGGCGGTCCCTATGAAGAAAGTAGCATCGGAAGATGTTATCAATTTCGTGTTGGAACATGTCATTCATAGATTCGGGATTCCCCAAACTATTACGACCGATGGAGGTTCGGTCTTCGTTTCGAAAGAGATGAAAAAGTTCTGCGATGACATGGGGATCAAGTTAATCCGATCGTCTCCATATTATGCTCAACAGGCCGAAGCATCCAACAAGAGCTTGATCAAGCTGATTAAGAGGAAAATTGACGAGCACCCTAAACGATGGCATGAGGTGTTGTCAGAGGCGCTGTGGGCTTACCGCATGTCGTGTCATGGAGCAATAAAACCTCGCCATACCAGCTGGTCTATGGACAAGAAGTGTGTTACCCTGGGAAATTAAGGCGGGGTCAAGACGGATCACGTTTCAGAATGATTTAATCTGAAGAATATGCAGCCCTGATGAGTGACAGCATTGAGGGTGCAACGGAACTTAGACTATGGTCACTTGAGAAAATCAAGGAGAACAAAGCCAAGGTGGCTCGTGCATATAATAAAAAAGTGAAGCCGAAAGAGTTCCAAGTTGATGATCTGGTATGGGAAGCTGTATTGCCGTTGGGGACGAAGGATAAAAAGTATGGTAAATGGTCTCCGAATTGGCATGGCCCGTACAAAGTTGTCCAAGTTTTAAAGGGGAATGCGTACATGCTCGAGCAGTTGGATGGCGTGAAGTTCCCAGTAGCCGTCAATGGCCAGCATCTCAAGAAGTATTTCCCAAGTATGTGGGATGATGGACAGTAAGATATTAAGGCCGATACACGAGATCGGCCAGTAAAAAAAAAAGCCGATGTATGAAATCGGCCGGTAAAAAGAAGTATATGTATGATACAACAGGATGCTAAGTACAGCCGATGCACGGTCATCGACTTAAGAATATAAGAAGAAAAGAAAAAGGGCCGATGCATAGTCATCGACTCTAGAGGAACAAGCTTTAGCAGGTTAACAGATTGGTTTCAGACCAGGGATCATGAAAATCAAGACGAATCTCCCAGTGGATTTGTTGAGGAGTTTGAAATCTGCGCGCTTGAGGTTGAAGGATAGTTTGGACATGGACTGTACCTGTTTGACCATGAGAATAGGCAGCTGTTTCGCCTTGAATCGCGTTTGTAGTGCAGGCCGATGCTTTGCCATCGGCTCTTTAAGCAGTGACTTTGTTGGACAATCGGGAAAATTAGCAAGAAAGCAAGAGTAATTGGGGAATATTTTCTTCATTGGAAAGGGATTTCTTACACAGAGGGAGCCGATTGCTCAAAGGAGGAAGAACAAAAGGAGGACAAATTGCTACTACTACGCCTATGCTAGGTGGTTCCTACTCTAAAAGCCGTCACTGTCCTCGTCATCGCCGCCGTAGCCGCCGCCGGTGCTGCTGCTCGCGGGCTCTTCGTCGCTACTGCCGTAGCCCTCAATGGGGGCGTCTTCCTCTTCATCATCGTCGTCATCCGACCATGCCCAGCCGCGGAATCGCTTCGCCGGCAGCTCGTTGGAGGAGGTGTCGTCCTCTTCTTCCTCCTTGTTGGAGGGGGCATCGTCTTCCTCATCCTCTTCTTCTTCCTCTTCATCGGAGGGGGTGAAGCTACCCCAAGAGAGGAGGTCATCCTCGCTCTCCGCCACCAGTTCCCCGTCGATGAGGAACCGGAGGTCGTCTTCCCCATCGGTCAGAGGCAGGTCGCCATCTGACCCGACGAGGGCCTCGGGTGGGCCATTTGGCACATGGTCGAAGTCCCACTCTAGCTCTTCCCATTGGCCGGGTTCTGGCATCAGCTCATTTGAAGAAGAAGACTGGAAAGAAAGAGCCGATGCAGCCGAGGAGGAGGATGAGGCCATGGTGGAGAAGGGTTTTTCGATGGCTAGTGTGGAGCAAAAGGATGAAGAGGCAAACTGCTCGATGCGGTTAAAATAGAGGGGGTATAGTGGAAATTTAATGCTTGGGCAGTTTTCGAGGATACGGTGCTAAAGCTGTCAATCGTGAAGAAGTTGAGAAGACAGGGTATCGTGACGAAGAATACTGCGACTGTTCTGATCTGCCACGACATGACCCTTCGACGAAAAAAAAACAGAGTGGTTTTGAAATTATTGATACGTCTCCAACGTATCGATAATTTCTTATGTTCCATGCCACATTATTGATGTTATCTACATGTTTTATGCACACTTTATGTCATATTCATGCATTTTCCGGAACTAACCTATTAACAAGATGCCACAGCGTCTCAGTCTGTTTTTGGTCCCCAGGCTGTTCGGGCAATATTCCGAATTCGACGAAACGAAGACCAAACCTCCTATTTTTCCCGGAAGCATCCGAACGAAGAAGAGTCGGAGAGGGCCGAGGGCCACCACACCATAAGGCGGCGCGGCCTGGCCGGGCCCGCGCGGGGTGGCGCCCTGTGTGCCCCCGCGCCGCCTCTTCGCCTATAAAACCCCTTTCGACCTAAAAACGCGCAACTCTTGACGAAACTGAAAGACTCCAGGGGCGCCGCCACATCGCGAACCTAATTCGGGGGACAGAAGTCTCTGTTCCGGCACCGCCGGACGGGGAATTGCCCCGGAGCCATCTCCACCGCCGTCTCCACCGCCATCTTCACCGCCATCGCGCCTCCATGATGAGGAGGGAGTAATTCACCCCCGGCTGAGGGCTCTACTGTAGCTATGTGGTTAATCTCTCTCTCGTACTCCAATACAATGATCTCGTGAGTTGCTTTGCATGATTGAGATCCATATGATGAGCTTTGTATCGCTACTAGTTGTGTGCTACTCATGTGATGTTATTAAAGTAGTCTATTCCTCCTGCATGGTGTAAAGGTGACTAGTGTGTGCACCGTGTGGTTCTTGTCGTAGGCTATGATCATGATCTCTTGTAGATTGTGGAGTTAATTATCATTATGATAGTATTGATGTGACCTATTCCTCCTTCATAGTGTAATGTGGACAGTGTGTGCACTATGTTAGTTCTTGGTTTATTTTGCAATGATCTATTATGCTCTAAGGTTATTTAAATATGAACATTGAATTGTGGAGCTTGTTAACTCCGGCATTGAGGGTTCGTGTAATCCTACGCAATGTGTTCATCATCCAACAAAAGAGTGTATGTAGCACATAAGAGAAAGAGTTATTTATTATGCGATCAATGTTGAGAGTGTCCACTAGTGAAAGTATGATCCCTAGGCCTTGTTTCCAAACATCGAATCTCCGTTTATTTACTGTTCTGTTGCATGTTTACTCGCTGCCATATTTTATTCAGATTGCTATTACCACTCATATACATCCATACTACTTGTATTTCACTATCTCGCCGAACTAGTGCACCTATACATCTGACAAGTGTATTAGGTGTGTTGGGGACACAAGAGACTTCTTGTATCGTGATTGCAGGGTTGCTTGAGAGGGATATCTTTGACCTCTTCCTCCCTGAGTTCGATAAACCTTGGGTGATTCACTTAAGGGAAACTTGTTGCTGTTCTACAAACCTCTGCTCTGGAGGCCCAACACTGTCTACAAGAATAGAAGCTCCCGTAGACATCAAGCACTTTTCTGGCGCCGTTGCCGGGGAGGAAAGGTAAAAGGCTCATACTTCGGTCCTGTAAAGTACTTTTTCGGGCGCCATTGTGTGTGTGCTCGAAGCTATTTCCTTTAGATCCTGCAATTGCATCTTTTTGTTTCTTGTTTTTATTTTCACTAGTTAGGCATAATGGAAAACAACAAAAAATTTGGTGAGCTTTTTAATCTTTTTCCTGATTTAGAATTGTTTGGTGCGAACATTAAAAAACCAATGGAACCTTATTCGCATGCTAGTAGCGATGTTATTAGTATGAATGCAATTACTACTAATGCTATGGAGAAGTCTAAGCTTGGGGAAGCTAGTTTTTGTGATCTTTTTAGCTTCCCATCTTTAGGGGAGAAAATTTGCTCTGATAATACTTTATCTCCCATATGCGATAACTCTAATGATGCTTGTGATATTTTAAATGCACCTACTGAAAGTATTCCATATAAAATACCTATGAAAATTATTGAACGTGTTATGGATAACCGCTATGAAGGGGATGGAACTGTCCATCCTGGAGATCATTTACTGTTTTTGCATGAATTATGCGGGTTATTCAAGTGTGCAGGTATCTCTATGGATGAAGTGAAGAAGAAATTATTCTCTATGTCGTTGTCTGGTGAAGCGGCGCATTGGTATAAACTGCTGAAGGATGAGCATTCTCTTGATTGGAAGGATATTGTGCCTCTATTTTATTCTAAATTCTATCCTCCAAGTGAAATTCACAAAGACCGAAACCGCATATATAATTTTCTGGCCTCATGATGGAGAGAGTATTGCCCAAGCATGGGAGAGATTGAAGTCTTTAATGCTCAAATGCCCCAATCATGAGCTTCCAGGTAATATCATCATTGATAATTTCTATGCAAGACTTTCTTTTCAAGATAAGACCTTGCTGGATACTACTTGTTCTGGATCATTCACGCGCAACAAAGAAGAGTTTAAAAGGGACCTTCTTGATCGGATTAAGGAGAACGCTGAAGATTGGGAGAACGACAAAGGTAAAGAGTCAGGTATAAATTATGATTATGAATGCATTGAAACTTTTATGAATACCGATAAATTTGAAATATGAGTGTTACTTATGGTCTTGACTCTCAAGTTGCTGCAAATCTTTATAAAGCCTTTGCTTCTCATTTTGAATTGCCTAAAAAGAATTTTGATAAGTATCATGAACCTTTTAAAGAGGCTTGCATGAATAATGAAATTGTTGTTAATTATTGCAATAAGCATGCTCAAACTCCTAAGAATGCTATTTCCTATAAGCATGTTAATTTCTGTGGAATACATAGACCTTGTGGAATTAATCAAATCAAAGATGAATATTGTATCCATCATGCTAATGAAAAAACTAGAAAGTGGTTTAGGGCTCTAGATGATCTTGGTAAAAAAGTTTGTGCCCTCTATCCTTTTATTTGTGAAGTTTGCCATGAAGTGGGTCATTTTAATTTTCAATGCTCCTCCAATGATAATTTGAACCCAATGAGTGCTGCAAATTTGTATTGTGATGATGAAATTACTCCTAATCAGCATGATGAACTTACTTTATTTTTGGGGTGTGAAGAATTGTCGAGAAAAATCTCTTTGTTACATATGAGTGATCTTGATATTGATGATGTCCTGCATGGGTGTTTTTCTTATTGCATTGATAATAGCCATACAAATACTTACATACAAAATATTTTAGAAGATGACACCTTGCCAAAATATGATAGGACTGTGTGTTTTCAACTAATTAATGAAAAGGAGGGATCCTCCCAAGTTTCTTCTATTGTTTCTGAAATTAAATCAGGTTATGCGGACAAGCCACCCTTCAAGCCTCTCCCTCCTGAAGAAGGGAACGAGGAAAAGGAGAAGGAGAAGAAGAAGAAGGGAACGAAGAAGAAGAAGAAGAATAAGGGGAATAAAAAGAAAGAGGTAACAGCATATCCCCGCGTATATGAGATAACGATAGGTAACCGTAAGTATGTTGCTCCTGATGATTATTGTGATAATGAATCTAAATACGATGATCTTCCTATGCCCTTTACATACATTAGCAATCATGATTTGAATGAGCACACTACTTTTGATATTGCAAATCTCTGGGAAACTAATTCTGAAAATGATGATGATAATGATTGCCATAGTGTCAGTGCTATCCATGCTTCCTCCCATAATGATATAGAAAGCTCTAAGCTTGGGGAAGAGGTGTTTGCAAATCCTTTAGCTACTGGTCATTATGTTCTTGATACATCTCCTTCTAATAACAATAATGGTGTGGACACAGATAAACCGATTGTGAAAGATAACTATTCTATTTCTTATGATGACACTGTGCCTCCGATCTTTGATGATTATTACAAAGAATGCTATGATATAGGTTCTAACTATCCTTATGAAACTTGTCATAGTCATGATTGGGTTACCAAAAACAATTCCCTTAATATGCAACTTGTTTACCATGTTCAAATTCTTGATAATAATCCTGCTCCAATTACTATTAATGAAAAGAACTCTCCTTATGCCAAAATTAATGATACTTCTATGCATATGAACCATGATAAGAATGTTTTAAGTGATGGGTATATTGTGGATTTCATCAATGATGCTACTGAAAGTTATTATGAGAGAGGGAAATATGGTTATATGCATCTTAATAATATTAAGTTTCCCCTCTTTATGTTGAGAATTGAAGTTACTCGTGTTTTATCCTCTTATGCTTGTCACTTTGTTCTTCATGAATTCATTTGTGTACAAGATTCCTCTTCATAGGAAGCATGTTAGACTTAAATTTGTTTTGAACTTGCCTCTTGAAGCTCTCTTTTGCTTCAAATACTATTTCCCGCGAATGGATTATTAAAACTGCTGAGCCCATCTTAATGGCTATAAAGAAAGAACTTCTTGGGAGATAACCCATGTGTTATTTTGCTACAGTACTTTGTTTTATATTTGTGTCTTGGAAGTTGTTTACTACTGTAGCAACCTCTCCTTATCTTAGTTTTGTGTTTTGTTGTGCCAAGTAAAGTCTTTGATAGTAAGGTTCATACTAGATTTGGATTACTGCGCAGAAACAGATTTCTTTGCTGTCACGAATCTGGGTCTAATTCTCTGTAGGTAACTCAGAAAATTATGCCAATTTACGTGAGTGATCCTCAGATATGTACGCAACTTTCATTCAATTTGGGCATTTTCATCTGAGCAAGTCTGGTGCCTTTTTAAAATTCGTCTTTACGGACTGTTCTGTTTTGACAGATTCTGCCTTTTATTTCGCATTGCTTCTTTCGCTGTGTTGGGTGGATTTCTTTGTTCCATTACCTTCCAGTAGCTTTGGGCAATGTCCAGAAGTGTTAAGAATGATTGTGTCACCTCTGAACATGTGAATTTTTGATTATGCACTAACCCTCTAATGAGTTTGTTTCGAGTTTGGTGTGAAGGAAGTTTTCAAGGGTCAAGAGAGGAGGATGATATACTATGATCAAGAAGAGTGAAGAGTCTAAGCTTGGGGATGCCCCCGTGGTTCATCCCTGCATATTTCAAGAGGACTCAAGCATCTAAGCTTGGGGATGCCCAAGGCATCCCCTTCTTCATCGACAAATTATCAGGTTCCTTTACTTGGAGCGTCTGTTTGCTTTTGTTTTTGTTTTTGTTTGAATAAATGCTTGTGTGGGAGAGAGACACGCTCCGCTGGTTCGTATGAACACATGTGTTCTTAGCTCATAATATTCATGGCGAAGTTTCCTCTTCGTTAAATTGTTATATGGTTGGAATTGGAAAATGCTACATGTAGTAATTGCTATAATGTCTTGGGTAATGTGATACTTGGCAATTATTGTGCTCTTGTTTAAGCTCTTGCATCATATACTTTGCACCTATTAGTGAAGAAATACATAGAGCTTGTTAAAATTTGGTTTGCATGAGTGGTTTCTCTAGAGTCTAGATATTTTCTAGTGAGGTGTTTGAACAACAAGGAAGACGATGTATAGTCTTATAATGCTTGTAATATGTCTTTTATGTGAGTTTTGCTGTACTAGTTCGTGCTTGTGTTTGCTTCAAACAACCTTGCTAGCCTAAACCTTGTATCGAGAGGGAATACTTCTCATGCATCCAAAATACTTGAGCCAACCACTATGCCATTTGTGTCCACCATACCTACCTACTACATGGTATTTTCCGCCATTCCAAAGTAAATTGCTTGAGTGCTACCTTTAAAATTCCATCATCACCTTTACAATATATAGCTCATGGGACAAATAGCTTAAAAACTATTGTGGTATTGAATATGTACTTATGCACTTTATCTCTTATTAAGTTGCTTGTTGTGCGATAACCATGTTTCTGGGGACGCCATCAACTATTCTTTGTTGAATATCATGTGAGTTGCTATGCATGTTCGTCTTGTCTGAAGTAAGAGAGATCTACCACCTTATGGTTAAGCATGCATATTGTTAGAGAAGAACATTGGGCCGCTAACTAAAGCCATGATTCATGGTGGAAGTTTCAGTTTTGGACATATATCCTCAATCTCATATGAGAAAATTACTAATTGTTGTTACATGCTTATGCATAAAAGAGGAGTCCATTATCTGTTGTCTATGTTGTCCCGGTATGGATGTCTAAGTTGAGAATAATCAATAGCGAGAAATCCAATGCGAGCTTTCTCCTTAGACCTTTGTACGGCATAGAAGTACCCCATTGTGACACTTGGTTAAAACATGTGCATTGTGATGATCCGGTAGTCCAAGCTGATTAGGACAAGGTGCGGACACTATTAGTATACTATGCATGAGGCTTGCAACTTGTAAGATATAATTTACATGATACATATGCTTTATTACTACCGTTGACAAAATTGTTTCATGTTTTCAAAATAAAAGCTCTAGCACAAATATAGCAATCGATGCTTTCCTCTTTGAAGGACCATTCTTTTACTTTTATGTTGAGTCAGTTCACCTATTTCTCTCCACCTCAAGAAGCAAACACTTGTGTGAACTTTGCATTGATTCTTACATATTTGCATATTGCATTTGTTATATTGCTTTGCATTGACAATTATCCATGAGATATACATGTTACAAGTTGAAAGCAACCGCTGAAACTTAATCTTCCATTATGTTGCTTCAATACCTTTTACTAAGAATTTATTGCTTTATGAGTAACTCTTATGCAAGACTTATTGATGCTTGTCTTGAAAGTGCTATTCATGAAAAGTCTTTGCTATATGATTCACTTGTTTACTCATGTCATATACATTGTTTTGATCGCTGCATTCACTACATATGCTTTACAAATAGTATGATCAAGGTTATGATGGCATGTCACTCCAGAAATTATCTTTGTTATCGTTTTACCTGCTCGGGACGAGCAGAACTAAGCTTGGGGATGCTGATACGTCTCCAACGTATCGATAATTTCTTATGTTCCATGCCACATTATTGATGTTATCTACATGTTTTATGCACACTTTATGTCATATTCATGCATTTTCCGGAACTAACCTATTAACAAGATGCCACAGTGCAGTTCTGTTTCTGTTTTGGGTCCAGAAAGGCTGTTCGGGCAATATTCTCGGAATTCGACGAAACGAAGACCAAACCTCCTATTTTTCCCGGAAGCATCCAGAACACCGAAGAAGAGTCGGAGAGGGGCCAGAGGGCCACCACACCATAAGGCGGCGCGGCCTGGCCTGGCCCGCGCCGGCCGGTGTGGCGCCCAGGTGCCCCCCTGCGCCGCCTCTTCGCCTATAAAACCCCTTTCGACCTAAAAACGCAGTAACTCTTGACGAAACTCCAGAAAGACTCCAGGGGCGCCGCCACATCGCGAAACTCCAATTCGGGGGACAGAAGTCTCTGTTCCGGCACCCTGCCGGGACGGGGAATTGCCCCCGGAGCCATCTCCACCGCCGTCTCCACCGCCATCTTCACCGCCATCGCTGCCTCCATGATGAGGAGGGAGCACCACCGGGGCTGAGGGCTCTACCGTAGCTATGTGGTTAATCTCTCTCTGTACTCCAATACAATGATCTCGTGAGTTGCTTTGCATGATTGAGATCCATATGATGAGCTTTGTATCGCTACTAGTTGTGTGCTACTCATGTGATGTTATTAAAGTAGTCTATTCCTCCTGCATGGTGTAAAGGTGACTAGTGTGTGCACCGTGTGGTTCTTGTCGTAGGCTATGATCATGATCTCTTGTAGATTGTGGAGTTAATTATCATTATGATAGTATTGATGTGATCTATTCCTCCTTCATAGTGTAATGTGGACAGTGTGTGCACTATGTTAGTTCTTGGTTTATTTTGCAATGATCTATTATGCTCTAAGGTTATTTAAATATGAACATTGAATTGTGGAGCTTGTTAACTCCGGCATTGAGGGTTCGTGTAATCCTACGCAATGTGTTCATCATCCAACAAAAGAGTGTATGTAGCACATAAGAGAAAGAGTTATTTATTATGCGATCAATGTTGAGAGTGTCCACTAGTGAAAGTATGATCCCTAGGCCTTGTTTCCAAACATCGAATCTCCGTTTATTTACTGTTCTGTTGCATGTTTACTCGCTGCCATATTTTATTCAGATTGCTATTACCACTCATATACATCCATACTACTTGTATTTCACATCTCTTCGCCGAACTAGTGCACCTATACATCTGACAAGTGTATTAGGTGTGTTGGGGACACAAGAGACTTCTTGTATCGTGATTGCAGGGTTGCTTGAGAGGGATATCTTTGACCTCTTCCTCCCTGAGTTCGATAAACCTTGGGTGATTCACTTAAGGGAAACTTGTTGCTGTTCTACAAACCTCTGCTCTTGGAGGCCCAACACTGTCTACAAGAATAGAAGCTCCCGTAGACATCAAGCACTTTTCTGGCGCCGTTGCCGGGGAGGAAAGGTAAAAGGCTCTCATACTTCGGTCCCAGGTAAAGTACTTTTCTGGCGCCATTGTGTGTGTGCTCGAAGCTATTTCCTTTAGATCCTGCAATTGCATCTTTTTGTTTCTTGTTTTTATTTTCACTAGTTAGGCATAATGGAAAACAACAAAAAATTTGGTGAGCTTTTTAATCTTTTTCCTGATTTAGAATTGTTTGGTGCGAACATTAAAAAACCAATGGAACCTTATTCGCATGCTAGTAGCGATGTTATTAGTATGAATGCAATTACTGCTAATGCTATGGAGAAGTCTAAGCTTGGGGAAGCTAGTTTTTGTGATCTTTTTAGCTTCCCATCTTTAGGGGAGAAAATTTGCTCTGATAATACTTTATCTCCCATATGCGATAACTCTAATGATGCTTGTGATATTTTAAATGCACCTACTGAAAGTATTCCATATAAAATACCTATGAAAATTATTGAACGTGTTATGGATAACCGCTATGAAGGGGATGGAACTGTCCATCCTGGAGATCATTTACTGTTTTTGCATGAATTATGCGGGTTATTCAAGTGTGCAGGTATCTCTATGGATGAAGTGAAGAAGAAATTATTCTCTATGTCGTTGTCTGGTAAAGCGGCGCATTGGTATAAACTGCTGAAGGATGAGCATTCTCTTGATTGGAAGGATATTGTGCCTCTATTTTATTCTAAATTCTATCCTCCAAGTGAAATTCACAAAGACCGAAACCGAATATATAATTTCTGGCCTCATGATGGAGAGAGTATTGCCCAAGCATGGGAGAGATTGAAGTCTTTAATGCTCAAATGCCCCAATCATGAGCTTCCAGGTAATATCATCATTGATAATTTCTATGCAAGACTTTCTTTTCAAGATAAGACCTTGCTGGATACTACTTGTTCTGGATCATTCACGCGCAACAAAGAAGAGTTTAAAAGGGACCTTCTTGATCGGATTAAGGAGAACGCTGAAGATTGGGAGAACGACAAAGGTAAAGAGTCAGGTATAAATTATGATTATGAATGCATTGAAACTTTTATGAATACCGATAAATTTCGAAATATGAGTGTTACTTATGGTCTTGACTCTCAAGTTGCTGCAAATCTTTATAAAGCCTTTGCTTCTCATTTTGAATTGCCTAAAAAGAATTTTGATAAGTATCATGAACCTTTTAAAGAGGCTTGCATGAAGAATGAAATTGTTGTTAATTATTGCAATAAGCATGCTCAAACTCCTAAGAATGCTATTTCCTATAAGCATGTTAATTTTTGTGGAATACATAGACCTTGTGGAATTAATCAAATCAAAGATGAATATTGTATCCATCATGCTAATGAAAAAACTAGAAAGTGGTTTAGGGCTCTAGATGATCTTGGTAAAAAAGTTTGTGCCCTCTATCCTTTTATTTGTGAAGTTTGCCATGAAGTGGGTCATTTTAATTTTCAATGCTCCTCCAATGATAATTTGAACCCAATGAGTGCTGCAAATTTGTATTGTGATGATGAAATTACTCCTAATCAGCATGATGAACTTACTTTATTTTTGGGGTGTGAAGAACTGTCGAGAAAAATCTCTTTGTTACATATGAGTGATCTTGATATTGATGATGTCCTGCATGGGTGTTTTTCTTATTGCATTGATAATAGCCATACAAATACTTACATACAAAATATTTTAGAAGATGACACCTTGCCAAAATATGATAGGACCGCTGTGTGTTTTCAACTAATTAATGAAAAGGAGGGATCCTCCCAAGTTTCTTCTATTGTTTCTGAAAGTAAATCAGGTTATGCGGACAAGCCACCCTTCAAGCCTCTTCCTCCTGAAGAAGGGAACGAGGAAAAGGAGAAGGAGAAGAAGAAGGGAACGAAGAAGAAGAAGAAGAATAAGGGGAATAAAAAGAAAGAGGTAACAGCATATCCCCGCGTATATGAGATAACGATAGGTAACCGTAAGTATGTTGCTCCTGATGATTATTGTGATAATGAATCTAAATACGATGATCTTCCTATGCCCTTTACATACATTAGCAATCATGATTTGAATGAGCACACTACTTTTGATATTGCAAATCTCTGGGAAATTACACGAACCCTCAATGCCGGAGTTAACAAGCTCCACAATATTCAATGTTCATATTTAAATAACCTTAGAGTGCATAACAGATCAACATAACCAAACCAAGTACTAACATAGCATGCACACTGTCACCTTCACACTACGAAAGGAGGAATATATCACATCAATACTATCATAGCAATAGGTAACTTCATAATCTACAAGAGATCACAATCATAGCCTACGCCAAGTACTACACGATGCACACACTGTCACCATTACACCGTGGAGGAATAAACTACTTTAATAACATCACTAGAGTAGCACACCGATAAATTGTGATACAAAACACATTGCAATCATAAAGAGATATAAATAAGCACTTCACTATGCCATTCATAACAGTGAATAAGTATTATGTGAAATATAGCCTAAGAGACCCACACGGTGCACACACTTCACCTTTACACACGTGGGACAAGGAGTCTCCGGAGATCACATAAGTAAAACCCACTTGACTAGCATAATGACATCTAGATTACAAGCATCATCATATGAATCTCAATCATGTAAGGCAGCTCATGAGATTATTGTATTGAAGTACATAGGAGAGAGATGAACCACATAGCTACCGGTACAGCCCCGAGCCTCGATGGAGAACTACTCCCTCCTCATGGGAGACAGCAGTGTTGATGAAGATGGCGGTGGTGTCGATGGAGAAGCCTTCCGGGGGCACTTCCCCGTCCGGCGTGCCGGAACAGACTCCTGTCCCCCGATCTTGGCTTCGATGGCGGCGGCTGGAAGGTTTTCTCTGGTTTCGTCGAACGTGATAGGGTTTTCGCGACGGAGACTTTAAGTAGGCGGAAGCAGGTCGGGGCCACACGAGGGCCCACACGCTAGGGCCGCGGCCAGGGCCAGCCGGCGCCCGTTGTGTGGCCACCTCGTGGCCCCACTTCTCTCCCTCGGACTCGGAAGCTTCGTGCAAAAATAGGACCACGGGCGTTGATTTCGTCCATTCCGAGAATATTTCCTTACTAGGATTTCTGAAACCAAAACAGCAGAAAACAGCAACTTCGGCATCTCGTCAATAGGTTAGTTCCGGAAAACGCATAATAATGACATAAAGTATGCATAAAACATGTAGATATCATCAATAATGTGGCATGGAACATAAGAAATTATAGATACGTTTGAGACGTATCAAGCATCCCCAAGCTTAGTTTCTGCTCGTCCCGAGCAGGTAAACGATAACAAAGATAATTTCTGAAGTGACATGCCATCATAACCTTGATCATACTATTGTAAGCATATGTAATGAATGCAGCGATCAAAACAATGGTAATGACATGAGTAAACAACTGAATCATAAAGCAAAGACTTTTCATGAATAGTACTTCAAGACAAGCATCAATAAGTCTTGCATAAGAGTTAGCTCGTAAAGCAATAATTCAAAGTAGAGGTATTGAAGCAACACAAAGGAAGATAAGTTTCAGCGGTTGCTTTCAACTTATAACATGTATATCTCATGGATATTGTCAATGTAAAGTAATATAACAAGTGCAATATGCAAGTATGTAGGAATCAATGCACAGTTCACACAAGTGTTTGCTTCTTGAGGTGGAGAGAAATAGGTGAACTGACTCAACATAAAAGTAAAAGAAAGGTCCTTCAAAGAGGAAAGCATCGATTGCTATATTTGTGCTAGAGCTTTGGTTTTGAAAACATAAAGAGAGCATAAAAGTAAAGTTTTGAGAGGTGTTTGTTGTTGTCAACGAATGGTAGTGGGCACTCTAACCCCCTTGCCAGACAAACCTTCAAAGAGCGGCTCCCATTTTTTTTTGTGGCACTCCTTCCAACCTTTCTTTCACAAACCATGGCTAACCGAATCCTCGGGTGCCTGCCAACAATCTCATACCATGAAGGAGTGCCTTTTATTTTAGTTTTATTTAGATGACACTCCTCCCCACCTTTGCTTTCTCAAGCCATGGCTAACCGAATCCTCGGGTGACCAACAATCACATACCATGGAGGAGTGTCTATTTGTAACTTTATGAAAGTTAATTAATTCGGGGCTGGGAACCCCATTGCCAGCTCTTTTTGCAAAATTATTGGATAAGCGGATGAAGCCACTAGTCCATTGGTGAAAGTTGCCCAACAAGATTGAAAGATAAACACCACATACTTCCTCATGAGCTATAAAACATTGACACAAATAAGAGGTAATAACTTTTGAATTATTTAAAGATAGCACTCAAGCAATTTACTTTGGAATGGCGGAGAAATACCATGTAGTAGGTAGGTATGGTGGACACAAATGGCATAGTGGTTGGCTCAAGGATTTTGGATGCATGAGAAGTATTCCCTCTCGATACAAGGCTTAGGCTAGCAAAGTTATTTGAAACAAACACAAGGATGAACCGGTGCAGCAAAACTTACATAAAAGACATATTGTAAACATTATAATACTCTACACCGTCTTCCTTGTTGTTCAAACTCTTTACTAGAAATTATCTAGACCTTAGAGAGACCAATTATGCAAACCAAATTTTAGCAAGCTCTATGTATTTCTTCATTAATGGGTGCAAAGTATATGATGCAAGAGCTTAAACATGAGCACAACAATTGCCAAGTATCAAATTATCCAAGACATTTTATCAATTACTACATGTAGCATTTCCCGTTTCCAACCATATAACAATGAACGAAGCAGTTTCAACCTTCGCCATGAACATTAAGAGTAAAGCTAAGAACACATGTGTTCATATGAACCAGCGGAGCGTGTCTCTCTCCCACACAAGGATGAACTTATTCAAACAAAAACACAAGCAAAAGCACACAGACGCTCCAAGTAAAGCACATAAGATGTGACCGAATAAAAATATAGTTTCAAGGGAGGAACCTGATAAATTTGTCGATGAAGAAGGGGATGCCTTGGGCATCCCCAAGCTTAGATGCTTGAGTCTTCTTGAAATATGCAGGGATGAACCACCGGGGCATCCCCAAGCTTAGACTCTTCACTCTTCTTGATCATAGTATATCATCCTCCTCTCTTGACCCTTGAAAACTTCCTCCACACCAAACTCGAAACAAACTCATTAGAGGGTTAGTGCATAATCAAAAATTTCACATGTTCAGAGGTGACACAATCATTCTTAACACTTCTGGACATTGCCCAAAGCTACTGGAAGGTAATGGAACAAAGAAATCCACCCAACACAGCGAAAGAAGCAATGCGAAATAAAAGGCAGAATCTGTCAAAACAGAACAGTCCGTAAAGACGAATTTTAAAGTGGCACCAGACTTGCTCAGATGAAAATTCCCAAATTGAATGAAAGTTGCGTACATATCTGAGGATCACTCACGTAAATTGGCATAATTTTCTGAGTTACCTACAGAGAATTAGGCCCAGATTCGTGACAGCAAGAAATCTGTTTCTGCGCAGTAATCCAAATCTAGTATGAACCTTACTATCAAAGACTTTACTTGGCACAACAATGCAACAAAACTAAGATAAGGAGAGGTTGCTACAGTAGTAACAACTTCCAAGACACAAATATAAAATAGAGGTACTGTAGCAAAATAAACACATGGGTTATCTCCCAAGAAGTGCTTTCTTTATAGCCATTAAGATGGGCTCAGCAGTTTTAATGATGCACTCGCAAGAAATAGTATTTGAAGCAAAAGAGAGCATCAAGAGGCAAATTCAAAACAAATTTAAGCCTAACATGCTTCCTATGAAAAGGAATCTTGTACACAAATGAATTCATGAAGAACAAAGTAACAAGCATAGGAAGATAAAACAAGAGTAACTTCAAAAATTTCAGCATATAGAGAGGTGTTTTAGTAACATGAAAATTTCTACAACCATATTTTCCTCTCTCATAATAATTTTCAGAGGCATCATGAACAAACTCAACAATATAAGTATCACATAAAGCATTCTTATTCACATGCATAAAAGTATCATTACTCTCCACATAAGCATAGTCAATTTTATTAGTTGTAGTGGGAGCAAATTCAACAAAGTAGCTATCATTATTATTCTCATTATCAAATATAGGAGGCATATTGTAATCATAATCAAATTTATCCTCCATAACAGGCGGTACTAAAAGACCAATATCATTATAATCATCATAAATAGGAGGCAAAGTATCATCAAAGTAAATTTTCTCCTCAATGCTTGGGAGACTAAAAATATCATGCTCATCAAAGCCAGCTTCCCCAAGCTTATAATTTTCCATATCATTAGCAACAATGGTGTTCAAAGCGTTCATACTAATATGTTCCATAGGTTTTTTAATTTTCGCATCAAACCATCCATGTCTTAAATCAGGAAATAGAATAAGAAGCTCATTGTTGTCCATTATGCCTAACTAGTGTAAACAAGAAACAAAAAGATGCAATTGCAGGATCTAAAGGAAATAGCTTCGAGCACACACAATGGCAACAGAAAAGTACTTAGTTACCTGGGACCGGAGTATGAGTGCCTTTTACCTTTCCTCCCCGGCAACGGCGCCAGAAAATTGAAGGATAACGTTGCATAGAAAACAAAAATTTTCCTATCGCGAACACGCAATCCAAGCCAAGATGCAATCTAGAAGACGGTAGCAACGAGGGGATGATCAAGACTAACCCTTGAAGAGATTCCAAAGCCTATAAGAGTAGGCTCTATTGCTGCGGTAGACGATCACTGCCGCTTGCAAAGCGCGTAGAAGATCTTGATCACGATCGGTTCCGGCGCCACGAACGGGCAGCACCTCCGTACTCGGTCACACGTTCGGTTGTTGATGAAGACGACGTCCACCTCCCGTTCCAGCGGGCAGCGGAAGTAGTAGCTCCTCTTGAATCCCAGCACGACGGCGTGGTGTCGGTGGCGGTGGAGAAGTCCGGCGGAGCTTCGCTAAGCGTGCGGGACGTGGTGGAGGAGAGAGGCCGCTAGGGTTTGGGGAGAGGGGTTGGCCGGCCACTAAAGGGGGCGGCCAAGGTGGTGGCTTTGGTGTGGCCGGCCCCCTCCCCTTGGCTCCTCATTATATAGGTGGAAGCCCCAAGAGTTGGTCTCCAAGTCTTCGAATAAGACCCGAACCAAAAACTTCCATATGGTGGTGAAACCTAGCCCAACTAGGACTCCCACCCAAAGGTGGGATTTCCACCTCCCATGGGGTGGCCGGCCCCCTATGGTGGAGTCCACTTGGGACTCCACCCCATCTAGGGCTGGCCGGCCATGGAGGTGGAGTCCCTTGTGGACTCCACCTTCCTTGGTGGTTTCTTCCGGACTTTTCTAGAACCTTCTAGAACCTTCCATAGAACCTTCCGCGACATTTTATTCACATAAAATGACATCCTATATATGAATCTTATTCTCCGGACCATTCCGGAACTCCTCGTGATGTCCGGGATCACATCCGGGACTTCGAACAAATATTCGAACTCCATTCCATATTCAAGTTCTACCATTTCAACATCCAACTTTAAGTGTGTCACCCTACGGTTCGTGAACTATGCGGACATGGTTGAGTACTTACTCCGACCAATAACCAATAGCGGGATCTGGAGATCCATAATGGCTCCCACATATTCAACGATGACTTTAGTGATCGAATGAACCATTCACATACGATACCAATTCCCTTTGTCACGCGATATTTTACTTGTCCGAGGTTTGATCATCGGTATCACTCTATACCTTGTTCAACCTCGTCTCCTGACAAGTACTCTTTACTCGTACCGTGGTATGTGGTCTCTTATGAACTTATTCATATGCTTGCAAGACATTAGACGACATTCCACCGAGAGGGCCCAGAGTATATCTATCCGTCATCGGGATGGACAAATCCCACTGTTGATCCATATGCCTCAACTCATACTTTCCGGATACTTAATCCCACCTTTATAGCCACCCATTTACGCAGTGGCGTTTGATGTAATCAAAGTACCTTTCCGGTATAAGTGATTTACATGATCTCATGGTCATAAGGACTAGGTAACTATGTATCGAAAGCTTATAGCAAATAACTTAATGACGTGATCTTATGCTATGCTTAATTGGGTGTGTCCATTACATCATTCATATAATGACATAACCTTGTTATTAATAACATCCAATGTTCATGATTATGAAACTAATCATCCATTAATCAACAAGCTAGTTAAGAGGCATACTAGGGACTCTTTGTTGTTTACATATCACACATGTACTAATGTTTCGGTTAATACAATTATAGCATGATATATAAACATTTATCATAAACATAAAGATATAAATAATAACCACTTTATTATTGCCTCTAGGGCATATCTCCTTCAGTCTCCCACTTGCACTAGAGTCAATAATCTAGTTTACATTTGTAAAGATATAACACCTTGGCCTTCTGGTGCTTTATCATGTATTGCTCACGGGAGAGGTTTTTAGTCATCGGATCTGACACGCTCAGAAACGTATGTATTTTGTAATTCATTTGCGTCTCAACGCATCACTCATTTCCAAATGAGTTGGCATTAAATATGTTTGATCTTCTGGTGGAACCTTAATTCCGCGGTCTGAAATATGTCACTAATATTGTCACACACAACATAGCTTCAAAGTTCTGACTCTGTCGGAACTACACCAAGTTCTCAAAGAACCTCTTGACTTAACATCCTTTGTCATTATCAAAATAATGACATACTCTGCCTTATTTTGTAGAATCCGTCACAATATTTAGAACTCTTCTAAGTCTAGCATAGACAACTTCTAGCTCATTGTGCTACCTTTTAAACAACACTTAGTCTAATTTGAGATTGAAATTATATTTTATATGTGACAAAACCAATATCGGTGTAACACCTTACAACGATTTGTTTGTCATTTCTTCATACAAATATATATATATATATATATATCCTTAGTTCTTCTAAAGTACTCAAGGATATTCTTACTGTTGTCCAATGATCATCATATGAATCATTCTGGTATATGCTCATAACACTTTATAGCACATGATATCTGATTGTGTACATATTATTCGTGATCTATAATCACTCATGTGTTTTTACTCATTGAGTGTAAGATACACTCAAGTCTTGTTAAACCTTCACATGACAAGAACATTTTCTTAATTTTTCTATATTGAACTACTTCAATATCCATCATATGTACTTTGACTTTAAACTTATTTATGTGTTTCAATCTATCTTCATAGATCTTGACACTAAATTTGTTTCAGTCCATATCCTTTCATTGAAGTTAATTCTCAATGAAACCTTTTTAATCAAGTATATAATTACATCATTTATAACCAACTATATGTCACCTACATAAAGTATTATAAATATGTCTTAGCGCTCCCACTTAATTTCTTGCAAATGCAAGCCTCTTCATCGTCTCTGATGAAATCAAAAACTCTTTGACTATTTCATCCGGTGAAGATTCCAACTCCGTGATACTTACTTCATCCAATTGAAGTTTGTATACCTATCTAGTATTCCACGGACCAGCAAAACTCTTGGTTGTATCTTGTATACATACTTCTGTTAAGTAGTGTATTTTGCCATCCTACTAGCATATCTCATAAAAGAAATATGTAGCGATTACTAGAATAATCCACATAGACTATAAGCATTGCTACGGAAGATCTAATCTTATCGTATTCAACTCTTTGAACTTTGTCGTAAACAATTTTTCGATAAGTCAAGCTTTCATCAAGGATATTTCATCCAAGTTTATCAATTTCATAGATCCATTTACTTTCATAAAGTATTCATCTATCTTGGATTTCATGGCGCATGGCCATTTTAACGGAGTCAGGGCCCATCATAACTTCTTTGTTTTGTAGTTGGTTTATCATTGTTCAAAATCAATCCTTTGTCCACAAATCATTTATTTGATCACAAAGTAAACCATACCTACAAGGTTCAATATGTACTTCGATCTCCATGGCTAAAACACTTTGTAGTCATGAGAGCCATGATCGTCGTGGCCGCTTCCGAAACCAATTCCGATGCTGCGCTACTCTGATCATTATGCTCAGGTTCATAAACCTTATCAAATTATATTGTCCTCCCACTCAAAAACTTCACTCGAAACAATTTCTCGGAAATAAGAAACATTGACAAACACTTTTGTCTTTGTCTCGTGGGAAGAATTCCCAATTAAATCTCTGGGATAACCAACAAAGACATTCATCCGATTTTGGTTGACTATTAGGGTTTATACCCATGCCATAACTTGTATGGTGTCATTTCAACGGATCATTATGATGCTCTATTCAGTGTAAAGCGGTAGTCTCTAAAGCATAATCCACAAAAATATAATGGCATTAATATTTTATCTCATCATTGACCCAACTAGGTTTGGATACATCTCTCGGATACTTCATCATCACTATGATACTCCAAGAAATGTGAGTTCATAACTCTCTTAGATATTCGCTAAAATTCGTAATTCAAATATTTCCTCCATGATCCAATCATAGATATTTGACTTTTCTATTACGATGATTTCCACTTCATGCTGAAATTTATTTGAATCCTATTCAAATGTTTCAAACTTTTCCTTATTGAATATATCCACATATATACTCAATTCATTGTTTGAAAGTTTTCATGAAGTAGAAGAATCTTCCGCACACAACTATGCCCAGTGAACCACATATATCATTATGTATGTTTTCACTAAGTTAGTTGCCCGTTCAACTCTTCGGCCTATGAACGGTATTTCAGTCATTACTTTTTAGAAAAGATTTTGCAAGTGCCAAACGATTCAACAAATCGAATGACTCCAAAAAACCATTTGCATGGAGTTCCTTCATGCGATCCTTTCTAACATGACCTAAATTGCGGTTCCACAAATAAGTGGAATTCAAATCATTTGCCTTATGGCATTTTTAGCGTCAGTGTTATGTATGTGTGTTTCACCATTAAGATTTATAATAACTTATCCATCATACATGGAGTAATGTCATAATTTGAACAACTCATTGTTTTCATTTGACCAGAGCAAAATAACAATTATTAAGTTCTTTATTATAAATTCTAAGGGCTAGATAGAATGCCAACGACGAACATAATAACACTTTATTTTGTTCCAGACGTGCATTCCTATCATATTCCTTGTCAGTCACTTAGGCCATTGTATTCTTGTATTGCGTTGTTTTGTATGACACTTCATACCAACCAATATAGTACTAATACCCAAGAATTTCATTGTGTGACTTAACTAGGAATACAACCATAACATGTATATCATTTATATACACCTGAGCTAGACTTTCTAGTCTTTTCTTTTCTTTTGCCAAAATATCTTTTGCAGTTTCTCTTTTAGCTTTCCTCATTATTCAGAAAAACATTTCAACATCAATAACTTCTAGGTTTGTTGGTCAAATACCAATAACCTTGAGGTTCTTACTTTGAAGTTGATCATCATATGACAAGTGTTTCAGATTTCACTATTAGTAAATTTGTAATACGATGAACAATTTCACTCATAATTTTATCCATCAATTCATGATAACTTTCTGAGACCATGTCTGTACATGCTAGGCTCATAAAGTTTAAATCTTAGTATTCGCATATGCAAAACTGGCTTGCACCCGTTGGAAGCACACGTAGAATCTATAACACCCGATCATCACGTGATGCTTCGAAACGACGAGTCTTAGCAACGGTGCATACTAAGGACAATCACTTCATGGATATGCGAATATTGTTAGTGCCCCAATAGTTGGAGGATTGGGACGCCTTGCGTCTTCAACCTTCGTACATTCCCATAAAACTTATGAGTTTATGTAGTCTCACCAAATTTATATTCTATCATCTTGCAATAAGGTCTTAGATATCACATATATCTCGTACCTTGATTATTTCTGAAAACTAAATTTTCAGCTCCTTACTTTTCAAACAGATTTGAACTTCAAGTTTCACGGAGACAAGATAACTTTAGGTACTAATTGAAACCATAGTTCTCTGAATCAACAAAGTGAGTTTTACTAAAAGTTTGCAATAGGACTTAATCATTTCTTGATTCATTAACAATACGGTACCAATCCGTAAAGTTTCTAGTCAGATTTTAACAGTATTTCTATCTCAATTATAAGACTAGCGCATAGTAGTAAACGGATGCCAATACTACAAAATTAATTCAAAATACTACTCAGACTATGTTTATGATAATTAGTTCATGTTTTAATCTAATTACTAATGAACTCCCACTTAATACAACATCCCTCATAGTTGTTAAGTGGTACACGATCCAAATCCACTACACCAAAACCGATCATCACGTGAGATGATGTAGCTTCAATGGTGAACATCAACATGTTGATCATATCATCCATATGACTCGTGTTCAACCTTTCGGTTTCCGTGGCCATGTCTGTACATGCTAGGCTCGTCAAGCAAACCCAAGTATTCCGCGTGTGCAACATGGCTTACACCCGTTGTATGTTGAGTTTATCACACCCGATCATCACGAGATGCTTCAAAACGTCAAACAATGCAACGGTGCATACGAGGGGAGAACACTTTATTATCTTGATATTAATGTGAGGGATCATCTTATAATGCTACCGTCGCGATCTAAGCAAAATAAGATGCATAAAGGATTAACATCACATGCAATTCATATGTGATATGATATGGTCCTTTTGTCTTTGTGCCTTTGATCTTCATCTCCAAAGCACGGACATGATCTCCATCATCTTCGGGCATGATCTCCATCATCGTCGGCGTAGCGTCAAGGTTCATGGCGCCGTCTTCACGATTGTCCTCCATGTAGCAACTATTACAACTACTTTGAAATACCTCTCAACATGAAATTTAAAGACAACCATAAGGCTCCTGCCGGTTGCCACAATACAATAATGATCATCTCATACATATTCATCATCATATCATGGCCATATCACATCACCAAACCCTGCAAAAACAAGTTAGACGTCTCTAATTTGGTTTGCATATTTTACGTGGTTTAGGTTTTCGAGTAAGATCTAATCTACCTACGAACATGAACCACAACGGTGATACTAGTGTTGTCAATAGAAAAGTAAGTTGAATCTTCACTATAGTAGGAGAGACAGACACCCGCAAAGCCTCTTATGCAATACAAGTTGCATGTCGAACGAGGAACAAGTCTCATGAACGCGGTCATGTAAAGTTAGTCCCGGCCGCTTCATCCCACTATGCCACAAAGATGCAAAGTACTCAAACTAAAGATAACAAGAGTATCAACGCCCACAAAACCATTGTGTTCTACTCGTGCAACCATCTATGCATAGACACGGCTCTGATACCACTGAAGGATAACGTTGCATAGAAAACAAAAATTTTCCTATCGCGAACACGCAATCCAAGCCAAGATGCAATCTAGAAGACGGTAGCAACGAGGGGATGATCAAGACTAACCCTTGAAGAGATTCCAAAGCCTATAAGAGTAGGCTCTTATTGCTGCGGTAGACGATCACTTGCCGCTTGCAAAAGCGCGTAGAAGATCTTGATCACGATCGGTTCCGGCGCCACGAACGGGCAGCACCTCCGTGCTCGGTCACACGTTCGGTTGTTGATGAAGACGACGTCCACCGTTCCCCGGGCAGCGGAAGTAGTAGCTCCTCTTGAATCCGACAGCACGACGGCGTGGTGTCGGTGGCGGTGGAGAAGTCCGGCGGAGCTTCGCTAAGCGTGCGGGACGTGGTGGAGGAGAGAGGCCGCTAGGTTTGGGGAGAGGGGTTGGCCGGCCACTAAAGGGGGCGGCCAGGTGGCTTTGGTGTGGCCGGCCCCCTCCTCATTATATAGGTGGAAGCCCCAAGAGTTGGTCTCCAAGTCTTCGAATAAGACCCGAACCAAAAACCTTCCATATGGTGGTGAAACCTAGCCCAACTAGGACTCCCACCCAAAGGTGGGATTTCCACCTCCCATGGGGGGGTGGCCGGCCCCCTATGGTGGAGTCCACTTGGGACTCCACCCCATCTAGGGCTGGCCGGCCATGGAGGTGGAGTCCCTTGTGGACTCCACCTTCCTTGGTGGTTTCTTCCGGACTTTTCTAGAACCTTCTAGAACCTTCCATAGAACCTTCCGCGACATTTTATTCACATAAAATGACATCCTATATATGAATCTTATTCTCCGACCATTCCGGAACTCCTCGTGATGTCCGGGATCACATCCGGGACTTCGAACAAATATTCGAACTCCATTCCATATTCAAGTTCTACCATTTCAACATCCAACTTTAAGTGTGTCACCCTACGGTTCGTGAACTATGCGGACATGGTTGAGTACTTACTCCGACCAATAACCAATAGCGGGATCTGGAGATCCATAATGGCTCCCACATATTCAACGATGACTTTAGTGATCGAATGAACCATTCACATACGATACCAATTCCCTTTGTCACGCGATATTTTACTTGTCCGAGGTTTGATCATCGGTATCACTCTATACCTTGTTCAACCTCGTCTCCTGACAAGTACTCTTTACTCGTACCGTGGTATGTGGTCTCTTATGAACTTATTCATATGCTTGCAAGACATTAGACGACATTCCACCGAGAGGGCCCAGAGTATATCTATCCGTCATCGGGATGGACAAATCCCACTGTTGATCCATATGCCTCAACTCATACTTTCCGGATACTTAATCCCACCTTTATAGCCACCCATTTACGCAGGCGTTTGATGTAATCAAAGTACCTTTCCGGTATAAGTGATTTACATGATCTCATGGTCATAAGGACTAGGTAACTATGTATCGAAAGCTTATAGCAAATAACTTAATGACGTGATCTTATGCTATGCTTAATTGGGTGTGTCCATTACATCATTCATATAATGACATAACCTTGTTATTAATAACATCCAATGTTCATGATTATGAAACTAATCATCCATTAATCAACAAGCTAGTTAAGAGGCATACTAGGGACTCTTTGTTGTTTACATATCACACATGTACTAATGTTTCGGTTAATACAATTATAGCATGATATATAAACATTTATCATAAACATAAAGATATAAATAATAACCACTTTATTATTGCCTCTAGGGCATATCTCCTTCAAAATAGCTTGATGTCTACTGGTGCTTCTATTCTTGTAGACAGTGTTGGGCCTCCAAGAGCAGAGGTTTGTAGAACAGCGCAGCAAGTTTCCCTTAAGTGGATCACCCAAGGTTTATCGAACTCGGGGAGGAAGAGGTCAAAGATATCCCTCTCATGCAACCCTGCAACCACAAAGCAAGAAGTCTCTTGTGTCCCCAACACACCTAATAGGTGCACTAGTTCGGCGAAGAGATAGTGAAATACAGGTGGTATGAATAAGTATGAGCAGTAGCAATGGCGCCAGAAAAGTGCTTACTGGCGTGCATTGATGGTAGTAATATTGCAGAAGTAAAGATGCAAAACAAGTAAACAAAGATAGCAGAGTATTTAGGAACAAGGCCTAGGGATCATACTTTCACTAGTGGACACTCTCAACATTGATCACATAACAGAATAAATAGATAGATGCTAGACTCTACACCCTCTTGTTGGATGATGAACACCACTAACTGTGTAGGATTACACGAACCCTCAATGCCGGAGTTAACAAGCTCCACAATATTCAATGTTCATATTTAAATAACCTTAGAGTGCATAACAGATCAACATAACCAAACCAAGTACTAACATAGCATGCACACTGTCACCTTCACACTACGAAAGGAGGAATAGATCACATCAATACTATCATAGCAATAGTTAACTTCATAATCTACAAGAGATCACAATCATAGCCTACGCCAAGTACTACACGATGCACACACTGTCACCATTACACCGTGCAGGAGGAATAAACTACTTTAATAACATCACTAGAGTAGCACACAGATAAATTGTGATACAAAATACATTGCAATCATAAAGAGATATAAATAAGCACTTCACTATGCCATTCATAACAGTGAATAAGTATTCTGTGAAATATAGCCTAAGAGACCCACACGGTGCACACACTGTCACCTTTACACACGTGGGACAAGGAGTCTCCGGAGATCACATAAGTAAAACCCACTTGACTAGCATAATGACATCTAGATTACAAGCATCATCATATGAATCTCAATCATGTAAGGCAGCTCATGAGATTATTGTATTGAAGTACATAGAGAGAGATGAACCACATAGCTACGGTACAGCCCCGAGCCTCGATGGAGAACTACTCCTCCTCATGGGAGACAGCAGCGTTGATGAAGATGGCGGTGGTGTCGATGGAGAAGCCTTCCGGGGGCACTTCCCCGGCGTGCCGGAACGAGACTCCTGTCCCCCAGATCTTGGCTTCGCGATGGCGGCGGCTCTGGAAGGTTTTCTCTGGTTTCGTCGAACGTGATAGGGTTTTCGCGACGGAGACTTTAAGTAGGCGGAAGGGCAGGTCAGGGGGCCACACGAGGGCCCACACGCTAGGCCGCGCGGCCAGGGGCCAGGCCGCGCCGCCCTGTTGTGTGGCCACCTCGTGGCCCCACTTCGTCTCTCCCTCGGACTTCTGGAAGCTTCGTGCAAAAATAGGACCCTGGGCGTTGATTTCGTCCAATTCCGAGAATATTTCCTTACTAGGATTTCTGAAACCAAAAACAGCAGAAAACAGGAACTGGCCCTTCGGCATCTCGTCAATAGGTTAGTTCCGGAAAACATAATAATGACATAAAGTATGCATAAAACATGTAGATATCATCAATAATGTGGCATGGAACATAAGAAATTATAGATACGTTTGAGACGTATCACCCGCCGCCGCCCTGCCAAACGCGCGCCGCCGTGACGCGCGCCCGCACGCACGCGCCAGATAAGGGGCCGGCCACAGAGCGCGCCGAAAAAACTTAAAATTTTTTTCTTTTTTTAATGTTTTGTTTGTTATTTTTAATTTTAACTTTATAACTTTAACAAAAAAACTTAAAACTTTGTAACTTATAACAAAAAACTTAAAACTTTGTAACTTATAACAAAAAAACTTAAAACTTTGTAATTAACTTCACACAAACTTTAATTAATTAACTTAACAAAAAAATTATACTTTGGAATGTTATTTTCTTAACATATTAATACTTTGGAATGTTATTAAGTAAAAATAATAATATTGGAATGTTATTTTCTTAACATATAATACTTTGGAATGTTATTAAGTAAAAATAATAATATTGGAATGTTATTTTCTTAACATATAATACTTTGGAATGTTATTAAGTAAAAATAATAATATTGGAATGTTACTTTGGATCGAATGTTATATTTTCTTAACATATAATACCTCAGCCTCCGTTTTAATTAAGTTACTCGAATGCATATCCTTGAGGGTAATTAGATAGATAGGTGTGTCGTCTGATCATTGAGGCTGCGCCGATCACCCACCGCCACTGTCCCCCTTTCGCCACCGCCCCCCTTTCGCCACCGCCACCGCCCCCTTCTTCACTTAATTAATTAGTTTTTACTACATGTTTTAGGACTGACATATGGCGGACGATAGAGCTGACCCGATTATGGACAACTATGATCAAGAAGCTGAAGACCATATATTTGGCATCATAAAAGGCGATATTATTTATGTGCCGACCGAACAAGATGAAGAAGACCTCGAGGATATTTCTTCTTATCTGAATCTTGACGGTCAAGATGAAGGCCGTCAGCAAGATGATGGGGAAGAAACGTCGATAAACGACGATCTTCAATTGCAAGTAGCAACCAGCTCCGGCGCCGAGGTATATATATACATTGAGCCTCTGGTGATACAAACTTACTGATTTGAATAAATATGTGTGTACTAACGCGCGCGACTCTCTTTCTTATTTTAGCCCTCGGCCGGATCGTCGAAACAATCGAGTACGTCGTCAAAGCGTGGCGCAACCAAGACGCTGAAACAAGGAGAAACATATACCATCGAGGTTGTCGACAGTGCAACCGGCAGGCCGCTGGAGCCCCGCAAGCACGCCACCAAGTTTATCAACCAATGCGGAGCCGTTGTTAGAGAGAACGTCTCGATCACCCTCCAGGAGTGGAATGAGCCAAAGAAGGCACGTCTTGGTTTCACTTTTGTCGACAAGAGAACAAAAAAGATTGCTTGAAAAAGCTTCTGGAACATTTCATCCTACCTCCGGAATACCACAAGTTCGATGAGGAGGGTACCAAGATTGAGGAAAACAAGAAGAGGAGGAGGCTAGTCAAAGAGTTCGCTCTTCATAAGATGGCCGAAACATTCCGGAAATTCAAGCAAAATCTAGCCCGTGACTATGTCAACCAGAACAAGACTCCGGATTTCAAAGGACAATATGAGAAACTAAAACATGATTGGCCAGAATTTGTGAAGCAAAAGAAATCGGAGCAGTTCATTGAAATATTGAAAAAATAAGGAAAATGCGGCTAAGAAGGAGTACAATCATATTATGGGGCCAGGAGGGTATCGCTTTTGGGAGCCTAGGTGGGAGAAGATGGAGAACGAGCTGAGGACGCGAGTAATCCGTCCAGGTACGGAGGGATGGGACCCAAGGACCAAAAGCTGGTGGTACGGGCATGGGGGAACGCTAGACCCGGAGACAGGGGAGTGTGTTCACCGGACAAAACGTTTAAACCCACCCAAGCCCTTATTGACGCAATGAGGGATGCTCAACGGGGAAGATCAAGTTCAACAGAGAGAACGACGCGCTGACAAAAGCCCTCGGGAATCCTGAACACGGAGGACGTGTACGAGGCATGGGGAACATTCCGTGGAAAATAGGGTTCTCCCAGAACGATGACCCGTACGGTTACAGAAGCCGTAAGAGAAAGATGGATCGGGATGCAGATGTTATGGCGCGGTTGGTATCGGAATTCGATACGATGAAGAAAACCGTGAGTATACTAGTACAAGAAAGATCGGCAGCTGGGGCGCATGAAGATCATCCAGCGGATCTCGGAAGCCAGCCACGGATGAGAAGCAGCGTGGCTTCCACGGAGAACCCGCCGGCTACTGATAATGCAACGGCGGTCGAAATTACTGCACCGGAGCCTCCTCGCTACCCCGTGGACGATGTAAATGAGATGAAAGAATGTCATCTGCATTATCCAATTGGGAACATGTCCACGAAGGTAGCCATCGGCAGTGCTTTACCATGTGAGCCTGGAGCACTCCACCACAACAACCCCATTCCAGATGGCTATGCTCGTGTCACGGTGGAGGAAATAGTCCCAGGGTTTGAGGACCTGGAGATTGACATTGCTACACCCGAAGGGGAGAGAAGACTTGGAGGTGTCAAGCGCCAGTTCATTCTATGGAAAAAGAAGTTTATCAAGTTTCCAGGCGAGGTGCCAAGGCAAACAAGTCCACCCTCCGGTGGTGGTGGCGGCGGCGGCGGTGGTGGTGGTTCACCTACACCTCCTTCACGTCAGCCGACGCCGCCCCCAATTCACCTCCGGCGGGTGCAGACGCCGCCCCCAGTCCTCGTCGGCGGGTGATCGACGCCGCCCCCAATCCACCTCCGGCGAAGAAGGAAGCAGTCCTGGGTTATTAACCCGGACCCTTATGTACCTACAACCACAAAGATACCAGAGCCATCACTGAAGCCTCTCCCCACAAGGCCTTGGGAACGTAGTGCCGAGGAAGTCGACGCACACGCGGCTGCTGATTATGAGAAATGGAAGGCGGACTGCAAGAAGAAAAGAGAGCCCGAGCCCAAGCAAGTATTTTCTGAGAAGGAAAAGAGCTGGGCTAAGTCATTTTTGAACACACCGTCCCAAGCCGCGAAGAATCTGCCTGACGACTATGCACGTGAACTTCGTAGGCAAGCACTCGCGTTCAAGAGGAACCAAGAGTTGGCGGAGAAGCAGGAGGAGGCCGAGAAAGAATTAGAAAGTAAAAAAGGGGGAAACAAGTTGCCCAGCTTGGGGAACAAAGTAAACAATCGATCGCCCCGCTCATAGTGAAAGCCGCCGGTCCGGATGCATATAGCAAATAAGCACAGGATTGACTGTAACGAGTGCCGAGAACAAGCGGCCAACTTAGGTATCACTCTTCGTGCACTGTTAGGCCTTGATGAGGCGCCAATGAAGGACGTAGTATTTACATATGTGGAGAATGGCCCTCTCGTCGAGCCTGCGCAGGAAGAGGATCTACCTCGACAAATGAAAGGTCTGCTAAATTGGTACAAGGGTTACATAAAACTTAAAAACGCCAAAGACTATATTTATGCGGAAGTTAGATATGAGCATCACTTCAAACATTACTATATAACAATTCATCGGAGTGAATTGTTCCAGCTGTTCAATCTGCGCGAGCTCGACAAATCTATCATCAGTTGCTACCCCATCTCGTTCATTGCCTGCACTATATATATATATATATATATATATATATATATATATATATATATATATATATATATATATATTTACAACCAGTTGCAGAATAATATTCTGAGCACCGACTTGAACTTCTCTGGACACAAGGTTGAACTTCCTGGATAAGAGGGTTGACCTTTCTGTCGGAACTTACCTGAACTTCCCATTTTCTTCAGAGCTACTGATTATACTACGATTTTCTCAACCATTTGGCGGAAATGTGCAAATGATATACCGTTGGATAGATAATGAAAAACCGCAACTTTTTCATGTTCACAACTTTCGCAGATTATGCACGGTTTAAATTTAATTTTGAAAATACGAAAACGCTTCTATATGGCCAGAAAACGAACTTTTAGTTTGATTTTCGAATCGCTTATCGAAAATGTTCAAATGATATACCGTTGGATAGATAATGAAATTGCGCAACTTTTTCATGTGTTACATTTTTTCAAAATCCTCACAGTTTTTGAACAATTTTGAAAATACCGAAATTCGGACGTACTAAAAACGAGCGGACAGTAATTTGGATGCTTTGTTTCAACCGTTTGTCGGAATGATGCAAATGATATGGCGTTGGAAAGCTATGGACTAGGCGCAACTTTCTTATTCAAATTGTTTTCTCTAATTCCTTACAGTTTAAGAGAAAAATTGAATTGTCCCGTTTTATCTGTGAATCGATGATTTCCCCGCGATTTTTCTGGTATATTTAAACAATGCAAATGATATACGGTTGGAAATCAAAATGGCGATTCGTATGTACCAATTTTGTCAAATCCGAATGGTTTAAAAGTAATTTTAGAAGTTTTGAAATCATGTTTCCGGTATATTTTGTGTGTTAACGATTTGAATTTGGTGGATTAGATCCATTTATATGTTGTAAAATGTTGTAGGTAATGAAATTAGACATATAATCTATTATATAAAGCTTTTGGTGACAATGATTGAAGTGGTTGGTGATCAAATCGATGATATTTGCACAATAGATTTCCGCCCCGTAAAAACAGAGCATTGAACTTCCCTCGACACGAACTTGCACTTCTAGGGAAATGTGGTTGTACTTCTCGGAGCTATTTCACGGAAGTGTTCGGTAAAATGACTATAAGTTTCTCATACGGTGTCTGTTTAAGGTCCACAACCACACAAAATGCTCAGCACAACCAAGCACACCTGAACTTCCCTCGACATGTCCGTGTACTTCTTGATCTTCGTGATTGTACTTCTCAGAAATGTTTTGATACTAGTGTGTTTTACAAAAACGAAAGATTTGTGTTTTGGAATGATAATTTTAGATGGTCTCTACATTCTATTTACGAGATTCTGCACTTTCTCGATCTTAATCTTTGAACTTCACAACGTTTCTATGTGAACTTATGTGGGAGTATTTCTTTGAACACTTTTAGTTCCTGCAATTACCGTGTGTACTTCCTGTAGTATCCGCTTGTACTTCTCGGAATAACTCCTTGTACTTCCTCGCGGATGACGGGATTATTTTGTTTTTTTCCTTTGTTTGTATTTTGTCGGTTTTCTTGTACTTCCTATATTAAGTGGGTGTACTGCTGGTGTCGAATGGTTGTACTTCTCACCGTCAACTATTTGAACTTAATCTTGGGTGACGGGATTGTTTCATTTTTGAAAATTTGCATTTTGTCGGTTTTTTCTTGTACTTCCTATAATAGGTGCTTGTACTGCTCGTGTCGAATGGTTGTACTTCTCGTAATCAACTATTTGAACTTCCTCGGGGGTGAAGAGATTATTTCATTTTTACTACATTTTGATTTTGTCGGTTTCCTTGTACTTCCTATAATAAGTGCTTGTACTGCTCGTGTCGAATAGTTGTACTTCTCATCGTCAAGTATTTGAAATTTCTCGCGGATGATGGGATTTTTTTCTTCATTTGGATTTTTGTCGGCTTTGTTGTACTTCCTATAATAAGACTTTGTACTCCTCGTGACGAACGGTTGTACTTCTCATCGTCAAGTATTTGAACCTACTTGCGGATGACGAGATTATTTTGTTTTTCTACATTTGGATTTTATCGGTTTTCTTGTGCTTCCTATACTAAGTGGTTGTACTGATAGTGTCAAATGATTGTACTTCTCATCATCAAGCATTTCAACTTCCTCGTGGATGATGAGATTAATTTTTATTTTCTAAATTTGTTTTTTTTTTGTTTTTTTGTACTTCCTATATTAAGTAGATGTACTGCTCGTGTCAAATGGTTATACATCTCATCGTCAAGTATTTGAACTTCCTCGTGAATCACGTGATTATTTTCTTTTTTCTACATTTGAATTTTGTCGGTTTTCTTGTACTTCCTATGACAAGTGGATCTTGCTGATGATGGATGCGGGGAAGAGGGGTAGCGGTGCATAGGCTAGGGCCGGCGGCTTGCGGGTTAGGGTGGCCGCATGCGGGCAGAGTCCGTTGGTGCGCAGGTTTGGGGTGGGCAGAGCGACGCGTAGGAACCCGGCGATGGAGGGGCACTAGTGGATCCTGCCGGCAGCAGGTTGCCGCGGATGCGCAACGATGATGAATTGGAGCGCGGCTCCAGGGTATCGAACTGCCCGGTGACACGCGCTTGCACTTCTCGTGCTATGAGGTTGAACTGCCCGACGCTGTTTTTGGAGAGACGGGGCACCAAATGATTTCCCCGCAATTCTTCGACTAGGTGGCGGAGCGGCGGTAATCAGTCGGAGGCGCCAGGGCCTCCAAGCCGACGGTAGGTGTGGCCGGCGGCAGGTCCTGGATTCGTCGAGGGGATGGCTGGCGCAATGGAGCGGAGGGTTCGGGAGGACCAGCGGCGGAGGGGCTCGCCGCGGCAGCCGGGCTGGCCGTTGACGACGACGGATGCGTTCGTGGGGGTGGGGGTGAATTTTCAAAATTAGTCTTGACTTCACCAAACTGTAATTGACTACGTAAGCATCTTGATTTTTATTTTTTGAACTACTTACCATGTAGAATCAGTCTACTTTCCGGTTCAGTCATGTGCGCTGCTGACAGTTAATTAATTTTCTAATGGAATCAGGAACTTTCGTGACAGCAAACTAATGGTACTTCCGGCAGGAACAGTTGCACTTCCGAATACAAACATCGTGTATATCCTGTGTGATAAGGTTGTACTTCTTACAGTGTATATTCTATAGTGCCGCTGAACTGTACTTCCTGAAACAATGACATCTCTCATTGCGATACAAAAACAACCGAACTTAGAGATCCAACCACTCATCCGTCATTTTTCTACAATTCACTATGGCCTGACCTGGGTGTTCTTTACCAACGCAGAGCGCCTTCTCTCCTCTTCCTGTGGTGGACGCGATCGAGCACAGGGGCAGCAACCTGGCCCTTGAGGATGCTTGGTTCCTGACGAGGTGGTGTACGACCATTCGATACAGTAGATCACCTGCAGCACTGCACACCCGGATTACAGGCCAATCGCGAAGTTGAGAAATTCAGTCGTACATGGCGTAACAGTTCGAGTTGAGTCGTGAGAGGTCACTAGAGCCAGAGGCTGCCAGTGTAGCTGTTTGGCCGGGTCGAGTTGGCCGGAGGCGGCTCGCGAGATTGAGCTAGGGAGACCAGCTGCAGCCCCGCGTAGTGTAGCAGGCAGGCCGGCCGAGCGCGAGTCACGGAAAGGGATGGGGCCATGGCCGCCGGCCAACCACGAGCAAGTGGAGAGGCTCGCCGGTGGAGCGTTGTGGCAGGGGAAGAGGCGGGCACCGGCCGGCGCGGGACGCAGGGTATGGGCCAAAGCCGGCGGCGAGAGCGAGTGGTAGGAGACCTGGCCGGCGGCGCGAGCGTCGGGTAGGGATCCCGGTGGATGGCAGGGCCGCGAGGTAGGAGAACCGGTCGGCAGCAGCGGGAGCTCCAGGTTGGCGCGTCGGCCGGCGGCGGGAAGGCCGGATGGCGCCCCGGCAAGCAGGCAGGAGCACGGGGTGGAGGCACCAGCCGCCGGCGGATCGGGGGTGGTTGGGGACTTGGGGCGCTGGTTAATTTTCAAGTCTGTGGGCACGATGGGGATCAGGTGGTTCGGACCCTGTTTTTATCCACTCGCATGACGTTCACCTATAAGGCCGGACGGTGCTCAAAATAATATTCTGAGCACCGGTTGCGGAATAGTGCAACCCTATATATATATATATATATATATATATATTGTTTAACTATTTCTCGACTTCTAAATAACTTCTTGAACCCTCTAATCCTACTTAGTTTCTGCTTCTCCCGAACCGAGCCCACCCGAACTGCCCGATCCATCCGACGCACGCGAGAAAAAAAGGACGCCCGCGTCCCCTAGTCCCGAACTACCTACTCCCCATCGACGCCGCCCGAACCCAAATCCCGCCTCGCCTTCTTCCCCGGCGCCCCGTGCCCTGCATCCGGCGAGCACCAGCGGCCGTCCTCGCAGAAAATGGAGCCGCCGCGTACCTCCTGGACCCTGCCGCCGCGCGCCTCCTGCATCCCCGCCGCTGCGCCTCCTGGATCCCACCGCCGCGCGCCTCCTGCATCCCCGCCTCGGCGCGCCTCCTGGATCCCGCCGCCGCACGCCTCCTTGATCCCGCCCTGCCACTAGCTGCGCCCCCAGACACGCACACTGACGGCCCGCCCCTGCATCAGCTCGTCCCCACTCCCGCCTTCCGCTGGCGCCAGGTCGAGGGCCGCCGGCCTCCCTGGGTCGCCCCAACTCCCGCCTTCCTCCGCCGCGAGGTCGAGGCCCGCCAGCCTCCTTGGTCTGCCGCCACCCCCACCGTCCTCTCCCGGGAGATCAAGCACAGGGGGACGCCTGGGCGCGGGATCGACCTGAGGCGTCTTTTCCATGGAATTTCCATGGACACCTGGGCGCGGGATCGACATGAGGTATGTCAACTTCAGTTTCATTGATCATTTGCATTGGTTGATTCATTGGCTTCAAACAGAAAATAGAAGTTCACCTTAGTCCACACATGATGTTTACTTGTTTTTGTTATGGAAGTTTGTTTTATCCATTGATTTCGGTTAAAGCACACATAAGAAAGTTCAACATAAAAAACATTTCTGCTATGGATAGACATCTAGAACAACACATGAAGCAGCAGGCCGATTCATCAGTGAACAGGTAGCTCACTGAAAACACACAAACATGTGCGGATAAAGAACATATCGGATAGCACTTGCCAAGATTATTTTGTTTGTTGGTGGAGTTCGCTTCATCTGTCGCAGGTGTTCACCTTTTTTAATTGGCAAACATTTGAAAAATCATTCACAAGAAAGAAAAGTTCACATTTTTTTACCACGAAGTTCACTACATCATCTTTGGGGATCGCTGCTGTTAGTTCACAAGATTATTTTTTCACATGGGCAAGTTCAGTTTATATGTTTAGGGAGGTCATGTCAGTTTAGATGCACGAAACTTCACTCTGAAACTCTCTGAATATGCACGACCCTCACTCTGAAATTCACCCTCATCCATATGCTACTTGCCCGCGCGCCCTTGCATGAAATCGCCGCCGGGCAATTCTCACGAGACTGCCTCCCGCGTGCACAATACAGGCCACTGCCGTTTTGCCCCTAAGTTTCCACCCATAGTCACATGAATCTTGGAGAACTGCACTGTTGTTTTGCTCGACCTGTGCTTCTGCTGGTGACGTGAACCAACTGGTGATGTGAAGTGCACTTTGGTTGATTTATGTGCTTGGTTCAGCTGGCACCTATCATCGTGACGCAGATGCGGCCGATTTTTGATGTCCGCTTCTTTTTATATCTGGATAGTGTCCGCTTGTTTTTATATTTGTATACCGTCGAACTTATACTGCTGCTTGTCCCATCCGACCGTCTGATTAATTTCTTCACTGTGTCTATACTTTTCATATATTTGTATCCACTTTTCTGTCTAATTTATGCTGCTTGTATGCTATTTTACAGAGAATTAATAGAAAGTATATGTCTTGAAGTGCACATAGGAGAAAATAGGCAGTTCTTTGTATATAAAGTAATAGAAATGCTCTTCATTTTGTAACTTTACCTTCTTCCATCCAATGAACATAACTGTAAAGTTCGTTGTAGAAAACAAAAGAAGTGCATTCCCAATCTTTGATCGTTCACTGTATAAGATATCAAAATCTAAATGGGTGTTACTAGATGACAATATAATACGGCTATGAACTACTGGTTAAATATGTGCCTTTATTATGATTCCAACTTTTCTGAGTTTTAAATTCACCTAATTTAATCAGTTTTGGTGCCTCAAGAAGATACACCTGAGATGTCCACTATCATTTTCCAAGAAAATTGTGAAGTTCACTTTTATTAAAAAACAAGTTCGCTCATTTCTCTATCAGTGTTAGATAGAAAAACATTGCTTGTCATTTTCCATGTGAACTGCTGTTCTTTTAGTGGGCACCACAGGGGAGCTCGCCGTGCGTGGGTGTGGTGCCGGCCTCACAATACCCTTATCATTGGCGAACTCCCAATGTTATCGAGGTGGTGAACTGCTTCTTTTATTATTGGCATACATATGATCTTTGTGGCTCCTCTTACCAGCGACCTGTGCATAGCTCGGTTGAAAGATGAACTATGTAGTTCACTGTTGCAAAAGCAAATTTATTTAGCAGTTGACTGACATTTATCGGAAGTTCAGACACATAAATAGGCGAAGTTCATTTTGATCGATATGGTTTATAATTTTATTTTGATGAAAAATACATTAAAGGATCCTATATGCAAGTAGACAATTCGAATATTGTAGTTACACTTATTTGATTTGATATAGTGAGTGATAATATTTATCTTTGTGATTGATGCAACACAGCTACAATATTTAGATATGTTAATGTTTTCTTTCAGTAGTTCGTCTAATATGTTCGCTTCTATTTTGTGTGGAGTTAGATTCATATATCTTCAGAAGTTCAGTTTTCCTATTTCACGTATTACCTTGGTTCTTTGACTATCTAGTTCTTCATAGCAAGTTGGATTTTATTGGCACTTTTTAAAAGCACAATGACTTACAGTGAGTTCATTAGGTCTAAAAGTGAAGTTCACTCTGCAAATAAAATGAATGCTGTGTTTGGATGCATAGAATCCTCTATGGAATTGAATTGGACTTTCAGATTCCAAATCCAAGATGGAAATGAATTGGCTCCGAATTCGAATTCGGCTGTTTGGATGTGCTCAGAATTTTATGTTGGAATCAAAGGGTGAAACCAATTCCAAATCCTGTTTGGATGTACAAACCATGGAATTGGTGTTCTGTTGAGTTTGGACCATATAAACATGTGTACATGTAAAAAATAGCATGTGTATATTACAATGTATACATATATTATTTAGCACACACAATAAATCATTTACATAAACGACAGGAACAAGCCAAACGCCTGTTAAGTCAATATATTTCAGAATTTGGTGACTCCTTTCATCTAGATGACCGCCCAGCTACTCTCCCCAATGCATACATACTAATCCGCTGTCTGCCCGTCCAACAAGGCTTCAATTTGCAATTCTCCAATCGATGGAAAGTATTCTGGACAGAGAGTTCACATCGGTTGCATCGCTGTTCTTCGAGAGACAGCCGACGGGAGAGTGAGAAACGATATGCGGCTTGACGCTGGCGTATAGCGTCGTCCTGAAGTTGTCGGCATCTCGCCTGGACCGGGATTCGCCGCCGGAGACATCAGAGAAATCGGAGACATCGCCGCCGCGCCCACGATGCGCTCGATCTAGCCGCAGGTGATGGCGATCATGAGGTCCATGGTGGGTATCGCGGCCCTCCTGCGCGAAGCAGACGCCCACGAGCTG
Source organism: Lolium multiflorum (assembly GCA_030979885.1). NCBI lineage: Eukaryota > Viridiplantae > Streptophyta > Magnoliopsida > Poales > Poaceae > Lolium > Lolium multiflorum. The sequence continues at coordinate 52,676,609 of CM061750.1, read as the reverse complement.
GAGCTCCCGCGGGGAGAGGTCGGCGAGCGGGGCCTTGTTGTCGACGGCGGCGCCGGGAGAGGGGCAGCCAGGGGAGGCGGCGCAGAGGGGAAGATGAGGGGAAGCGAGGAAAGGGAGAAGAGGAGGGGGCCGAACCTGCGCACCGCCGCCGGGGCTCCGCCGCTCCGGTCGCTCGCATCGGGAGGGCTCCGCCTGCTCGCTCTGCTCGCGGGACGAAGAGGCCGCTTCGATTCCACAGGTTTCCGAGGGTCTGACCTCGGAAAGATACGGGGGAAGTTTACACGGGCCGAACCGGTGCGCGGAATTCGCCCTCAGTTTCCGGGCTTCGATTCTAACCAAACGGTGGAAACAAGCCCCAAATTCCAGATTGGCTGATTCCGAGCCCAATTCAACGCAACCAAACACAGCAGAAGTTCGCTAGGCATAAAAACTGAAGTTTGTTTCAGAAATTGTAAAAAGAATTCAGTATAATAGAATCCTTGCTTGCTTCCACTCTAAATTATTTATATTTCAGTCCGAGGTCAACACAGTAGCATTTGCTGATGAAAGTGGAAAACTCATTTATTCTGGAAGGGGTGATAATATGTGCAAAGTAGCTCGCTCTTACAAACTATCATTATGCTAGACAATATATATATGACCGAATTTCTTTTAGATTTATTCACCATTTGAAACATATGAAGTGTGAAGTATTTTTATGTTGCAACCTCCAATTTCTGAAAGACAGTAAACGCTGATTCTGGATGATTTTTTGTCAAGTAGAGTGGAAGTTCAGACATGGGAGCTAGGCAGCTCACTGTACAGATACGTCTCTCCAGGTGTTGTCTCAAAACACAATCACAAATGGATAAATGCATGTTTCGTGCTGCCCCAGGAAGTTCAGTTTTGCACCGTGCGCGGTTCACCAGTGTCAAAAGATTGGGGTGTGGCGGTTTCGATGGCGCTGCCAGGGTTAAAGACGTGCACGCCTGGCACAACAGGACACTACTGAATCAGCTTTAATGGAGGTTCTTCGAGTTGAGCAGAGCATGCAACCGATAGCGTCGTCCAGAGCCTGTCCTGTGAGTGTTCCTGTTTATTTTTGGTTGATGCTTCATTGAGTGCTCCTTTTGTTTCTCTTCCGATAAAGAAGATTCTTCTTTGCAATATTTGCATGGACACAGTAGCAAAAAGTCGATAGGTTGCAAAATAAAGTGAATGCATTTATAGTTCACTCTGACCCTTCCTCCTAGGCTTAGCAGGATAGGTGTAGGATGGGTGAAGTTCACTTTTTCTAATCCTTATAGTTCACTTCTCCTTAGTATCGTCTGTGACCGAGTGGCCATGGCGAGTTCACTGTAGGCCATGGTAGCAGTTCACAATCTGTGGAATTTGTTCCCTACAAGTGTTTGCTTCTATGTCTACAAAAATGAATTATGCTTGAAAAAATAATTTCCACCAGAATATGCTCCTAATTTACAAAAAAATGGCTTTGCAGTAATGCAGGAAGTTCACTCTTTAATTAAAACTGGTTCAATACCTGAAAAACAAAAATTCCTGCGCGGAAAAATAATCTTTATAAAATTGCATGTCCGGAGGTCCACTTGGTTACGACCGACCTGGAAGCTCACAATTCACAATCCACTTTCTTATCTGAAGTTCACTTTCTCCCTACCACGAAGTTTGGTACAGGTACATGGGAATTGCAGCTAATTAAAAAGCAATGTGGTTCGGAGGTTCACCTTTTTATTTTCTGAAAGTTCAGTTCCTCCATTAGGGGAAGATCACTTGTTTTTATCATGTGTTGAAACTCAAATATATCTCGTTAATCAACTTTTATAACAATGCAGCTCTGCGAGTGTATATCTTGCTTACAAAGAAAGTTTACGTTTCATTTTGTAGAAGTATACTGGACGCGCAGGTATTGCTAGTAATTGATATTGAAGCTGCTACTTGTGAATCCATATTCTGTACATATGCAAATGAGTAATTTTTTTGCCCTACAGTCCATTTTATATCAAAAACACAGTTCAGTTAATTACAAAACACAACTACATGTCAAGCAGCTATTCTTTTTGTTTTGATTGATAGCTCTATGTAGAGACACCACTTTTTGTAGAAGTTGTCAAAAATTCATCATTTGCAGTACACTTCAATAGGTTGGAGTTATTCACTCATTAGGCCCAAGAAGGTATGCTACCTTGTAAATAAATAAAAATAAAATCACAGTCCAAATAATTAAAAAGTTATATCTTGCCACTGAAGTTCACTTTGTAAATTAGCAAAAGTTCACCACAAGGCGGTGCAGCTGCTGTACCTTCTTAATGATATTATTAACATTGATAATCGCTGAAGTGTTGTTGATAATTTGTTGTTGATGCTTAGTTGGGTTCTCACTGATGTTGATTGTATTCTATTTTACAGAGAAACTAATAGAATGTATATGTCGAAGTGCACATTGGTGAAAATAGGAAATTCATTGTATAGAAAAAATATAAGTGCGCTACACTTTCTTGTCTTCTCTTTTTGTGCAGGCGGGCAATGCTCTGAGGCTGTATAATAATTTCATCTCGGATTTCGAGACCAAGATCAACCTTCCTTAAATTGCTCACTAAATTGTAGTAGGTTCACGATAGTATTCATAGAAAATAGAGAAATAGCCGCTGGTGCCGAGTGAGGGAGTTTGCTTCTATTTTTTGTCGAGTTCACTTTGTATAACAGCACTTTGTATGACAGCAGAAGTCTAGTCTAGTTTGTAAAGTTCTTTTTCTTGTTTATTCATTTCCATGTAAATGGTAGTAGTTTCACGCCAGTATTCACAGAAGAAAAAGAGAAATAGCCGCTGGTGCCGAGTGAGGGAGTTTGCTTCTATTTTTTGTGTGGAGTACACTTCATATAACAGCAGAAGTCTGTAAAGTTCTTTTTCTTGTTTATTCATTTCCATGTAATAGTAAATATGTCATCGAACTTGAGTTTTATTGTACGCAAGAGTTCATTTCATTCACGAGAGGAGTACACTTCATCTGTAAAGAGAAATAATACTGTTTGCAGTATAAAAGCAATAGAAGTTCACTACAAAACTTTGTAACAAACAGAGAAATAATTTACTGTATGAAAACTTGATGTCCACTATGCAAAAAAATACCGGAGTATACAAAGAAATTTGGAAACATATATAGTCATGTGTGAGTTGTAGATTTGTGACCAAGAAAATAAATTAAGAAGTTAATTTTATTAACATGGGGAGTTAACTTTTATATTTTTTGGGAGTTAACTTTTATATTTTGGGGAGTTTATTTTGTCTAGACGGCTGATGAGAAATAGGAAATATACTTTGTTTAAAGTGCGATTTCACTATTTTATTAGTGTTGGGATTCATTTCATGTTCTCTGTTTTTATTTCACAAAGTGAACTAAGTAGCTCAGTGCATGTGACATTGAAGTTCACTCTACAATACATTAGGAAAAACATCAAGAAACTTAGAAAACATATTTTCCATATTGAAATCTGCTCATAATTTTTTAATAATTTTGCAAATTGATTTATATGAATAGATGCGGAATTTGCATAGATTTCCAATGGTATATTAGTTGTATCATTTCGGGAAACAGTTTGAAACCAAAATGAAATGGCCAGGTGCAGTGAAGATAATCTGTACCGCGATCGGAAGTTCAGTAGCACCTACTAGGAAGTTCTCTTATATGTGGAAGGAAGTTCAGCCTCTCCATTTTTTAGGGGCGGAAATCCTATGTACTAAATTCATCCCTACAAGCTCTAGTTGACCAAATCGACCCCCGCCTTAAGTAATTGACATTTATATGAGCCTAATTTAACTCTAATATGCTGCCTCGCCCCAACTGAGCACCCAAGCCATGTCAATTTTTGAACCCGTGGCGTGCCGACGAACATCTCCTTTTTAGTATACTCAAAATTACTTTAAAACTGTTAATAATTTGGAAAAATGATTAGCATGAGAAAGTTGCGCATTTTTCATAGCTTTCCAACGGTGTATCATATCTATCAATCCGACGAGTGGTTTGAAAATAGTGCCTAAATATAGTACGAAAACTGAGAAGTTCACGAAAACAAACTTGAGTATATTTAAATCTGCTCTTAAACCGTTTAAAATTTTGGAAAACAATCTGAACGAAATTGATGCGCAATTTCCATACCTTTCCAATGGTACATCATATGCCTCAATCCGGCAAACGGTTTGAAAATAGCGGCCAAATAACTTTACGAAAACAATGAATTCCACGAAAAGAGAGTTCAGTATATTTGAAATTATTTTTAAATTATAACGAATTTGGGAAAACTATTTGAACAATAAAGTTGCGAAATTTTCATATCTTTCCAATGGTATATCATATGCATCATTCCGACATTCAGTTTAAAAATCACCCTTGAAATACTGTCCGTTGAAACAAGAAATTTTGTGCTCCGCCGAGAAGTTCACATCCACGCAGCGGGAAGTTCAGAAAGGGTTCGAGAATAGCAGACCTATATATATATATATACACCAGCACTATTCTGCAACCGGTTGCAGAATAATATTCTGAGCACCGACTTGTACTTCCGTGGACACAAGGTTGTACTTCCCGGATAACAGGGTTCAACTTTCGAACTTACATGAACTTCCCATTTTCTTCAGAGCTACTGATTCTACTTCGTGTTTCCCAACCATTTGTCGGAACTATGCAAATGATATACTGTTGGATAGATAATGAAAAACCGCAACTTTTTCATGTCCACACTTTTCACAGATTTTGCACGGTTTAAATTTAATTTTGAAAATACGAAACGCTTCTATATGGCAGAAAACGAACTTTTAGTTCGGTTTTTGAATCGCTTATCGAAACTGTGCAAATGATATACCGTTGGAAAGATAATTAAATTTCGCAACTTTTTCATGTTTTATGTTTTTTCAAAATCCTCACAGTTTTTGAACAATTTTGAAAATACCGAAATTCGGACGTAAAAAACGAGCGGACAGTAATTTGGATGATTTGTTTCAACCGTATATCGGAATGATGCAAATGATATGGCGTTGGAAAGCTATGGACTAGGCGCAACTTTCTTATTCAATTGTTTTCTCTAATTCCTTACAGTTTAATAGAATAACACGAATTACTGTCCGCCTTTTTTATGTGACGGGCACCGAATGATTTTCCCCGCGATTTCCATGCGGTATATTTAAACAATGCAAATGATATACGGTTGGAAAGGTCTCAAAATGGCGCATCTTTTTCGTATCTACCATTTTGAGGTCTAATTTCCAAACGGTTTATTGGATTGATTCATATGATATGCCATTGGAAAGCTATTGACTAGACGCAACTTTTATATATATATATTTTTCACCAATTATTCACAGTTTAAGAGCAGATTTGAAAAAACATGATTCTACTTTCCTTATTTCTTATTTTTATTTACTGTTTTTGGGGATTTATTTCCGAACCACTTGTTGGAATGTTCCAATTGAAATTTTGTTGAAAAGATATTGATTAGGTGCAAATTTTTTGTTTTGAATTTTTTACAGCGAACTTCCTCGAGGTACAATGTGAACTTCAGGACGTTACGAAGTGAACTGTCATTTTGACCAAAGTGAATTTCAACAAAATATAGTTGTACGACGTATTTTAAAGTAAACTTCCATGAGATGGAAAGTGTACTTCCACGCGGTACAAAGTGAAATTCATTTTTTACAAAAGTGAATTCCCACAAGAAGTAATTTTATCGGCGTGCAAAAAGGTGAACTTCTACGTGGTGCCAAGTGAACTTCCTCGTAGTGTACAAAGTGAACTATTGTTTTAACCTAAGTGAATTTTGACAAAAAATATATTTCAGCTTGTTTGACAAAACGTAATGTGAACTTTCGAAAAATGATGTGAACTTCCGAAAAAAGTAAAGTGAACTTCCGAAAAATGAAGTGAACTTCCCGAAAATGAAGTGAACTTCCCAAAAAAGTAAAGTGAACTTCCGAAAAATAAAGTGAACTTCCCAAAAAAGAAGTGAACTTTCGGGAAAAGTAAAGTGAACTTCCAAAAAAACTAAAGTGAACTTCTGAGAAATGAAGTGAACTTTCCGAAAAATGAAGTGAACTTCCGAAAAAAGTAAAGTGAACTTCCGAAAAATGAAGTGAACTTCCGACTAAAGTAAAGTGAACTTCCGAAAAATGAAGTGAACTTCCTAAAAAAATGAAGTGAACTTCCCAAAAAAGTAAAGTGAACTTCCGAAAAATGAAGTGAACTTCCCAAAAAGGTAAATTGAACTTCCGAAAAATGAAGTGAACTTCCCAAAAAAATGAAGTGAACTTCCGAAAATAGTAAAGTTAACTTCCAAAAATGAAGTGAACTTCCCAAAAATGAAGTGAACTTCCCAAAAAATGAAGTGAACTTCCAAAAAAGTAAAGTGAACTTCCGAAAAATGAAGTGAACTTCCAAAAAATGAAGTGAACTTCCCAAAAAAGAAAAGTGAACTTCCGAAAAATGAAGTGAACTTCCCAAAAAAATGAAGTGAACTTCCCAAAAAAGTGAAGTGAACTTCCGAAAAATGAAGTGAACTTCCCAAAAAGGTAAAGTGAACTTCCGAAAAATGAAGTGAACTTCCCAAAAAAATGAAGTGAACTTCCGAAAATAGTAAAGTTAACTTCCAAAAATGAAGTGAACTTCCCAAAAAATGAAGTGAACTTCCCAAAAAAAGTAAAGTGAACTTCCAAAATGAAGTGAACTTCCCAAAAATGAAGTGAACTTCCCAAAAAGAAAAGTGAACTTCCGAAAAATGAAGTGAACTTCCGAAAAATGAAGCGAACTTCCAAAAAATGAAGCGAACTTCCCAAAAAATGAAGTGAACTTCCCAAAAAGTGAAGTGAACTTCCGAAAAATGAAGTGAACTTCCCAAAAAATAAAGTGAACTTCCGAAAAATGAAGTGAACTTCCCCAAAAAATGAAGTGAACTTCCGAAAATAGTAAAGTTAACTTCCAAAAATGAAGTGAACTTCCCAAAAAATGAAGTGAACTTCCAAAAAAGTAAAGTGAACTTCCGAAAAATGAAGTGAACTTCCCAAAAAATGAAGTGAACTTCCCAAAAAAGAAAAGTGAACTTCCAAAAAATGAAGCGAACTTCCCAAAAAAGTGAAGTGAACTTCCGAAAAATGAAGCGAACTTCCAAAAAATGAAGCGAACTTTCAAAAATGAGTTCGGCGGTATGTGGCGTGGGTTTGATAGTAGGCGGGATGGAGTCGGCGGGAGGTAAGGTAGGGTGGGGTCATCGAGAGGTGGTGTGGGTGGGATCTTCGGAAGTTGGAGGTGTGGGGTTGGTGTGGTGGTGTGGGGTAGGGTCGACGAGAGGTAGGGTGGGGTCGACGGGCGGTGGGGTTGGCGGGCGGTAGCTAGGTGGGGTGGGGTTGGCGGGAGGTGGGTGGGTTGGGCCGGCGGAAGGTTGGATGGGATTGGGTGGTTGTGTCGGGTTTAGAAGGTCTTTAGAGATGGGTTGTAGAATAACTAGTCTATAACATCCTGGGGGGGGGGGGTTCTAGAATAGCTATTCTAGAACCACTCTTAAGGGGGGTTCGAATAGTCTCTCTCTCTCTCTCTATATATATATATATATATATATATATATATATATATATATATATATATAGGTCTGCTATTCTCGAACCGGTTCGAGAATAACTATTCTCGAACCCTTTCTGAACTTCCGCGTGTTTCACAAGTGAACTTCTCGACGGAATACTAGAATTGCATATTCGTGCAGACAGTATTTTCATGTTGATTTTCAAACCGCTTATCGGAATGATGCATATAATATATCGTTGGATTCGTATAGTAATTTCGCATCTTTTTCTTGTTCATTGTTTTTCGAAATTCTCTATTGTTTAAAAATAATTTTGAATATACAAAACAACAATTTCGCGGATTTCACAATTTCGTGCAGTTTTTGAGGTCTAATTTTCAAAAGGTTCATTGGATTGATGCATATGATATGCCATTGGAAAGCTGTTGACTAGGCGCAACTTTTTCATATAGATCGTTTTCTCCAATTCTTTATAGTTTAAGAGCAGATTTGAAAAAGAAACATGATTCTACTTTCCGGAACACTAGAATTACATATTTATACGGACAGTAATTTTAATTTAATCTTTGAATCGCTTATCGGAATGATTCATGTAATATACCGTTGGATTCGTACAGTAATTTATCATCTTTTTCGTGTTCATTGTTTTTCCAAATTCTCTATTGTTTAAAAATAATTTTGAATATACAAAACAGTATTTTCGCGGATTTCACTAATTCCGTGCAGTTTTTCAGGTCTAATTTCTAAACGGTTCATCGGATTGATGCATATGATATGCCATTGGAAAGCTGTTAACTAGGCGCAACTTTTTCATATAGGTCATTTTCCCCAATTCTTTACAGTTAAAGAGCAGATTTGAAAAAACATAATTCTACTTTCCGGAACATTAGAATTAAATGTTTATGCGGACAGTATTTTTAATTTAATCTTTGAATCGCTTATCGGAATGATGCATATAATATACTATTGGATTCGTATTGTAATTTCGCATCTTTTTCGTGTTCATTGTTTTTCCAAATTCTTTATTGTTTAAAAATAATTTCGAATATACAAAACAACATTTTCGCGGATTTCACTAATTTCGTGCAGTTTTTGAGGTCTAATTTCCAAACGGTTTATTGGATTGATTCATATGATATGCCATTGGAAAGCTATTGACTAGGCGCAACTTTTATATATATATATTTTTCACCAATTATTCACAGTTTAAGAGCAGATTTGAAAAAACATGATTCTACTTTCCTTATTTCTTATTTTTATTTACTGTTTTTGGGGATTTATTTCCGAACCACTTGTTGGAATGTTCCAATTGAAATTTTGTTGAAAAGATATTGATTAGGTGCAAATTTTTTGTTTTGAATTTTTTACAGCGAACTTCCTCGAGGTACAATGTGAACTTCAGGACGTTACGAAGTGAACTGTCATTTTGACCAAAGTGAATTTCAACAAAATATAGTTGTACGACGTATTTTAAAGTAAACTTCCATGAGATGGAAAGTGTACTTCCACGCGGTACAAAGTGAAATTCATTTTTTACAAAAGTGAATTCCCACAAGAAGTAATTTTATCGGCGTGCAAAAAGGTGAACTTCTACGTGGTGCCAAGTGAACTTCCTCGTAGTGTACAAAGTGAACTATTGTTTTAACCTAAGTGAATTTTGACAAAAAAAATATTTCAGCTTGTTTGACAAAACGTAATGTGAACTTTCGAAAAATGATGTGAACTTCCGGAAAAAGTAAAGTGAACTTCCGAAAAAAAGTTAAGTGAACTTCCGAAAAATGAAGTGAACTTCCCGAAAATGAAGTGAACTTCCCAAAAAGTAAAGTGAACTTCCGAAAAATAAAGTGAACTTCCCAAAAAAGAAGTGAACTTTCGGGAAAAGTAAAGTAAACTTCCAAAAAAACTAAAGTGAACTTCTGAGAAATGAAGTGAACTTCCAAAATGAAGTGAACTTAAAAAAGTAAAGTGAACTTCCGAAAATGAAGTGAACTTCCGACTAAAGTAAAGTGAACTTCCGAAAAATGAAGTGAACTTCCCAAAAAAATGAAGTGAACTTCCCAAAAAAGTAAAGTGAACTTCCGAAAAATGAAGTGAACTTCCTAAAAAGGTAAATTGAACTTCCGAAAAATGAAGTGAACTTCCCAAAAAATGAAGTGAACTTAAAATAGTAAAGTTAACTTCCAAAAATGAAGTGAACTTCCCAAAAAATGAAGTGAACTTCCAAAAAAGTAAAGTGAACTTCCGAAAAATGAAGTGAACTTCCCAAAAAATGAAGTGAACTTCCCAAAAAAGAAAAGTGAACTTCCGAAAAATGAAGTGAACTTCCGAAAAATGAAGCGAACTTCCCAAAAAAATGAAGTGAACTTCCCAAAAAAGTGAAGTGAACTTCCGAAAAATGAAGTGAACTTCCCAAAAAGGTAAAGTGAACTTCCGACAAATGAAGTGAACTTCCCAAAAAAATGAAGTGAACTTCCGAAAATATAAAGTTAACTTCCAAAAATGAAGTGAACTTCCCAAAAATGAAGTGAACTTCCAAAAAAGAAGTGAACTTCCGAAAAATGAAGTGAACTTCCCAAAAATGAAGTGAACTTCCAAAAAAGAAAAGTGAACTTCCGAAAAATGAAGTGAACTTCCGAAAAATGAAGCGAACTTCCAAAAAATGAAGCGAACTTCCCAAAAAAATGAAGTGAACTTCCCAAAAAAGTGAAGTGAACTTCCGAAAAATGAAGTGAACTTCCCAAAAAGGTAAAGTGAACTTCCGAAAAATGAAGTGAACTTCCCAAAAAAATGAAGTGAACTTCCGAAAATAGTAAAGTTAACTTCCAAAAATGAAGTGAACTTCCCAAAAATAAAGTGAACTTCCAAAAAAGTAAAGTGAACTTCCGAAAAATGAAGTGAACTTCCCAAAAAAGTGAAGTGAACTTCCAAAAAAGTGAAGTGAACTTCCGAAAAATGAAGCGAACTTTCAAAAATGAGTTCGGCGGTATGTGGCGTGGGTTTGATAGTAGGCGGGATGGAGTCGGCGGGAGGTAAGGTAGGGTGGGGTCATCGAGAGGTGGTGTGGGTGGGATCTTCGGAAGTTGGAGGTGTGGGGTTGGTGGGTGGTGGTGGTGGGGTAGGGTCGACGAGAGGTAGGGTGGGGTCGACGGGCGGTGGGGTTGGCGGGCGGTAGCTAGGTGGGGTGGGGTTGGCGGGAGGTGGGTGGGTTGGGCCGGCGGAAGGTTGGATGGGATTGGGTGGTTGTGTCGGGTTTAGAAGGTCTTTAGAGATGGGTTGTAGAATAACTAGTCTATAAGGGGGGGTTCTAGAATAGCTATTCTAGAACCACTCTTAAGGGGGGTTCGAGAATAGTCTTGCTCTATATATATATATATATATCGATCGAAAATTACTAGCTACAAAGGAGGGTAGCTACCCTGTCTAACGCCGTTTAGTAGTAGGATGGAAGGTTGGGAGGCTCTAGGGTCACTTTTCTTCCATACTTCTTATCCGTGACTTTTTCTCCCCCCAAACCAGCCAGGTTCCCATTCTCTCTCTCCCCGTCATTCCCATCTTCTTTATTTTTCCACGATAAACACAGGTCGCTACTGTGAAATCCATGGCGAGGCAGCACACAACCCCATCTTCATCCCATCCTCTCCTCCAGAGCCAGTATTATTGCATCCTCAACCATCCATGAGCAGCTCGTCGACTTCGGCTCGGCTGCCAAGCTCACACGTAAAGTGCTAGCAGGTCCGGCCGTCTCGAACGAGCTCGACCAGAATCCGCTAGCTTGCATACTACTGGAGCTGGGCTCCCGCGACGACTTGGTCTCTCCCTCCATGACGCCGTTCTCCCAATCTTGCTTGGCTTTTTCTTGGATCTAGTTCTGGTTCGTGTTGTATTCCGATCCAAAATCACGTCGTGATTAGATCCCGACATTGTGTTTGTGATGGGTTCCTAAACTGATTTGATTTTGATTAGCTTTCCCTCATGGATTTTAACAGGTTTGATTGATACCTTTTTAATTGATCTTTGCGGCACCAATCTGAGTCCAGCAGCATCTCTTAGGACTGTTGATACGTCTCCGACGTATCGATAATTTCTTATGTTCCATGCCACATTATTGATGATATCTACATGTTTTATGCACACTTTATGTCATATTCGTGCATTTTTCGGAACTAACCTATTAACAAGATGGAAGTGCCAGTTCCTGTTTTCTTGTTTTTGGTTTGAGAAATCCTAGTAAGGAAATATTCTCGGAATTGGACGAAATCAAGACCCAAGTTCCTATTTTTCCACGAAGCTTCCAACACCGGGAAGGACCGGAGGGGGCAGGCCCCACCATAGGCCGGCGCGGACTAGGCCTGGCCGCGCCGCCCATATGGTGGCACCGCCTCGTCCTCCGACTCCGCTTCGCCTATTTAAAGGTCCAGGACTAAAACCTCGATACGAAACCACGGTACGAGAAACCTTCCGAGCCGCCGCCATCGAAGCCAAGATCCGGGGACAGAGTCTCTGTTGACCGCCGAACGGGGAAGTGCCCCGGAAGGCTTCTCCATCGACACCGCCGCCATCTCCACCGCCATCTTCATCACCGCTGCTGCTCCCATGAGGAGGGAGTAGTTCTCCATCGAGGCTCGGGGTGTGGTAGCTATGTGGTTCATCTCTCTCCTATGTGCTTCAATACAATAATCTCATGAGCTGCCTTACATGATTGAGATTCATATGATGATGCTTGTAATCTAGATGTCGTTATGCTAGTCAAGTGAATTTTACTCATGTGATCTCCGGAGACTCCTTGTCCCACGTGTGTAAAGGTGACAGTGTGTGCACGTGTGGGTCTCTTAGGCTATATTTCACAGAATACTTATTCACTGTTATGAATGGCATAGTGAAGTGCTTATTTATATCTCTTTATGATTGCAATGTATTTTGTATCACAATTTATCTATGTGCTACTCTAGCAATGTTATTAAAGTAGTTTTATTCCTCCTGCACGATGTAATGGTGACAGTGTGTGCATCCGTGTTAGTACTTGGTTTATGCTATGATTATGATCTCTTGTAGATTATGAAGTTAATTATTGCTATGATAGTATTGATGTGTATTATTCCTCCTACATAGCATGAAGGTGACAGTGTGCATGCTATGTTAGTACTTGGTTTAGTCGAATTGATCTTTCATGCACTCTAAGGTTATTTAAATATGAACATTGAATTGTGGAGCTTGTTAACTCCGGCATTGAGGGTTCGTGTAATCCTACGCAATGTGTTCATCATCCAACAAGAGTGTAGAGTATGCATTTATCTATTCTGTTATGTGATCAAAGTTGAGAGTGTCCACTAGTGAAAGTCTATTCCCTAGGCCTTGTTCCTAAATACGCTATCGCTGCTTGTTTACTGTTTTACTGCGTTACTACTGCTGCAATACTACCACCATCAACTACACGCCGCAAGCTATTTTCTGGCACCGTTGCTACTTATTCATACCACTGTATTTCACTATCTCTTCGCCGAACTAGTACACCTATTTGGTGTGTTGGGGACACAAGAGACTTCTTGCTTTGTGGTTGCGGGTTGCATGAGAGGGATATCTTTGACCTCTTCCTCCCTGAGTTCGATAAACCTTGGGTGATCCACTTAAGGGAAAACTTGCTGTTCTACAAACCTCTGCTCTTGGAGGCCCAACACTGTCTACGAGAAAGGAGGGGAACGTAGACATCAAGCACTTTTTCTGGCGCCGTTGCGGAGATCAAGACACGCTGCAAGGGGAGTCTCCACTTCTCAATCTCTTTACTTTGTTTTTGTCTTGCTTTATTTTATTTACTACTTTGTTTGCTGCATTATATCAAAACACAAAAAAATTAGTTGCTAGCTTTACTTTATTTACTGTCTTGCTCTCTATATAAAAACACACAAAAATTAGTTACTTGCATTTACTTTACTTGATTCATCATGTTTCCTTTTGATTTTACCACAAAAGACATACCGGTAGGACGTGGGTCTATAGTTGGGAGAAATAATATAGAAGAATTTTTCAATCATGTTAGTACTATTGAAGATTTTGAAGATAGACACTTGGTAGAACTTGCACCTACCTATGAAATTGCTGCTGCTGCTTTAGTTCGAATGTTGGAAACTAAATTTGTTAATCTCAATCCTATAATCCAACACATGTTTCTTACACTCGGTGATATGGAAGAAGGGGAAAAGAAAGATTTTGTTTTAGAAACCCTTCTTAGAGAATTTGGTGGTCTAGCAAGAGAGGCTAGAAAGGTCTTTGCTAAATTTAATATGCTAGGTTCTCATACTAATTTTGTTGGTCTCCTTGAAAAAATGGACATGGATAGAATAAGGTACACTAATAACATTAATGATGGTGGGGAGATCAAAGCACCAATACCATGTAAACTCCTAGCTATGAATGATGCACTAGAAAATAACTATGCTTGGCTTGTCCTGAAAATTTGTTCGATGAGAGTAGCAAGCCCAAGACTAATGAAAAGGGAGACGCTAAAACTTATACATCAAATATACTATGCTTGGTTGAGAAAACTCCCAACACCCCTGGTAATGATGTCGATGCTTCATCTCTCGATAATACTTGAATTACACTTTCTGCGCCTAGCTGAAAGGCGTTAAAGAAAAGCGCTTATGGGAGACAACCCATGTTTTTACTACAGCACTTTGTTTTATATTTGAGTCTTGGAAGTTGTTTACTACTGTAGCAACCTCTCCTTATCTTAGTTTTATGTTTTGTTGTGCCAAGTAAAGTCTTTGATAGTAAAGTAAGTACTAGATTTGGATTACTGCGCAGTTCCAGATTTCTTTGCTGTCACGAATCTGGGTCTACCTCCCTGTAGGTAGCTCAGAAAATTAAGCCAATTTACGTGCATGATCCTCAGATATGTACGCAACTTTCATTCAATTTGAGCATTTTCATTTGAGCAAGTCTGATGGCCTAATAAAATCCATCTTTACGGACTGTTCTGTTTTGACAGATTCTGCCTTTTATTTCGCATTGCCTCTTTTGCTATGTTGGATGAATTTCTTTGATCCATTAATGTCCAGTAGCTTTATGCAATGTCCAGAAGTGTTAAGAATGATTGTGTCACCTCTGAACATGTGAATTTTTATTATGCACTAACCCTCTAATGAGTTGTTTCGAGTTTGGTGTGGAGGAAGTTTTCAAGGATCAAGAGAGGAGTATGATGCAATATGATCAAGGAGAGTGAAAGCTCTAAGCTTGGGGATGCCCCGTGGTTCACCCCTGCATATTCTAAGAAGACTCAAGCGTCTAAGCTTGGGATGCCCAAGGCATCCCCTTCTTCATCGACAAATTATCAGGTTCCTCCCCTGAAACTATATTTTTATTCCGTCACATCTTATGCACTTTGCTTGGAGCGTCGGTTTGTTTTTGTTTTTTGTTTTGTTTGAATAAAGTTGGATCCTAGCGTTCACTTTGTGGGAGAGAGACACGCTCCGCTGTAGCATATGGACAAGTATGTCCTTAGACTTTACTCATAGTATTCATGGCGAAGTTTCTTCTTCGTTAAATTGTTATATGGTTGGAATTAGAAAATGATACATGTAGTATTTGCTATAATATCTTGGATAATGTGATACTTGGCAATTGTTGTGCTCATGTTTAAGCTCTTGCATCATATACTTTGCACCCATTAATGAAGAAATACATAGAGCTTGCTAAAATTTGGTTTGCATATTTGGTCTCTCTAAAGTCTAGATAATTTCTAGTATTGAGTTTTGAACAACAAGGAAGACGGTGTAGAGTCTTATAATGTTTACAATATGTCTTTTATGTGAGTTTTGCTGCACCGGTTCATCCTTGTGTTTGTTTCAAATAAACTTTGCTAGCCTAAACCTTGTATCGAGAGGGAATACTTCTCATGCATACAAATCCTTGAGCCAACCACCATGCCATTCGTGTCCACCATACCTACCTACTACATGGTATTTCTCCGCCATTCCAAAGTAAATTGCTTGAGTGCTACCTTTAAAATTCCATCATTCGCCTTTGCAATATATAGCTCATGGGACAAGTAGCTTAAAAACTATTGTGGTATTGAATATGTACTTTTGCACTTTATCTCTTATTAAGTTGCTTGTTGTGCGATAACCATGTTTCTGGGGACGCCATCAACTATTCTTTGTTGAATATCATGTGAGTTGCTATGCATGTCCATCTTGTCTGAAGTAAGAGAGATCTACCACCTTAATGGTTGGAGCATGCATATTGTTAGAGAAGAACATTGGGCCGCTAACTAAAGCCATGAATCATGGTGGAAGTTTCAGTTTTGGACACATATCCTCAATCTCATGTGAGAATAATAATTGTTGCTACATGCTTATGCATTAAAGAGGAGTCCATTATCGTTGTCCATGTTGTCCCGGTATGGGTGTCTAAGTTGAAGAATGATCAAAAGCGAGAAATCCAATGCGAACTTTCTCCTTAGACCCTTGTACAGGCGGCATAGAGGTACCTCTTTGTGACACTTGGTTGAAACATATGTTATGCAATGATGATCAGTGTTAACCCAAGCTAATTAGGACAAGGTGCGGGCACTATTAGTATACTATGCATGAGGCTTGCAACTTGTAAGATATAATTTACATGATACATATGCTTTATTACTACCTTTGACAAAATTGTTTCATGTTTTCAAAATAAAAGCTCTAGCACAAATATAGCAATCGATGCTTTCCTCTTTGAAGGACCTTTCTTTTACTTTTATTGTTGAGTCAGTTCACCTATCTCTCTCCACCTCAAGAAGCAAACACTTGTGTGAACTGTGCATTGATTCCTACATACTTGCATATTGCACTTGTTATATTACTCTATGTTGACAATATCCATGAGATATACATGTTATAAGTTGAAAGCAATCGCTGAAACTTCATCTTCCTTTGTGTTGCTTCAATACCTCTACTTTGAATTATTGCTTTATGAGTTAACTCTTATGCAAGACTTATTGATGCCTGTCTTGAAGTACTATTCATGAAAAGTCTTTGCTTTATGATTCATTTGTTTACTCATGTCATTACCATTGTTTTGATCACTGCATTCATTACATATGCTTACAATAGTATGATCAATTATGATGGCATGTCACTTAAATTATCTTTGTTATCACCTGCCGGACGAGCAGAACTAAGCAGGGATGCGATACGTCTCCGACGTATCGATAATTTCTTATGTTCCATGCCACATTATTGATGATATCTACATGTTTTATGCACACTTTATGTCATATTCGTGCATTTTCTGGAACTAACCTATTAACAAGATGCCGAAGTGCCAGTTCCTGTTTTCTGTTTTTGGTTTCAAATCCTAGTAAGGAAATATTCTCGGAATTGGACGAAATCAAGACCCAGGTTCCTATTTTTCCACGAAGCTTCCCACCCGGAAGGACCGGAGGGGCAGCCCCCTGGACCATAGGCCGGCGCGGCCCAGGCCGGCCGCGCCGCTTATGGTGGCACCGCCTCGTCGCCCCTCCGACTCCGCCTCTTCGCCTATTTAAAGGTCCCGACCTAAAACCTCGATAAAAAACCACGGTACGAAACCTTCCAGCCGCCGCCATCGCGAAGCCAAGATCCGGGGACAGAGTCTGTTCGGCACGGCCGAACGGGAAGTGCCCCAAGGCTTCTCCATCGACACCGCTGCCATCTCCACCGCCATCTTCATCACCGCCGCCGCTCCCATGAGGAGGAGTAGTTCTCCATCGAGGCTCGGGGCTGTACCGGTAGCTATGTGGTTCATCTCTCTCCTATGTGCTTCAATACAATAATCTCATGAGCTGCCTTACATGATTGAGATTCATATGATGATGCTTGTAATCTAGATGTCGTTATGCTAGTCAAGTGAATTTTACTCATGTGATCTCCGGAGACTCCTTGTCCCACGTGTGTAAAGGTGACAGTGTGTGCACCGTGTGGGTCTCTTAGGCTATATTTCACAGAATACTTATTCACTGTTATGAATGGCATAGTGAAGTGCTTATTTATATCTCTTTATGATTGCAATGTATTTTGTATCACAATTTATCTATGTGCTACTCTAGCAATGTTATTAAAGTAGTTTTATTCCTCCCGCACGATGTAATGGTGACATGTGTGCATCCGTGTTAGTACTTGGTTTATGCTATGATTATGATCTCTTGTAGATTATGAAGTTAATTATTGCTATGATAGTATTGATGTGTATTATTCCTCCTACATAGCATGAAGGTGACAGTGTGCATACTATGTTAGTACTTGGTTTAGTCGAATTGATCTTTCATGCACTCTAAGGTTATTTAAATATGAACATTGAATTGTGGAGCTTGTTAACTCCGGCATTGAGGGTTCGTGTAATCCTACGCAATGTGTTCATCATCCAACAAGAGTGTAGAGTATGCATTTATCTATTCTGTTATGTGATCAAAGTTGAGAGTGTCCACTAGTGAAAGTCTATTCCCTAGGCCTTGTTCCTAAATATGCTATCGCTGCTTGTTTACTGTTTCTGCGTTACTACTATTGCAATACTACCACCATCAACTACACGCCAGCAAGCTATTTTCTGGCACCGTTGCTACTTATTCATACCACCGTATTTCACTATCTCTTCGCCGAACTAGTACACCTATTTGGTGTGTTGGGGACACAAGAGACTTCTTGCTTTGTGGTTGCAGGGTTGCATGAGAGAGATATCTTTGACCTCTTCCTCCCTGAGTTCGATAAACCTTGGGTGATCCACTTAAGGGAAAACTTGCTGCTGTTCTACAAACCTCTGCTCTTGGAGGCCCAACACTGTCTACAGGAAAGGAGGGGGAACGTAGACATCAACTGTTAAGTGATCGTTTGCTGCAGAGATTCCATGCTATTTGTTGGGCTACTTTCCAATCTTTTTCATAGTCCATCTAGTTTCTCTCCCCTCCGTAATCATGTTCCTCCTTATCTTTCCCTTTTCTGTTTTTTCTGCACAAAGGTTCTCTAGTGGGGAAAGAAACACTTAAATTTTCTTCCGTGTTACATGGATGGTACAACGATTTGTTTTCTTCCTCCACCCTGTCTCTATTTTTAAGATCAAAGATTTATCCACGACTTGATGTATGTACATGGTCCAAATCACTTGAGTTTCTAATTCTTCGCAAAAGATTATTTGGTCGCATGCCCACCCCGGGCAGCTAGCTATATTAGTATATAAGGCTCGAAACGGAAGATTGAGACATGTTTTGTGTGTGTGATGGATTCTTTAGCTCAGCTGATTAGATTAGCTATATGTGATGGATTTGTGCTGGTCTGATTACACCTGTTCTTCCATTGATGCAGTGTTAGTTGACATTTTCTGTATCGATCGACCCTATAGCAACCTGGCCCCGACAGTATCTGATTATTACTGCTCAAAGGTTTCTCCGAGCTCCAGGGCTCTGCCCAGCTCTGTTTGGACGTGGTACTCGTAGCGTAAACATAATGCATTAGCACTGTCAATGTAAATGAAATTCGCAAAACCTGAAATGATTACTACTGTTTGATTACTACTGGATTGTGTTTGTGATGGGTTCCTGCCGTGCAACGACGGCTTGGAGCGACGCGACGGCGGCAGCGGACGGGATTGCAGTGGCAGCGACGACAATGGCAGCGGAAGGCTTGCAAAGGCAGCGATGCACGCCGTCGGCAGGATTGCGACAGCAGCAAGAGCTGACAGCTTGCGGCGGCAACAATGTCGCCGGATGGCTTGCGACAGCAGCGACGGACGACTTGCGGCGATGCCGACGAGGGCGGCTTGCGATGGAAGCGCTGAAGCGAGAGTCGACAGCTTGCGGCAACGACGACTACAGTAGACAACTTGCCACAGCAACTGAGAGCCGGCGGCAGCGACGGGGGCACAAGGGTACCAACTCCGTGGAGCTTCTGTGCGCGGTCAATGCCTTGGGCCCTCAACGGCTCAACTCCGTGGTGATCGAACTTGTTGCCAGTTTGCACCGGTAATTACTACTTCAGTTGGTAATGCTAACAAACCTTCAGAGACCACCCAACTCAGTAAGCTTTTTGGTATCCTTCGTTGAGAATCTACAGCTTAATTTACAGTTTCTTTGGTACGACCATCAATAGCAACCGTAACCTTTGAGAATCTCTCCACCCCTGTAAGCCAAATAAAGTCTCTTTATAAACCAAGGAATATGTCAGGTAGTTTAAAAAAAAAGGAATATGTCAGGTCTTCTGGCATCAGTGAAAAAAGTACTCCTATAATATTCAAGCAGTTGTCCACCACGGCACCACTTGTCGTGTTTCTCTGCGTACATGCATGTAAGGGCCCCACTACCATTTTCTTTGCATGAGGTGTTCATTTCTCAACTACCCAAGAGAACGTAGTGGGGGGCTGCCTCCTTTTGTCGGGGCCTACCGTAAAAGCTTGAGCATGGTCCGTTAAGTGCCGTCAAGTGGCTGTTTTAGATCAGCCACATCCAACGGCTCCAACAACATGGGTAGCTACCCTCCATGACACCAAATCCACACTCATATATATATTGTCCTAACTATCTTGTTGTGTACGCTATTATGCAGAATGAAGAAGCGGGAAATGCGAATAAGGAGCATCCATGATGTTGGGTTCATTGACCCACAAATCGTTAATTCATATGTATTAGAACACCACCCCGCCGACGTGGAGGAAGACCTGTGGCGGTTTCTTAGAAAACAGGAACTCAAAAGTGATATTCTATTTCCTTACCATTTTGGGTGAGTGTTTGTCTTGAGCACATTCTCTTTTGTTTACTCCATGCATGGTATGTGGCTAATCGATGAGTTATGCATGATGTGCATGTATCGTGTCCGCAGGTTCCACTGGATTCTGATGGTAATTCAATTTCACACCTCCACAGTTCTCGTCCACGACTCTCTGAATATGGATCCGGCGCTTTGGGCCGACATGAGAAAAATGATGCAAAAGTAATTATTTTCATTCATTTGCGCTCTATATCGATCGGCCTATTTCGTTCATCATTTCCTAATATCAAGTAACTAATTAATAACTCTCTTGTTCATTTAATTTTCTTTGCCTCGTAGGGTTTGGAGACGGTTCGTAGATCAAAAGGTCGGTGAATTAAAAAAAGAGCTACAATTTAAAAGGCAAAGACTGCGACTGGGGATATTCAGCCACCGGGGACCAATCTATGTGGATACTATGTTTGTGAGAGGATCCGGAGATACACCACTGAGCGGCAGCCGTCTGAGAACAACATCAAGAGGAATAACCTCCGGAAGACGCTTAGTCCAAGCTCGCTTCCGACCACTTCAAGAGGAACTAGCTGGATGGTTCGCGAAGGAAGTCATCGATCCTAGAGGAGAACACTATGTAGAGGACGTAGAACTTCATATGCCCTAAATTATGTATGGAAACTTGTTCAAAATTGTATATGGTCATCCGATATTGAATATATATTGTATATTCCTCTTGAATTCTTTTTGGTTCTAATTTCAAATTTGTTTGAAATTGTACATTCATATGCATGTATGTAGTACCGTAGAATATGTGAAACTCCTTCAAAATTAAAACCCAAAAGAAATAAAATAATACAAATTAAAAAGAAACCAGATTTAGGGGGAGGGGGGCTAAACCCTAAACCCTGCGGAGGCCTTTAGTCGTGGTTGGCCAGAACCGCGACTAAAGGTCCTCCGCCCTGGGCTCGCCTGCCGCCTACGTGGACGGGCCTTTAGTCGCGGTTCGTAAGGAACCGCGACTAAAGGGGGGCCTTTAGTCGCTTAATTGGTCGCGGTTGCGCAACCGCGACCAATGGCAGTTGCGAACCGCGACCGAAGCCCTTTTTTCTACCAGTGGCGGCGAACGGATGGCAGGAGTCAGACGGCCCGGTGCGGACAGCTGCTGGATTCTGTCACCAACGGCGGAAATAGGTCGTCGACGGAGGGATAGGGCGCTGGCTGCGGGTTCCGGACGTCGCCAGGTCGGGCAGTCATGGGGCGGCGGTTGTAGGTGCTGGCGGCGACACACGATTGGGTGTTCGGTGGGAGGATAATGTTTTGGCCCAGGGAAAAGGAGAGAATGGCTGGGTGGCATTCTAGCGTAATAACTATAAACGACATGGGCAAAGATATATACCGTTTCGAGTTCGAGGGAAAACAAGCTCGGGAAGCACCTCCTACCCATGTTTGTCTTGCTTTTTTCTGTGGAAAGCAGCTAGAAGCCCAAATCAAGAGGCCCTGAGTGTGTATGACAAACAGTTCATAGCATTATCTCCTTCATTTGATTGGTTCAATAGGTTTGTAGAGCATGTACGCATATTCTCTCGCACCACAAGCGGATAATTTTGTTGGTTCTTTTTGTTGAGGATTTCATTATAATTATGAAGACGAAAATGAATAATGCAATTTTCTTGCAGCAAGCTTTAGATATTTATCGTGCTGACTCGGTGAGTTTGGCAAAGTCAATCGTTTTTTCTCCTAATACTAATGTTCTCACATACGCTGAAATTTGTGAATCTCTTCATATTCATACCGAAGTTTTGTCTGATAAATACTTGTGTCTCCCAACCCTTGTGGGAGCGGATAGAAGTGGTTGCTTTGAACACTTCATCAAAAGGATAAATTGGTGTATAAATGGGTGAAAAGATAAAATTTTGTCAATTGATGAAAAAGAGATTCTTCTAAAGGTCGTGGCGCCGGCCATCCCTGTATATGCTATGTCATTCTTCCAAATACCGAAGGAAATCTGCAAAAGAATGACAGATGCCATCTCATCATTTTGGTTGGAGATGATGAAAATAGCAATAAGATGCACTAGATGGCTTGGTAGAAATTATGCTACCCAGAAAATGAGGAAGGCGTGGGATTTAATTTTTTTTTCACTCTTTTAACTTGGCAATAATTGCAAAGCAAGTGTAGAGAGTTGTCACCGATAATGATTCTCTTTGGGCGACAGTGGTGCTAAGTACTATCCTCAGGGTTTGGCAAAGTCAATCTTTTTTTTTCTCCTAATACTATTGTTCTAAGCAGAAATTTATGAATCTCTTCATGTTCATACTGAAGTTTTGTCTGATAAATACTTGTGTCTCCCAACCCTTGTGAGAGCGGATAGAAGTGGTTGCTTTGAACACTTCATCGAAAGGATAAATTGGTGTATAAATGGGTGAGAAGATAAAATTTTATCAATTGGTGGGAAATAGATTCTTCTAAAGGCCGTGGCGCCGGCCATCCCTGTATATGCTATGTCACTCTTCCAAATACCGAAGGAAATCTGCAAAAGAATGACAGATGCCATCTCATCATTTTGGTTGGAGATGATGAAAATAGCAATAAGATGCACTAAATGGCTTGGTAGATATTATGAGGGAGGCGTGGGATTTAGAGATTTTCACTCTTTTAGCTTGGCAATGCTTGCAAAGTGTAGAGACTTGTCACCGATCATGATTCTCTTTGGGCGACAGTTCTTCGTGCTAAGTACTATCCTCATGGTCATATATTAAAGGCTGGCCCGAAGGCAGAATCATCCTTCACATGAAAACATATTATTGCAGGTTTATCTACTTTCGACGAGAACCCGAGTGGGAAGCGGCGATAAATAGCGGGAATGAGCGACCGTGGGCGTTAAAGCCGCCGCATGGGGTAGGCACAACAACGACGCATGGAGAAAACGTGAAGCAGACATCTCACCTGCTAGCTCTTAGGGAACTGTCACC
Organism: Lolium multiflorum; assembly: GCA_030979885.1. NCBI lineage: Eukaryota > Viridiplantae > Streptophyta > Magnoliopsida > Poales > Poaceae > Lolium > Lolium multiflorum. The sequence goes on along the minus strand of CM061750.1, from coordinate 52,653,376 downwards.
ACCATTAATAGGGTTAGATGACTATGACAAGTTTGGCCCGCACATCGGTATCCGATGTATCCGATGTGCCATAGGCAACACATGTGTCTAGGCGGCTCCCTCTAAGTCGGGGTTGGCCTTGGGGCGCCATAAAGTTTTTTTTTTTGGCTGCGCTAGACCGAAAGCGTATTTGGGTCCGCAGCTCGGAGCCCATTTGTGTCCGACACCCCCCATAGACGTTTGGGAGGCCTTCGAGGAGCGACTGGATATGCTCTAAGGCAGTGTTTGGGTGCACATAATTCAACTCTGAATTCAATTGGCAATGGAAAATCAAATCAACAATTTCAATGGAATACCATAAATCATGTTTGGATGCCCATGGTATTCGTTTGCAGAATCAAAAGATCAATGTAATTCTAAAACCTGTTTGGATGCACATTGTGTGGAATTGAATGTTTTTTAACATTAAACAATATAAAACTTTGTAATATGAATGAAATATACACATATATATTAGAATGTTATTTATTTTTCACATAATAACCTTTTTCTTCTTTCCATTTTTCTTTTCTCCTTTTATTTCCCTATTCTCTTTCCTAAATGCAAATGGGGCGGCGGGGAAGAAGGGGAGCCAGGGCGGGGCGAGGCCTGGAGGCAGGCGGCAGCGGCGGAGGAGCCCTGCAGGCAGCGGGTGGACCGGCGGCGGCGAGGCCTGGAGGAGGCAGGCGGCGGCGGAGGGGCCCTGCAGGCAGCGGCGGCGGCGGCGGCGAGGCCTGGAGGCAGGCGGCGGCGGAGGCCGGATGGGGAGGGAGGAGGCTGGCCCGGCGGCGGCGAGGCCTGGAGGCAGGCAACGGCGACGGAGGGGCCCTGCTCCGGCTCGCCAGCCCGAGGCCCGCTTCGGCTCCATGGGAGGGAAGGAGGCGCAGGAGGGGACTCGCGGGGACGAGGGCGCAGACAATTCCGAGCAATACAAAGCTCTAGACCTCTGAATTGAAGGGGTCAAAAAATACACATGGGTGGTGGCTCAGAATTGAGCCCGAATTCCACGGTCCAATTCCAAGTGCAACGAAACAGTGGAATTGGTCTTTTTGGACCTCAATTCCAATTCCGAGCCCCAATTCAGTACAACCAAACACACCATAAGACTAAACCTCGCCTCCTCCTAGACATCCGTCTTCATGCCCTTTAAACTTTATTATTAATCAATAAATAGTGGACAAAGTGTTTTTTAAAGAAGGAAGAGTTTATAATTTATTTCTTGTTTTTAGTCATATATTGATGAATTAAAATTTTAAAAATTATTGTTCTGTCAGCACTAAAAGAGAGCGAAAATTGCTGAGGTTCTCAAACTTGTATTTGTTGTGCTCTTTAGGCTTTAAAATGCTTTCATACAAACTTTTTCAAAAATATAAATCCTCATATTACGTAGGTTGGTTAGGTACAATGGGATTATTTAGTTACCTTTTAAGAGGAACCACCATCTTATTTTATCAATTTTGCATTCATATCTCTGCCATACAGAAAAATAATTTCAGGAAAAGGTGTTTTATTTAAACTTGGGAAGAATACAGTCAAGGTTCACCGCCTTAGAGATTTCCGACAGGAAATCTCGCAGCCACACGGCCGTTTGCCTCGCGACAGATTTTGCTTATTCCTATGTCGCTTTCCCTAAACAACTAACGTATCGAGTTTACAAGCATGACATGGCATGGCGTGTCATACTATTCTGAGGGGTCCTTTGATTTATAGGATATGAGGAGATTCCCATCCTCCATCGGCTCCCTCCTCCCGACGCCTAGGGTTTCACCTCCCGCCGCCGCCTCTCTCCCCCGCCGCCGCAGCCATCGGCTCCCTCCTCCCGACGCAGCAGCCTTCTACCGAGCTCCTCCGCTAGCAGATCTACGCCGCCTAGCCCCTCTCGTCGCCGCCCGGCTCGACCCAATGCCTCCTCCCCCGCTCCGCCGCCGCCAAAGGTCACGCCGGGCAAAAACCCCGGGCGATGACGGTGGCGGCGGGGTCTCTCCCCACGGGCGGTGTCCCGGCCCCCTGGTGGCGATGTGGTGCCTCACGGATCCGGCGGCGCGGCGCTGCGGGATCTCGCGGCAAAGGCGGCGCTCCGGCGGCACAGGTGCGCGGGGCCTCTCCCCGGCGGCGGTGTGCCTGCTCCGGCGATGTCGAGCTCCAGGTTCCCCATGGTCTTCGGTCTGGGGGAGGACCTGTGGAGCTGGCTCGGCCGTGGCAGGCGTGGTTGGCTGCTGGCTGCTGGCTGCTCGGCATCGTGGTGGTGCTGGCGGCCGTTCTTGGCGGCGGCGGGCTGGAACTCCACCTTCTAGTCCCGTCCTTTTGTGGTGGTGGACCGGCGAGCAGCGCCTCCTTCTCCGCCATCTACCGTTCCTGTGCGACTCTCGCTAGCGGTGTGCTAAAAGGAAGCTCCTTGTGCGCTTGTCCGGTGGTTTTGGGGGTGGTCGACAGGCCGGGGCGAAATCCCTGCATGTTGCTGACGACGGCGACGCCTGTGGGCGCCGTCACCTTCTTGGAGGCGTCGGCATGGCCTTGCTCATGCTCCCCCGCCTCGAGCACCGGGGGAAACCCTAGATCCGTCCTCGGATCGGGCGGCGGCGGCACACCAATGCCGTTCCCTCCTTGGAGGCGCTGCTTTGGTTGTTCGGAGTCCTCGGTGAGTCTGATGGAGTTGAGGTTTGGCCACCGCTTAGAGCATGAGCTTCCGATGCGCAATGTACACCGTTGGTGAGGCTTCTTCCCCGAAGCCTTCTCCGGTTTGGTTCCGATCCCGCCATCCACTCGCCATCTCTTGGGCGCTCAAGGGTGGGCGGTGCGTTGATCTACGCCATCTCGGAGTTGGGGTCGGCCTTAACGAAGTTTCCTCCATCAGGCGTGACGCGGCTCGGGAGCTTGGTGTATTGCCTCCTCGCCATTCTTGGCAGGGGACGATGCAAGGCGTGCTTTCGGTGTCTGGTTGTGGGTTGTGTTGTTAGCCGGGTGTGCGTTTGTATCGTGGTAGCCATGGCGTTGTGGTGTGGAGTTGTAGCCTTCTTGGCGTTGTACCGGTCGTCTTTGGCCTTTCTTCTATGAAACCGATACACCTGCCAGGGTGTATCCTTGAAAAATTTATAGGATATGAAAATCATAGAAATAGAAAAAGCATAGGATTGAGATGTCATTACTAAGTTAAATTTCATAGGAAGATGAGTTGTGTTTGATTGTGTCAAAGAATTTTTTTCATGAGGTATGACATGATGTTTTATTCCTATAGAATTTGCACTAGCAGATTTTTATAGGATTAGTTCCTATGAATCAACCAACTAATGTAGAAAAAAATCCATAAGATCTAAATCCTACACAATTCCTATACGAATCAAAGAAATTGCAGATATACCTAATGGTATTAAATCCTACGAATCAAAGAAATTGCACATATGCCTTGGATAAGTCTATTTTTCCTCGTGGACACTGGCAACGCAAGGACAGAGAAATTGCAGACACATAATACAAATAAAATACAAACACATGAGCCAACCCATTATTAGTTGAATGAGGAAAAATAAGGGACAGAAAAACAAACCAGCAGACTCAATACCATTAGGTAAGGCACCAAGAGCTTCTATGTACAGATACATCAGCTCAACCTCACTCACATCAAGCAAATGTGACGTTTCAACCTCACTCTCACAAAGCCACAAGATTCACACATCAGAGTATCACACACAAGGAAAGCATCTAACTCATCTGCCTCTCTTTTTCTCCTCTTCTTTTTCTTGACGCCATTGCCATTGGAACTATGCAGTTCTACACGAAAAGATAATGGCTGGTTCGCCGGCGAAAATCACGCATCCACCATGGCTGCAATCGTTGCAAGACCCTAGAGCTTCAGCTTCACCATGGCGGGGTGACGGTGCGAGTCGACTAGGATGGACCATAGGACGTGTACATCTTCATCCTGGCAGGACTTGACATCCTTGTACAGGACCCGCATGCCCCTCCCTGCGCAGAAGCACCAAACACAACAATGTCAGTGCCTAACAATGGCACAAGAGAACAAAAGCACATTTTTGTCCCATTCATCGAAATGTGAGGTTTTTGGAACAACACCAAGAAGATTAGTCGAACGATCTTACGGTATTTCCGCGCGGAACGTGCGCGGACCATGAGCTTCCTCAGAGGGGAGAAGAGCGAGCGGAACCACCCCATGAGGAAGCCTTGATGAGAGCTTCAGGCTATGGCCTCATGGCATGGGGATGGTGGAAATGAGGGAGCAGAGGCTGCAAGCTAGGTATGTTATGTACGTAGCAAAAGGAGAAAATTTTAAAAAGCGTCGGTTAGAGAGGAAGTAACCATCAGGGTTTTTGCTTTTTGGCACGAGGTGAAGTTCAGTGCACTATACCCTTCTCCCTTCTTCTGCCACATTGTGCTTCCTTGCAACCCAATCATGCTGCTTTTCAGCCATCTGTTCTGGTATCTTGTCCCTTTTCACTCTTTACTCTTCCTACCGCCTTTTGAGAAGGCCATGTCTCTGGCCCCAAACCTAACCATAAAGAATAATGCAAAAAAGGTATGTGGGTAAGTACTGCCAATTCTGATATCCCCACGCCATATTTGAGACCATTTGGTGGGTTTTCATTTTTCCTTAATTTGTAGTTGCTTTCCACGGGCTCCTCTTTTTCAAAGACAAGTAACTAATGGATTCAGTTGACGAAAAATTGACATGTATGCAAGAAACAGCAGTTAAGAAACAATATCATATGCTATATTGCAATCCAGGTACTGCTATTAAAAGACTCCACTAACAACAGAGATCATGTTGTATTGTGATCCAAATTCATATACTAAAGGAAGGCTGCGAAGGGGGGTGCGGGGGGCGGCAGCCCCCCGCGGTACGGTACGGATCGTTGGCACCGCCTATATATACATCTTGTAAGCCGCCGGCTAGGGTTTATCAGATTATAAGATAACCCACGGCGTTTGTAAACACCTCCCGATATAGTGAAGTTTTGTTGGCTGGCGCCCGTGGTTTTTTCCCCTTCTGTGTTGGAAAGGGTTTTCCACGTTAAATCTTGTGTCCCCTGCGTGTGTTCTTGTTTCGTTCTTCGTTATTTGCTTGTCGCTTTTATAACAGATCATCCAAGCACTAGGACCTTGCAGTTTAGCGCATCGAGTTCATATGCTAGAAGGACCTGAAAAACTGAATGAATATGTGTACTGATATAGCAGAGGGACATTTAACCACAGATTTTGATGTAGATATGTAGCACATGGGCTTTCCTTTTTTCTAGAACAGAGCACATAAACTAATTCTGCTAATCTTGTACTGCAAGGTTTGCTTGAATACAAGAAAGTGATACATGGTTTTGGTATATCACGGTAGTTTGATATTCTTAGCTTTAAGTACAAGAACTATAATGAACATTTTGGGTGTTGCAGGACTTTTAGGACTTGTATATTATTGAGTATTAGTGTATCACAACTTTTAGGAGTGTCACACGTATCATCTACCATAATATACAAGTGACTTGAGATAAGAAGTTAAGAACACAGCACTTTTTTCATTAATAAGTAATTATGTGCCAAACTTAAACTAACATTGAGTTTTTCAATATATTATGACCAGTAGCCATACCTTTTCTTGGTTTTTTTATTTGCTGCTTGTAACGTATGCTACCTTTGTCAACATGTCCAGACCAACCTTGTCTAAGACTGGTTTTGCAAAGGGGAACATAAGATTGCTACTCAAAATATGACATGCTACAAGTCAATAATTACAAGAGTGGAGAATTAAATGAGAACATAGGAAGTGTGGGCAGGTTTTCATATTCATCGACCAGGATAGTGGATGTATAGAGAGAGCAAGGGGGCATTGTTTTCAGTGTGGGTATCTGTGTTGCCAGGTAACAGGAAATAAAAGAAGCCTATACTCTCCATACGAAATAAATTTGCATTGTCAGCACAATGTGGTAAACCTCTTAATGGTGTGGTACTCTTTTGAGTTGAAATTAACAGCATATATTGCACATACATTAGACGAAGCTTAGCAAGAAAATATTATGATCTGAACATAATCCATTATATAGACATCCAAATGGTATCCAAGACCCACTCATTATACTACAGGACCACAACAATACAGCATCCTCATGGCCTTATCCCCAACGAATCTTATTCTTAAGATTTACCATATAGCTTGTTTTCATATATTTGCTACAACTTATCTGTATTATATATCTTGCTATTTTTCTGCACATGAGCATACATAGCCTAGCCTAATTGGCCTGATGATCAACAGCGCAAATCCGGGCCCAGCCCATTTTTCAGTAAGCCAACTATTGTACTTTGATAAGTAAAGTTAATTGACTAATTTCAAACAACAAATGAATTGTCCCAGCGCAAATCCTTGAGTTCTCATTTACTTCCACTGGTTCGCTTCAGTCATATCACCTATAGGGCACTTCAGAAGATTCTGACTTGTACTACTGATAATGACATAGACCATGAGCGACGACAAAAAAAAAATCCCCCCCGGATCGCCACGCACGGGCGACTGCTCCCAGACCGAACCCTACGCCGCCACCTTCCCTCGCGCCGCCGCTGACGCCGGCGGTGGCGGCCACGCCCGGCCGACGAAGTCGGCGGGTGAAGGCGGCGCGCTCGGCGGGTCCCTGCCATGCGGAGGCGGGACGTCGGCGGGCGGCGCAGTGGCGCGAGCGGCGGCGGCGCCGGTGGTCCTCGGCGGCGCGTGGCGGAGGGGTCGGGTGAAGAGGAGAGAGAGAGATCCCGGCGAGGCGGGCGGAGGGAGGTCGTGGAGGTGCGGCGGCGTCGTGAGTGGCGTCCGAGAGCGGGGCGGGTGGCGGCGGCGCGAGGCCTCGTCAGGGAGCGCTCGGCGAGCAGAGGACCGCTGCCCCCATGGCCGGCGCTCCTCGGTGCGTCGCACCCGCGTCGGCGGCGGCCGGGCCGGGCCCGATCTGGGGGAGGGCGGGGAGGCCGGGAGGGACGTCTTGCCTGGAGCGGGCAGCGTCCGTGGAGGGCCACCCCAGCTCAAGCCGGAGGAGCGGGAGTGATGGCCGCAGTGCTTCATGCCGGCGGGTGTGAAGGCTGCGGTGCCTCGTCGGGATGGAGTTGGAGTTGGAGTCTTCGCCTTGCCTTGAGCCATGCGGTGGGTGTTTCGGAGTTCTGCGGTTTTTGCGACTTCATCGACGAGGGGCTGCGACGGCGGCGGTGCGAGGCCTCACGGACGGTATGCCCCAGTTCCGGAGGTGGGGGAGGCTTGCGATGACTCGGACGAAACTATTGGTAGTATGCAAGTCTGATATAACACCAATGAAACACCGTTCCACTAGTATTATATCGCTCAGAGTGGTACAAAGAAACATATGCGGGTCCAAGGCATGTCTATAGAATTACAACTCCGACTCTGTTACAGAAGATCAGCACAACCTCCTACTTTACAATGAGGTAAAACTGCAAATAAACTCCAGAAGAACGATGCGCAGTCTAAACCTATCACGAACTCTATTTGTAGAGTATTTACCTAGCTACAGAGGCTAAGAATAGATTCTAGCTAAATAGGAGCTAGGTGTAGGAAGCTAGTTCCTTTCTATTGCTAATCTAGGTTTTCTCCTTATTGGATGTGGTATCGGACTCTTCTGACAGGTTCTACCCCGTGAAGTAGTTGTTGACTCCTCGGCCTTCGTGTTGCACTGTAGATCCTCCTTCGGTGCCTCCATATCTAAGCAGGGGATTTAAGAGTGGGATGAGTACGAGCGTACTCAACAAGTTCATTATAGGAAAGAGGTGTTTAATGGACTAGCTACGGAATTAGACCAGAAAGTCTAATACCAATGCAGGTTTTCATAATCATTTCTTCAAAAGGTTGCTTTTATTCAAGAACTATGTCCGTCAGCCTTCATCGGTTTACTAGAACTTCATGGAGTTCCTTTCCATAGCGTTCGCAGTTCCAAAACCCGGAAGGGAGTGACGGTCACGGTTCATTACACTCTGCAGAGGTGTGTTGCTTTACCCATAAGAGATCTTAACCTTGGTGCCAACCGAGTCATGTTCTCGTCCACACTTCCTTTGGTGTGAGGCCCGTATAAGGTCCTAGTCAATCATGTTCCTCCGCTACCTCGAACACCCACCCTTTGTTGCAATCTCCGACCCTGGGTCCACGCCGGTTCACTTACACCAATTAAGGATGGGCCCCGACCACGACAACAATGCAGGGCTCTACCATACATTCCTACGCCGGCAGTTGCAACCCATCATAGACCACATTCCCGGGGGAACTTCTACGGGTTTCCCACCCTGCATCATGTCTCTCGAGATCAAGTGCATCCGGTAATGCGCATCCGTTGATGAACGAGAGGTGGAAACACTTTTGACTACTCCGTCCCACTCCAGATCTTATGGTTAACACGGGTATTACGGCACAAGAATCACTGGACGACATTTGTTGTTTAATCCTAGATGGATATAAACCCTTGCAATGGAACCTCCACCATATCAACACAATCCATGGTTCCATTGCCCACCACATAGTCATATTCATAGTTATGAAAATAGTTGTTTTGGTTTTTATGCAATAGTGATAATCATAGTACTTTGCAAGTAATTTGATAAAGATACTGAAATGGCATGAGCAAGCGATGAACTTGCCTTTCTTGACTGCAAGATTATGCAGACAAAGTCTTCGATACGCAATAACTCCAATTCTGAAATAGCATCATCGTCCGGTAAGGACGATGTTTAAAAGATTGCCAAGGATGCAATAATGCATAACTATGAGATGCAATCGTTCTAAACGTGACCTAACCCCGATGATTTAGGATTAGTGAGTTGTAGTGATTTGTTTGGTGTGTTGCACTTTTAGAGTGATTCCACAAACAAGGTTCTTATTAAGGTTTTGTTGTCTTAGAAGCATAAACAAGTGGTATAATGCATAATAATAATCATACACACTCAAGGAGTAGTAGTTGTATAATAAGTCAAGAGCAGTTGTCAATTTTAAGTCCTATAATGCAGGGTTGATGATTACTTATTATATAATTCAAAAGAATAACTTTTGAAAAACATACTTCTTAAATAATAAGAAGTATGACAATTAGGATTGAGGTGGTCTAGGTTTTACTATTGGTTCTATTAAGTAAGGAATAATTGGCTCCTAAATAGGATGGTGGATAAGTATCCAACACTAATAGGGTTTAGTGGAATATGGTTATGTAATGCTCAAGATTTGGCATGGTTGCTCCTAAGATTCATCACATTGATGTGATGCTAAGCATGGATATGTAAGGTTGATGTCTCTGAGGATTGGAACTAGGTTCTACATTTATTTAATCCTATTTGATCCTCTAGGTCTGATGAAGATGAACACATGGGATACTAATTTAGTAGTGATAGGGTTTCTACATTTTATGTGGACATGACAAGTATCTATGTTCTATATGGTTCTAAGATTTAAAAGAAAGTAGGATGATCACATAGTATAACCTAGGGTTTAGGTTTAGGACCAATTAGGGTTCATATGGATTTGTGAAGCTAGGGTTCCTAATGAATTAGGGTTTTAGAATCCCACATAAAATTATGAGGTTGTGTTCTTTATTCAATATGGAACTAGGGTTTCTTAATTACTTTATAATTATTAATTAATAACTTGTTTGCAAAGTTAAAGTTATTAATAACTTTGAAATAAAAATAATATTGGATTTGGCATTTTATTATTTTTAAAGATTTATAATAATTAGGGTAATTATTAATCAGGGTTTAAATCTCTCTAATAATGATTTAATAAGTTCCAAAAAAAGAAACTTAGTTTTAATGTTTTTTTATTTACCTTACTGGTTTTTATTTATTTTACAATCTTTTCCTAATTATTGAATTTTTAATTCAATTATGAATAAAAGAAATTGCTTAAATAATAAGTGTTAAATACTTAAATTTTTATTACAAATAAAAATTTCATATTATATTTTTATTGGATAGAGTTTTCTTTTCTAAGAATTTTGATATCTCATTTATATTTTTCTGACTTAAATTGAATTTTCTAAATTCATTTGAAGTTGCAGCAATATATGAATTTGAAATTAAACAAAAAGGAAATGCTAAAGCTACCCGGTTGGTTTACCAACATAGTCACTGACTGGTGGGGTTAGACTACGTCATCAGCCACGGTGGCACGACGTGGCAACCATGGCCTTCACCGGCGGGCAGTGGCGATGGTCGCCGGCGATACGGTGCTTCCCCGGGCAAACTACCTATACCACAAGACTTATCGTGTCGGGGCAAACATGCTGGTACCAACGCCGCCCCGAATTGGTCGCCGGAGCAAGCTCGACGGCGAGGCCGAGCGGCGGCGCTCGCAGGCTATCGACGCGGGCATGATTGAGGGCGTAATCGAGCGGGTTAGGAGGTGCTTGAGCACCGGTGACTCACCCTGAGCACGATGAGCATGATGGCTGATGGCGTGTAACACACACGTTCGTTGGGAACCCCAAGAGGAAGGTATGATGCACACAGTAGCAAGTTTTCCCTCAGAAAGAAACCAAGGTTTATCGAACCAGGAGGAGCCAAGAAGCACGTTGAAGGTTGTTGGTGGCGGGATGTAGTGCGGCGCAACACCAGGGATTCCGGCGCCAACGTGGAACCCGCACAACACAACCAAAGTACTTTGCCCCAATGAAACAGTGAGGTTGTCAATCTCACCGGCTTGCTGTAACAAAGGATTAACCGTATTGTGTGGAAGATGATTGTTTGCAGAAAACAAGAAACAAGTATTGCAGTAGATTGTATGCGATGTAAAGAATAGGACCGGTCCACAGTTCACTAGAGGTGTCTCTCCCATAAGATAAATAGCATGTTGGGTGAACAAATTACAGTCGGGCAATTGACAAATAGAGAGGGCATAACAATGCACATACATGTCATGATAAATATAGTGAGATTTAATTGGGCATTACGACAAAGTACATAGACCGCTATCCAGCATGCATCTATGCCTAAAAAGTCCACCTTCAAGTTATCATCCGAACCCCTTCCAGTATTAAGTTGCAAAACAACAGACAATTGCATTAAGTATGGTGCGTAATGTAATCAATAACTACATCCTCGGACATAGCATCAATGTTTTATCCCTAGTGGCAACAAGACATCCACAACCTTAGAACTGTCACTGTCCCAGATTTAATGGAGGCATGAACCCACTATCGAGCATAAATACTCCCTCTTGGAGTTAAGAGCAAAAACTTGGCCAGAGCCTCTACTAATAACGGAGAGCATGCAAGATCATAAACAACACATAGGTAATAGATTGATAATTAACATAACATAGTATTCTCTATCCATCGGATCCCGACAAACACAACATATAGTATTACAGATAGATGATCTTGATCATGTTAGGCAGCTCACAAGATCCAACAATGAAGCACAATGAGGAGAAGACAACCATCTAGCTACTGCTATGGACCCATAGTCCAGGGGTGAACTACTCACTCATCACTCCGAGGCGACCATGGCGGTGTAGAGTCCTCCGGAGATGAATCCTCTCCCGGCAGGGTGCCGGAGGAGATCTCCGAATCCCCGAGATGGGATTGGCGGCGGCGGCGTCTCGAGGTTTTCCGTATCGTGGCTCTCTGACCGGGGGTTTCGCGACCGAGGCTATTTGTAGGCGGAAGGGCGGGTAAGAGGCGGCACGAGGGCCCACACCATAGGTCGGCGCGGCCAGGGCCTGGCCGCGCTCTGGTGTCGCCACCTCGTGGCCCCACTTCGACTCTCCTTCGGTCTTCGGAAGCTTCGTGGCAAAATAGGACCCCGGGCGTTGATTTCGTCCACCGAGAATATTTCGTTACTAGGATTTCTGAAACCAAAAACAGCAGAAAAAGAATGGCTCTTCGGCATCTTGTTAATAGGTTAGTTCCGAAAATGCACGAATATGACATAAAGTGTGCATAAAACATGTAGATATCATCAATAATGTGGCATGGAACATAAGAAATTATCGATACGTCGGAGACGTATCAGCATCCCCAAGCTTAGTTCTGCTCGTCCCGAGCAGGTAAAACGATAACAAAGATAATTTCTGAAGTGACATGCCATCATAACCTTGATCATACTATTTGTAAACATATGTAATGAATGCAGCGATCAAAACAATGGTAATGACATGAGTAAACAAGTGAATCATAAAGCAAAGACTTTTCATGAATAGTACTTCAAACAAGCATCAATAAGTCTTGCATAAGAGTTAACTCATAAAGCAATAAATCAAAGTAAAGGTATTGAAGCAACACAAAGGAAGATTAAGTTTCAGCGGTTGCTTTCAACTTATAACATGTATATCTCATGGATAATTGTCAACATAGAGTAATATAACAAGTGCAATATGCAAGTATGTAGGAATCAATGCACAGTTCACACAAGTGTTTGCTTCTTGAGGTGGAGAGAGATAGGTGAACTGACTCAACATAAAAGTAAAAGAATGGTCCTTCAAAGAGGAAAGCATCGATTGCTATATTTGTGCTAGAGCTTTTATTTTGAAAACATGAAACAATTTTGTCAACGGTAGTAATAAAGCATATGAGTTATGTAAATTATATCTTACAAGTTGCAAGCCTCATGCATAGTATACTAATAGTGCCCGCACCTTGTCCTAATTAGCTTGGACTACCGGATCATCGCAATACACATGTTTTAACCAAGTGTCACAATGGGGTACCTCCATGCCGCATGTACAAAGGTCTAAGGAGAAAGCTCGCATTTTGGATTTCGCTTTTGATTATTCTCAACTTAGACATCCATACCGGGACAACATGGACAACAGATAATGGACTCTTTAATGCATAAGCATGTAGCAACAATTATTATTCTCATATGAGATTGAGGATATATGTCCAAAATGAAACTTCCACCATGAATCATTGCTTTAGTTAGCGGCCCAATGTTCTTCTCTAACAATATGCATGCTCCAACCATTAAGGTGGTAGATCTCTCTTACTTCAGACGGACATGCATAGCAACTCACATGATATTCAACAAAGAATAGTTGATGGCGTCCCGTAAACATGGTTATCGCACAACAAGCAACTTAATAAGAGATAAAGTGCATAAGTACATATTCAATACCACACTAGTTTTTAAGCTATTTGTCCCATGAGCTATATATTGTAAAGGCGAATGATGGAATTTTAAAGGTAGCACTCAAGCAATTTACTTTGGAATGGCAGAGAAATACCATGTAGTAGGTAGGTATGGTGGACACAAATGGCATAGTGGTTGGCTCAAGGATTTTGGATGCATGAGAAGTATTCCCTCTCGATACAAGGTTTAGGCTAGCAAGGTTATTTGAAACAAACACAAGGATGAACGGTGCAGCAAAACTCACATAAAAGACATATTGTAAACATTATAAGACTCTACACCGTCTTCCTTGTTGTTCAAAACTCAATACTAGATATTATCTAGACTTTAGAGAAACCAAATATGCAAACCAAATTAGCAAGCTCTAAGTGTTTCTTCATTAATGGGTGCAAAGTATATGATGCAAGAGCTTAAACATGAGCACAACAATTGCCAAGTATCAAATTATCCAAGACATTTAAGAATTACTACATGTAGCATTTTCCAATTCCAACCATATAACAATTTAACGAAGAAGAAACTTCGCCAAGAATACTATGAGTAAAGCCTAAGGACATACTTGTCCATATGCTACAGCGGAGCGTGTCTCTCTCCCATACAGTGAATGCTAGGATCCATTTTATTCAAACAAAACAAAAACAAAAACAAACCGACGCTCCAAGCAAAGCACATAAGATGTGACCGAATAAAAATATAGTTTCAGGGGAGGAACCCGATGATGTTGTCGATGAAGAAGGGGATGCCTTGGGCATCCCCAAGCTTAGACGCTGAGTCTTCTTAGAATATGCAGGGGTGAACCACGGGGCATCCCCAAGCTTAGAGCTTTCACTCCTCTTGATCATAGTATATCATACTCCCTCTTGACCCTTGAAAACTTCCTCCACACCAAACTCGAAACAACTCATTAGAGGGTTAGTGCACAATAAAAATTAACATGTTCAGAGGTGACATAATCATTCTTAACACTTCTGGACATTGCATAAAGCTAGTGGACATTAATGGATCAAAGAAATTCATCCAACATAGCAAAAGAGGCAATGCGAAATAAAAGGCAGAATCTGTCAAAACAGAACAGTTCGTAAAGACGAATTTTAAAGTGGCACCATACTTGCTCAAATGAAAATGCCCAAATTTAATGAAAGTTGCGTACATATCTGAGGATCACGCACGTAAATTGGCATATTTTTCTGAGCTACCTACAGAGAGGCAGGTCGAAATTCGTGACAGCAAAGAAATCTGAATCGCAGTAATCCAAATCTAGTATGAACCTTACTATCAAAGACTTTACTTGGCACAACAAAATGATAAGGAGAGGTTGCTACAGCAGTAAACAACTTCCAAGACTCAAATATAAAACAAAGTACTGTAGTAAAATCATGGGTTGTCTCCCATAAGCGCTTTTCTTTAACGCCTTTCAGCTAGGCGCAGAAAGTGTGAATCAAGTATTATCAAGAGATGATGCATCAACATCATAATTTGCTCTAATAATAGAATCATAAGGTAACTTCATTCTTTTTCTAGGGAAGTGTTCCATACCTTTCTTGAGAGGAAATTGATATTTAATATTACCTTCCTTCATATCAATAGTAGCACCAACGGTTCGAAGAAAAGGTCTTCCCAATATAATGGGACAAGATGCATTGCATTCAATATCCAAGACAACAAAATCAACGGGGACAAGGTTATTGTTAACCATAATATGAACATTATCAACTCTCCCCAAAGGTTTCTTTTTAGCATTATCAGCAAGATTAACATCCAAATAACAGTTTTTCAATGGTGGCAAGTCAAGCATATCATAGACTTTCTTAGGCATAACAGAAATACTTGCACCAAGGTCACATAAAGCATTACAATCAAAATCATTGACCCTCATCTTAATGACGGGCTCCCAACCATCTTCTAACTTCCTAGGAATAGAAGTTTCAAGTTTTAGTTTCTCTTCTCTAGCTTTTATGAGAGCATTTGTAATATGTTTTGTGAAAGCCAAGTTTAGCACTAGCATTGGGACTCTTAGCAAGTTTTTGTAAGAACTTTATAACTTCAGAGATGTGACAATCATCAAAATCTAAATCATTATGAGCCACAGCAATGGGATCATTGTCCCCAATGTTGGAAAAAATTTCAGCAGTTTTATCACAAGCAGTTTCAGCAGTTTTAGCAATTTCAGGCAGTTTTGTACGCTTTGCACTAGGAGTAGAAACATTGCCAACACCAATTATTTTACCATTAATAGTAGGAGGTGCAGCAACATGTGGAGCATTAGCATTACTAGTGGTGGTAATAGTCCAAACTTTAGCTACATTATTCTCTTTAGCTAGTTTTTCATTTTCTTCTCTATCCCACCTAGCACGCAATTCAGCCATTAATCTTATATTCTCATTAATTCTAACTTGGATGGCATTTGCTGTAGTAACAATTTTATTTTCAATATCCATATTAGGCATAACTTTTGACTTCAAAAGATCAACATCAGAGGCAAGTCTATCAATTCTAGAAGCAAGAATATCAATTTTATCAAGCTTTTCCTCAACAGATTTGTTAAAAGCAGTTTGTGTACTAATAAATTCTTTAAGCATGGCTTCAAGACCAGGGGGTACACTCCTATTATTATTGTAAGAATTCCCATAAGAATTAGCATAACCGTTACCATTATTATAAGGATATGGCCTATAGTTATTACTAGAATTGTTCCGATAAGCATTGTTGTTGAAATTATTATTTTTAATGAAGTTTACATCAACATGTTCTTCTTGGGCAACCAATGAAGCTAACGGAACATTATTAGGATCAACATTAGTCCTATCATTCACAAGCATAGACATAATAGCATCAATCTTATCACTCAAGAAAGAGGATTCTTCAACAGAATTTACCTTCTGTTATCACCAGATTTTGGCCAAATCAGGAGATGGGCCGTAAGTGAAGATGGGCTTTGAAGATTACACGTGGAGCGTCTTTGAAGCGGCCTTGCGCTAAGAGTTTGGGCTAGATTGCCCGTGTATCTGTAACATAGTAGATCGCATCTTGTTTAGAATTAACAGATAGAGTTTAGCCCGTGCACGGTTAGTGCACGCCTCAATTAGAAAGTCCCTGGGACTATAAATATGTATCTAGGGTTATCGAGAAAGGAGGACAATCATCGTTCAAACAAACACAAATCAGCGCATCGCCACCCCTTCCTTCAAGGGTTTCTTCCGGGTAAGCATCATGCTGCCTAGATCGCATCTCGCGATCTAGGCGATACGTTTATTCGTCTACCTTGTGCTACTCGTGCTGAAGCGTTGTTGATGGCGAGTAGCACTACTTATCTTTAGGTGTTTAGGGGCTTGCATTGATGCTTTCTCGTGCATATCTGCTTGGCCGTCCCTCGATTTAGCTGCCCTTACACCTATCTGGGTGTGGCAGCAGCATCTGCTTGTTCGTTTAGTAGATCCAATCCGTTATAGTTGCTCCTTGTTCTACAAGGATTAGTTTAATATCTGCATGATTAGGCCTTATGCTGGGGTCGGACGATCCGGTAGTGCGTTAGGTGTTGTTTACCGTTCCTAAGGGATGTTCCGGAATTAACGTAATGTTGGTTTTAGGCCTCTTGTAGGGGTAGTTTTCATCATCTTTCGTATCTGCTAGGCCCGACTACGCGTAGGACGTTCCGGTTATGCGGTGAAAACCCTAAATCGTAGATTGGTTTAGCTTTGTTTTGATCAAGCAGGATCCCCATGCCATTGCAAATCCAACATGAACCATGGGGCGATCGGCTCTTTGAGCCGATCCACAGGGCAACCTGAGAGCCGATAGGCTCGTATTTAATGTTTACGTGTCTACCATGCAGGAACAATCGAAGCAATCTAACACCTTCCGATCGGGTCTAGGTCGTGGCACGCCCTAGCAACCGCCAGACGTGGTGGAAGATTTGCGGGACGACGCGAGGTGCCGGGTCCACTAAGCGGCCTTGGGAGCCTCCCGGCTCTTCGTGTTGCTTAACCATTGCCCGCCGGTGGGTTTTGGCAGGTAACACATTCCGGCACGCCCGGCGGGACATCTTCTGCAACATCCACGTCAACACCGACACCCGAGATGGCAGAGGAACAGATCAAATACGAGGATCTCCCTGCGGAGCACAAGAAGAAATACGATGAGCTGAAGGCCATCTGTGAAGCCGAACTCATCGGCTCGTTTGAGGAAACCCGGTCGCACGGCATCAGATTTAAAGGATTCACTCCCCAAGGCGTACTCGAGGGTTTGGATCTGTCTCTCCCTTCGGAGGAATGCACCAGAGCCCTGCGACAGGAAATCAACTACGTTGTGGCTCATTCGCTACATCGGCATTCTGAGAGCCTGCTGAATACTTTGGAGCGCGTCGCGCTTCATGTGGTGCAAGAAATCATGAAGCATCAGTACTCCCCCTCAGGACCTGTTCTAGGAACGCACCAGGGAGAGATGCAACTCCATACCAGGCCACCATTGCCGTACGCGATGGCAGCTCCAAAGCAACAAGGTTCACCGCATACGTTGTCTACAAGGTTGGAGGTGATCCCGGCGACTACCAGTTCTTATATGAGCGCCCAAGGAGATCCCACACGGATACGTGTGCACATACGTGCCGGACTGCAACAACTGGACGCAAGCGGTCCAAACTTCGGCAGGAGGAATTGCCGGAGCAGGAGCAATTGTTACGGCAGGAGGGACGGCTGGAACAGCAGGGAGTCTGGGAGCAGACGCTGAGAAACAGGCGTGGCTAGCTAAATATGCCACTGCACCAAGCCATGAAAGCTCAGCTGCTACAGCCTCCACCGTGGATCAGATCAGTGCCGTTCTGAGAGATCAGTTCGGCATCCTGCCGAAGAAGAAAATAATCGGCTATTCCAAGCCGTATCCCAATGAGTTCGACCTAATCCCGCTGCCACCTAAATATCGGCTCCCTGACTTCACAAAATTCAGTGGATCAGAAGGCTCTAGCTCCATCGAGCACGTAAGCCGATACTTGGCCCAGCTGGGCATGGTTTCAGCATCGGACCAGCTACGTGTGAGGTTCTTTGCGCAATCTCTCACGGGTCCGGCTTTTGGATGGTACACCTCGCTGCAGCCAAATTCAGTTCGATCATGGAAGCAGCTGGAAGAGCAGTTCCACACACAATACCATTCGAAGCTATTGAAATGGCATTGCCGAAGCGACCGGTTCGGCAAAGGCGAGGAGAGACGGTGTCCGAATACATCCAACGTTTCAGAATGTCAAGAACCGATGTTATTCGGTTCACTTATCTGAGAAAGAAGCAGTCGAGCTGGCCGTGGCAGGCCTCGCAGCGCCATTCAAAGATCTGACGTTCCTGTGGAGTACAATTCGCGGGCGCACATGGTCCAGAGGCTGACCTCATATGAGCAGCGCCACCCGAACTATACCAAGACAAGTACAAGCGCACAATAAGCCCGGTCGGTGCTGATGAGGATGAAGACTCTACGGAAGACCAGGAAGTCGCGGTAGCTGAATGGGCTTGGACAGCAGTGCCCGTGTCCTGTAAATGGGTAAATCCACCAGGGCCTCCAAGAGGGTTTGACTTCGATGTGAGCAAAGCTGAACAGATTTTCGATCTACTGCTGAAAGAGAAACAGTTGAAGCTACCCGAAGGCCACAAGGTCCCTACGTCGCAAGAGATGAACGGTAGGCCATACTGCATGTGGCATCACACGTTTACTCACACCACCAACGACTGCAAAGTGTTGCGCGCACAGATTCAGATGGCGATAGAATCAGGCCGATTAACTTTCGGACAGTTTGCCATGAAGGTTGACACACGTCCGTTTCCTGGTGTCAACATGGTGGACCTCAGCCACCCCATAAGAGATCCAGGTTTCTCCTTTGATGTCAACATGGCAGGGCTTGCAAGCCGCCATGGCAAAGATAAGGCAGAGAGCAGCCAATCCCGTGGCAAGGATAAAGAGGAGGCCGATCCACGCGACCGGCCCCAAGATGATGATAGACGGTACCTGACCGAGGAGGAGGTGAGAAGCATACGGTATCAACGCCCACTCTCCGCACATCTCCTCAACAAATATGAGCAGCAGTATGACCGACATCGGCGCTACGACGTAGATGATGAGAGATATCGTCGGTCTGATGCAGAGGACAGGAGGTACCGTCGGCATGATAGAAACAACGACGGGTACGATCGTCACGCTAGAGGGAGGTCAAGGAGCAGGATGACATGGATAGGCACGGACTGTCCTTTCTTCAAACATTGCTGGGACTCGGGAATGAGCCGATTGCCAACAATCGAGAACTGCCGAATGCAAACAGCAAGGAAGAGGCGAACGAAGTTTCAGTGTTCGAGCGTAGGACCTCTCCCACCTCGGAATAAACGAGCTGAGTCGTCTCAAGAAGAAGACTTCGAGGAGTCGGATGGAGAAGAAGATAGGTATCACCGACCAAGGTGGTGCCACGATGGACTCAGCCATTCTCGAAGCATAGGGTGCGGCTGCGAAACCTGGAAGAAGCCGAGGCACAGTACCTGTACACGTTGAGGAAGGCACGGCCCGATCTGGCCGTAAAATACAGCAAACATTGGAGACAAAGGCGCGCCCTACCAAGAAAGTGTGGCGCCCTAAACAGACAAAAGCCGATGCAGAGGCATCGGCTGATACAAACATGGTGTCCATAATCCGGACAGAGTAGCAACGTCCAAGACAATGGACGTACGTGGCGAGGCCGATCCCTGCGATCGGCCCCAAAAAATGGAAAGCAAAGGTCTCATCTCAAGCATGTCACGTAGCTACAGCGGAAATCCAAGAAGTTGCAAACCAGCGTCAAGCATTGCAATGGAAAAGGAGGCCGATTCTAGCAATCGGCCAAAATCATCCTCAACATACGTTTGTGTTCAGCATTGATCCAACAGATGCCTGAAGAGCCGATACCATCAATTATTTGACAGAATCGGCTCGGGGGGCACATAGACGGATAGAACACAAGGATACGAAGTTTGAAGTGGCTGTCAAATGCCCGGCAGTTCAAGATATATTCTCTGATAAAGTATGGGGGCCGATACATGAGTAAATCGGCCGTAAAAAATTGAAATTTTTTAAACACAGCCGATGCGCAGACATCGACTTAAGGATAAAAAGCCGATGCATGGTCATCGACTCAAGAGGCTCAGCGGTGCCAGCAGAAGCGTCAGTTTTGGTGACCAGAATTGCCTTTTTCTCATTGAAGACGCTAATGTTTGTCCGCAATATCAACTGGAGCAAGTCTGAGGGATCACAACCCTGACCAACGACAAGATCAGCATAAACATGCAAGTCAGGTTAAGGATGAGCCCAACGAAGGGAGCGTATCTCTTCTAGGACCACGAGGATAGCCGATGATGAAACAATCGGCTGTGGCATTTCTGCCTGAAGCTTGGCCAAGGTGGCGATTTGGTAGCTGTCACTTTCAGAGGTTGTTACTTCCAGAGTTTTGGAGGGCATCAGGAATTCAAAACATCCTCACCGGAAGTTGCATCAGCCTGCCAAAGATGATGAGCCGATCTGATCAGCAAGGCGCAGGAATTGATCTGAAGAAGCTCGGGGGGCAGCTCACCCTAAGGTTCTCTGCTCTTGAGAGCCGGTTCTGTTGGAATCGGCTGACTATGCGCTACAGCTTGGAAGCCGATGATGGCCGATTTGGTCAGACCAACTCTGTTCTCGCCTTGATTGAGGCTCGGGGGGCAGCTCGCCCTTAAGGTTTCTTGTTCTGCGGAGCCGATTTTGTTGGAATCGGCTGGCTCTGCATCACAGCTTGTTTGAGAGGTGGTGAATTATTGCAGAAGGGAACTGCCGGAGCTGGTTCAGAGGAATTTGAAGAGGGAGCCATGATCATTGATGGGCTCTGGACCAGCTGTTGCTGTAAAGAAATAGAGCATCACAAGGACAGTTGGGGGCGAATGGTGCCTGTTTTGCAAAAATGTCAGCTTCAGCATTTCGAGTTGATCCAGCGACAGTCCTAGGGCTTTCCTGAAGGCAAAGAGGATCTGGAAGGGAAGGATGCGGCAGAAGAATGTCTGAAATTTAAAGTTAATAAGGAGACTGGACATTATTTCAGGAGTTTTGCCGCTGAGTCTAACATTCCATTCAGTTGGATCTGCATTTCCAAGATCTGGGGTTTGCACGGTTGTGGCTTGGCCCTGTTTGACCAGGAGTTTGGGGGTCCGGACGGATCTATCTCGAAATTTATCGTGAGAGACCGATGCGTTGCCATCGGCTCATTGAGCATTGGTCAAAGTTCACAATCGGCAAAGTCAGGATGAGGAAAAATCGGCTAAAACAACATAAAGGAAATCGGCAAGATCGAAGGAAGTTCTTCATCGCACAGGGAATTTTCCATTGATACTAAGATTTCTTACAAAGAGGAGCCGGTGGCTCAACAAAAAGGGAACAGATTGCTACTGCTAATCTTATGCTAGTAGATCCCTACTCTAAAAGCCGTTGCTGTCCTCGTCATCGCTGCCGTAGCCGCCGTCGGTGCTGCTGCTGGCGGGCTCTTCGTTGCTGCTACTGTAACCTTCAGCGGAGGCTTCTTCCTCGTCATCATCATCGTCCTCATCTGACCAAGCCCAGCCACGGATGCGCTTTGGCGGCGGTTCGTCGGAGGAGGTGTCGTCCTCCTGTCCCTTCTTCGTGTCGGAGGAGACGTCTTCGTCTTCGTCGTTCTCTTCTTCTTTTTTGGTGATGGAAGTGAATTTACCCCGGAAGGGAGGGTCGTCGTCGTCATTCTCCACCGCCAGTTCTCCGTCAATCAGGAATCGGAGGTCATCCTCCCGTCGGTCGTGGGCATGGCGCCATCGACCAAACGAGGTCCTCGGGTCGGCCCTCTGGCACGTAATCGAAGTTCCACTCCTCATCCCAATGCTTGGGAACGCGCCTATGTATGCTTCCGATTGGTCGTGCAGGATTGACTCGCTCGACGAGAGGAGGAGAGAAGCAGAAGAGGAAGAAGAGGCGACATGGCCATGGAAAGGAGAGGGTTTTTTGGCCGCCGGCTAGTTTGGAGCAGGGGGATGAAGAGGTGAACTGTTCGGTGCTATAAGTAAAAGGAGATATACTGAAGATTTAATGCTCGAACAGTTTTCGAGGATGTGGTGCCAAAACTGGCAAATCGTGCAGAGAAGTTGAGAAGGCAAGTCATCATGATGAAAGACTCTGCGACGGTTCTGATCTGCCATGGCATGACCCTTCGAAGAAAAACAGATGGTTTTGAAATTATCATTACCAAAACCAGGGGGGCATGTGTTATCACCAGATTTTGGCCAAATCAGGAGATGGGCCGTAAGTGAAGATGGGCTTTGAAGATTACACGTGGAGCGTCTTTGAAGCGGCCTTGCGCTAAGAGTTTGGGCTAGATTGCCCGTGTATCTGTAACATAAGTAGATCGCATCGTGTTTAGAATTAACAGATAGAGTTTAGCCCGTGCACGGTTAGTGCACGCCTCAATTAGAAAGTCCCCAGGACTATAAATATGTATCTAGGGTTATCGAGAAAAGGAGGACAATCATCGTTCAAACAAACACAAATCAGGCGCATCGCCACCCCTTCCTTCAAGGGTTTCTTCCGGAAGCATCATGCTGCCTAGATCGCATCTCGCGATCTAGGCAGCACGTTTATTCGTCTACCTTGTGCTACTCGTGCTGAAGCGTTGTTGATGGCGAGTAGCACTACTTATCTTTAGGTGTTTAGGGGCTTGCATTGATGCTTTCTCGTGCATATCTGCTTGGCAATGCCGTCCCTCGACACCTAGCTGCCCTTACACCTATCGGGTGTAAGGCAGCATCTTGCTTGTTCGTTACTCGTAGATCCAATCCGTTATAGTTGCTCCTTGTTCTACAAGGATTAGTTTAATATATGCATGATTAGGCCTTATGCTGGGGTCGGACGATCCGGTAGTGCGTTAGGTGTTGTTTACCGTTCTGCAAGGGATGTTCCGAATTAACGTAATGTTGGTTTTTAGGCCTCTTGTAGGGGTAGTTTTCATCATCTTTCGTATCTGCTAGGCCCGACTACGCGTAGGACGTTCCGGTTATGCGGTGAAAACCCTAAACTGTCGTAGATTGGTTTAGCTTTGTTTTGATCAAGCGATCCCCATGCCATTGCAAATCCAACATGAACCATGGGGCGATCGGCTCTTTGAGCCGATCCACAGGGGAGAGCCGATAGGGCTCGTATTTAATGTTTACGTGTCTACCATGCATGAACAATCGAAGCAATCTAACACCTTCCTGATCGGGTCTAGGTCGGTGGCACGCCTAGCAACCGCCAGGATGTGGCTGGAAGATTTGTGGGACGACGCGAGGTGCCAGGGTCCACTAAGCGGCCTTGGGAGCCTCCCGGCTCTTCGTGTTGCTTAACCATTGCCCGCCGGTGGGTTTTGGCAGGTAACACCTTCTTACCTTGTGGAGCTCTTTCCGTGTGCCATTCAGAGTAATTAATCATCATATTATCAAGGAGCTTTGTAGCCGCCCCAAAGTGATGGACATAAAGGTACCTCCAGCAGCTGAATCCAATAAATTCCGCGAAGAAAAATTTAGTCCTGCATAGAAGGTTTGGATGATCATCCAAGTAGTCAGTCCGTGGGTTGGGCAATTTTTAACCAAAGATTTCATTCTTTCCCAAGCTTGAGCAACATGTTCATTATCCAATTGTTTAAAATTCATTATGCTACTTCTCAAAGATATAATTTTAGCAGGGGTATAATATCTACCAATAAAAGCATCCTTGCATTTAGTCCATGAATCAATACTATTCTTAGGCAGAGATAGCAACCAATCTTTAGCTCTTCCTCTTAATGAGAAAGGAAACAATTTCAATTTAATAATATCACCATCTATATCCTTATACTTTTGCATTTCACAGAGTTCAACAAAATTATTAAGATGGGCAGCAGCATCATCAGAACTAACACCAGAAAATTGCTCTCGCATAACAAGATTCAGTAAAGCAGGTTTAATTTCAAAGAATTCTGCTGTAGTAGCAGGTGGAGCAATAGGTGTGCATAGGAAATCATTATTATTAGTGGTTGTGAAGTCACACAACTTAGTGTTTTCAGGGGTGTTCATTTTAGCAGTAGTAAATAAAGCAAACTAGATAAAGTAAATGCAAGTAACTAATTTTTTGTGTGTTTTTGATATAGAGTGCAAGACAGTAAATAAAGTAAAGCTAGCAACTAACTTTTTTGTGTTTTAATATAATGCAGCAAACAAAGTAGTAAATAAAATAAAGCAAGACAAAAACAAAGTAAAGAGATTGGGAAGTGGAGACTCCCCTTGCAGCGTGTCTTGATCTCCCCGGCAACGGCGCCAGAAAAAGAGCTTGATGGCGTGTAACACACGTTCGTTGGGAACCCCAAGAGGAAGGTATGATGCACACAGTAGCAAGTTTTCCCTCAGAAAGAAACCAAGGTTTATCGAACCAGGAGGAGGAGCCAAGCACGTTGAAGGTTGTTGGTGGCGGGATGTAGTGCGGCGCAACACCGGGATTCCGGCGCCAACGTGGAACCTGCACAACACAACCAAAGTACTTTGCCCCAACGAAAGGTGAGGTTGTCAATCTCACCGGCTGTAACAAAGGATTAACCGTATTGTGTGGAAGATGATTGTTTGCAGAAAACAGTAAAACAAGTATTGCAGTAGATTGTATGCGATGTAAAGAATAGGACCGGGTCCACAGTTCACTAGAGGTGTCTCTCCCATAAGATAAATAGCATGTTGGGTGAACAAATTACAGTCGGGCAATTGACAAATAGAGAGGGCACCGCAATGCACATACATGTCATGATAAATATAGTGAGATTTAATTGGGCATTACGACAAAGTACATAGACCGCTATCCAGCATGCATCTATGCCTAAAAAGTCCACCTTCAGGTTATCATCCGAACCCCTTCCAGTATTAAGTTGCAAAACAAGAGACAATTGCATTAAGTATGGTGCGTAATGTAATCAATAACTACATCCTCGGACATAGCATCAATGTTTTATCCCTAGTGGCAACAAACACATCCACAACCTTAGAACTTTCTGTCACTATCCCAGATTTAATGGAGGCATGAACCCACTATCGAGCATAAATACTCCCTCTTGGAGTTAAGAGCAAAAACTTGGCCAGAGCCTCTACTAATAACGGAGAGCATGCAAGATCATAAACAACACATAGGTAATAGATTGATAATTAACATAACATAGTATTCTCTATCCATCGGATCCCGACAAACACAACATATAGTATTACAGATAGATGATCTTGATCATGTTAGGCAGCTCACAAGATCCAACAATGAAGCACAATGAGGAGAAGACAACCATCTAGCTACTATGGACCCATAGTCCAGGGGTGAACTACTCACTCATCACTCCGGAGGCGACCATGGCGGTGTAGAGTCCTCGGGAGATGAATCCCCTCTCCGGCGGGGTGCGGAGGAGATCTCGAATCCCCGAGATGGGATTGGCGGCGTCTCGGTAAGGTTTTCCGTATCGTGGCTCTCGGTCGGGGGTTTCGCGACGGAGGCTATTTGTAGGCGGAAGGGCAGGTAAGAGGCGGCACGAGGGCCCACACCATAGGTCGGCGCGGCGGGCCGGCCGCGCCGCCCGGTGTGTCGCCACCTCGTGGCCCCACTTCGACTCTCTTCGATCTTGGAAGCTTCGTGGCAAAATAGGACCCGGGCGTTGATTTCGTCCAATTCCGAGAATATTTCGTTACTAGGATTTCTGAAACCAAAAACAGCAGAAAACAAGACCGGCTCTTCGGCATCTTGTTAATAGGTTAGTTCCAAAATGCACGAATATGACATAAAGTGTGCATAAAACATGTAGATATCATCAATAATGTGGCATGGAACATAAGAAATTATCGATACGTCGGAGACGTATCAATGGCGAGACCAGAGGTGGTCGGGTTCACCGGAATCGGCATCTCCGGCCGTCGGAAGATGAGGTCGACGGCGAGGCTGCTCGCCCCGGCTCGATTCCTCTTGCAGGTAGAGCAAGTCGAGGACGGCGATGCTGATGGTGGCCACGGCGAAGCTCGGGGAGGTCCCTACCGGCGGCGATGGTCGGAGTCCGGCTCAGCTAGGGTTTCGGTATGGGGAAAATGAGACGAGGAGGAAGAAACCCGGAGCTGCTGTTCGTGCTGGAGCTTTTATAGGGCGTCGAAGAGTGCCTCGTCACGACGCCGATCACTGGGAGGTCGCCAGCGAGAGAGGAGGCCGAGCACGGCGTCGTGCTGTCCAGCATGCGAGGAGAGGATGAGGACGACGTCTCTCCTCTGATATTTTGGCGAAGGGGTATTTTGGGCTGGGCCAGGCCGTGGTGTTGGGCTGCTTGGCAGGCTGCTGCTGGGCTGCTCGGGTGGGTTGGTGCTGGGCTGCCGTGGCCTGCCCAGGTAAGCACCCCACTCTCTCTTTTTCTTTTCTATTCTTTTATTTAGTGTTTTTAATTCTATTTGAATTCAGGTTTGAATTCATATTTTAATTCTTTTCTATTTTGCAGGTGTCTTAATTCTGATAATTCAATGAAGATGTAATGACTATTTCACCACTATTTCATTTGAAACAATTATTTTGTATTAGACTATATTGTATGTTAGTGACTTATTCCATATAGCAATTAGACATGAATTATATTTTCACTTTGATTTCCTTTTTATTATGAGTTCAATTTAATTTAGAAATATAAGAGTTGATACTTTCTTCTCAAGGTATTTCTGAAGTTGTTGTTATGTCTTAGTTCCTATTTGAGGAATTAATCACTTGCATATAATTTTATGTGAGCACTTGCTTGTTAGGGTCTTGTAGGTTTTATTATAACCCTATTTCAAAGGTGGCACTAGGATTATATTTAATAACACCTTGAATTACCTAGAGTAGACATTACTCTCATCATGGTTTGGTCTGGGTTATAATGATAAGTGGTTGATCACCACTTATGGGTTTTAATTAGAAATATAGCACAAGGTTTTCTTATGTTCATGAATTGAAGCATATGATATTAATGAGGATGCAATTATGGTTTTAGAGATGAGATACCACCATATTGCATTGGCTAGGTTTACTCTCCCCAATGCATGATAAAATGGTTACTTGCTTAATATTTCAAGTGCTCTTTTAGTTACTAAGGACTTAAGAATTGGTTTTATCTGATTCCAATGGATTTCTATTATTATCCTAATCCATCATTAAAGTAATTAAAATGGCTATGGTTCTTTTTATAGTTAACTTTGGTTATAGTGATGAATGGTTTCTCACCATATATAGTATAGAGTCTGACTCTAAGGTGTTCTTATGTTTCTTAGGTGAAGAATAAGTGGAATGTAAATGTTGTAGAATTCTAGTTATAATCACCAGGTGGTTCACAAGTTAAGGTTGGGGATATAAGCCTAGGGTTGCTTACTATTGATCTCCTTATAATTTCATGTGGTTAATGATATCTACTTATCCTATTAGTATTTAACTTATCCTTACATAACTCAAGAGCATGATCATGGTTTAGACATGATCAACTTGTTATTGGTATCTTTACCTCAAGTTCTTAGGGTTTATGATCATCACTCAATTTATAATGATCAAAGTTTGGTTTCCTAAGGATCTCTCATTAAATGGGGTTCTCACTTCCATGATCAAGCATTGTCTTGATCAACTAGGGTATAGTACTTCTAATTTACCTTCTTGAATGGGACTACTATGGTTGCCTCTAAAGTTTATATCCCAGGAGAATGCCTGAGATATTATGTTAGGGTTCTACTTAATTAATGATGATATAATCATCTGGTTATATGGATAGTTCTCTCCCTCAAATTCAAGTGTTGCCTCAACTAACTTGGGTGTAGCACCATAGCTTGAGCTCTCTTTCATAGGAATAGTTATTCTAGGGTTTATGGTGTACTCCTGATATTTATTTAAGTAGCTAAGCTAAAGATTCAATTGTCTAACTTGGTTGGATTAGTCCTATCCTTATTTCACTAATTCATGGGTATAGTCTTATTGATATTTGGTTATCTCACCACTTCAAGATGAAATGGTTAATCTCTTAATACTTTAGTTCAATGGTTGTCCTTTATTCTTAAATAGGTAAAGCTAGGATTAGTATGAATGATCTCTCTTATTTGGGAAGGACCTTAATAATCTCCTAAGGTTATTCTCCAAAGATAATGATGTAGTCACCAATATCTATGGTTAACATAAATGGTTTCTCTCTCTAGGAAAAGTCTTGAATAATATCCTAGGGTTCCTCTTGAAGATGGTGTTGTGATCATATGGATATTTATATCCAAGGTTTGCCTCAAGGGTTGTGATTGCTTCTCTAATAATTATAATAGAACTCTCACCTCTATAGGTTTGATGTATAAAGATTTGGAATAGAGAAGAATATATATTTCTGAATTGATCTCCCTTTTCATGTTTCCAAGAATGAAGTGGAATGATTACCATAAGATTCATGGTAGGAGCAAGGATTAGTTTAAGACATGGAAAAGATAAGTCTAGAATGGTTTCTCCATTTTAATGTTACTTGATTTGCAATTGAATAGGTGTTCATATGTTATGACAAGGATTACCATATTATAATCCTTTATAAGGTCAAGCATTTTATCATTGAGTAAAGAGTTGTTGTGTTGATTATTAGTTCCATTTGATCTAACCCCTTAGATCAAATCATCTCTACCCAAAACAAGGTTTTAACAAAGTCACATTGAGGTTTATAGCGCTTGACTTGATGAGCTAGTTCAATTCCACCAAGGTCAAGTGAAACTTCATTACTGTGACTGTTTTACTTTTAAGCGCGAAAATTCCCCATTTTCTATGCATGAATGCAATGCACACATCTGTTTCCTCTATTTTTGTTACCCCATTACCTGGGATATTACAGTCTCTACCCCTTAAACTAAACTTCGTCCTCGAAGTTTGCACTCTCTTACGTTCCGGAGTGTGGATCTGACTTATGCAGACTACAAATTTTCTCGAACTCTGTGTTGATCTTGTTGGATATATTTGAATATATCCCTTGTCCAGATTCTTCCTGGAATCCATTAATATCTGCCTCTGAGCCATGGCTTCTTATTTCAATTCCATGATCTCTTTCAATACTATAACCTTGTTTCCTTTCTCATTGAAGATTCAATGATTGGGACTTCTTCTGGTGCTGCTAGTCTTAACTGAAGACTAATTTGATAACATACTCCTAATTGGTAAATAGGTCTTTGTTTTCCCTTACTACCAAAACTGCAATAATGGTACTAAGTAAGGTACTTAACATGGAATGGTCGTGATGGTTTATTTTCCTAAGAATGGATTAGACTCATTTAGTCCATCCAATCATGGTTTATAGTTGATACCTATAACTATTTTGGGTTATTTAGATTCCATGAAAGGAATTATTCTATTAGGCTTTGTTATTGGTATGTTCAATCTTCTTCGGTCTTTGGCCTTTTTGAACTGTATTTGATCTATGGTATTTTCTTCATCCAACTTCCTTATCCTTAGCTTACTTGAGCTTTCGTACTCCTGATTAAATATTACTCACTTTTTCAAGCTATTGTCCACTTCTTACTTCCTCGAGGTATGAACCTCTGATTCTGGTCTGACACCTTCTGAAAGTAGGGTTCGATAATCTTATGAAAATAAGATCGAACTTCCTCTCAGTTCAGACCTTCTTCTTCAATCTTGCTCAAAATATTGAGTTATTGTACATCCAACTCAATCATTACTCTACCCCTTAGAGTTTTCTTATGGTCTTCAACTCCTTTTCTTCCAACCATTGGATTGATGGTTAGAATATTGGTCTAGGTGTAGCTTATGGTTTGTACTCTTCTAAGGTCTTGCGAAGAATATCTGTAATGTATCCACTCAATTGTGGATATCCAATGTGAATCCTTCGACTAAATGCTTATAGGTCATAGTTATTTGGCTGACAAACTTTTATTTATTTACAACTTCTTGGTACAAATAATCCAATTGTGGACTACTAGATAACACCGTGGCTATTTGTTATCTAAAAAATGGATTCTATTATAGGTTCTGATCAACTGGACGAGACATCTTCTACTTTATCTCGCAATATTGATCCTATACCAATTGTGGTCTTCTGATATCAACTATGGTCATCTTATATCTGCTATGGTTTCACCTATCATCTTCCTTCCTTTAGGGTTTATTTTGCAAGGAAACCACTAACTGACACTATGAATATAGTATCCTGAGTGAATTCCCATGCATTCCCTCTTATATAATGACTATGGTTCTACTTCTACTTCTCCATAATCACCATATTTCTCACCTTCATACTTCTCCTGTACTAAAGTACTCCTCTGTTGAGGCTACGCATGAGTCTTGATTGGTATTTCCTTCAGAGCTTTGTGGTTACTTCCCACAACTTTTCTTCCTTTTCCTGATGAACCTTCATCTTGTCTTCAGAATCTTCAGAATTCGTCACTTCCTCACACGAATACCATTACCCTCTAGATCTATAGCATCAAGTAAAAGCTTGATATTGCAACATGCACTTGCATATCAAAGTCAAACTTCATGTATGGATCTAGTCAAACAATGAAAATCCAATAAAATCCAAGAAGATTCAGCTTTGTGTTTATAATACACACCATGATAAGCCTGAATATAATAGTTGAGTAAGACATCTCTAAACATCAGGCTCTGATGTGTATTATATAACACCACATAATATAGGTCTGTATCGTGATACTTAGCACGAAGATATGGCATTCTACTATTTGTTGTATCAATATTTACCTTAATTGCACAATTGCAATGAGATATACTTGAAACAGAATGGCCTAGGATAATTAAAGTTAACCTAGTTTCCTTTGGAAGTTCTAACAAAATAGTTTACTATATATACGTGCTATTGAGGACTACTTCCTATGCTACATTTAGTTCTAACATGGCTACTCTGAATACATCTTTATTAGGATATATCTCCTATACTTCCAAGTGTTTCTATCATAAGACTATGGTCAGGATGTGCTTGGCACACTTCCCACGGTTTTTGAAACACAATTCTTGCACTATTGTTGAACAACTGGCTTCTTATTGTTCTCCTCCTAAATATTTATGATGTTCCACTTCATCACATATTGATTCTCAAGTGAATCTTATATGATTACTATCATTACTATGTAGATAGACATATTTTATTCCTATCCCTCTTCCTATCCTCCCATGATTGACTCATAATGGTTTATACTACCTCATATCACTTGTTTTTATCACTTACTATCAATTGTTTCACAAGTTTAAATAATTTTTACTTATTTGTTACTTGTCTTGGTATACACCTTCTAGTAGGATATCTTACTTATCTTTATCACTTGATATTACTCCTATTACAGATCTGGACAATTCTTACTTCAACCGTCACAGGTGTTGGTACACATCTTCCAATAGGATATCTTCCTTATGGTTGTATCCTCTCTTTGGACTACCATGTATTGTATACCAACTATGATCTACTCATCTATTGTTTTAAGGACTTAATGATGTGCTACATGTTTGGGTTTAGCCAACTAACTTCACTTAGGGAGAATAGGTAAGAAAGGTTGACTCAAGTGTGTCAGGATTATTCTCAAGTGAATATCCATCTCAAGTCATAAGAAGAGGTTTACCTAAGACAACTTCCTATAGACACTACCAATCCTATAGGTCTCCTTTAAAGGGTTTTAATCCTAGGGTCAAAGCATTTGCTCTGATACCAACTGTGGTGACCCGGCATACCACTGCATGGTGTAGTATGCAAGTCTGATATAACACCAATGAAACACCGTTCCACTAGTATTATATCGCTCAGAGTGGTACAACAGAAACATATGCGGGTCCAAGGCATGTCTATAGAATTACAACTCCGACTCTGTTACAGAAGATCAGCACAACCTCCTACTTTACAATGAGGTAAAACTGCAAACGAACTCTATTTGTAGAGTATTTACCTAGCTACAGAGGCTAAGAATAGATTCTAGCTAAATAGGAGCTAGGTGTAGGAAGCTAGTTCCTTTCTATTGCTAATCTAGGTTTTCTCCTTATTGGATGTGGTATCGGACTCTTCTGACAGGTTCTACCCCGTGAAGTAGTTGTTGACTCCTCGGCCTTCGTGTTGCACTGTAGTGTTGGAGATATGCCCAAGAGGCAATAATAAAAGTGGTTATTATATATCTTTATGTTTATGATAAATGTTTATATACCATGCTATAATTGTATTAACCGAAACATTGATACATGTGTGTTATGTAAACAAACAAATGAGTCCCTAGTAAGCCTCTTAACTAGCTTGTTGATTAATAGATGATTAGTTTCATAATCATGAACATTGGATGTTATTAATGACAAGATTATATCATTATATGAATGATGTAATGGACACACCCAATTAAGCGTAGCATAAGATCACGTCATTAAGTTATTTGCTATAAGCTTTCAATACATAGTTACCTAGTCCTTATGACCATGAGATCATGTAAATCACTTATGGGAAAGGTACTTTGATTACATCAAACGCCACTGCGTAAATGGGTGGTTATAAAGGTGGGATTAAGTATCCGGAAAGTATGAGTTGAGGCATATGGATCAACGGTGGGATTTGTCCATCCCGATGACGGATAGATATACTCTGGGCCCTCTCGGTGGAATGTCGTCTAATGTCTTGCAAGCATATGAATAAGTTCATAAGAGACCACATACCACGGTACGAGTAAAGAGTACTTGTCGGGAGACGAGGTTGAACAAGGTATAGAGTGATACCGATGATCAAACCTCGGACAAGTAAAATATCACGTGACAAAGGGAATTGGTATCGTATGTGAATGGTTCATTCGATCACTAAGTCATCGTTGAATATGTGGGAGCCATTATGGATCTCCAGATCCCGCTATTGGTTATTGGTCGGAGTGAGTACTCAACCATGTCCGCATAGTTCGCGAACCGTAGGGTGACACACTTAAAGTTGGATGTTGAAATGGTAGAACTTGAATATGGAATGGAGTTCGAATATTTGTTCGAAGTCCCGGATGAGATCCCGGACATCACGAGGAGTTCCGGAATGGTCCGGAGAATAAGATTCATATATAGGATGTCATTTTATGTGTTTGAAAATGATCGGTGCATTTATGGAAGGTTCTAGAAGGTTCTAGAAAAGTCCGGAAGAAAGTCACTTTGGAAGGCGGAGTCCCGAAGGGACTCCACCACCATGGCCGGCCAACCCTAGGGGTGGAGTCCGGGTGGACTCCACCTAAGGTGGCCGGCCCCCTCCCAGGGAAGGTGGGAATCCCACCTCTAGTGGGAGTCCTAGCTTGGGTAGGTTTCATGTGATATGGAAGGTTTTGGTTTGGGGTCTTATTCGAAGACTTGTAGACCAACTCTTGGGTGTTCCACCTATATAATGAGGGCCAAGGGGAGGGGGCCGGCCACCACAAAGCCACAAGCTGGCCGCACCCCATAGAGGCCGGCCACCCCCAAACCCTAGCCGCCCTCCTCCTTCTTCCCCGCACGCAGCGAAGCTCCGCCGGGATTCTCCACCGCCACCGACACCACGCCGTCGTGTCGGATTCAAGAGGAGCTACTACTTCCGCTGCCCGCTGGAACGGGAGGTGGACTTCGTCTTCATCAACAACCGAACGTGTGACCGAGTACGGAGGTGCTGCCCGTTCGTGGCGCCGTGATCAAGATCTTCTACGCGCTTTTGCAAGCGGCAAGTGATCGTCTACCGCAGCAACAAGAGCCTCATCTTGTAGGCTTTGGAATCTCTTCAAGGGTGAGACTCGACAATCCCCTCGTTGCTACCGTCTTCTAGATTGCATCTTGGCTTGGATTTCGTGTTTGCGGTAGGAAATTTTTGTTTTCTATGCAACGTTATCCTACAGTGGTATCAGAGCCGTGTCTATGCATAGATGGTTGCACGAGTAGAACACAATGGTTTTGTGGGCGTTGATGCTTTTGTTATCTTTAGTTTGAGTACTTTGCATCTTTGTGGCATAGTGGGATGAAGCGGCTCGGGCTAACTTTACATGACCGCGTTCATGAGATTTGCTCCACGCTCGACATGCAACTTGTATTGCATAAGTGGCTTTGCGGGTGTCTGTCTCTCCTACTATAGTGAAGATTCAATTTACTCTTCTATTGACAACACTAGTATCACCGTTGTGGTTCATGTTCGTAGGTAGATTGGATCTTACTCGAAAACCCTAAACCACGTAAAATATGCAAACCAAATTAGAGAACGTCTAACTTGTTTTTGCAGGGTTTGGTGATGTGATATGGCCATAATGTGATGATGACTATGTATGAGATGATCATTATTGTAATATACAATTTTTTTTGTGTGCCTATGATAATAACCAGAAGTAAAATAGTTGATTCTTTATTTATTGCTTGGATTTTCGCATAAGACCGATCTGAAAATAAAGCAAGAGAAAAGATAAAGTAACTACCAAGTAACCTTAAAATATCTAGATCAGTAGATGGTCCCTCGACTCAAAAATATCTGAGGCAAAGCCACTGGATAAGCATCCTAGAAGTAACCTGACCAGAGGTAACTTGACCAGCGATTAAATCCACCGCTTTCCTTCGTCGCTAACCTGGACAGGTGTCCATCTCTCCCCTATTTTCCCCAGCTATAAATAGCTTTTGTCCCCCGTACAGTGCCTCACACAACACACCACAGTAGAAATCACCCTAGTTTTCTCGCATGAAATAATGACTGATTATAGCAAACCTGTTTAGGTTGGAGCCAAGTAACCAAGGAGAAATCATTTGAAGGCAAGGCTGTGCATACTAGCTTCTTCTAAAAATAAATCGTATTGATATTTAATTGTGATGCTTTATCAGTATAAATGCTTAGTTTTTATATATGTGATATGACGCTGATTATGGATGAATATTTGAGGTGAATAAATGTTGTTCATAATTTACGTGAGAGCGATCGCCGTCGTAATCATGGTATGTATGGGATATCTAGCCCGAGACGGTCGATACCTGAAATAACGATACGCGGTCATGCCGGTATCAGTGTGAGATGGGTTTGCCTCACACAAGTAGGGGACTCGATGTCGTGATTCTCGGAGAGGGATATAGCCATTGGTGGAGGTTACGGCGGTTGTTAGCGTGTCTCTGCAGAGGTCACTATAATTAGGTTTGCGCTAACGGACTAGTTCATATATGTGTTTATACTCCTGTAAGATT
The DNA here is from genome assembly GCA_030979885.1 of Lolium multiflorum. Lineage (NCBI taxonomy): Eukaryota > Viridiplantae > Streptophyta > Magnoliopsida > Poales > Poaceae > Lolium > Lolium multiflorum. Next base: position 52,618,063 of record CM061750.1, on the reverse strand, counting down.
ACATGAGACTTGTTTCCACCATATAAATCAACCTGAATTTATTACCTGTTATATCTTTGTTAATATTTCCTTTTTCCTTGCTGAGTATGTTTAACATACTCACGGCCAGTCTCTTTTCTCTGGTATGCGCAGAGTGTGAGCAACATGAATTTGATGGGGATGGAGCGGAAGCATAGTAATGTCTAGCACATAGGGAAGGAGTGTTGGGATTAGGAGATTTACTCTGATCCTACATAAATATTGTTCAAATAAATGGCAGGGATGCATCGTGCATATGTCAATGCATGCTCTAGTAGAAGTGGCTAGCTTGCTAACTAGCCTGGTGCTATACTTGTAAGCTATATTGTACTACTACTAAGGAATAAATGGAACCTGGTTCTCCTTGTGCTCTTAAGTTCATGATTACTACTTATGCCTTGTATGCTTATGAGGTATTTATCTCATAAGGATACGGCGAGCTGTCACACTTAGTCCCTTCGTTTAGTTGGGGCGTGACAGTTTTAAGTGGTATCAGAGCCAGGTTTCCAAAAAAAAAATATAGTAATAATTCAATTAATCACATATTAGGGAGTACATAGAAAGTAGATAGCAAATTAGAATAGCCGGGGTATTATGGGTGGGTCGACCTAGCCCAACTACTAGGATGTGATGAGTGCTTGTTTTGTTTGCTTGTTTGCATTCGTTGCATCATAGACTAGGTAGTAGTATCCAGGAAAAAGGTGTAGCCATGCATGCTTGTTTGTTTTACTAATATTGAAGATGCATTGTCAAATCAGGCATGTCGTACGTTGAGATTCCAGCCAAGCTTTTCCTGGAGCAGTTTGCAGCAATGCTCGGTCTGGGAGCACCGGTTGTCACTTGGAGGCCTGCTTCGGAGGGGACATTCATTGTAGGCGTCCAGGTCGACATGGAACCAACTGACACTGTTCCTTCCCTGTACTTTGAAGCTGCTGGAGCAACTATAGCTGAGGCTGAGCAGGCTGCTTCACTGATGGTTACCTATGCCTTAGCAACCGAACGTCAGGTGCAAATTAGAGACATCAATTACCCTGTGGTGGCGTACCAGCGCCAACAGCTGGACGATGCTGGCAAGAAGCTAGTGGAGACTAAGCACCTGTGTGTTGAGCTGATGGATGCTCTCCGCTCCAGTGAAAAAGAAGTAGCTTTTCTGGAGCGTCTTGTTCACAGGTTTTATCGCCGCATTCGCTGCCTGAAGGATACTGTTGCTGCCATGCGGCGTGGGGACAGGGGTGGTGATGGAAGCTCCAATGGCAGCTCCTGAACAAGGGGTCTGTCAGCATCCTAGTACCCAGTCATCTATAAAATAGTATGTTAAGAATAAAGTCTTGCAGAGTGTGAGTTTGGGTGGTGCGGACGTCTAGGCTGCAAAGGCTGCAAGTGAAAGTTGAAGTAGGGCGGAGATGACACTGTCATCTTTCTTGGGGCTAGAGAAGGGAAATGACCTGTAGTAGTTTTATACTTCACATGTTATGAATGAGCCTAAAATATTTACATCTGTTTTACATGTGATGTAAGGGGAAATTCAATTCGGCTCCCGGGTGCGTATGCTCCCTATACCAAAAAATTATATTTTGAGTCGTCAAAAAATTTTGACAAAAAATTCTACATGTACATCAACATAATATATGTGCATTCGTCAAGTTTCACGAAAAATCAATATTTTTTGTGGTCTATGTAAAAAAGAGAAAATTTATCTTGTAAAAGCATTATTTTTTAGCACTTAGTTTTGTCTTTTTTACAGACGTCACATGACAAGTCCTTTTTTTATGAAACAACTTTGTGAGCGTGCAGCACGTGAAGATGTACGTGCGAATTTTTCGTTTCAATTTTTTTGAAATTCAAAATATGTATAATATGAATTTCAAAATAGTAGGAGCATATGCTCCCATGTTCCAAAACATCACTCCCGTATGTAAGAACTTATAATATGGGATCTGAATACTATGGAACTACTGGCTATATTATGTTCCTTGTGCAACTTTAGTCTTCCAAGAATTAGTTTGTATGGTGTTATCATTGGCTCCACTCAGCTCGTAGCTAGTTCTGGTAGTTTTGAAATCTCTCATGAATATTCATGTGTATGTATGTGTTCAAAGATTCATTTTGCTTTTGCAAATTCTAGAGACTTAATTTGGGCTCGTAGCTGGTACACGAATCAATCAGCCTCTCTCTCTCATCTAGTGACCAGGCTAGCAAGTTGTGAAAAACAAAATGGCATACATGCATGTGTCCTGTCGATGCATGTGGTCTATGGATGCATGTCCTGGTCTAAAATGTCTACTCCTAGCTAGACTAACTATTTGCTTAGCCATACACTACCATAGACTGGTTGCTTACATGTACACTACGCATGCAGTGTGTGAATCTATCCAAGAAATTACTACTTCTTTCTGATGTGACTACTCTTGCTCAGACATAGATGGCTGATCACAACAATGGCACGAGCCATGAGACGGGCAACTCCAGCGATAACAATGCCAGATTAATGATGCATGAATTGGGAGACCAGAGTGCGTTAGCTAATCTGCTTGCCAACATACTGGGCAAACAGCAGGAAACTCAAGAACGCCAAATGGATATCCTGGAGCGTGTCATGAAGAGTGATAGTCACCGCAATGGACTTGCGGAATTTCAAAAGCTTAAGCCACCATCATTTTCTGGAACAGCAAATCCACTTGAAGCTGAAGACTGGATAACTGCCATGGAAAAAGCATTTGACGCTATGGAATGTACCAATAAAGAGAAGGTTGTATACGCAGTCTATATGCTACAATCAAGTGCTTTTGAATGGTGGGATGCACACAAAAAGTCCTACCCAGAAGGTACTGAAATATCATGGGAATTATTCAAGGGAGCTTTTTACAAGAAATATTCCCCGAAAGTGTGAAGCGCATGAAGGAAAGAGAATTCCTTGAGCTAAAACAAGGAAATAATCTGTGACCGAATATGAAATTGAATTCTCTAGACTTGCAAGATTTGCTCCTGAGTTTGTCCAAACTGATGGCTCTAAGGCGCGACGCTTTGAAAGTGGATTACGTCAACCGCTTAGACGGCGCGTGGAAGCCTTTGAACTAAGCACTTTCCGAGATGTAGTGAGTAAAGCACAACTTCTGGAAAAAGGATATCAAGAAGAAAGAGCCGATGGGGACCACCCATCAAAGAAGTTTAAGTTCAATAATAATCAACAGAATAACGAAAGGTTCAGATCAAGTGGCCGCCCCGAACGAACTGCAGGAAATTCACGGGGAAGCTTGGGAAGGAGATGTCCAATATGTAAGGGAAACCATACTCCAAATATTTTTCCTGATCGTTGGGGAAAATGTTATACATGCGGGAAACCAGGTCACACTAGGCATGAGTGTCCAAATAGACACAATTTTATGCTTTCCGCTCAACCGAGGCCTATGGCGTTGCCTCAGCCACCTCAACAACTGTATTTGACTGGCCCTTCCCCGACAACCAATCATGGATCAAATCAGTATGCGAAGGGCACCACTTCTAATCAACCATCAAGTTCTCATCCAAATAATAGGGAGAAGCCTCGAGGAGGGAACCGAGCTAGAGTATTTAATCTAACTCAGAGGAGTGCAGAGGAATCAAACAACGTGGTGACAGGTAAATTTCCGATATATTCTCATACGGGCTTAATTTTGTTTGATTCTGGTGCTACACATTCATTTATTTCCACAAGATTCATGACTGAGCATAGGATTCCTAGCAGCTTGCTAGAACAAATTATTTACGTTGAGACACCCCTAGAGAGCCAAAGTGCAAAATTAATTTGCAACTCATGTCCCATTGAGATTGGTGGGTGGAAATTCATGGCCGATCTTATCGTATTAGAAATACAAGAGTTTGACGTAATACTTGGAATGGACTGGTTACACCAGAATAAAGCCACCATTGATTGCCATGAAAAATCGGTTAAACTTAGACCGTTCGGCCAAACAGAAATTGTATACCATAGCAATAGAAGAAAATTATTCAAAACATTCATGGCGATGTTGGAAAGTAAGGAAATAAAGTTAGATGAGATTCCAGTGGTAAATGAATTTCCCGATGTCTTTCCAAAAGATTTACCTGGATTACCACCGGACCGGGAAATTGAGTTCGCGATCGTACTGATTCCTGGTACAAAGCCAATCCATAAGGCACCCTATAGGATGGCGCCCATGGAGCTAAAAGAGTTAAAAGTGCAATTAAAAGAATTAGAGGAAAAAGGATTTATTCGTCCAAGTGTTTCACCGTGGGGAGCTCCAGTTTTATTTGTGAAAAAGAAGGATGGAAGTTTAAGGTTGTGCGTTGACTATCGGGAGCTAAATAAAGTGACCATTAGGAATAAATATCCTCTTCCCCGGATAGATGACCTGTTTGACCAACTACAAGGATCCAAAGTTTTCTCAAAGATTGATTTGCAATCTGGTTATCATCAGCTAAAAATAAATCCAAGTGATGTTCCTAAGACCGCCTTTCGCACTCGGTACGGACATTACGAGTATTTAGTTATGCCATTTGGATTGACTAATGCACCTGCAGCATTTATGGATTTGATGAATCGGATATTCAAGCCTTATTTGGATCAATTTGTAGTTATTTTTATTGATGATATCCTTATATACTCAAAGACAGAAGAAGATCATTCTAATCATCTCAGGATAGTGTTGCAAACACTAAGAGAACATCAGTTATATGCCAAGTTAAAGAAATGTGATTTCTGGATGGACCGAGTACCTTTTCTTGGCCATATAATTTCAGGCGAGGGTATATCAGTGGACCCCGCCAAGGTGCAAGCCGTATCCGAATGGCAACGACCATCTAATGCCACGGATATTCGAAGTTTTCTTGGAATGGCCGGGTATTACTGCAGATTCATAATGAACTTTGCTAAGATTGCTACGCCTTTAACTCATTTAACAAAGAAAGGAGTTAAATTTGAGTGGACAGATAAATGTGAAGAAAGCTTTCAGGAATTAAAGGACCGCCTAATTTCAGCCCCAGTTCTCGCCTTACCAATTGGTGGGGAAGATTTCACAATTTATTGTGATGCTTCAAAGGTTGGACTGGGATGCGTCCTTATGCAAAGGGGAAAAGTCATTGCATATGCTTCTCGCCAACTGAAACCGCATGAACAAAATTATCCAACTCACGACATGGAGCTAGCAGCGGTAATTTTTGCACTAAAAATATGGAGGCATTACCTTTATGGGGAGCATTGTGAAATATTTACTGACCACAAGAGTCTGAAATATATTTTTACCCAAAAGGAATTGAATATGAGGCAAAGAAGGTGGTTAGAATTATTGAAAGACTACGACCTTAATATTAACTACCATCCAGGAAAGGCAAATATTGTGGCGGATGCTTTGAGTCGAAAAGCCTATTGCAATATGTCTATCCTAGCTACTCAAGAACCCCATCTGCTGCGGGAACTAGAAAAGTTGAGAATAGGACTAAAGATACATGTACCCGGAGGCGTACCCGGAGGCATGCTAGCTACTCTCCAAGTCACATCAACCCTAGAGAAACGAATCATGGAAAAGCAGATGGCTGACCAGGACCTGGTACGACTAAAGGAAAGTATTAGTGAAGGAGGACAATCTGAGTTTAATATTGATTCTAGCGGGGCTATACGTTTTAGAGATAGAATGTGTGTACCTAATGATCCAGAACTAAAAAGGCATATTTTGGAAGAAGCACACTCTTCTCTATACACCATGCACCCAGGCAGTACTAAAATGTATCAGGATATTAAAAAGACATTTTGGTGGAATAATATGAAAAGAGAAATAGCAAAATTTGTAATGGAATGTGACACATGTCAGCGCGTAAAAGCAGAGCACCAAAGACCAGCTGGACTCCTAAAACCTTTGTCTATACCTCTTTGGAAGTGGGAAGAAATTAGTATGGACTTTATTGTGGGACTACCAAAGACACCATCTGGTCATGATAGTATATGGGTGATAGTGGACCGACTAACAAAATCTGCACATTTCATACCAGTGAAGATTACCTTTTCTCTAGAGAAATTGGCCAAATTATACATCAAGGAAATAGTATCCCTGCATGGTGTTCCATTGCGCATCGCGTCAGATAGAGACCCTCGCTTTGTCTCAAAATTTTGGAAAAGTCTGCACAGAGCTTTAGGAACCAAACTGGATTTTAGCACAGCATATCATCCGCAAAGCGATGGACAAACAGAGCGGGTAAATCAAATTTTAGAAGATATGCTCAGAGCATGTGTTCTAGAATTTAAAGGAGCATGGGATGAGTATATGCCTTTAGCTGAATTCGCATATAATAATAGCTATCAGTCAAGTATTCAAATGGCTCCTTATGAGGCTTTATATGGAAGAAGGTGTCGCGCACCAATTTGCTGGGATGATGTTGGCGAAAGGAAAGTTCTAGGACCCGATCTAATCCAGGAGACCGAGGAGAAGGTGAAACTTATACGTGAGTGACTCCGAACTGCACAAAGCAGACAGAAAAGCTATGCAGACGGCAAAAGAAGAAACCTTCATTTTGAAGAAGGAGAACTAGTGTATTTAAAAGTATCACCAATGAAAGGGGTCAAACGGTTTGGACAAGGAAAGAAATTAAGCCCAAGGTATATTGGACCTTTCCATGTTACTAAACAAGTTGGGGAAGTCGCGTACCAGCTAGAACTACCAGAATCTCTAGCAGGAGTACATAATGTGTTTCATGTTTCGTTACTCCGGAAATGCCTAAAACCACCACATCAACAAGTGGAGATGGAACTATCGGAGCTACAAAAAGATCTGTCATATGAAGAATATCCTGTTCGTATACTAGATATTAAAGACCGCGAGACAAGACGCAAAAATATACGATTTGTCAAAGTGCAATGGAGTAATCACAGCGAGGATGAAGCCACTTGGGAAAGGGAGGATGACTTAAAGAAAGACTACCCATACCTCTTCGACAAATAATGGTAAGAAAATTTCGAGGACGAAATTTTTATAAGGGGGGTAGGATGTAATATCCAATTTTTTTTTTGTGCCTATGATAATAACCAGAAGTAAAATAGTTGATTCTTTATTTATTGCTTGGATTTTCGCATAAGACCGATCTGAAAATAAAGCAAGAGAAAAGATAAAGTAACTACCAAGTAACCTTAAAATATCTAGATCAGTAGATGGTCCCTCGACTCAAAAATATCTGAGGCAAAGCCACTGGATAAGCATCCTAGAAGTAACCTGACCAGAGGTAACTTGACCAGCGATTAAATCCACCGCTTTCCTTCGTCGCTAACCTGGACAGGTGTCCATCTCTCCCCTATTTTCCCCAGCTATAAATAGCTTTTGTCCCCCGTACAGTGCCTCACACAACACACCACAGTAGAAATCACCCTAGTTTTCTCGGAAGAGCTGGTGCGATTTGGGAAGTGAGCAGGCAGGGGGCAGGTTGGAGCCAAGTAACCAAGGAGAAATCATTTGAAGGCAAGGCTGTGCATACTAGCTTCTTCTAAAAATAAATCGTATTGATATTTAATTGTGATGCTTTATCAGTATAAATGCTTAGTTTTTATATATGTGATATGACGCTGATTATGGATGAATATTTGAGGTGAATAAATGTTGTTCATAATTTACGTGAGAGCGATCGCCGTCGTAATCATGGTATGTATGGGATATCTAGCCCGAGACGGTCGATACCTGAAATAACGATACGCGGTCATGCCGGTATCAGTGTGAGATGGGTTTGCCTCACACAAGTAGGGGACTCGATGTCGTGATTCTCGGAGAGGGATATAGCCATTGGTGGAGGTTACGGCGGTTGTTAGCGTGTCTCTGCAGAGGTCACTATAATTAGGTTTGCGCTAACGGACTAGTTCATATATGTGTTTATACTCCTGTAAGATTACATGAGACTTGTTTCCACCATATAAATCAACCTGAATTTATTACCTGTTATATCTTTGTTAATATTTCCTTTTTCCTTGCTGAGTATGTTTAACATACTCACGGCCAGTCTCTTTTCTCTGGTATGCGCAGAGTGTGAGCAACATGAATTTGATGGGGATGGAGCGGAAGCATAGTAATGTCTAGCACATAGGGAAGGAGTGTTGGGATTAGGAGATTTACTCTGATCCTACATAAATATTGTTCAAATAAATGGCAGGGATGCATCGTGCATCTGTCAATGCATGCTCTAGTAGAAGTGGCTAGCTTGCTAACTAGCCTGGTGCTATACTTGTAAGCTATATTGTACTACTACTAAGGAATAAATGGAACCTGGTTCTCCTTGTGCTCTTAAGTTCATGATTACTACTTATGCCTTGTATGCTTATGAGGTATTTATCTCATAAAGATACGGTGAGCTGTCACACTTAGTCCCTTCGTTTAGTTGGGGCGTGACAATTATTGTATTGCGGCAACCGGCAGGAGCCTTATGGTTGTCTTTAAATTTCATGTTGAGTAGTATTTCAAAGTAGTTGTAATAGTTGCTACATGGAGGACAATCATGAAGACGGCGCCATTGACCTTGGTGTTTCGCCGACGATGATGGAGATCATGCCCGTTGATGATGGAGATCATGTCCGTGCTTTGGAGATGAAGATCAAAGGCGCAAAGACAAAAGGGCCATATCATATCACATATGAACTGCATGTGATGTTAATCCTTTATGCATCTTATTTTGCTTAGATCGCGACGGTAGCATTATAAGATGATCCCTCTCACTAAAATATCAAGATAATAAAGTGTTCATCCATAGTAGCACCGTTGCCAAGACTTGTCGTTTCGAAGCATCTCGTGATGATCGGGTGTGATAGACTCAACAAGTGCATACAACGGGTGCAAGCCAGTTTTGCACATGCGGATACTAAGGTGGCCTTGACGAGCCTAGCATGTACAGACATGGTCTCGGAACACGTGATACCGAAAGGTAGAGCATGAATCATATGATTGATATGATGAACACTTTGAGTGTTCGCCATTGAAATTACATCTCGTCTCGTGATGATCGGACTTGATGTAGTGGATTTGGTTCGTGTAATCACTAAGACAATGCGAGGGATATTGTTTTGAGTGGGAGTTCACCTAGTTTTTAATTATGTTGAATTAAAATTTGAACTCAATTTGTCATAAACATTAGTATAAACTATTGCAAATATATGTTGTAGATATGGCGTCCCCAATCAATTTTAACCAGTTCCTAAAGAAAGAAAAACTTAAGAGCAACGGTAGCAACTTCACCGACTGGTTCCGTCATGTGAGGATCTTCCTCAATGGCGGAAATCTGCAATATGTGCTTGATGCACCGCTAAGTGACCCAGAAACTGAAACCGATGAAGTAAAGAATGTTTACGCGACTCGAAAAACTCGGTACTCTCAAGTTCAGTGTGCCATCCTGCGTCTGGAAGCCGATCTTCAAAACGTTTTGAGCACCACGATCCACATGAGTTAATCAATGAGTTGAAAACTATCTTTGAAACTCATGCGGCCGTGGAATGCTATGAAGCATCGAAACACTTCTTCAGTTGCATGATGGAAGAAGGCAGCTCCGTTAGTGAGCACATGCTCGCCATGACCGGGCATGCGAAGAAACTCAGTGATTTGGGAATAGTGATTCCTAACCACTGGGGATTAATCGTGTCCTTCAATCACTGCCACCTAGTTACAAGAACTTTGTGATGAACTACAATATGCAGAACATGAACAAAGAGTTACCTGAACTCTTCTCCATGCTAAAATCTGCTGAGATTGAGATCAAGAAAGAGCACCAAGTGTTGATGGTCAACAAGACCACAAGTTTCAAGAAACAGGGCAAGTCTAAGGGAAAATTCAAGAAGGGTGGCAAGAAAGCTGCCACGCCTCTGTGAAACCTAAGGCGGCCCTAAGCCTGATGCTGAGTGTTTGCGCAAGGAGAAGGGACTTGGAAGCGTAATTGCTCAAGTATTTGGCGGATCGAAGAGCGGCCTTGTCAAGAAGAAGAAAGAAGGTATATATGATATACATGTTATAGATGTTTATCTTACTGGTTCTCGTACTAGTACCTGGGTATTTGATACTGGTTCGGTTGCTCATATTTGTAACTCGAAACAGGAACTAAAGAATAAACGAAGACTACTAAAGGATGAAGTGACCATGCGCGTTGGAAATGGATCCAAAGTCGATGTGATCGCTGTCGGCACACTTCCTCTACATCTACCTTCGGGATTAGTTTTAAGCCTCAATAATTGTTATTTTGTACCCGCGTTGAGCATGAACATTATATCTGGATCTTGTTTAATGCAAGACGGTTATTCATTCAAGTCTGAGAATAATGGTTGTTCTATTTTTATGAATAATATCTTTTATGGTCGAGCACCTGAAAAGAATGGCTTATTTCTGTTAGATCTCGATAGTAGTGATACACATATACATAACATTGATGCTAAGCGAATTAAATTGAATGATAATTCTACTTATATGTGGCACTCGTCTTGGTCATATTGGAGTGAAACGCATGAAGAAACTCCATACCGATGGATTACTTGAATCACTTGACTTTGAGTCACTTGATAGATGCGAAGCATGTCTAATGGGAAAAATGACTAAGACTCCATTCTCTGGTATTATGGAGCGAGCTACTGACTTATTGGAAATCATACATACCGATGTGTGCGGACCAATGAGTGTAGCATCGCGCGGTGGTTATCGTTATGTTCTAACCTTCACGGATGATCTGAGTAGATATGGGTATATCTATTTCATGAAACATAAATCCAAAACTTTTGAGAAGTTTAAGGAATTCCAAAGTGAAGTAGAAAATCAACGTAACAAGAAGATTAAATTTCTACGATCTGATCGCGGAGGTGAATATCTGAGTTATGAGTTTGGCATGCATTTAAAGAAATGCGGAATACTTTCACAATTGACACCGCCGGGAACACCACAACGAAACGGTGTGTCCGAACGTCGTAATCGAACTCTCTTAGATATGGTTCGTTCTATGATGTCTCTTACTGATTTGCCGTTATCATTTTGGAGTTATGCATTAGAGACAGCCGCATTCACTTTAAATAGAGCACCATCAAAATCCGTTGAAACGACACCGTATGAATTATGGTTTAATAAGAAACCTAAGCTGTCGTTCCTGAAAGTTTGGGGTTGCGAAGCCTATGTAAAAAAGTTACAACCGGACAAGCTAGAACCCAAAGCGGAGAAATGCTTCTTCATAGGATACCCTAAGGAAACTATAGGGTACACTTTCTATCACAGATCCGAAGGCAAGATCTTTGTTGCTAAGAACGGAACCTTTCTTGAGAAAGAATTTCTCACTAAAGAACTGGAAGAAAAGTAGAACTCGATGAGATTGAAGAATCTCTGCTCATTGATCGAGTAGCGCGTGGGAAGATGTTCATGTACCGCCTGCACCGACAAGAGAGGAAGCTAATGATAATGATCATGAAACTTCAAATGAGATAGCTACTGAACCTCGCAGATCGACAAGGGAACGTGCCACTCCTGATTGGTATGATCCTTGTCTAAATGTCATGATTGTGGACAACAATGATGAAGACCCTGCGACGTATGAAGAAGCGATGATGAGCCCAGATTCCAACAAATGGCAAGAAGCCATGAAATCCGAAATGGGATCCATGTATGATAACAAAGTATGGACTTTGGTAGACTTACCTGATAGCCGCAAGGCTGTCGAGAATAAATGGATCTTCAAGAGAAAAACAGATGCTGATGGTAATATTACTGTCTATAAAGCTCGACTTGTCGCAAAGGGTTTCCGACAAATTCAAGGTGTTGACTACGATGAGACTTTCTCACCTGTAGCGAAGCTAAAATCTGTGAGGATTTTGTTAGCAATAGCTGCATTTTTCGATTATGAGATTTGGCAGATGGATGTCAAAACGGCGTTCCTTAATGGAGACATTGAGGAAGAGTTGTATATGGTACAACCCAAAGGTTTTGTCGATCCTAAAAATGCTAACAAAGTATGCAAGCTTCAGCGTTCAATATATGGACTGAAGCAAGCATCGAGAAGTTGGAACCGACGTTTTGATAAGGTGATCAAAGACTTCGGGTTTATACAGTGTCATGGAGAGGCCTGTATTTACAAGAAAGTGAGTGGGAGCTCTGTAGCATTCCTGATATTATATGTAGATGACATATTATTGATTGGGAATGATATAGAACTATTAAGCAGTGTAAAGGGTTATTTGAATAATAGTTTTTCAATGAAAGACCTTGGTGAAGCATCGTATATATTAGGCATCAAGATTTATAGAGATAGATCAAGACGTCTAATAGGGCTATCACAGAGTACATACCTGGACAAGATTCTAAAGAAGTTTAGAATGGACGAAAGTAAGAAAGGATTCTTACCTATGTTACCAGGCAAAGTCTTGAGTAAGACTCAAGGTCCGGCTACGGCAGAAGAAAGAGAAAGGATGAGTCAGATCCCCTATGCCTCGGCAGTAGGCTCTATCATGTATGCCATGCTATGTACAAGACCGGATATAGCACATGCTGTTAGTTTGACTAGCAGATATCAAAGTGATCCAGGAATGGAACACTGGACAGCGGTCAAGAATATCCTGAAGTACTTGAAAAGAACTAAGGATATGCTTCTTTGTTATGGAGGTGACCAAGAGCTCGTTGTAACAAGTTACACCGATGCAAGTTGGAACACTGATCCTGATGACTCTAAGTCACAATCTGGGTACGTGTTTATATTGAATGGTGCTGCAGTAAGCTGGGCAAGCTAGAAGCAGTGCACGGTGGCGAAATCCTCAACAGAATCGGAGTACATAGCGGCTTCAGGCTTCATCGAAGCGGTATGGATGAAGAGGTTCATTGTAGAGCTCGGTGTGGTTCCTAGTGCATTGGACCCATTAGTCATCTATTGTGACAACATGGGTGCCATCGCCAATGCACAAGAACCAAGGTCACACAAGAGGCTGAAGCATATCAAGCTGCGTTATCATTCGATTCGCGAGTACATCGAAGATGGAGAAGTAAAGATTTGCAAAGTACACACTGATCTGAATGTAGCAGATCCGTTGACTAAAGCTCTCCCTAAGGCAAAGCATGACCAACACAGAATGCCATGGGTGTTAGGTACCTTACAATGTAATCTAGATTATTGACTCTAGTGCAAGTGGAAGACTGTTGGAGATATGCCCAAGAGGCAATAATAAAAGTGGTTATTATATATCTTTATGTTTATGATAAATGTTTATATACCATGCTATAATTGTATTAACCGAAACATTGATACATGTGTGTTATGTAAACAAACAAATGAGTCCCTAGTAAGCCTCTTAACTAGCTTGTTGATTAATAGATGATTAGTTTCATAATCATGAACATTGGATGTTATTAATGACAAGGTTATATCATTATATGAATGATGTAATGGACACACCCAATTAAGCGTAGCATAAGATCACGTCATTAAGTTATTTGCTATAAGCTTTCAATACATAGTTACCTAGTCCTTATGACCATGAGATCATGTAAATCACTTATGCCGGAAAGGTACTTTGATTACATCAAACGCCACTGCGTAAATGGGTGGTTATAAAGGTGGGATTAAGTATCCGGAAAGTATGAGTTGAGGCATATGGATCCACAGTGGGATTTGTCCATCCCGATGACGGATAGATATACTCTGGGCCCTCTCGGTGGAATGTCGTCTAATGTCTTGCAAGCATATGAATAAGTTCATAAGAGACCACATACCACGGTACGAGTAAAGAGTACTTGTCATGAGACGAGGTTGAACAAGGTATAGAGTGATACCGATGATCAAACCTCGGACAAGTAAAATATCACGTGACAAAGGGAATTGGTATCGTATGTGAATGGTTCATTCGATCACTAAGTCATCGTTGAATATGTGGGAGCCATTATGGATCTCCAGATCCCGCTATTGGTTATTGGTCGGAGTGAGTACTCAACCATGTCCGCATAGTTCACGAACCGTAGGGTGACACACTTAAAGTTGGATGTTGAAATGGTAGAACTTAAATATGGAATGGAGTTCGAATATTTGTTCGAAGTCCCGGATGAGATCCCGAACATCACGAGGAGTTCCGGAATGGTCGGAGAATAAGATTCATATATAGGATGTCATTTTATGTGTTTGAAAATGATCCGGTGCATTTATGGAAGGTTCTAGAAGGTTCTAGAAAAGTCCGGAAGAAAGTCACTTTGGAAGGCGGAGTCCCGAAGGGACTCCACCACCATGGCCGGCCAACCCTAGGGGTGGAGTCCCAGGTGGACTCCACCTAAGGTGGCCGGCCACCCCTCCCAAGGGAAGGTGGGAATCCCACCTCTAGTGGGAGTCCTAGCTTGGGTAGGTTTCATGTGATATGGAAGGTTTTGGTTTGGGGTCTTATTCGAAGACTTGTAGACCAACTCTTGGGTGTTCCACCTATATAATGAGGGCCAAGGGGAGGGCCGGCCACCACAAAGCCACAAGCTGGCCGCACCCCAGTGGCCCCCTCTCCCCAAACCCTAGCCGCCCCACTCCTCCTTCTTCCCGCACGCTTAGCGAAGCTCCGCCGGGATTCTCCACTGCCACCGACACCACGCCGTCGTGCTGTCGGATTCAAGAGGAGCTACTACTTCCGCTGCCCGCTGGAACGGGGAGGTGGACGTCGTCTTCATCAACAACCGAACGTGTGACCGAGTACGGAGGTGCTGCCCGTTCGTGGCGCCGTGATCAAGATCTTCTACGCGCTTTTGCAAGCGGCAAGTGATCGTCTGCAGCAACAAGAGCCTCATCTTGTAGGCTTTGAAATCTCTTCAAGGGTGAGACTCGACAATCCCCTCGTTGCTACCGTCTTCTAGATTGCATCTTGGCTTGGATTTCGTGTTTGCGGTAGGAAATTTTTTGTTTTCTATGCAACATTATCCTACATGTAGATCCTCCTTCGGTGCCTCCATATCTAAGCAGGGGATTTAAGAGTGGGATGAGTACGAGCGTACTCAACAAGTTCATTATAGGAAAGAGGTGTTTAATGCACTAGCTACGGCATTAGACAGAAAGTCTAATACCAATGCAGGTTTTCATAATCATTTCTTCAAAAGGTTGCTTTTATTCAGAAGAACTATGTCCGTCAGCCTTCACCGGTTTACTAGAACTTCATGGAGTTCCTTTCCGGCAGCGTTCGCAGTTCCAAAACCCGGAACAGGGAGTGACTGGTCACGGTTCATTACACTCTGCAGAGGTGTGTTGCTTTACCCATAAGAGATCTTAACCTTGGTGCCAACCGAGTCATGTTCTTGATACGTCTCCGACGTATCGATAATTTCTTATGTTCCATGCCACATTATTGATGATATCTACATGTTTTATGCACATTATATGTCATATTCGTGCATTTTCTGGAACTAACCTATTAACAAGATGCCGAAGTGCCAGTTCCTGTTTTCTGCTGTTTTGGTTTCAGAAATCCTAGTAACGAAATATTCTCGGAATTGGACGAAATCAACGCACAGGTTCCTATTTTCACCGGAAGCATCCAGAACACCCGAGAGTCGCCAGAGGCACACGGGCCCAGATGATAGAGGCGCGGCGGGCCTGGCCGCGCCAGCCTATGGTGTCGTCGCCCCTTCGACCTCCCGACTCCGCCTCTTCGCCTATATAAAGGTCCCTGACCTAAAACTTCGATACGGAAAAACCACGGTACGAGAAACCTTCCAGAGCCGCCGCCATCGAGCCAAGATCGGGGATAGGAGTCTCGTTCCGGCGCCGCCCGGGACGGGAAGTGCCCGGAAGGCTTCTCCATCGACACCACCGCCATCTTCATCAACGCTGCTGTCTCCCATGAGGAGGGAGTAGTTCTCCATCGAGGCTCGGGGCTGTACCGGTAGCCATGTGGTTCATCTCTCTCTATGTACTTCAATACAATAATCTCATGAGCTGCCTTACATGATTGAGATTCATATGATGATGCTTGTAATCTAGATGTCATTATGCTAGTCAAGTGAATTTTACTTATGTGATCTCCGGAGACTCCTTGTCCCACGTGTGTAAAGGTGACAGTGTGTGCACCGTGTGGGTCTCTTAGGCTATATTTCACAGAATACTTATTCACGTTATGAATGGCATAGTGAAGTGCTTATTTATATCTCTTTATGATTGCAATGTGTTTTGTATCACAATATATCTGTGTGCTACTCTAGTGATGTTATTAAAGTAGTTTATTCCTCCTGCACGGTGTAATGGTGACAGTGTGTGCATCCGTGTTAGTACTTGGCGTATGCTATGGTTATGATCTCTTGTAGATTATGAAGTTAACTATTGCTATGATGGTATTGATGTGATCTATTCCTCCTAGTGTGAAGGTGACAGTGTGCATACTATGTTAGTACTTGGTTTAGTCGAATTGATCTTTCATGCACTCTAAGGTTATTTAAATATGAACATTGAATTGTGGAGCTTGTTAACTCCGGCATTGAGGGTTCGTGTAATCCTACGCAATGTGTTCATCATCCAACAAGAGTGTAGAGTATGCATTTATCTATTCTGTTATGTGATCAATGTTGAGAGTGTCCACTAGTGAAAGTGTAATCCCTAGGCCTTGTTCCTAAATACGCTATCGCTGCTTGTTTACTTGTTTTCTTTGTGTTACTACTGCAATACTACCACCATCAACTACACGCCACAAGCTATTTTCTGGCACCGTTGCTCTTGCTCATACTTATTCATACCACATGTATTTCACTATCTCTTCGCCGAACTAGTACACCTATTAGGTGTGTTGGGGACACAAGAGACTTCTTGCTTTGTGGTTGCGGGGTTGCATGAGAGGGATATCTTTGACCTCTTCCTCCTGAGTTCGATAAACCTTGGGTGATCCACTTAAGGAAACTTGCTGCTGTTCTACAAACCTCTGCTCTTGGAGGCCCAACAACTGTCTACAGAAAAGGAGGGGCGTAGACATCAAGCACTTTACGGCGCCGTTAGGAAAGGTAAAGGTACTCACACTCCGGATCTCGGCTACTAAGCTATTTTCGCCGTTGTAAGTACTCGAAGCTATTTCCTTTAGATCCTGCAATTGCATCTTTTTGTTTCTTGTTTACACTAGTTAGGCCTAATGGAAAACAACACAATGAGAGATCTTTATGAACTTTATCTTGAATTAGGACATGATGTGTTTGAAGAGAAAATTAAAAAACCCATGGAACTGATGCATGCTAATGGGAATGTTATTAGTATGAATGCTTTGAACACTATTGTTGCTAATGCTATGGAAAATTCTAAGCTTGGGGAAGCTGGCTTTGATGAGCATGATATTTTAGTCCCCCAAGCATTGAGGAGAAAATTTACTTTGATGATACTTTGCCTCCTATATTTGATGATGAAAATAATAATGATAGCTACTTTGTTGAATTTGCTCCCACTACAACTAATAAAATTGATTATGCCTATGTGGAGAGTAATAATTTTATGCATGAGACTCATGATAAGAATGCTTTATGTGATAGTTATATTGTTGAGTTTGCTCATGTTGCTACTGAAAGTTATTATGAGAGAGGAAAATATGGTTGTAGAAATTTTCATGTTACTAAAACACCTCTCTATGTGCTGAAATTTTTGAAGCTACACTTGTTCTATCTTCCTATGCTTGTTACTTTGCTCTTCATGAACTTGTTTATTTACAAGATTCCTATGCATAGGAAGCATGTTAGACTTAAATTTGTTTTGAATTTGCTTCTTGATGCTCTCTTTTGCTTCATACTCTATTTTTCATGATTGCATCATTAAAACTGCTGAGCCCATCTTAATGGCTAAAAAGAAAGAACTTCTTGGGAGATAACCCATGTGTTATTTTGCTACAGTACTTTGTTTTATATTTGTGTCTTGGAAGTTGTTTACTACTGTAGCAACCTCTCCTTATCTTAGTTTTGTGTTTTGTTGTGCCAAGTAAAGTCGTTGATAGCAAGGTTGATACTAGATTTGGATTACTGCGCAGAAACAGATTTCTTTGCTGTCACGAATCTGGGTCTAATTCTCTGTAGGTAACTCAGAAAATTAAGCCAATTTACGTGAGTGATCCTCAGATATGTACGCAACTTTCATTCAATTTGGGCATTTTCATCTGAGCAAGTCTGGTGCCCTTTTAAAATTCGTCTTTACGGACTGTTCTGTTTTGACAGATTCTGCCTTTTATTTCGCATTGCTTCTTTCGCTGTGTTGGGTGGATTTCTTTGTTCCATTACCTTCCAGTAGCTTTGAGCAATGTCCAGAAGTGTTAAGAATGATTGTGTCACCTCTGAACATGTGAGTTTTTGATTATGCACTAACCCTCTTTTGTTGTTGCGAGTTTGGTGTGAAGGAAGTTTTCAAGGGTCAAGAGACGAGGATGATATACTATGATCAAGAAGAGTGAAAAGTCTAAGCTTGGGGATGCCCCCGTGGTTCATCCCTGCATATTTCAAGAAGACTCAAGCGTCTAAGCTTGGGGATGCCCAAGGCATCCCCTTCTTCATCGACAAATTATCAGGTTCCTTCTCTTGAAACTATATTTTTATTCGATCACATCTTATGTACTTTACTTGGAGCGTCTGTTTGCTTTTGTTTTTTTTTTTGTTTGAATAAATGCTTGTGTGGGAGAGAGACACGCTCCGCTGGTTCGTATGAACACATGTGTTCTTAGCTCATAATATTCATGGCGAAGTTTCCTCTTCGTTAAATTGTTATATGGTTGGAATTGGAAAATGATACATGTAGTAATTGCTATAATATCTTGGATAATGTGATACTTGGCAATTGTTGTGCTCATGTTTAAGCTCTTGCATCATATACTATGCACCCATTAATAAAGAAATACATAGAGCTTGCTAAAATTTGGTTTGCATATTTGGTCTCGCTAAAGTCTAGATAATTTCTAGTATTGAGTTTTGAACAACAAGGAAGACGGTGTAGAGTCTTATAATGTTTACAATATGTCTTTTATGTGAGTTTTGCTGCACCGGTTCATCCTTGTGTTTGTTTCAAATAAACTTTGCTAGCCTAAACCTTGTATCGAGAGGGAATACTTCTCATGCATACAAATCCTTGAGCCAACCACCATGCCATTCGTGTCCACCATACCTACCTACTACATGGTATTTCTCCGCCATTCCAAAGTAAATTGCTTGAGTGCTACCTTTAAAATTCCATCATTCGCCTTTGCAATATATAGCTCATGGGACAAGTAGCTTAAAAACTATTGTGGTATTGAATATGTACTTATGCACTTTATCTCTTATTAAGTTGCTTGTTGTGCGATAACCATGTTTCTGGGGACGCCATCAACTATTCTTTGTTGAATATCATGTGAGTTGCTATGCATGTCCATCTTGTCTGAAGTAAGAGAGATCTACCACCTTAATGGTTGGAGCATGCATATTGTTAGAGAAGAATATTGGGCCGCTAACTAAAGCCATGATTCATGGTGGAAGTTTCAGTTTTGGACATATATCCTCAATCTCATATGAGAATAATAATTGTTGCCACATGCTTATGCATTAAAGAGGAGTCCATTATCTGTTGTCCATGTTGTCCCGGTATGGATGTCTAAGTTGAGAATAATCAAAGCGAGAAATCCAAAATGCGAGCTTTCTCCTTAGACCTTTGTACAGGCGGCATGGAGGTACCCCATTGTGACACTTGGTTAAAACATGTGTATTGCGATGATCCGGTAGTCCAAGCTAATTAGGACAAGGTGCGGGCACTATTAGTATACTATGCATGAGGCATGCAACTTGTAAGATATAATTTACATGATACATATGCTTTATTACTACCGTTGACAAAATTGTTTCATGTTTTCAAAATAAAAGCTCTAGCACAAATATAGCAATCGATGCTTTCCTCTTTGAAGGACCTTTCTCTTACTTTTATGTTGAGTCAGTTCACCTATCTCTCTCCACCTCAAGAAGCAAACACTTGTGAACTGTGCATTGATTCCTACATACTTGCATATTGCATTTGTTATATTACTCTATGTTGACAATCATCCATGAGATATACATGTTATAAGTTGAAAGCAACCGCTGAAACTTCATCTTCCATTGTGTTGCTTCAATGTCTATACTTTAAATTATTGCTTTATGAGTTAACTCTTATGCAAGACTTATTGATGCTTGTCTTGAAAGTACTATTCATGAAAAGTCTTTGCTTTATGATTCAGTTGTTTACTCATGTCATTACCATTGTTTTGATCGCTGCATTCATTACATATGTTTACAAATAGTATGATCAAGGTTATGATGGCATGTCACTTCAGAAATTATCTTTGTTATCGTTTTACCTGCTCGGACGAGCGAGAACTAAGCTTGGGGATGCTGATACGTCTCCGACGTATCGATAATTTCTTATGTTTCATGCCACATTATTGATGATATCTACATGTTTTATACACATTATATGTCATATTCGTGCATTTTCTGGAACTAACCTATTAACAAGATGCCGAAGTGCCAGTTCCTGTTTTCTGCTATTTTTGGTTTCAATCCTAGTAACGAAATATTCTCGGAATTGGACGAAATCAACGCCCGGTTTCCTATTTTCACCGGAAGCATCCAACACCGAGAGTCGCTGAGGGGGCCACAGGCCCAGATGATAGGCGGCGCGGCCAGGCCCTGGCCGCGCCAGCCTATGGTGTCATCGCCCCTTCGACCTCCCGACTCCGCCTCTTCGCTATATAAAGGTCCCTGACCTAAAACTTCGTCTGGAAAAACCACGGTACGAGAAACCTTCCCGAGCCGCCGCCATCGCGAAGCCAAGATGCGGGGGACAGGAGTCTCTTCGGCACGCCGCCGGGATGGGGAAGTGCCCCGGAAGGCTTCTCCATTGACACCACCGCCATCTTCATCAACGCTGCTGTCCCATGAGGAGGGAGTAGTTCTCCATCGAGGCTCGGGGCCGTACCGGTAGCTATGTGGTTCATCTCTCTCCTATGTACTTCAATACAATAATCTCATGAGCTGCCTTACATGATTGAGATTCATATGATGATGCTTGTAATCTAGATGTCATTATGCTAGTCAAGTGAATTTTACTTATGTGATCTCCAGAGACTCCTTGTCCCACGTGTGTAAAGGTGACAGTGTGTGCACCGTGTGGGTCTCTTAGGCTATATTTCACAGAATACTTATTCACTGTTATGAATGGCATAGTGAAGTGCTTATTTATATCTCTTTATGATTGCAATGTGTTTTGTATCACAATATATCCATGTGCTACTCTAGTGATGTTATTAAAGTAGTTTATTCCTCTTGCACGGTGTAATGGTGACAGTGTGTGCATCCGTGTTAGTACTTGGCGTATGCTATGATTATGATCTCTTGTAGATTATGAAGTTAACTATTGCTATGATGGTATTGATGTGATCTATTCCTCCTACATAGTGTGAAGGTGACAGTGTGCATACTATGTTAGTACTTGGTTTAGTCGAATTGATCTTTCATGCACTCTAAGGTTATTTAAATATGAACATTGAATTCTGGAGCTTGTTAACTCTGGCATTGAGGGTTCGTGTAATCCTACGCAATGTGTTCATCATCCAACAAGAGTGTAGAGTATGCATTTATCTATTCATTATGTGATCAATGTTGAGAGTGTCCACTAGTGAAAGTGTAATCCCTAGGCCTTGTTCCTAAATACTGCTATCGCTGCTTGTTTGTTTTACTGTGTTACTACTGCTGCAATACTACCACCATCAACTACACGCCAGCAAGCTATTTTACGCACCGTTGCTACTGCTCATACTTATTCATACCACTGTATTTCACTATCTCTTCGCCGAACTAGTACACCTATTAGGTGTGTTGGGGACACAAGAGACTTCTTGCTTTGTGGTTGCGGGGTTGCATGAGAGGGATATCTTTGACCTCTTCCTCCTGAGTTCGATAAACCTTGGGTGATCCACTTAGGGAAACTTTGCTGTTCTACAAACCTGCTCTTGGAGGCCCAACACGTCTACAGGAAAAGGAGGGCGTGACATCGTTCTCGTCCACACTTCCTTTGGTGTGAGGCCCGGTATAAGGTCCTAGTCAATCATGTTCCTCCGCTACCTCGAACACCCACCCTTTGTTGCAATCTCGACCCTGGGTCCACGCCGGTTCACTTACACCAATTAAGGATGGGCCCCGACCACGACAACAATGCAGGGCTCTACCATACATTCCTACGCCGGCAGTTGCAACCCATCATAGACCACATTCCCGGGGGAACTTCTACGGGTTTCCCACCCTGCATCATGTCTCTCGAGATCAAGTGCATCCGGTAATGCGCATCCGTTGATGAACGAGAGGTGGAAACACTTTTGACTACTCCGTCCCACTCCAGATCTTATGGTTAACACGGGTATTACGGCACAAGAATCACTGGACGACATTTGTTGTTTAATCCTAGATGGATATAAACCCTTGCAATGGAACCTCCACCATATCAACACAATCCATGGTTCCATTGCCCACCACATAGTCATATTCATAGTTATGAAAATAGTGGTTTTGGTTTTTATGCAATAGTGATAATCATAGTACTTTGCAAAGTAATTTGATAAAGATACTCAAATGGCATGAGCAAGCGATGAACTTGCCTTTCTTGACTGCAAGATTATGCAGACAAAGTCTTTGATACGCAATAACTCCAATTCTGAAATAGCATCATCGTCCGGTAAGGACGATGTTTAAAAGATTGCCAAGGATGCAATAATGCATAAGTATGAGATGCAATCGTTCTAAACGTGACCTAACCCCGATGATTTAGGATTAGTGAGTTGTAGTGATTTGTTTAGGGTGTGTTGCACTTTTAGAGTGATTCCACAAACAAGGTTCTTATTAAGGTTTTGTTGTCTTAGAAGCATAAACAAGTGGTATAATGCATAATAATAATCATACACACTCAAGGAATAGTAGTTGTATAATAAGTCAAGAGCAGTTGTCAATTTTAAGTCCTATAATGCAGGGTTGATGATTACTTATTATATAATTCAAAAGAATAACTTTTGAAAAACATACTTCTTAAATAATAAGAAGTATGACAATTAGGGTTGAGGTGGTCTAGGTTTTACTATTGGTTCTATTAAGTAAGGAATAATTGGCTCCTAAATAGGATGGTGGATAAGTATCCAACACTAATAGGGTTTAGTGGAATATGGTTATGTAATGCTCAAGATTTGGCATGGTTGCTCCTAAGATTCATCACATTGATGTGATGCTAAGCATGGATATGTAAGGTTGATGTCTCTGAGGATTGGAACTAGGTTCTACATTTATTTAATCCTATTTGATCCTCTAGGTCTGATGAAGATGAACACATGGGATACTAATTTAGTAGTGATAGGGTTTCTACATTTTATGTGGACATGACAAGTATCTATGTTCTATATGGTTCTAAGATTTAAAAGAAAGTAGGATGATCACATAGTATAACCTAGGGTTTAGGTTTAGGACCAATTAGGGTTCATATGGATTTGTGAAGCTAGGGTTCCTAATGAATTAGGGTTTTAGAATCCCACATAAAATTATGAGGTTGTGTTCTTTATTCAATATGGAACTAGGGTTTCTTAATTACTTTATAATTATTAATTAATAACTTGTTTGCAAAGTTAAAGTTATTAATAACTTTGAAATAAAAAATAATATTGGATTTGGCATTTTATTATTTTTAAAGATTTATAATAATTAGGGTAATTATTAATCAGGGTTTAAATCTCTCTAATAATGATTTAATAAGTTCCAAATAAAGAAACTTAGTTTTAATGTTTTCTTTATTTACCTTACTGGTTTTTATTTATTTTATAATCTTTTCCTAATTATTGAATTTTTAATTCAATTATGAATAAAAGAAATTGCTTAAATAATAAGTGTTAAATACTTAAATTTTTATTACAAATAAAAATTTCATATTATATTTTTATTGGATAGAGTTTTCTTTTCTAAGAATTTTGATATCTCATTTATATTTTTCTGACTTAAATTGAATTTTCTAAATTCATTTGAAGTTGCAGCAATTTATGAATTTGAAATTAAACAAAAAGGAAATGCTAAAGCTACCCGGTTGGTTTACCCACATAGTCACTGACTGGTGGGGTTAGACCACGTCATCAGCCACGGTGGCACGACGTGGCAACCATGGCCTTCACCGGCGGGCAGTGGCGATGGTCGCCGACGATACGGTGCTTCCCCGGGCAAACTACCTATACCACAAGACTTATCGTGTCGAGGCAAACATGCTGTTACCAACGCCGCCCCGAATTGGTCGCCGGAGCAAGCTCGACGGCGAGGCCGAGCGGCGGCGCTCGCAGGCTATCGACGCGGGCATGATTGAGGGCGTAATCGAGCGGCTTAGGAGGTGCTTGAGCACCGGTGACTCACCCTGAGCACGATGAGCATGATGGCGAGACCAGAGGTGGTCGGGTTCGCCGGAATCGGCATCTCCGGCCGTCGGAAGATGAGGTCGACGGCGAGGCTACGGCTCGCCCCGGCTCGATTCCTCTTGCAGGTAGAGCAAGTCGAGGACGGCGATGCTGATGGTGGCCACGGCGAAGCTCGGGGAGGTCCCTACCGGCGGCGATGGTCGGAGTCCGGCTCAGCTAGGGTTTCGGTATGGGGAAAAATGAGACGAGGAGGAAGAAACCCGGAGCTGCTGTTCGTGCTGGAGCTTTTATAGGGCGTCGAAGAGTGCCTCGTCACGACGCCGATCACTGGGAGGTCGCCAGCGAGAGAGGAGGCCGAGCACGGCTTCGTGCTGTCCAGCATGCGAGCTGGAGAGGATGAGGACGACCCTCTCCTCTGATATTTTGGCGAAGGGGTATTTTGGGCTGGGCCAGGCTGTGGTGTTGGGCTGCTTGGCAGGCTGCTGCTGGGCTGCTCGGGTGGGTTGGTGCTGGGCTGCCGTGGCCTGCCCAGGTAAGCACCCCACTCTCTCTTTTTCTTTTCTATTCTTTTATTTAGTGTTTTTAATTCTACTTGAATTCAGGTTTGAATTCATATTTTAATTCTTTGCTATTTTGCAGGTGTCTTAATTCTGATAATTCAATGAAGATGGAATAACTATTTCACCACTATTTCATTTGAAACAATTATTTTGTATTAGACTATATTGTATGTTAGTGACTTATTCCATATAGCAATTAGACATGAATTATATTTTCACTTTGATTTCCTTTTTATTATGAGTTCAATTTAATTTAGAAATATAAGAGTTGATACTTTCTTCTCAAGGTATTTCTGAAGTTGTTGTTATGTCTTAGTTCCTATTTGAGGAATTAATCACTTGCATATAATTTTATGTGAGCACTTGCTTGTTAGGGTCTTGTAGGTTTTATTATAACCCTATTTCAAAGGTGGCACTAGGATTATATTTAATAACACCTTGAATTACCTAGAGTAGACATTACTCTCATCATGGTTTGGTCTGGGTTATAATGATAAGTGGTTGATCACCACTTATGGGTTTTAATTAGAAATATAGCACAAGGTTTTCTTATGTTCATGAATTGAAGCATAGGATATTAATGAGGATGCAATTATGGTTTTAGAGATGAGATACCACCATATTGCATTGGCTAGGTTTACTCTCCCCAATGCATGATAAAATGGTTACTTGCTTAATATTTCAAGTGCTCTTTTAGTTACTAAGGACTTAAGAATTGGTTTTATCTGATTCCAATGGATTTCTATTATTATCCTAATCCATCATTAAAGTAATTAAAATGGCTATGGTTCTTTTTATAGTTAACTTTGGTTATAGTGATGAATGGTTTCTCACCATATATAGTATAGAGTCTGACTCTAAGGTGTTCTTATGTTTCTTAGGTGAAGAATAAGTGGAATGTAAATGTTGTAGAATTCTAGTTATAATCACCAAGTGGTTCACAAGTTAAGGTTGGGGATATAAGCCTAGGGTTGCTTACTATTGATCTCCTTATAATTTCATGTGGTTAATGATATCTACTTATCCTATTAGTATTTAACTTCTCCTTACATAACTCAAGAGCATGATCATGGTTTAGACATGATCAACTTGTTATTGGTATCTTTACCTCAAGTTCTTAGGGTTTATGATCATCACTCAATTTATAATGATCAAAGTTTGGTTTCCTAAGGATCTCTCATTAAATGGGGTTCTCACTTCCATGATCAAGCATTGTCTTGATCAACTAGGGTATAGTACTTCTAATTTACCTTCTTGAATGGGACTACTATGGTTGCCTCTAAAGTTTATATCCCAGGAGAATGCCTGAGATATTATGTTAGGGTTCTACTTAATTAATGATGATATAATCATCTGGTTATATGGATAGTTCTCTCCCTCAAATTCAAGTGTTGCCTCAACTAACTTGAGTGTAGCACCATAGCTTGAGCTCTCTTTCATAGGAATAGTTATTCTAGGGTTTATGGTGTACTCCTGATATTTATTTAAGTAGCTAAGCTAAAGATTCAATTGTCTAACTTGGTTGGATTAGTCCTATCCTTATTTCACTAATTCATGGGTATAGTCTTATTGATATTTGGTTATCTCACCACTTCAAGATGAAATGGTTAATCTCTTAATACTTTAGTTCAATGGTTGTCCTTTATTCTTAAATAGGTAAAGCTAGGATTAGTATGAATGATCTCTCTTATTTGGGAAGGACCTTAATAATCTCCTAAGGTTATTCTCCAAAGATAATGATGTAGTCACCAATATCTATGGTTAACATAAATGGTTTCTCTCTCTAGGAAAAGTCTTGAATAATATCCTAGGGTTCCTCTTGAAGATGGTGTTGTGATCATATGGATATTTATATCCAAGGTTTGCCTCAAGGGTTGTGATTGCTTCTCTAATAATTATAATAGAACTCTCACCTCTATAGGTTTGATGTATAAAGATTTGGAATAGAGAAGAATATATATTTCTGAATTGATCTCCCTTTTCATGTTTCCAAGAATGAAGTGGAATGATTACCATAAGATTCATGGTAGGAGCAAGGATTAGTTTAAGACATGGAAAAGATAAGTCTAGAATGGTTTCTCCATTTTAATGTTACTTGATTTGCAATTGAATAGGTGTTCATATGTTATGACAAGGATTACCATATTATAATCCTTTATAAGGTCAAGCATTTTATCATTGAGTAAAGAGTTGTTGTGTTGATTATTAGTTCCATTTGATCTAACCCCTTAGATCAAATCATCTCTACCCAAAACAAGGTTTTAACAAAGTCACATTGAGGTTTATAGCGCTTGACTTGATGAGCTAGTTCAATTCCACCAAGGTCAAGTGAAATTTCAGTTACTGTGACTGTTTTACTTTTAAGCGCGAAAATTCCCCGGATTTTCTATGCATGAATGCAATGCACATGTTTGCCCCAGTTCCTGGGAGGCTTGCGATGCTTCGGACGAAAGTCTAGCTTGGCTCAGTCGGGCCGGCGGCGACGGCGCCCGCGGGTGTCGTTCCCCTCCTTGGAGGCGCCGCCCAGGAGTGTCGGAATCTCCCTAACCTGCTTGGAGCTGGATGTTGTCTTCGGGCGAAAGCCTCGATTCGCGGATCGGCTCGATGGCGGCGTCTTTGACGTCGTAACTCTGTTGGGAGCATCGGGTAGGAAGACACGGCGCAGAGGTCCTTGGCGGCTTTAATCCGGCGACGCAGCGGTCCATGGCAGTTCTCCAAGGCGCTATGCACGTCACTGCTGGCATGTTCTGGAGGACAGCTTCTGGGATCCGTCCAAGTCCCGCCATTGATCTCCTTCGGATGGTGCGTTGACAAGGAAGTTCCTTTGGGAGCCGTTCCTCTTAGGAGGTGCTTGGCGTCGGTCGAGACGCGGCTTGGTTTGTTGCTTAGGGCAGGTTCTTTGTGTTGTGGTTGTTTGGTCTGTAGCCGGTGTTGTGTGGGGTTACGCTCGTTGCTTGTAGCGAGTGGTGCCGTTCTTGTACTCAAACTTCTGCCTTCTATAAAGATATGGTACGCCTTTGGCGTACTCTCGAAAAAAAAAGACATAGACCATGAGCAAGTAACTAAGATTATCACTAGGGCGCTTCTGTGCAAAGCTTTCCCAGCACACAAGGCAGGTTCGCTTGCAGCATTTGCAACCTCCTGCTTGCTATATGCATGAGCGAGCTTACAAGTGCAAACATTGGAAAGTGGTTGTGTTCGATCTGCCCTGCCCACAGGTTATAGCTTACATGGACGGATGGACCTGAAGCGTGAGGAATTCTCCCAACTCTCTCCAGCACAATATATATTATCACACCCATTCCACGTTGCAGGTCAGGCTTTTGCTTTTGTGGCAAGATATAACATGGTCGACCAGGATGGGTTGGGCAGATTTGGCCTATTTTTTTATACTTCTATATCAATCCAAAGCTGCAGGGCTCAACCTGTGTGTCAGTAATGTATGAGTTTGCTGCAAGGACAAGACCGCCTAGGCAGTTTGTTAGTATGGTCACTGCTAGCTATTTCTTCACGGAGAGGGTTTCAGTTGGACATGGTGATCTCTTTTCGGTTCCATGGTCGCTTCATGGCTGGAAACAGACTTTTCGTTGATGGCGTGCTACGTCTCAGAGTTGATTTGACGGTGGTTGGGCAGACGGAGCCGCAAACGTGATATCTTCTTACTGAGCAAAGTTTTGGTTTATGGCTTGCTTGTGCAGCAGATTATTTGAACATTAGCCACTGCCAACCAAATGTGTTGCTTCTTCATCTAAAGGTATAAACGATGCCCCCCATAGGGGGTCTCTGAGGCCATCCACGTTAGGCCACTCGGCGCGCGAGGGCTGGCCGCGCGGCTCAGTTTCGCGTTCAGCAGTTGGGCCACGTGTCATTGCACGATTGGGCACGGACAGCCCGCGTGAGACAAAAACGTCCCTGGCCAACGAGCGATGCCGCATGAACCCTATCTCTATTTCCCTCCGCATCCTCCTCGCACGTCTCAGCCCCGCCGCCGGCCGCCTCGCCTCGCGCCCTCCGCTACCTCGTGCGCCTCCGCCGGCTCCTCCTCTGCGCCTCTGCCGGCTCCTCCTCTGCACGTCCACCGGTTCCTCCTCCATCCCCTCCTTTGCGCCGAAACCCTATCCCAATCTTCCCGAATCCCGCAGCAGCCGCCTCTTGCCAGAGCTTCTAAACAAGATAAAAGAAAGTGATGTATGATGCAAGCCAAGTTGATGCTTGTTGTGCATAAGTGGCCAGAGTTACGACGCGGGCACGGTTGCTCTCCATGGCGGCAAGGGGTCAGCCGATATGATGCGTGCTAGGCAACATTGAAAGTCCCAAACTTACCTGGACATCTTCTCCCATTGATTTATTAGTTTCCAGCTTAGTACCAATTTAGTTTCTTTTCCTTCATTTGTTCTTGTATGTATTGGTTCAGAAATATCCTTCCTATTTAATAATGTGCCAAGCGGAGGTAGTGACCCAAGTTGAGGTACTGACCTCTATCTTTCGTTCCGTACGTATTTCTATTTTTGTTGCTAACATGTGTGTGCCATTCATAGAGTACACATTGTTACAAAAAAAAATTCAATGTAAGGGACAACAAGGATAACATGGATGTGCTTTGCCAGTTTATGTGTGTAGCCTCTAATGTTAGTGTTATTGTGATAGTGACTATATAAGAGGCCCTAGAGATTGTTTGCATAAAAGCTTCACAACTCCGGCGCTCTCTTAGTCGCTTCTCCACCTTGCTCTGAAGTAACGATTTAGTTTCTTTAAAAAAATGGAAAATCAGCTGCTACGTACATAATAGGTATCCGATACGTATCCGCGTATCCAGCAGTATCCGATACGGATACGTGAGTTTTCTGAAGTATCCGTGCAACATAGCTCTTTTGATTAGAGAAAAAAATATGCTTTCAGAGGTCTGCTTAATTTTTATTTGTTAGTGGTAGTATTTTAATTTAACCAACTTACCGCCGAGTTAATAATATTTGAAAAAACTGTCAAATACTTATTTTGTTGGCTGCAGCTTTTATATGCACTCTTTGTAAGGTCTTCAGGATATCTTGCATATGCAGTTCAACCAGTCCTGTTCCTATACTTTGTGTATCGTTATATTCGAGAAATTTTACCATGTGATGTGATGGTGTTATCACCAGAATTTGACCAAGTCAGAGGTGGGCCGCGATCAAGATGGACTTGAAGACATATACATGGAGGAAATACGTGAATCGGCCTTTTATACCAAGTTGGGCTAAACTGCCTATGTATCTGTAACATATTAGATCGCATCTTAGTTTAGAAGTTAGAGTTTTACCCGTGCACGGTTTGGTGCACGCCCACATTAGAAAGTCCGCTGGACTATAAATATGTATCTAGGGTTTATGGAATAAACAACAACCAACGTTCAACCACAAACAAATCTCGGCGCATCGCCAACCCCTTCGTCTCGAGGGTTTCTCCGGTAAGCACCATGCTGCCTAGATCGCATCTTGCGATCTAGGCAGCACGAGCCTGCCCCTGTTGTTCATGCGTTGCTCGTGCTGAAGCGTTTTGATGGCGAGCAACGTAGTTATCTTAGACATGTTAGGGTTAGCATTGTTCTTCATATCAGATGCTATCGTAGTGCAACCCTTGCATGTCTAGCCGCCTTACACCTCATCTTAGGTGTAGGGCGGCCCCGCTTGATCTTTATTTAGTAGATCTGATCCGTTACGGTTGCTCTTTGATTCATCAAGGATTAGTTTAACATCCGCAATAGTTAGGCCTTACAAAGGGTTGGAGGATCCAGCGGGCGTGTAGGGTGTAGTTTGCTAGCCCTAGACAGGACGTTCCGATGATCAACCTCGTGTTGGTTTTTAGGCCTTGTCTAGGGATGGCTTACGATCACCGTGCGCGAGCGCGAGGCCCAATCGTGAGTAGGATGATCCGATTATGCGGTGAAAACCCTAAATCGTCGTAGATCGCTTCAGCTTTATCTTGATCAAGCAGGACCACCATATATTCGGCCACCTTGGACGAATCATGGGTGAATCGGCTCTTTCAGCCGATTCACAGGATAACCTGAGAGCCGATCGAGGCTCGTATTTAACGTGTACGTGTATGCCTGCAGGAAACTAAGCGAGGCATCATCCACACCTACGACCAGGTATAGGTCGGTAGCACGCCTGCGATAGCATCGGACGTGTGACCGGGAGGCTTTGCGGGCCGTCGCTCTGAGGGCCGGGGCCAGCCGCCCTAGTTGTTCCGCTCTACGGTGTTGACCGGTCTCTGCCCGCCGGTGGGTTTCTGACGTCAACACATTCTGGCACGCCCGGTGGGACGATCTTCAACATCCACCACATCGCCATCTACATCTGAGATGGCGGAAAGCATTCCGATCAAATACGAAGATTTCCCTGTGGAGCACAAGAAGAGACGCGATGAGCTGAAAGCCATCTATGAAGCCGAACTCATCGGCTCCTTTAAGAAGACCCGTTCGCACGGCATCAAGCTCAACGGAGACATGCGTCCGTTGCCTGGTGACGACATGGTGGATCTTAGCCACCGCATAAGGAAGCCAGAGTTCTCCTTTGGCGTCAACATGGCAGGGCTGGCGAGCCGCCATAGCGAAGATAAAGCAGAGAGCAGCCACTCCCGTGGCAAGGACAAAGAGGAGGCCGTTCTACGCGACCGGCCCCAAGGCGACGATAGACGGTACCTAACCGAAGAGGAGGTGAAAAGCATATGGTATCAACGCCCACGCGCCGTACATCTCCTCAACAAGTACGAGCAGCAATATGACCGACGTCGGCGCTACGACGAAGACGATGAAAGATGTCATCGGTCTAATGCAGAGGACAGGAGGTACCGTCAGCATGAGAGAAACAACGGCAGGTACGAGCATCACGCTAGAGGGAGGTCAAGGGAGCAAGACAACATTGATAGGCATTGGAACGGTCCTTTCTTCAAGCATTGCTGGGACTCAAGAATGAGCCGATTGCCAACAATCGAGAACTGCCCGGAATGCAAACAACACATGAAGAAAGCGAACGAGGTTTCAATGTTCGAGCGTCTAGGATCTCTCCCACCTCGGAGCAAACGAGCTGAGTCATCTCAAGAAGAAGACTTTGAGGAGTCGGATGGAGAAGACGATAAGTATCACCGACCAAGGTGGTGCCCTGATGGACTCAGCCATTCTCGAAGCGTAGGGTGCGGCTGCGAAACCTGGAAGAAGCCGAGCAGTACCTTACACGTTGAGGAAGGCACGGCCCGATTTGGCCGTGAGAATTCAGCAAACATTGGGACGAAAGCGCGCCCGCCAAAGAAAGTATGGCGCCCTAAACAGGCGAAGGCCGAGCATCGGCTGATGCCGAGGCAGAAGCATCGGCTGTTATAAGCACAGTGTCCAGGATCTCGTCAGAGATTTATGACCCAAGGCGTTGTAAACCCTCGTTGGGCAGTGCAATAGTAGTATCCCCAACATACACTTTGCCTGTGTTCAACGTCGATCTGGCAGGCGACGGGAAGCTGGGTTACGGGTTTACATCAGCTGACGAGCTAGAAGAGATTGAGGAAGTTAAGAGGGAGGTCAGGAAGATGTTGGACGCCGGGTGCATCGGCCGCACAGGTACACTGAATGGATTTCCAATGTGATACTTATGAAGAAAAAGGATGGCCGATGGCGCATCGCTATAAACGACCAGGACCTTAACAGCGCTACTCCGAAGGATGAATAGTCAGATCGACAATTGCAAGGGAAGCCGATCCCAGCAATCGGCTAAAATTATTCTCACCACATGTGTTTGCTGCTGTGCTATTTAGCATGATGAGTGATACGACAAGCTTAAGTTGGCTGAAAAGCCGGTATCTTCAATCACTTGAAAGATTCGGCTCGGGGGGCATATACCCAGGAAGAGCCGATTCATGAGATCAATCAGGCTAATAATAAAAGAAAAATTGAAAAATTTTAAGCACAGCCGATGCGCAGACATCGACTCAAGAGGGTCAGCGGTGCCGGCAGAAGCGTCAGTTTGGTGACCAAAATTGCCTCTTTCTCATTAAAGACGCTAATGTTTGTCCGCGATATCAACTGGAGCAACTCTGGGGGGGCGCAACCCTGACCAACGACAAGATCAGCGGGTTAAGGATGAGCCCAACGAAGGGAGCATATCTCCTCTGCGACCATGAGAACAGCCGATAGTGAAGCAATCGGTTAATTCAAAACATCCTCACCAGAAGTTGTATCAGCCTGCCAAGGATGATGAGCTGATCTGATCAGCAAGACGCAGGACTGGGACGGAAGAAGCTCGGGGGGCAGTTTGCCCTAAAGGATCCTTTGCTATAGGAAGCCGATTTTTTCGAAATCGGCTGGCGCTGCATCACAGTTTGTCTGGGGAATGGTGCTGATGTCGCAAAATTATCAGTTTCCGCATGCAAGACGATTGAGCGACAAGCCCAGAGCTCTATTGTAGACACCTGCCTGAAGCCAGATTGCCAGCCTGCTAGATGGGCTGGTTAGATTCATAATCAGGTGTAATAATCCTTTTTGAGGGGTTTCATGATGCAGAGCCGATGCACAGTCATCGACTTTAGTACAAGTGCGCGAAGTTGCCAGGTTGCCAGTTCAGCAGTGCTATCAGAGGAATGTTGGCATGCAAGTCGGCCTTTTTGAGCTGTGGGTAATCATCCACAATATCGGCTGTCAACGGAAGAAAGGTGATCGGTTGGTTGGCCCTGCAGGATAGCTCTCTTAGACATGATCGAGCCCGGGTCTGTTTGTCTGAATTACGGGTCCCCATCACGGTTTTCACCTCGGCTGAGGCTCGGGGGGCAGCTCGCCCTTAAGATTTCTTGTTCTGAGGAGCCGATTTCGTTGGAATCGGCTTACTCTACATCACAGCTCGTTTGAAAGATGGTGGATTATTGCAGAAGGGAACTGTCGGAGCTGATCGGAGGAAGTTGAAGAAGGGGTCACGTCGTTTGATGGGCTCTGAGCCAGTTGTTGCTGCAAGGAAATGAGGCATCACAAGGATGGTTGCAGGCGGATAATGCCTGTTTTTGCAAAAGTGTTAGCTTCAGCAGTCGAGTTGATCCAGCGACAGTCCTAAGGATCTCCTGAAGGCAAAGAGGATCAGCTGGGATATGGAAGAGGAGGATGCGGCAGAAGAATGTCAGAAATTTAAAGTTGATGAGAAAACTGGACATTGTTTCAGGAGTTTTGCCGCTAAGTCTAACATTCCATTCAGTTAGATCTGCATTTCCAAGGTCTGGGGTTCGCACGATTGTGGTTTGGCCTTGTTTGGCTGGGAGTTTGGAGATCCGGATGGACCTATCTCGAATTTGTCATGAGAGACCGATGCGCTGCCATCGGCTCATTGAGCACTGACCAAATTGACAGTCGGCAGGCTCAGTACGAAGGGCAATCGGCTAAATTATCATGAAGGAGGTCGGCAAAATCAAGTTGAGGAAATTCTTCATTGATAAATTAGATTTCTTACACAAAGAGCTGATTGCTCTCAAAAGGAGGTCTAGGGGCTACATTGCCCCGACTACTATTGCTAGCCCTAGGCTAAGATCCTATCTAGGGGCCGTCGCTGCCCTCGTCGTCGTCGCCGTCACCGCTGCATCGGCGCTGCTCACCCGGCTCGTCGTCGCTGCCTCCGGCGCCGCGGCTGGGTTGCTCCTCATCAGAGCGTCGTCGTCGTCGGCTGTCGACATCGCTGAGGTTCCCCGGCCAGAACGCGGCGTTTGGGGCGGCTCATCGGAGGGAGCTGTCATCCTCCTCTTCCTCCTCCTCCACCGCCTCCTCGGAAGGAGGTGGCCCCATCCAGGATCCTCGCTTTCCTCCACCGCTTCCCTTTAACGAGGAAGCGGAGGTCGCTCTCCCCATCGGTCAGGGACTTGTCATCCTCGACCGGATGGAGAAGTCATGGCTGGGCTCATCCCGGCCTCGATGGCGCGGGTGTTGGCCGCGTGGACCTCCGCTGGGTTCCACTCCGGCGTCGGCTCGCGGGAAGAGGAGGACTCGATGGAAAGACCCGATGAGGCGGAGGAAGAAGAAGACATGGTGGCTCAGGAGGGCTTTTTGGAGTGCCAATGCAAAAGGGGATGAAGAGGGGAACTGTTCGATGCGGTTAAATAAAAGGAAGTGAAGATGGAAGTTTAATTTCGAACAGTTCTCAAGGACGTGGTGCCAAAACTGTCAAATCGTGCAGAGAAGTTGAGAAGGCAAGTTATCATGATGAAGAATACTGCGACGGTTCTGCTCTGCCACGACATGACCCGACGAAGGAAAAGCAGAGTGATTTTGGAATTATCAATTCCAAAACCAGGGGGGCATGTGTTATCACCAGAATTTGACCAAGTCAGAGGTGGGCCGCGATCAAGATGGACTTGAAGACATGGAGGAAATACGTGAATCGGCCTTTTATACCAAGTTGGGCTAAACTGCCCATGTATCTGTAACATATTAGATCGCATCTTAGTTTAGAAGTTAGAGTTTTACCCGTGCACGGTTGGTGCACGCCCACATTAGAAAGTCCTTTGGACTATAAATATGTATCTAGGGTTTATGGAATAAACAACAACCAACGTTCAACCACAAACAAATCTCGGCGCATCGCCAACCCCTTCGTCTCGAGGGTTTCTCCGGTAAGCACCATGCTGCCTAGATCGCATCTTGCGATCTAGGCAGCACGCCTGCCCCTGTTGTTCATGCGTTGCTCGTGCTGCCTTTTTGATGGCGAGCAACGTAGTTATCTTAGACATGTTAGGGTTAGCATTGTTCTTCATATCAGATGCTATCGTAGTGCAACCCTTGCATGTCTAGCCGCCCTTACACCTCATCTTAGGTGTAGGGGCGGCACCCCGCTTGATCTTTATTTAGTAGATCTGATCCGTTACGGTTGCTCCTTGATTCATCAAGGATTAGTTTAACATCCGCAATAGTTAGGCCTTACAAAGGTTTGGAGGATCCGGCGGCGTGTAGGGTGTAGTTTGCTAGCCCTAGACAGGACGTTCCGATGATCAACCTCGTGTTGGTTTTTAGGCCCTGTCTAGGATCGGCTTACGATCACCGTGCTGACGGCCCAATCGTGAGTAGGATGATCCGATTATGCGGTGAAAACCCTAAATCGTCGTAGATCGCTTCAGCTTTATCTTGATCAAGCAGGACCACCATATATTCGGCCACCTTGGACGAATCATGGGTGAATCGGCTCTTTCAGCCGATTCACAGGATAACCTGAGAGCCGATCGAGGCTCGTATTTAACGTGTACGTGTATGCCCTGCGAAACTAAGCGAGGCATCATCCACCCTTCCTGACCAGGTATAGGTCAGGTGGCACGCCCTAGCATCGGCGCGCGACCAGGAGGCTTTGCGGGCCGTCGCTCGAGGGGCTGGGGCCAGCCGCAGCCCTAGTTGTTCCCGGCTCTACGGTGTTGACCAGTCTCTGCCCGCCGGTGGGTTTCTGACGTCAACACGAGGATATGAAGTAGGAGTATCAAGTATGGGGGCCGACACATAAATCGGCCGTAAAAATTCAAAAAATCAAGTTCAACGGTGCTGGCATGAGCATGCAGAACAGGATGAGGAGAGCTCGACAAAGGGAGTTATTCTTTGCCACAGCAGCCGACGCTCGGGGGGCAACTCACCTTGAGAGTTCTTGGCTCTGGGGAGCCGATTCTATTGGAATCGGCTGGCTCTGCACTATAGCTTGGAGGCTGAGGATGACACATTGGGCGGGCTCGTTACTGCGCTTGCCTTGACTGAGGCTCGGGGGGGCAGCTCGCCCTAAAGATCCTTCGTTTTGAGAAGCCAATTTCGTTGGGATCGGCTGGCTCTGTGTCACAACTCGTTTAGGAGATGGAAAATTCTTGCAGAATAGAGCCACCAATTTGAAGAGGAAGCCATCATAATTGATAGGCTTTGGGCCAGTTTGTTGGAAGGCATTGATTCTGGAGCTTTGCCGATTAGAACAAACATTAAGCTTTGGGGATCTGAATTGATCTATCTCGAACTTTATGATAAGAGACCGATGCGTTGCCATCGGCTCATTGATCATTGATCAGGCTAACGGTCGGCAAAGCCAGGATGAGGAAAAATCGGCCAAATTAGCATACAAGGAATCGGCAAGGTCGAATTAAGGAGAGTTCTTCATTGATAGCCAGATTTCTTACACAAAGAGCTAAGAGTGCTCTCAAAAGGAAATGCTAGGGGATACAGTGCCCCATCTACTACTACGGGTCCTATTCTAGGGATCCTGTCTAAGGGCTGTCACCACCCTCGTCGTCGCCATCATCGGCGCTGCTACCGGCGAGCTCCTCGTCGCTGCTGATGAAGCCACCGGTAGCGTCTTCATCCTCCTCGTCGTCATCATCATCTGACCAAGCCCAGCCTCGAAGGCGCTTGGCCGGTGGATACCCGGTGTCGGAGGAGTCTTCTTCTTCGGGTTTTTCTGCTTCTCCTTCCTCTTCGTCGGAGGAAGGGTCTATCTCCCATGAGAGGAGGTCGTCTGCGCACGCTGCTTCCAGCTCCCCGTCAACGAGGAACCGGAGGTCTTCCTCCCCAATGGTGCGAGGTTCGTCGGCTTCTGACTCGATGGAGAAGTCCCATTCTCTCGCGCTCAGGCGTGGGAGCATCATGGATGGCCATCGATTGACCTCTGGCTCCGATTCGCTCGAGGAGGAAGACATGGCTGTGAAGAGGGTTTTCGACGGCGGCCAGGTTTGGATGCAAAGGGGTGAGGAGGTGGACTGTTCGATGTGAAATAAAGAGGATATAGTGGAAATTTAATGCTTGGGCGGTTTACGAGGATGTGGTGCCGAGTTGTCAAATCGTGCGAGAAAGTTGCGAAGGCGGCGTCATGATGAAGGATCTGCAACGCTACGCTCTGCCACGACATGACCGACGGAAGAAAGCATAATGATTTTGGAAATGTTATTTCCAAAACCAGGGGGGCATGTGTTATCACCAGAATTTGACAGTCGAGGTGGGCGATCAAGATAGACTTGAAGAATATATTTGGAAGAAATATGTGAATCGGCCTTTTATACCAAGTTGGGCTAAACTGCCTATGTATCTGTAACATATTAGATCGCATCTTAGTTTAGAAGTTAGAGTTTTACCCGTGCACGGTTTGGTGCACGCCCACATTAGAGAGTCCCCTGGACTATAAATATGTATCTAGGGTTTATGGAATAAACAACAACCAACGTTCAACCACAAACAAATCTCGGCGCATCGCCAACCCTTCATCTCGAGGGTTTCTCCGGTAAGCACCATGCTGCCTAGATCGCATCTTGCGAGTCTGGGCAGCAAGCCTGCCACGTTGTTCATGCGTTGCTCGTTCTTGAAGCGTTTTTGATGGCGAGCAACGTAGTTATCTTAGACATGTTAGGGTTAGCATTGTTCTTCATATGCTATCGTAGTGCAACCCTTGCATGTCTAGCCGCCCTTACACCTCATCTTAGGTGTAGGGGCGGCACCTTGATCTTTATTTAGTAGATCTGATCCGTTACGGTTGCTCCTTGATTCATCAAGGATTAGTTTAACATCCAATAGTTAGGCCTTACAAAGGGTTGGAGGATCCGGCGGCGTGTAGGGTGTAGTTGCTAGCCCTAGACAGGACGTTCCGATGATCAACCTCGTGTTGGTTTTTAGGCCATGTCTAGGATCGGCTTACGATCACCGTGCGGCGCGAGGCCCAATCGTGAGTAGGATGATCCGATTATGCGGTGAAAACCCTAAATCGTCGTAGATCGCTTAGCTTTATCTTGATCAAGCAGGACCACCATATATTCGGCCACCTTGGACGAATCATGGGTGAATCGGCTCTTTCGCCGATTCACGGATAACTTGAGCGATCGAGGCTCGTATTTACGTGTGCGTGTGCCCTGAGAAACTCGCGAGGCATCATCCACACCTTCTGACCAGGTATAGGTCAGGTGGCACGCCTTGCGATAGCATCGAGTAACGACCCGGGAGGCTTTGCGGGCCGTCGCTGAGGGCCAGGGCCAGCCGCAGCCCTAGTTGTTCCCGGCTCTACGGTGTTGACCAGTCTCTGCCCGCCGGTGGGTTTCGAGCGTCAACACATTACACGCCGGTGGGACCATCTTCAACATCCACCACATCGCCATCTACATCCGAGATGGCGGAAAGCACTCCGGTCAAGTACGAGGACTGACGAGCTCAAGAAGAAGCATGACGAGATCAAGGCGGTCCTCGAAGCCGAACTCTCGGCTCTTTCCACAGAACCCGCTCCCATGGCGTCGAGGTGGAAGGGGTTCTCACCTGAAGGCGCACTCGATGGGGTGGACCTGTCCGCTCCGTCAAACACCAGGTCGCTGCGTCGGAGATCAACTACATGGTGGCTCATTCGCCGCCGCCACTACGAGCACAGTAGAACACTTTAGAGCGTGTCGCTGCGCGTGATCCGGGAAATCATGAACCACCGGTATTCTCCGTCGGGACCAGCTCTGGGGACTTACAAGGGAGAGATGGCACTCCAGTCCCATCCACCGCTGCCATTCGCATGGGCAGCACCAGAAGTGCCGAACTCATCGGCATCGTCGTCTACAAAATTGGTGGTGATCCTAGTGACTGCAATTCCTACCTGAGGCGCCCAAGGGGATCCCGCACGTGCGCGTGCGCATACATACCGTGCGGCACTGGACACTCTCGAACCGAGTGCGACGGCGAGGCCTGGAACAGCGGGAGAACGTGTGGCGAGATCTTGAGAAGCAAACGTGGCTAGCTAAGTACGCCACTCGACGAACCTCCGAGCCCAGCTCCTGCAGTTGGCTGCTGGAAAAGCAAGCATGGCCAAGTATGCCACCCCGGCGAAGCAGGGTCCATCGCCTTCGGCCATCACGCGGATGAGATTTGTACGATCCTAAAAGACCAGTTCGGCATGATGCCGAAAAGGAGGACAATCGGCTATACCAAGCCGTACCCCAACGAGTACGAATTGATTCCGCTACCTCCCAAATATCGGCTCCCTGACTTTACAAAGTTTAGTGGATCGGATGGTTCCAGCTCCATCGAGCATGTGAGCCGATATTTGGCACGGCTGGCATGATCTCAGCGTCGGACGAGCTGCGTGTGAGGTTCTTCTCACAGTCCCTCACGGATCGGCTTTCGGGTGGTACATCTGCCACCGAACTCAGTCCGGACTTGGACAGTTGGAGGAGCGTTCCACCTCCGGTATCACTCGAAGCCGAGGGTGGTATTGCCGATCTTGCTCAAGTACGACAGAGCGAGAAACCGTGGCAGAATACATCCAGCGCTTCAGGACCATTAGGAACCGATGCTTTTCGGTTCACGTAAGTGAAAAAGAAGCAGTCGAATTGGCGGTGGTGGGTCTATCATCATCGATTAAGGACGTGGCCTCCCAAGCAGACTACCCTTCCTTAGCGCACATGGTGCAGAAGCTGTCAGCGTATGAACCGCGCCACCCGGATGTTTATCGGGACAAATTCAAGCGTGTGGTTACCATGGTTGACGCGAGCGAGGATGAAGGTGCTATGGGAGATCAGGAGGTAGCAGTAGGCTGAATGGACTCGGACGACAAGCCCCGTGTCCTGTAAGTGGGTGAAGCCACAAATTCCTCCAAAAAGGGTTCGACTTCGACGTGACCAAAACTGAGCAGATTTTTGATCTCTTACTCACGGAGAAGCATATAAAGGTACCCGAAGGCCACAAGATCCCCACGGCCTGAGGCTGAACGGAAAGCCATACGCAAATGGCATAACACGTTCTCCCACACCAATGTTGGGGTGTGGCGCAGCAGATCCAGATGGCGATAGAAAATGGACGACTAATTTTTAACCAGTACGCCATGAAGGTGCGACACACACCCCTTCCCCGCCGTTAACATGGTGGAGTGTACTTACCATGGAGGGTGCCAGCCAGATCTCTCGTGCAATATCAACATGGTAGGGCTTGGACACCACTCTGGTAAGGATGGAGATGAGGGCGGCTGCTCTCATAGCAAAGACACAGAGGAAGCCGCTCGCGCGATCGGCTCCGCCAAGATGGCAAGCGCTACGTCACAGAGGGAGAAGTGAAGAACATAAGATATCAACGACCTCTCTCTGATCACCTCCTCAACAAATATGTGAGTCAGTATGACCAACGCCGACGATCCAGCGATGACGATGTAGGAGATCGTCTGGCTAGGGAAGCCAGAAGACATCGGCGGTACGATCGCGATGAGGAGGAGCACGAGCGCCGTGCCAAGGAAAAGTCGGGGGAGCGGGACGAGCGGATAGACGCTGGGACTGTCCCTTCTTGGACCTTTGCTGGGACTCGGAATGAGCCGATTGCCCTGACAACCCCGAGAATGCCCCAGGAAGAAGAAGGAGGCAGCCAACGTATCGGTGTTCGAGCGCTTAGGGCCTCTCCCGCCACAAAGCAGACGCGCTGAGTCCCCTCGATGGGAAGATCTCGAGGATTCAGAAAACGAGGGACAGGAAGAAGAAGAAGACAGGTACCACCGCCAAGGTGGTGCCCTGATGGACTCAGCCGTTCCCAAAGCGCGGGGTTCAGCGATTGCGCGGCTGGAAGAAGCCCGAAAGGTTATACTTGCATACGCCCTGAGGAAGGCACGGCCTGATCTAGCTGCGAAAGTTCAGCGAACCCTGGATGAAGAGGGTCGGCCACAAAGAAAAGAGTGGCGCCCCAAGCAAAGGGAAGCCGATGATGAGACATCGGCTGGCACAAACATGGTGCTCGTCCTTCCTTCGAAGCTTAGTGCTCCACGATTACACGATGCACTCAAGGTGGACAACAGCAAGCGCACCAACATGATAAAGTCAGAGATTGGGCTGGTTTTATCTACCGGCCTGAACGAGTAGCAAGAGCACGTCAATAAGCAAACGTGGCAAGGCTGACCCTTGTGATCGGCCCCAA
The DNA here is from genome assembly GCA_030979885.1 of Lolium multiflorum. Lineage (NCBI taxonomy): Eukaryota > Viridiplantae > Streptophyta > Magnoliopsida > Poales > Poaceae > Lolium > Lolium multiflorum. Next base: position 52,576,269 of record CM061750.1, on the reverse strand, counting down.
AATTTATGAAGGGACATTACAAAACCTTCACCAAACAACCAACGTTCAACCACAAACAAATCTCGGCGCATCGCCAACCCCTTCGTCTCGAGGGTTTCTCCGGTAAACACCATGTTTGCCTAGATCGCATCTTGCGATCTAGGCAGCACGAGCTGCCATTGTTGTTCATCGTTGCTCGTCTTTGACGTTTTGATGGCGAAACAACGTAGTTATCTTAGACATGTTGGGGTTAGCATTGTTCTTCATATCAGATACTATCTGCAACCCTTGCATGTCTAGCCGCCCTTACACCTCATCTTAGGTGTAGGGGCGGCACCCGCTTGATCTTTATTTAGTAGATCTGATCCGTTACGGTTGCTCCTTGATTCATCAAGGATTAGTTTAACATCCGCAATAGTTAGGCCTTACAAAGGGTTGGAGGATCCAGCGGCGTGTAGGGTGTAGTTTGCTAGCCCTAGACAGGACGTTCCGATGATCAACCTCGTGTTGGTTTTGGGCCCTATCTAGGATCGGCTTACGATCACCGTGCGCGAGCGCGAGGCCCAATCGTGAGTAGGATGATCCGATTATGCGGTGAAAACCCTAAATCGTCGTAGATCGCTTCAGCTTTATCTTGATCAAGCAGGACCACCATATATTCGGCGTACCTTGACTCCCCGGCAACGGCGCCAGAAATTTAGCTTGATGACGCGTAAAACACACGCTCGTTGGGAACCCCAAGTGGAAGGTGTGATGCGTACAGCAGCAAGTTTCCCTCGGTAAGAAACCAAGGTTTATCGAACCCAGTGGGAGCCAAGAAGCACGTTGAAGGTTGATGGCGGCGGGATGTAGTGCGGCGCAACACGATTCCGGCGCCAACGTGGAACCTGCACAACACAACCAAAGTACTTTGCCCCAACGAAGCAGTGAGGGTTGTCAATCTCACCGGCTTGCTGTAACAAAGGATTAACCGTATTGTGTGGAAGAGATTGTTTGCAAGAAAACAGTAAAACAAGTATTGCAGTAGATTGTATTCAGTAAGAGAATTGGACCGGGGTCCACAGTTCACTAGAGGTGTCTCTCCCATAAGATAAAAGCATGTTGGGTGAACAAATTACGGTCGGGCAATTGACAAATAGAGAGGGCACCGCAATGCACATACATGACATGGTAAATATAGTGAGATTTAATTGGGCATTACGACAAAGTACATAGACCGCCATCCAACTGCATCTATGCCTAAAAAGTCCACCTTCAGGTTATCATCCGAACCCCCTCCAGTATTAAGTTGCAAACAACGGACAATTGCATTAAGTATGGTGCGTAATGTAATCAACAACTACATCCTTGGACATAGCATCAATGTTTTATCCCTAGTGGCAACAGCACAACACAACCTTAGAACTTTCTGTCACTGTCAGATTCAATGGGGCATGAACCCACTATCGAGCATAAATACTCCTCTTGGAGTTAAGAGTAAAAACTTGGCAGAGCCTCTACTAATAACGGAGAGCATGCAAGATCATAAACAACACATATGTAATAACTTGATAATCACCATAGCATAGTATTCTCTATCCATCGGATCCCGACAAACACAACATATAGCATTACAGATAGATGATCTTGATCATGTTAGGCAGCTCACAAGATCCAACAATGAAGCACAATGAGGAGAAGACAACCATCTAGCCACTGCTATGGACCCATAGTCCAGGGTGAACTTCTCACTCATCACTCCGGAGGCGACCATGGCGGTGTAGAGTCCTCCGGGAGATGAATCCCCTCTCCGGCGGGGTGCCGGAGGCGATCTCCTGAATCCCCCGAGATGGGATTGGCGGGCGGCGTCTCTGGAAGGTTTTCCGTATCGTGGCTCTCGGTACTGGGGGTTTCGCGACGGAGGCTTTAAGTAGGCGGAAGGGTAGGTCAGAGGCGGCACGAGGGCCCCACACCACAGGGCCGCGCGGCCAAGGGGGGGGCCGCGCCGCCCTAGGGTGTGGCCCCCTCGTGGCCCCTCTTCGTCTCGTCTTCGGACTTCTGGAAGCTTCGTGGCGAAATAGGACCCTGGGCGTTGATTTCGTCCAATTCCGAGAATATTTCCTTACTAGGATTTCGAAACCAAAAGCAGAAAACAACAACTGGCTCTTCGGCATCTTGTTAATAGGTTAGTTCAGAAAATGCATAAATATGACATATAATAATGTGCATATAACATGTAGATAACATCAATAATGTGGCATGGAACATAGAAATTATCGATACGTTGAAGCGTATCAGCATCCCCAAGCTTAGTTCTGCTCGTCCCGGCAGTAAAACGATAACAAAGATAATTTGAAGTGACATGCCATCATAATCTTGATCATACTATTTGTAAAGCATATGTAATGAATGCAGCGATCAAAACAATGGTAATGACATGAGTAAACAAGTGAATCATAAAGCAAAGACTTTTCATGAATAGTACTTCAAGACAAGCATCAATAAGTCTTGCATAAGAGTTAACTCATAAAGCAATAAATCAAATAAAGGTATTGAAGCAACACAAAGGAAGATTAAGTTTCAGCGGTTGCTTTCAACTTATAACATGTATATCTCATGGATATTGTCAACATAGAATAATATAACAAGTGCAATATGCAAGTATGTAGGAATCAATGCAGTTCACACAAGTGTTTGCTTCTTGAGGTGGAGAGAGATAGGTGAACTGACTCAACAATAAAAGTAAAAGAATGGTCCTTCAAAGAGGAAAGCATCGATTGCTATATTTGTGCTAGAGCTTTTATTTTGAAAACATGAAACAATTTTGTCAACGGTAGTAGTAAAGCATATGAGTTATGTAAATTATATCTTACAAGTTGCAAGCCTCATGCATAGTATACTAATAGTGCCCGCACCTTGTCCTAATTAGCTTGGACTACCGGATCATCACAATGCACATGTTTTAACCAAGTGTCACAATGGGGTACCTCCATGCCGCTTGTACAAGGGTCTAAGGAGAAAGTTCGCATTGGATTTCTCGCTTTTGATCATTCTTCAACTTAGACACCCATACCGGGACAACATGAACAACAGATAATGGACTCCTCTTTAATGCATAAGCATGTAACAACAATTATTATTCTCACTGGAGATTGAGGATATGTGTCCAAACCTGAAACTTCCACCATGATTCATGGCTTTAGTTAGCGGCCCAATGTTCTTCTCTAACAATATGCATGCTTAACCATATGGTGGTAGATCTCCCTTACTTCAGACAAGACGAACATGCATAGCAACTCACATGATATTCAACAAAGAGTAGTTGATGGCGTCCCCGGGGAACATGGTTATCGCACAACAAGCAACTTAATAAGAGATAAAGTGCATAAGTACATATTCAATACCACAATAGTTTTTAAAGCTATTTTGTCCCATGAGCTATATATTGCAAAGGCGAATGATGGAAATTTAAAGGTAGCACTCAAGCAATTTACTTTGGAATGGCAGAGAAATACCATGTAGTAGGTAGGTATGGTGGACACAAATGGCATAGTAGTTGGCTCAAGGATTTTGGATGCATGAGAAGTATTCCCTCTCGATACAAGGTTTAGGCTAGCAAGGTTTTTTTGAAACAAACACAAGGATGAACCGGTGCAGCAAAACTCACATAAAAGACATATTGTAAACATTATAAGACTCTACACCGTCTTCCTTGTTGTTCAAAACTCAATACTAGATATTATCTAGACTCTAGAGAAACCAAATATGCAAACCAAATTAGCAAGCTCTAAGTATTTCTTCATTAATGGGTGCAAAGTATATGATGCAAGAGCTTAAACATGAGCACAACAATTGCCAAGTATCACATTTTCCAAGACATTATAGCAATTGTAGCATTTTCCAATTCCAACCATATAACAATTTAACGAAGAAGAAACTTCGCCATGAATACTATGAGTAGAGCCTAAGGACATATTTGTCCATATGCAACAGCGGAGCGTGTCTCTCCCACAAAGTGAATGCTAGGATCCAACTTTATTCAATCAAAACAAAAAACAAAAACAAACCGACGCTCCAAGCAAAGTGCATAAGATGTGACGGAATAAAAATGTAGTTTTCAGGGGAGGAACCTGATGATGTTGTCGATGAAGAGGATGCCTTGGGCATCCCCAAGCTTAGACGCTTGAGTCTTCTTATAATATGCAGGGGTGAACCACCGGGGCATCCCCAAGCTTAGAGCTTTCACTCCTCTTGATCATAGTATATCATACTCCTCTCTTGATCCTTGAAAACTTCCTTCACACCAAACTTCAAGCAAACTCATTAGAGGGTTAGTGCACAATAAAAATTTATATGTTCAGAGGTGACACAATCATTCTTTACACTTCTGGACATTGCATAAAGCTACTGGACATTAATAGATCAAAGAAATTCATCCAACATAGCAAAAGAGGCAATGCGAAATAAAAGGCAGAATCTGTCAAAACAGAACAGTTCGTAAAGACGAATTTTAAAATGGCACCAGACTTGCTCAAATGGAAAAACTCAAAACTAATGAAAGTTGCGTACATATCTGAGGATCACTCACGTAAATTGGCATAATTTTCTGAGTTACCTACAGAAATTAGACCCAGATTCGTGACAGCAAGAAATCTGTTTCTGCGCAGTAATCCAAATCTAGTATGAACCTTACTATAGAGACTTTACTTGGCACAACAAACATGATAAGGAGAGGTTGCTACAGTAGTAAACAACTTCCAAGACTCAAATATAAAACAAAAATACTGTAGTAAAAACATGGGTTGTCTCCATAAGCGCTTTTCTTTAACGCCTTTCAGCTAGGCGCGAAAGTGTAATCAAGTATTATCAAAAGAGGTGGTGCATTCTCAGCGGGGTGCGGAGCTTTCTCAACCAAGCATAGTATATTAGATACATAAGTTTTAGCATCTCCCTTTTCATTAGTCTTAGGCGTGCTACTCTCATCAAACAAATTTTCAGGAACAAGCCAAGCATAGTTATTTTCTAGTGCATCATTCATAGCTAGGAGTTTACATGGTATTGGTGCTTTGATCTCCCCACCATCATCAATATTAGTGTATCTTATTCTATCCATGTCCATCTTCTCAAGGAGACTAACAAAATTAGTATGAGAACCAAGCATATTAAATTTAGCAAAGACCTTTCTAGCCTCTCTTGCTAGACCGCCAAATTCTCTAAGAAGGGTTTCTAAAACAAAATCTTTCTTTTCTCCTTCTTCCATATCACCAAGTGTAAGAAACATGTGTTGGATTATAGGATTGAGATTAACAAATTTAGTTTCCAACATGTGAACTAAAGCAGCAGCAGCAATTTCATAGGTAGGTGCAAGTTCTACCAAGTGTCTATCTTCAAAATCTTCAGTAATACTAACATGATTGAAGAATTCTTCTATATTATTTCTCCCAATGATAGACCCGCGTCCTACCGGTATGTCTTTTGTGGTAAAATTAAAAGGAAACATGATGAATCTAGTAAAGTAAATGCAAGTAACTAATTTTTTTGTGTTTTCGATATAGAGAGCAAGACAGTAAATAAAGTAAAACTAGCAACTAATTTTTTTGTGTTTTGTTTAGGTGCAGCAAACAAAGTAATATATAAAATAAAGCAAGACAAAAACAAAGTAAAGAGATTGAGAAGTGGAGACTCCCCTTGCGGCGTGTCTTGATCTCCCGGCAACGGCGCCAGAAATTTAGCTTGATGACGCGTAAAGCACACGCTCGTTGGGAACCCCAAGTGGAAGGTGTGATGCGTACGGCGGCAAGTTTCCCTCGATGAAAACCAAGGTTTATCGAACCCCGGTAAGCCAAGAAGCACGTTGAAGGTTGATGGCGGCGGGATGTAGTGCGGCGCAACACCAGGATTCCGGCGCCAATGTGGAACCTGCACAACACAACCAAAGTACTTTGCCCCAACGAAACAGTGAGGTTGTCAATCTCACCGGCTTGCTGTAACAAAGGATTAACCGTATTGTGTGGAAGATGATTGTTTGCAAGAAAACGGTAAAACAAGTATTGCAGTAGATTGTATTTCAGTAAAGAGAATTGGACCGGGGTCCACAGTTCACTAGAGGTGTCTCTCCCATAAGATAAAAGCATGTTGGGTGAACAAATTACAGTCGGGCAATTGATAGAGAGGGCACCGCAATGCACATACATGACATGGTAAATATAGTGAGATTTAATTGGGCATTACGACAAAGTACATAGACCGCCATCCAACTGCATCTATGCCTAAAAAGTCCACCTTCGGGTTATCATCCGAACCCCTCAGTATTAAGTTGCAAACAAGAGACAATTGCATTAAGTATGGTGCGTAATGTAATCAACAACTACATCCTTGGACATAGCATCAATGTTTTATCCCTAGTGGCCACAGCACAACACAACCTTAGAACTTTCTGTCACTGTCCCAGGTATCAATGCAGGCATGAACCCACTATCGAGCATAAATACTCCCTCTTGGAGTTAAGAGTAAAAACTTGGCCAGAGCCTCTACTAATAACGGAGAGCATGCAAGATCATAAACAACACATATGTAATAACTTGATAATCACCATAGCATAGTATTCTCTATCCATCGGATCCCGACAAACACAACATATAGCATTACAGATAGATGATCTTGATCATGTTAGGCAGCTCACAAGATCCAACAATGAAGCACAATGAGGAAGACAACCATCAGCTCTGCTATGGACCCATAGTCCGGGGGTGAACTACTCACTCATCACTCCGGAGGCGACCATGGCGGTGTAGAGTCCTCGGGAGATGAATCCCCTCTCCGGCAGGGTGCCGAGGCGATCTCCTGAATCCCCGAGATGGGATTGGCGGCTGCGTCTGGAAGGTTTTCCGTATCGTGGCTCTCGGTCGGTGTTGTTTCGCGACGGAGGCTTTAAGTAGGCGGAAGGGTAGGTCAGAGGCGGCACGAGGGCCCACACCACGGGGCCGCGCGGCCCAGGGGGCCGCGCCGCCTAGGTGTGGCCCCCTCGTGGCCCCTCTTCGTCTCGTCTTCGGACTTCTGGAAGCTTCGTGGCGAAATAGGACCCGGCGTTGATTTCGTCCAATTCGAGAATATTTCCTTACTAGGATTTATGAAACCAAAAACAGGAGAAAACAGCAACTGGCTCTTCGGCATCTTGTTAATAGGTTAGTTCCAGAAAATGCATAAATATGACATATAATGTGCATATAACATGTAGATAACATCAATAATGTGGCATGGAACATAAGAAATTATCGATACGTTGGAGACGTATCAATTCACAGGATAACCTGAGAGCCGATCGAGGCTCGTATTTAACGTGTACGTGTATGCCCTGCAGGAAACTAAGCGAGGCATCATCCACACCTTCCCTGACCGGTATAGGTCAGGTGGCACGCCTTGCACATCGGACGTGTGACCAGGAGGCTTTGCGGGCGTCGTCGAGGGACTGGGGCCAGCCGCAGCCCTAGTTGTTCCGGCTCTACGGTGTTGACCGGTCCTGCCCGCCGGTGGGTTTCGACGTCAACACATTCGCTGCCCGGTGGGACCATCTTCAACATCCACCACATCGCCATCTACATCTGAGATGGCGGAAAGCACTCCGGTCAAGTACGAGGACCTGACTGACAAGCTCAAGAAGAAGTATAGCGAGGTCAAGGCGGTCCTCGAAGCCGAACTCATCGGCTCCTTCGAGAAGATCCGTTCGCACGACATCAAGCTCAACGGAGATGTGCGTCTGTTGCCTGGTGTCAGCATGGTGGATCTTAGCCACCGCATAAGGAAGCCAGAGTTCTCCTTTGGCGTCAACGTGGCAGGGCTTGTGAGCCGCCATAGCGAAGATAAAGCAGAGAGCAGCCACTCCGTGGCAAGGATAAAAAGGAGGCCGTGCCACGCGACCGGCCCCAAGGCGACGATAGACGGTACCTAACTAAAGAGGAGGTGAAAAGCATATGGTGTCAACGCCCACGCTCCGTGCATCTCCTCAACAAGTATGAGCAGCAATATGACCGACGTCGGCGCTACGACGAAACGATGAAATATGCCATCGGTCTAATGCAGAGGACATGAGGTACCGTCAGCGTGACAGAGGCAACGATGAGTACGAACGTCACGCCAGAGGGAGCTCAAGGGAGCCAGACGACGAGGGTAGGCACTGGGACTGTCCCTTCTTCAGACAACTGGGACTCAGGAATGAGCCGATTGCCCACAATCGGCAATTGCCCAGAATGTAACAGAAAGAAGAAGGAGGCAGCCAACGTGTCCGTGTTCGAGCGTCTAGGGCCCCTCCCGCCTCGGAGCAAGCATGCTGAGTCCGCTCAGATAAAAGATCTCGAGGACTAGAGGACGATGATGAAGAGGATAAGTATCATCGGCCAAGATGGTGTTCTGACGGGCTCAGCCGTTCCCAGAAGCGAAGGTTCAGCGTCTACGTGGTTTAGAAGAAGCCGAAAGGTTATACCTACACACGTTGAGGAAGGCACGGCCTGACCTGGCCGCAAAATTCAGCGAACCCTGGATGAAGAAGGTCGGCCACAAAGAAAAGAGTGGCGCCCCAAGCAAGGAAAGCCGATGATGAGACATCGGCTGGCACGAACATGGTCTTCATTCTTCCAACGGAGTTTAGCGCTCCAAGGTTATATGAAGCACCTGTGGCACAATTGGACTGCGGCCCACGGCCGGTCATCTTTGAGAAGCCACGAGAAAGAAGTTACAGGCATCTGAAGGCCCTGTACTTGCGAGGTTACATCAATGGGCAGCCTGTCAACAAGATGTTGGTGGACACCGGAGCGGCGGTTAACATTATGCCATACTCCATGCTACGTCGGTTGGGACGCTCCAGCTCGGATCTGATCAAGACCAACGTAACACTGAGCGATTTCAACGGCCAAGCATCTGACGCACAAGGTGTTCTGAATGTGGATCTGACCGTAGGAAGGAAAACTGTCCCTACAACGTTCTTTATCGTCGACAGCAAGAGTACCTACGCTGTCCTACTTGGGAGAGATTGGATCCACGCCAACTGTTGCATTCCATCCACGATGCACCAATGCCTGATACAGTGGGATGGAGATGAAGTAGAAGTCGTCCACGCAGATGATTCAGTCGAGGATTTCAACGGCGCATGGACGTTTGGGAGACGTCAGGCCAAGAGCCGCTCTCAGGTATCAATTTGGACGACTGCGAACGCATCGATGTGACAAAGAACGGGGTGAGGCTAGGTTTTATCCACCGGACTGACCGTGTAGCAAGAGCAACATCGATGTACAAATGTGGCGAGGCTGACCCTTGTGATCGGCCCCAAAAAATTTGTGGAGGAACATTACAAAACCTTCATCGAACAAGCAAGGGGGCCGATTCCAGCAATCGGCCAAAATATCCTCACCATCCGTCCTGCCTTGGTTCAACGCCAATCTAATAGGAGGTGGATGTACGTCGGCTAATGAGCTGGAGGAAGGCCACATTGGTCCTAGCAGGGCCGACGTTCACATAGAGTGCCTGGGCTAATCATAGAGCCGATTTCAGCAGTTACAGAATCGGCTCGGGGGGCACGAGGATATGCAGTAGAAGTATCTCATCCTTTGGTGATGAGTATTGAAGTATGAGGGCCGACACATAAATCGGCCGTAAAAATTCAAAAATTCAAAAAAATTTAAGCACAGCCGATGCATGGCCATCGACTCAAGGAGTGCAACCGTTGCAAGCAGAAGCCTAATGGAGCAGTCATTGAGTTGCTTTTCCATTAGCAAGCCTTCAAGATCAGCAGTATCTGCGCAAGTATACGGATCGGGAGAACAGCCGATGATCATCCACTGGGCTGTGATGTTTTCTCCTGGGGCTGGACCATTCTCACCAGAAGCTGCACCAGTTTGCCCAAAATGATGAGCCAATCTAAGCAGCAAGACGCAAGGATGGAGCTGGGAGGAGTTGGAGGGCCACTACGTTGAGGCTTCTTGGTTTTAGGGAGCCGCTGATCCTCCCAAAACCTTTCCGGTACATTGGCTCCTTGAGCGTAAGCGTTCTTCCCCTGTTTTAATGAAAAGCGGGAGTAGCTCGGGGGGCAGCTCGCTCTGAAACATCGACGATCTGGACAGCCGATTTTGTTCAATTCGGCTAACACAGCACTACGGTTGGGAAGCCGATGATGGCCCATTCGGCTTGTCCACTTTTATCCTCGCCTTGACTGAGGCTCGGGGGGCAGCTCGCCCTTAAGGTCCCTTGTTCTATGGAGCCAATTTGGTTGAGATCGGCTTGCTCTGCATCACAACTCGTGAAAAAATGGTGAATTATCGCAAAAGGGAACTGCTGGAATTGATGGGAGAAATTTGGAGAGGGAACAACGATCGTTGATGGGCTCTGGACCAGTTGTGGCTGCAAAGAAGTGAAGCATCACAAGGACAGTTGTGGGCGAATAGTGCCTGTTCCGCAAAAGTGTTAGCTTCAGCAGTCGAGTTGATCGAACGACAGTCCTAGGGATCTCCTGAAGGCGAAGAGGATTTGGGAGAAGAAGATGCGGCAGAAGAATGTTCTGAAACTTAAAGTTGATGATGAGACTAGGCATTATTTCAGGAGTTTTGCCGTTAAGTCCCGTATTCGGTTCGATGATTTGGGGTGGTTAAGGATTACTGTCAGGCAGAGTCCGCGAGCTGGATGACCCCGCCATAGGATTGGCTATGAAAATTGGATCTGCAGTTCCAAGATCTAGTGATTGTGATCTGGTCCTGTTCGACCGGAATTTGGGTAGCTGAACTGGTCTGTCTCAAAAAATTTCATGAGGGACCGATGCGCTGCCATCGGCTCATTAAGCATTGGTCAAGGTTTACAGTCGGCAAGAATAGGATGAAGAAAAATCGGCTAAAACAGCATTGGGGAAATCGGCAAGATCAAAGGAAGTTCTTCATAGCTCAGGGAGTTTTCATTGATACTAAGGTTTCTTACAAAGAGGAGCCGGTGGCTCGACAAAAAGGGAACATATCGCTACTGCTAATCTTATGCTAGTGGATCCCTACTCTAAAAAGCCGTCACTGTCCTCGTCATCGCTGCCGTAGCCGCTGCTGGTGCTGCTGCTGGCAGACTCCTCATTGATGCTACTGTAACCTTCGGCGGAAGCTTCCTCCTCGTCATCATCATCGTCCTCGTCTGACCAAGCCCAACCACGGATGCGCTTTGGCGGCGGTTCATCGGAGGAGGTGTCGTCCTCTTGTTCCTTCTTCGTGTCGGAGGAGGCGTCTTCGTCTTCATCATCTTCTTCTTTGGTAATGGAGGTGAATTTACCCCGGAAGGGAGGGTCTTCATCGTCGCTCTCCGCCTCCAGTTCTCCGTCGACCAGGAACCGGAGGTCATCTTCCCCGTCAGTTAGGGGCATGTCGCCATCCGACCGAGACGAGGACCTCGGGTAGGCCCTCCGGCATGAAATCGAAATCAAACTCTTGCTTATCCCAACGCCTGGGAGCGCGCCTGTATGCCTCCATCTGGTTGTGCGCTGGAATCAACTCGCTTGAGGAGGGGGATTGGGAAGAGGAGGAAGAAGACGACATGACCATGGAAGAAGAGGGTTTTCTGGCTGATGGCTATTTTGGAGCAAGGAGATGAAAAGGTGAACTGTTCGGTGCTATAAATAAAAGGAGATATCTTGGAAATTTAATACTCGAACAGTTTCCGAGAACATGAGGCCAAATCATGCAGAGAAGTTGGGAAGTCAAGCCATCATGATGAAGAGTACTGCGACGGTTCTGCTCTGCCGCGACATGACCCTTCGAAGAAAAACAGAGTGGTTTTGCAATTATCATTATCAAAACCAGGGGGGCATGTGTTATCACCCGAATTTGACCGAGTCAGAGGTGGGCCGCGATCAAGATGGACGTGAAGAATCTATTTGGAAGAAATAGGTGAATCGGCCTTTATACACAGAGTTTGGGCTGGTTAGCCCGTGTATCTGTAACATATTAGATCGCATCTTAGTTTAGAAGTTAGAGTTTTACCCGTGCACGGTTTGGTGCACGCCCACATTAGAAAGTCCCCTGGACTATAAATATGTATCTAGGGTTTATGGAATAAACAACAACCAACGTTCAACCACAAACAAATCTCGGCGCATCGCCAACCCCTTCGTCTCGAGGTTTCTCCGGTAAGCACCATGCTGCCTAGATCGCATCTTGCGATCTGGCGGCACCTCTCCCCTGTTCATGCGTTGCTCGTCTTGAAGCGTTTTGATGGCGAAACAACGTAGTTATCTTGACATGTTAGGGTTAGCATTGTTCTTCACGTAATATGCTATCGTAGTGCAACCCTTGCATGTCTAGCACACCTCATCTTAGGTGTAGGGGCGGCACCCCGCTGATCTTTATTTAGTAGATCTGATCCGTTACGGTTGCTCCTTGATTCATCAGGTAGTTTAACATCCGCAATAGTTAGGCCTTACAAGGGGTTGGAGGATCCAGCGGCGTGTAGGGTGTAGTTTGCTAGCCCTAGACAGGACGTTCCGATGATCAACCTCGTGTTGGTTTTAGGCCCTGTCTAGGATCGGCTTACGATCACCGTGCGCGCGCGAGGCCCAATCGTGAGTAGGATGATCCGATTATGCGGTGAAAACCCTAAATCGTAGTAGATCGCTTCAGCTTTATCTTGATCAAGCAGGACCACCATATATTCGGCCACCTTGGACGAATCATGGGTGAATCGGCTCTTCGGCCGATTCACGGGATAACAACGATCGAGGCTCGTATTTAACGTGTACGTGTGTGCCCGGAAACTAGCGAGGCATCATCCACCTTTACGACCAGGTATAGGTCGGGTGGCACGCCTGCGATAGCATCGGACGTGTGACCAGGAGGCTTTGCGGGCCGTCGCTCGAGGGACTGGGGCCAGCCGCAGCCCTAGTTGTTCCCGGCTCTACGGTGTTGACCAGTCTCTGCCCGCCGGTGGGTTTCTGACGTCAACACATTCCTTACAAAGGGTTGGAGGATCCAGCGGCGTGTAGGGTGTAGTTTGCTAGCCCTAGACAGGACGTTCCGATGATGGTGTTACCTTATTGTTAGCATGGCAGGGATTGCGAGGAGAGTTGTGCAGAGGAAGGGCGAGGGAGGACATGCCAGGATCTACAAGGTAATGTTTTTTGTACAATCAGACAATTTATATGTGATCTCTCTCCTCAGCTTATTGTGACATTTTTTGTTTTACAACATGCTAATTTTCAAGAATAACTATTTTGTCTGAATGTTTTGATTTGCTCCATCATTTGAAAACATTAGTTAAACTGGATGGTGTTAGATATTGATTAAGAATAACTAGGTATTTTTCAAGAATAACTAGGTAATTTTTTGTCTGAATGTTTTGTTTTGCTCAAACACCAACCAAGTCACGGATGTTACTTCAGTATGAAGATTTTTTCATATCTCACCGTGTATATTTTCAGTTCATACATGTCTCCTAAAGCACCATTAGAGAAAAATCATCAAATTAATTTTATTATTTCCGTTCATGACTTCACGTAACAACAATGTGCCCTTCTCGATTATTAAATCTTCATAGTGTAGAGGCCCTTGGCATACTTTCTACAAGAGAATATCCCTTCATTTTACTCAACAGGTAGTATAGCACAGTTCCAACGTGTGTGAAGTGGTTAACAAGCAAGTCATATAGCCTATCACATGAGCTTCAGGAGATGCTATTCTTAATCCTTGGCTATGAATTCAGTACATGTGTCTGTGTCCAAGGCAGTTTAATGCTCCGAATTCTCAAATTATCAATACATGTCTTTGAGTATCGCTGCCAGAACAATCGCTCATATTGCTTTTTTTACTCTTCTAATGCAATTACTCAGTAAACATCGGCAAGAAAATATCCTCCATTGGCTGCTGGATCGGAGCGGATCTTTCCCAGTGTGTTGATGGCCACAACGGCAGAGTATTTTTCTCTTCCCAAGGCATGCGTGAGGATGAAGAGGCCATGTTTGATCCTGTGCGTGATGATTTCGGTTGTGATCTGCTGCTGGCTGTGGGATATGCTTGGACAGTGGATGTATGGGGTCAAGGTGCTATGTGCCTTGCCCGCAACAAAGTACGGGATCTCGGTCCTTATATTGTTCACTGTAAACAGATCTTAAGTATATTTCTGTATTCTTCTATTGCTATATGACAATTTAATGTGTGGGGGCTGGTTTCTTCGCTGCGAGACATGTCTTCATTTCTCAATATTATATATCTTGACTATTGGTTTGGAACAATATCTTTTAGATATAGAACATAATCGCAATATTGTTGTATCAAAGATGAGTTATTTTATATTCTTAGTGTTTCTTTCATTTTAATATTTTCATCGCAGTGGTACTAATCTTCAAGTTTCTCTCTCTTCCTCTCTTCCATCAGCAGCAAGTGAGCCCGTGGGTGGTGGTTGAGATGCGCAAGGCGTCGGTGCCGGAGCTCTGGACGATGGCGCGGGCGTTGGGATAGAGGCAGATGGAGATCTTCTTAGGCGACCCTGCAGCTGGGAGGAGGAAAATCAGCACTAGCGATCCATGTGCCGAGGCTGATGCTGGGGAGAGGGGGCGGCGCACGGAGGGGCAGGCAAAGGAGGTGGCGCCTCCGAGGAGCAGTGCTCGGCTTCTAGCAGCTCAAGAACCTGGCCTCATCCACGTCTTCGCAGTCGCTGAAGACGACGGTACGTCCATCCCTCATCTGCCTTTTAATTTTCAGGTTCTTCTCTCTCTCTCAAATGTGTTCTCCTAAAAATTGAGATAAGAGTGGAGGTAGGCTCTTGTTATCCCGATATAATAATTTGCTGCACTTTTGGCTGAGTCTAACCTTCACCTGGTGAATAGGCTCCTATTGACATCATTTCTGGTGAGCTCCATTGCCTGGTGGAGCGAGAGATCTTTCTCACATGATAAGGCTGCGTCGATCCCTGATTTATTCACGAAGTACAACTGAGCTGCCTCTTTCTCTACTAGAACTCGATCCATTTCGCATATATGAAATAATCCATTGAAATGGTGTATTGTTTTGTAATCCAAATGTGAAGAGGTAGCTCTCGGAGGTCCACGTTAAGGAAATGACGGAGAATTTCAGCTGGTCTTATAAAAAGTATGTATGAACAATTAACTCATTTGGGATGCTAACACCCATTAACTCATTACATGGGGTGGTTTAATATCACATTGTTTGATTATCTGATGACTTCCATTCGTGCTGCAATTAAATTCCTACATTTATGTTTCCATTATATGCTCCTTCCGTTAATTTCTCCTTAGAAATCGAGTGTTCAGCAGGGAGTACAATGCTGGGTAGATATGACAGGACATGATGGATGATGACATCATCACGGCCATCTCAGGCATCTGGCAAACTCCCTCCTCACACTTGTGCAGATGGGCCAAAGTTTTATTCGTTAGGTGAGTGCCTGTCTTGATAAGATTTGTTTTTCTTGCCTTGTGATTTCGAAGCCAAGATTACAGTTTGGTAATTCGTGGTTGTAGAAGACATGAAGAAACTAGAGTTGCTCTGCCACATAGCTGGCCAAGCGGCAATGCGTAGTTACAGCTATTGGAAATAATACTGGTATTATGGAGATCCCATGTTCCTCTCTCTCTCTCTCACTCTCTCTCTCTCTCTGATCCCATTTTCTGAATCATACATGGTGTCATAATCAACGTTTTCTTGGTTTGTAGTTACAGGTTGCAATGGGGAATAATTACAACGGTTGATGATGATTTAGAAGTGTTAGGTCATATTGACTATAATTGGAGTGGAATTGGTTTTGAGGTAATTTATTTTTGGTTAGGGAATATTGTCAGATAATATTTATTATAAGAATTATAGAATTGTGCAGGACTAGCTTTTATTCCTTGATGGTTCAGGGTTGAGCTAATTGTCTTTGTTATATGGTTTATTTCAGCTCACATAAAGGAACAGAGTTTGCATCTTCTGATTTTATGGAAATCCCAGAGAAGAACTTATGGCACGATTTGTCTCCTTCACTTGTCTTGAGTTGATCCATTTCTTAAAATCTACTCTGCCCTATGTTCGCCCCCAACGGAAAAATCTGGGGCTTCGCTCTCAAGGTTCAGGGAGGCGGTAACACGATATGTAGCCTGCAGGTATTGAGCCATACTCATGTAATTACTGTTTTCTTGTCATCCGCTATTGGTTATATCATCACTCCAGTTTGCGATGTTCAATAATATACTCATTTGATTAATTTACCTTGTTGGTTATGCCATTTCTATAATTGTGCATTTAACATATGAGACCACATGTCCACGTTTGAGTTATTGGCCTCAAGTGATTACTATTCAGTGATGTTCCACATATATATATTTTAAACTTACTGTAGAATAGGATATCAACAAACCAGTATCCTGATTTATTGATTTTCATGTGTACATAAAGTTAATTTTTGTATATAGAAAATCCATGTAGTTTCCAGCGGTTAATTTTTAATTTTTCTTTCATCGCTGGTTAACATGGAGGTTGTTGCTTATGAAAATTATTCAGCCATTCATTTTGTGGATTTCATGTTAGAAATTGTTACCCTTCCTGAATAAGTTTTCTCCAAAGTTCCTCTGCTTAGATAGCCATTGTCTATGGTAGATCTTGCTATTTATTTCTAGATTGTGCATGCTCTGTTTCTAAATGTAGGAACGAAGTCGAGGTTTGTTGTCTGCAAGATTAAGGGCCATCCACCTTCTATCCTATTATAGATGTTAGTAATAGAGCGATTGTAGGTCTTTTCTGTACATGGAACATTTTTTTATGCACATGATTGAATGTTCATTTACTATAGTGTTCAAATTATGACTTGGTTTCTTAACATGTTAAACGTCACAAATCAGAGTGGATGATGTTCATCTGAAGCAAAATTTTGTATTATGTCAAGTGCCCCTCCCAAAAAATATGTTCATACAATGAGATATCACTGTCTACATTGTTGGCAGACAAATATTCAGAATTAATGGTGGAAAACTGTAGCATGTTAATTTATTAACATCCAGTCAAATAAGCATCCATAATCTATTTGAAAGGAGACTGCCATGTCCGTTTATTTGTATCATGAAGTACATCTGCAAGGGCCTATTGTTTAGTGACCTGAAAATGTTCCGGTTGCACATGTAGAGTTAAATGGAGGGTAATGCTAAGTTATTTTTTTCATATTAATAATATTCTCTTTGAGAGGTTTAGAGGCCCTTAGTTAGTGTTTGATGGTGGCTATGTCCAAACAAGTTTATTTTAAGTAATCAGCATATAAATGACAAAGTTTTATGTTTATGTCTGAATATTTTGATTACTAAATAGAATTAGGAACTGAGTTTGTACTGTTTTTCCTTCGATCTGAATATGCTAAACTATCTTTTTGTCTGCCAGGGCTGTACAATTAGCAACAAAGCTGCCTTTTTCAGAGATGGTGTTAAATAATTGAGGAATCAGGTCCGAAACTACTATGCTGAATCAGTTGTTTTGCCAGGTAAAAAATTAGTTGTATCCCCAGTCTCATCTTAGCTTTGTCTCTATGATAAATTATCCTGTCTATATCAACACAAAAGATCACTCTATGTCCATTGAGCTGGCTTTCATAGGTGGGAAATGAAGCTATCTGAAATCAGTTGATATTCTTGCTATAGAAAATGTGTACCGTAGACCTCCTCCATTTGAAGTATTATGCAGATGCCTCTTCTTTTCTTTGTAGGCGCCTCTCTTTTTTATAGTCTATAATAAGTAGACATAGTAGGCAACCTATATTTTATCATGCCAAATACCTTTTTTAAGTAAATAATGTGGCAGTGCACGCCTATGCGCAGTATGGCTACTTTCATTTTTAGCTTCAGGCATATGTTATAATTCTAGGTTTGGACAACAAAAGATTAATGTTTAGCAACTTTATGTCCTCAAATTCTAGGATTTTAGTGGCCCAGTTCTTACTCAACATGTATTCTCTCAGATACATGTAAGAGATGAACTTGCTGCACTTTGTGCAGATCATTGATGTGATTATTGGAGTTCACCTACAGATTGTCTACCTTTACTGGTAAACAATACCACATATACATACGGTCTAACTCAAGGTTTTAGAAATTTAGAACCTAATTTTGTAGTTAGTGCCCCATCAGCCGTTGGGTTACATGAAGCTCGCAGTTAGTTTGATTGTGTTGCTTTGTCAGGTAATTTTACTACGGACAAGTACAGTAGGCCAGCTATATCCTTATTATGTTTTGCTATTTCAGATTCATTCATTGTCGGTTCCTCCTTCACCAGTACTAATATCTTTGTTACTATGGTTGTTAAATTCACAGATTCCATATATTTAGAATTTATTTTTTGTAATGTTGAGCAATTGTGTTCTTGAATGAATCTTTTATCCTTTTTTCTGTGATTATATTTTGCAGGTCCAGATTGTTGGAGATATGCCCAAGAGGCAATAATAAAATGGTTATTATAATATATCTTTGTGTTTATGATAATGTTTACATACCATGCTATAATTGTATTAACCGAAACATTGATACATGTGTGTTATGTGAACAACAAGGAGTCCCTAGTAAGCCTCTTGTATAACTAGCTTGTTGATTAATAGATGATCATAGTTTCGTGATCATGAACATTGGATGTTATTAATAACAAGGTTATGTCATTATATGAATGATGTAATGGACACACCCATTTAAGCGTAGCATAAGATCACGTCATTAAGTTTTTTGCTATAAGCTTTCGATACATAGTTACCTAGTCCTTTCGACCATGAGATCATGTAAATCACTTATACCGGAAAGGTACTTTGATTACATCAAACGCCACTGCGTAAATGGGTGGTTATAAAGGTGGGATTAATATCGGAAAGTATGAGTTGAGGCATATGGATCAACAGTGGGATTTGTCCATCCCGATGACGGATAGATATACTCTGGGCCCTCTCGGTGAAATGTCGTCTAAATGTCTTGCAAGCATATGAATAAGTTCATAAGAGACCACATACCACGGTACGAGTAAAGAGTACTTGTCAGGAGACGAGGTTGAACAAGGTATAGAGTGATACCGATGATCAAACCTCGGACAAGTAAAATATCGCGTGACAAAGGGAATTGGTATCGTATGTGAATGGTTCATTCGATCACTAAAGTCATCGTTGAATATGTGGGAGCCATTATGGATCTCCAGATCCCGCTATTGGTTATTGGTCGGAGTGAGTACTCAACCATGTCCGCATAGTTCGCGAACCGTAGGGTGACACACTTAAAGTTGGATGTTGAAATGGTAGAACTTGAATATGGAATGGAGTTCGAATATTTGTTCGAAGTCCCGGATGAGATCCCGGACATCACGAGGAGTTCCGGAATGGTCCGGAGAATAAGATTCATATATAGGAAGTCATTTTATGTGATTTAAAATGATCCGGAAGGTTCTATGGAAGGTTCTAGAAAAGTCCGGAAGAAACCACTAAGGAAGGCGGAGTCCCGGAGGGACTCCACCTCCCATGGCCGGCCAACCCTAAGGGGGAGGAGTCCCAAGTGGACTCCCCTATGGGGGCCGGCCACCCCCCCACATGGAAGGGGGGAATCCCACCCAAGTGGGATTCCCACCTTGGGTAGGTTTCCCTATCACATGGAAGGTTTTGGTTCGGGTCTTATTCGGAGACTTGTAGTGCAACACTTGGGGCTTCCACCTATATAATGAGGGGCCAAGGGGAGGGGCCGGCCACCCAAAGACCACAAGGTGGCCGCACCCCTTGAGGCCGGCGCCCCCCTCTCCCAAACCCTAGCGGCCTCTCTCCTCCACCACATCCCGCACGCTTAGCGAAGCTCCGCCGGATTTCTCACCACCACCGACACCACGCCGTCGTGATGTCGGATTCAAGAGGAGCTACTACTTCCGCTGCCCGCTGGAACGGGAGGTGGACGTCGTCTTCATCAACAACCGAACGTGTGACCGAGTACGGAGGTGCTGCCCGTTCGTGGCGCCGTGATCAAGATCTTCTACGCGCTTTTGCAAGCGGCAAGTGATCGTCTACCACAGCAACAAGAGCCTCATCTTGTAGGCTTTGGAATCTCTTCAAGGGTGAGACTCGACAATCCCCTCGTTGCTACCGTCTTCTAGATTGCATCTTGGCTTGGATTTCGTGTTCGCGGTAGGAAATTTTTTGTTTTCTATGCTACGTTATCCTACAGTGGTATCAGAGCCGTGTCTATGCATAGATGGTTGCACGAGTAGAACACAATGGTTTTGTGGGTGTTGATGTTTTTGTTGTCTTTAGTTTGAGTACTTTGCATCTTTGTGGCATAGTGGGATGAAGCGGCTCGGGCTAACTTTACATGACCGCGTTCATGAGATTTGCTCCACGCTCGACATGCAACTTGTATTGCATAAGTGGCTTTGCGGGTCACTACAAGAAAAGTTGCCATGGCCGACGAAGTTGAAGTCGCGCCGTGGTTGCTGGTGCACCATGGCCGACGATTTTTGGTCCCTCCGTGGTTCATGTCAAAACTTTTTTTTCTCGTTTTTGAGGCCACCTAGCCCGACGAAAGCGGCCAAAATGTCGCGTATGGTGGCCCGGGACGTGGTGCATCACGAATTCTCGGGTTCGCGGCCGAGTCAACGCAAATCCGCACCTCCCAGGGATGTAGGGCCCAGATGGCAGCCTCTCTAGCATTGTTTTTTTCTCGATCGCGCCATCTCGTTCAACGCTCTCCGATCGAGCCGTTTACGATGCAGGATCATGGGTCCCGCTTGTCATCCTCTATGAACCAAATTTCTTTCTTTTCTTGGATTTGTTTTGACCTGATTTCTGGCTACTTCCTTTTTCTTTTGATCCCTTGCCGCCTTGGAAACGTTGAGACCGCTGCTGCTAAATGGGACCCGCATGTCATCCTCTATGAGCAATCAACTTTCTTTTCTTGGAGTTTTTTTGGCACCTCATATTTGGTCACTTGCCTTTTTCTTTCGATCCCCTCCTCTCAAACGGTGATACCGCTGCTAAATGGGACTCGCATGTCATCCTCTATGTACTATAAAACTTTCTTTTCTTGGATTTTTTGGCACCTCATATTTGGTCACTTGACTTTTTCTTTCGATCCCCTGCTGCCTCTCAAACGGTGATACCGTCTTGCTAAATGGGACCCGCATGTCATCCTCTACGTACTATTAAACTTTCTTTTCTTGGATTTTTTGGCACCTCATATTTGGTCACTTGACTTTTCTTTCGATCCCTCGCCTCTCAAACGGTGATACCGCTGCTAAATGGGACCCGCATGTCATCCTCTATGTACTATAAAACTTTCTTTTCTTGGATTATTTTTGGCACCTCATATTTGGTCACTTGCCTTTTCTTTCGATCCCCGCCGCCTTTGAAACGTTGAGTAAGTGGCTCATGGGTCCCATGTCATCCTCACTGAATAATAAAAGTTTCCTTTCTTGGAGTTATTTTTGACCCCTAATTTCTGGCTATTTGCCTTTTTCTTTTGATCCCCTGCCCCTTTGAAACGATGAGGACGCTGTTGGGTCGGTCCCACATGTCATCCTCTATGAACAATAAAAGTTTCCTTTGGTGGATTTATTTTTTACCCCTAATTAATTTCTGGCCCTTTTTTTCTTTGATCCCCTGGCGCCTTGGGAACGTTGAGGATGCTCTGCCTCATCGGTCCCGCATGTCATCCTCTCAGAACGATAAATGTTTTCTTTTCTTGGATTTTTTTACCAACTGATTTTTGGTTTTTATTTTCGATCCCCTGCCGCCTTTGAAACGTTGACGACGCTGCTGGCTCATGGGTCCCTGATGTCAGCCTCCCCGTACAAGAAACATGTGATATCTTGATTATTTTGCAGACAATAAACAGTGTATTTCGCTCTGAGCTATTGCAAACGGATAAATTAAATCTTTATTTTTACAACTTATATCTTGAATCTCCTTGTTTTTTGTTTTGGCGAAGCATAGGACTTTCCTGTTTTTTTTTGAGAAAAATCCGAACTTTCATGGAGTGGGCTAAATTGTACGAGTCAAAAGGCCCAGAAGGATAGTTCGAAGGCCCAGATGTCCAGATCCACCAATTGAAATCTTTCTTTTCTTGGATTTTTTCACCCCCCGATTGGCTACTTCATTTTTCTTTTGGTCCTGTGCCACCTTGGAAACGTTGAGACCGCTGCTGCAAAATGGGACCCGCATGTCATCCTCTATGTACAATAAAGTTTCTTTTCTTGGATTATTTTTGGCTCCTGATATTTGGTCACTTGCCTTTTTCTTTCGATCTCATGCCACGTTTGAAACGTTGAGGAATCTGCTGGCTCATGGGACCCGCATGTCATCCTCTATGTACAAAAGTTTGATTTCTTGGATTTTGGCTATTTCCTTTTCTTTTAATCCTCCGCTTTGAAACGTTTAGTAAGCTGCTGCTCATAGGTTCCACATGTCACCTGTATGAACGATAAAGCTTTCCTTTCTTGGAGTTTTTTTGACCCCCTAATTTCTGGCTACTTTCATTTTCTTTTGATCTCAAGCCGCATTTGAAACGTTGGGACCACTGCCGCACAATGGGACCCGCATGTCATCCTGTATGTACAATCAAGTTTCTTTTCTTGGATTATTTTGGCTCTGATATTTGGTCACTTGCCTTTTCTTTCGATCTCATGCCACGTTTGAAACGTTGAGGAACCTGCTGGCTCATGGGACCCGCATGTCATCCTCTATGTGCTATAAAACTTTCCTTTGTTGGATTTTTTTACCCTCTGATTTTTGGCTTGCCTTTTCTTTTGATCCCCTCTGCCCCCTTTGAAACGTTGAGTAAGCTGCCTCAAGGGACCCGCATGTCATCCTCTATGTCCATCAACTTTCTTTTCTTGGATTTTTTTGACCCCCTAATTACTAGCTACTTTCTTTTTCTTTTGATCTCAAGCCGCATTTCAAACATTGAGACCGCTGCTGCAAAATTGGACCCACATGTCATCCTCTATGTACAATAAATCTTGGATTATTTTTGGCTCCTGATATTGGGTCACTTGCCTTTTTCTTTCGATCTCATGCCGCCTTTGAAACGTTGAGTAAGCTGCTGGCTCATGGGTCCCGCATGTCATCCTCTACGAACAATAAAAGTTTCCTTTCTTGGAGTTATTTTTGACCCCTAATTTCTGGCTACTTTTCATCCCCTGCCCCCTTTGAAACGATGAGGACGCTGTTGGCAGGTCGGTCCCACATGTCATCCTCTATGAACAATAAAAGTTTCCTTTGGTGGATTTATTTTTGACCCCTAATTAATTTCTGGCTATTTCCTTTTATTCTTTTGATCCCCTGGCGCCTTGGAATCGTTAAGGATGCTCTGCCTCATGGCTCCCGCATGTCATCCTCTCGAAAGGTTAATGTTTCTTTTCTTGGATTTTGTTTACCAACTGATTTTTGGCTTTTTTTCTTCTTTCGATCTCCTGCCGCCTTTAAACGTTGACGACGCTGCTGGCTCACGGGTCCCACATGTCAGCCTCTATAAACAATAAACGTTGAGGATGCTGCTGCCTCATGGGTCTCCTCTCAGAATGATAAATGTTTTCTTTTCTTGGATTTTTTTACCAACTTATTTTTGGTTTTTTTTATTTTCGATCCCCTGCCGCCTTTGAAACGTTGACGACGCTGCTGGCTCATGGGTCCCCGATGTCAGCCTCCCCGTACAAGAAACATGTGATATCTTATTTTGCAGACAATAAACATTGTATTTCGCTCTGAGCTATTGCAAACGGATAAATTAAATCTTTATATTTACATAAACAAACTTATATGTTGAATCTCCTTGTTTTTTGTTTTTGCGAAGCATAGGACTTTCCTGTTTTTTTTTGAAAAATCCGAACTTTCCTGTTTTGGAGTGGGCTGAAATTGTACGAGTCAAAAGGCCCAGCAAGATAGTTCGAAGGCCCAGATGTCCAGATGCAGCCCAATTGAAATCTTTTTTTCTTGGATTTTTTTCAACCCCTGATTTCTGGCTACTTCATTTTTCTTTTGGTCCTGTGCCGCCTTGGAAGCGTTGAGACCGCTGCTACAAAATGGGACCCGCATGTCATCCTCTATGTACTATAAAACTTTCTTTTCTTGGATTTTTTTGGCACCTCATATTTGGTCACTTGCCTTTTTCTTTCGATCGCCTGCCGCCTCTCAAACGTTGATACAGCTGCTGCTAAATGGGACCCGCATGTCATCCTCTATGTACATTCAAGTTTCTTTTCTTGGATTATTTTTGGCTCTTGATATTTGGTCACTTGCCTTTTTCTTTCGATCTCATGCCACGTTTGAAACGTTGAGGAACCTGCTGCTAAATGGGACCCGCATGTCATCCTCTATGTGTTATAAAAGTTTATTTTCTTGGATTTTTTTTCACCCTCTGATTTTTGGCTATTTCCTTTTCTTTTCATCCCTGCCGCTTTGAAACGTTGAGTAAGCTGCTGGCTCATGGGACCCGCATGTCATCCTCTATGTCCATCAACTTTCTTTTCTTGGATTTTTTGAGCCCCTAATTTCTAGCTACTTTTTTTTTATCTCAAGACGCATTTGAAACATTGAGACCGCTGCTGCAAAATGGGACCCGCATGTCATCCTCTATGTACAATAAATCTTGGATTATTTTTGTCTCCTGATATTTGGTCACTTGCCTTTTCTTTTGATCACCGCCTTTGAAACGTTGAGGATCTGCTGGCTCATGGGTCCCACATGTCAGCCTCTATGAACAATAAAGTTTCTTTTCTTGGATTATCTTTGGCTCCTGATATTTTGTCACTTGCCTTTTTCTTTCGATCTCATGCCGCCTCTGAAACGTGGAGTAACCTGCTGGCTCATGGGTCCCGCATGTCATCCTCTACGAACAATAAAAGTTTCCTTTCTTGGAGTTATTTTTGACCCCTAATTTCTGGCTATTTGCCTTTTTCTTTTGATCCCCTGCCCCCTTTGAAACGATGAGGACGTTGTTGGCAGGTCGGTCCCACATGTCATCCTCTATGAACAATAAAAGTTTCCTTTGGTGGATTTATTTTTGACCCCTAATTAATTTCTGGCTATTTCCTTTTTTTCTTTTGATCCCCCGCCGCTTCTCAAACGGTGATACCGCTGATGCTAAATGGGACCCGCATGTCATCCTCTATGTACTATAAAACTTTCTTTTCTTGGATTTTTTTGGCACCTCAAATTTGGTCACTTGCCTTTTTCTTTCGATCGCTGCCGCCTCTCAAACGTTGATACAGCTGCTGCTAAATGGGACCCGCATGTCATCCTCTATGTACAATAAAGTTTCTTTTCTTGGATTATCTTTGGCTCCCGATATTTGGTCACTTGCCTTTTCTTTCGATCTCATGCCGACTTTGAAACGTTGAGGCTGCTAGCTCATGGGTCCCGCATGTCATCCTCTATGAACAATAAAAGTTTCCTTTGTTGGATTTATTTTTTACCCTACTTAATTTCTGGCTATTTCCTTTTTCTTTTGATCCCCTGCCGCCTTGGAATAGTTGAGGATGCTGCTGCCTCATGGGTCCCGCATGTCATCCCCTCAGAAAGGTAAATGTTTCTTTTCTTGGTTTTGTTTACCAACTGATTTTTGGCTTATTTTTTCTTTCGATCTCCTGCCGCCTTTAAAACGTTGACGACGCTGCTGGCTCATGGGTCCCCGATGTCAGCCTCCCCGTACAAGAAACATGTGATATCTTGATTATTTTGCAGACAATAAACAGTGTATTTCGCTCTGAGCTATTGCAAAGGGATAAATTAAATCTTTGTTTTTACATAAACAAACTTATATGTTGAATCTCCTTGTTTTTTGTTTTTGCCAAGCATTGGACTTTCCTGTTTTGGAGTGGGCTTAAATTGTACGAGTCAAAAGGCTTCCAGCACGATAGTTCGAAGGCCCAGATGTCCAGATGCAGCCCAATTGAAATCTTTCTTTTCATGGATTTTTTGACACCCTGATTTCTGGCTACTTCCTTTTTCTTTTGATCCTGTGCCGCCTGGAAACTATGAGACCGCTATTGCAAAATGGGACCCACATGTCATCCTCTATGTACAATAAAAGTTTCTTTTCGTGGATTATTTTTGGCTCCTGATATTTGGTCACTTGCCTTTTTTCTTTCGATCCCGTGCAAAATGGGACCCGCATGTCGTCCTCTATTTACAAAAGAAGTTTCCTTTCTTGGAGTTATTTTTTACCCTAATTTGTGGCTACTTCATTTTTTTTTGATTCCCTGCCGCCTTTGAAACGTTGAGGACTCTGCTGGCTCATGGGCCCCACATGTCAGCCTCTGTGAACAATAAACCTTTCCTCTGTGAACACTAGCATTGACGAACTGAATGTGAACATGCGTTACAGGCTTTTTTTAGTAAATTTTGTCAACCAATTGCTAGCTTCTGTATATATCACTAGTAGTACATACATCGCGAAAGCATTAGAATATTAGACCATGTTCACAAGAATAACATCAAGTCTGAACTACATTAACAGAGTGATAAAATATATTGTTCAGACCAGTACAAAATATAGGGAGTTAAACTAACACTATGCAGAAATTGGCCCATCTCTTGCATATATCCCTCTAGCAAAGGGATCAGCCACTGACAAGTCATGTACCAACCAGCTAAGAACACCGTCCGAGCTGAACTTATCTAAGGATGGTAAATATCCAAACTGAAAATCAACATCTCTATAAGCGGTGTTCTTCAGGTCTAGCTGCTTGAACTGGGTATCCCACCAGATCTTCTTGTGATGATATCTTACACCAAAATTCATTACTTTGAGCATTCTAGTGTTCTGTATAAAGAACCTGGAGACAATAACATCATTTCTCCTTCCTCGGTAGTCAGAAATCGAAATTTCTTTGAGGTGGAGATCAAGGCATTCAATGGGACAGGCTGGCTCATTATGCAGCACATGAACCTTATTGCCGGTTCTATAAAACTGCAAAGAAGTCAAATTAAGTAGTCAGTACAATAACAAAGTACTTCATAGCTATCAACTAATGAATATCTCAGGTGAGTTGAATCATGTGTTAATTGAGGACCGTGGAACAACATAATCCCCTGACACGTTCCAATTTGATAGATGCACTTTTTTACATCTGTTATTGTCATTGTAAAGTTGGGGAAAGGTTACCAACATGGGAAACTCCAATCCGCAACTAGTTGCGGGTGCACCCCATTTTTCTTTTGACACTTCCAAGTTTCCAAAAAAAATGTAAACTAAAAGTCTGGACATACATTGTGTTCTATCATGTGCTTCTGTGAAGTTTCATCCAAAAATATGATAATATGTGATCTACACAAAAAAAGAACAAATGATGTGTAAATAGTAAGTCACACTATTTACATATGTCTTCTCTTTTTTACACAGATCACATATTATCATGTGTTTATATGAAACTTCACAGATGCACAAGATACAACACATTGTATGACAAGAAGTTTAGTTTTGAACCAACATAATATAACTCCATTGTGGATGTTCTTCTAGTACAATTGTTCAACTGATCTAGGCTAATAACAGGTTAACTCCATGTAACTCTACAGTTTTTGCTCATAGTGGTAAACAGTTAACAACAACGAATTTACCTGGATATATAGCTTCTCCGTGCAGGGAAAGCATCTAAGAAATGCAAGTAGTTGATCCAGACGAGGGCCGTCAGATTTTAGAACCAAGTTCTTCACTGTGCACAGAGAATTTTCCAAGCTTATGGGCATCATCCTCTACAGGACAATGGTACATATGTCAAAAAAAATAACAAAAATGTGAGTTAATTCAACAAGAAGAAGGCTGTTCTACCAAAAAGTTTATGCGTCCAATAACAAGTTGGCAGCCAGGGTACGACGCAAAGCCCAACACCATCAACTTTGGTGCGTTGGCGACCTGGATTAGTAGTGGAACATCATCAACGCATATGACCAATCTCTCGAGGCAAGATGCATCCATAATTTGCACCGTGTCTAACTGAATAAGTTCGGTGGTGTTGCGTTTCCAATAGCTAGCCACACTAATTGTACGAAGATTTGGCATTTGAATGTTGAGTTGGGTGAACCCGTGGACCCCCTCAAGGTGAAGTGCCTCGAGCACAATACAGCGGGTGAACAGGCGGTCGATGTTCGTCGCCTTACAGATGTAGACGTCATAGAGCAAGAGCCTTTTGAGTTGGGGGAAAAGAAGCATGGAGTTGGCATGAATCTCGGGCAAATAGCAAGTAGAAATGCTGACAATGCGCAGCGTGGGCGCGCAGCGGAACGCGGACAGCGGGAAGGAGCGCATCACTGTTCCAGCATCGAATCTGAGGTTCTCGACGCAAGATAGGGTGCTGGACCGGAACCAGCTGTCGAGCGTGGTGTCGACCTTGCAAGTGGTTCTGAAGGGGTCGATTGACACGCTTCTGGCGGGGCCAGGGTGAGCGGCGAGGATACTGGAGACCGCGGCGATGCGTTTGTGGTTTTGCTTGGCGAGTTGGTCGTCGATCTCGAGGTTAAGTGGGACGGAGTGCCAGAGGTGGCGCCACCGTTTGGAGACCAAGGTTGTGCTTACAGCGGATATAGTGGGCAGGTGGGAGATGATGATGTGGAGAATCTGGTCCGGTAGGCGGCTGATGAGGTCGTTGTCGCCGACGAGGAGGTTAAGTGGGACGGAGCGCCAGAGGTGGCGCCACCGTTTGGAGAGCAATGTTGTCCTTACAGCGGATATCATGGGCAGGAGGGAGATGATGATGTGCAGCATCTCGTCGGGGAGGCGGCTGATGAGGTCGAGGCTCGACGGAGGCTCTTCCCGATCTGGCTCGACCCGCCTTCGGGAGTTGAGCGGCTCCGCCTCCATCTGACACGGCGGCGACACACGCAACGCCGCAGTCGTCTGCTCGAAGTGTGTAGCAGGTAGCGGAGCGGATCTGCTGGACAGGGGAATAGGCGCAGCGGCGGTGGTGAGGACAGAAAGGTACTCGGCGGTGGATTTAGGTGGATGGCGGATGCAAGTGCGCTGGGGGTTTTTGGAGGAGACGGCAAGCGCTATGCAAGGAACTATTGCGGCGGGCGGCCAGCCGGGGTGCCTGAGGAGAGAAAGGTATACTACTAATGATGCGGTGCGGCGTTTGCGTCTCCCTTCCCCACGCGTGCAGCCTTCACATTTCACAAGACGTGCGAGTTTTTCAACAGAGATTATCAAGTGGAGAGACTTTCCCAATGCAATTGTCTCTCCACTTGATAATCACTCTTGAAAACACCGAGAAGATGGCGGTGAAGAAGACGGAGAGGCAAGGAAAAAAACAATATGAATTGAAATCAAATATAATACGGGCGTTCCTTCTCTCTCTGGTCTCTGCTGCACTTACTGCACCTGTGGTGCAGGCGTGTGACCCGAGAAGAAGCTAATGTACTGTATAGCCGTCCCTTGCACGCCGTGTAGCTGTATTTTGTCTCGTCAAATCAGCTCGGGACAGTTTCAGCAGAGAAAACATCATTTTTTCTTGCCATCATCATAATAGGCGAACATTACCACGGGCACACGGTAGTGCACATCCAACTTCTACTACTCAATCCTCCATATGCTGCACAAACCACCACTTTAACTTTTTCTTCGCAGTTTTCATGATTTTTAGCAGTTTCCACCATGTGGTGGTCTAATCTGTTGCAATTTTTACCACTTGGTCATCTGATCAGTTATTTTGTCATGTCGATAGCAAAATCAACAAGTGGATGCCAACTTTTTTGAAGGGCTACTCTCTAAAACACAGTTTGCATTATGGCATGTTTGGTATTTTCCCTAGGTAGTACATCCAAAAAAAATTGACTACATGCTTTTATTTGCCTATTTTAAGCACCTTTTACCATGATTTCAAATTTAGGTCAAACTCACGGGGGCCATAGGATGCACGGCATTTATTTGGCAATTGTTTCAGTATGGCCAACTAGTTAGGCCTCCTTTGGTTCATAGGAAATGGAAAGTATAGGAAAAGGAAAATCATAGAATTGGGATGTCATGTCTACTTGAATCCTATGGGAATCGTGCTCCTTTGATTCATATGATTGTCATAGGAATTATGTTGGATTTGGTTCTTATGGGAAAAATTCCTATACAAGTCATTTGATTCATAGGAACTATTCATATAGGAATCTTGTAGTGCAAATCTTATAGGAAAAAACCATTAGCTAATACCTCATGGAAAAGTTCCTTTGCCACAATCAAAGACACATCATGCCGAAGTTTTGTTCTAGGACATGGACACGTTCAAACTAATCATGGTAATAGATGATACAACATCGCACACATAAATAGACGACATGTCTAAAATCATACATTTTTTGAACACAGAAATGTCCCGAAGGACCTCGCGACACTGCTTTTATATTATGATGACGGTGGGATTACAGACTGCAAGCTAGGAGGACCCTCCAAGTAAAAGGAAACTACAGACAAGACATCCAAAAGTACAAAAAGAACTCTAGTTCTAGAAAAGGAAACTCCATCCGGTCCTTCTCCACCGAGCTCAGATTAGCCTCAAAGCGCGATCATCTTCTCCATCGAGACCGGCAAGATCAACCACCTACCGTCTCGTTGGCGCATGCGGGCACGTCGCCTCATGTTGAAAGTATTCGAGCAAGTCGCCGCTCATGTCGCAACCATCGTTGCTGCAATCCACCTTAAACAAGGAGGCAAATCTACTTAAATCCTCATCCTCTTCGTAGATGTCGTCGCAGTTCGGGCACACGAGACTGGGCAGGTTTCTTAAGCAGCTTCCGCATGCAATGTGATGTCCCTCCCCCATGCGAATGCACTGCTTAATACAAGGAAATTTACATGACTGTTGGCCCAAAGAAAAATACAGCTGGGTGGAACCTAGTGAAGAAAGTACTAACCCGTTATAGTGGACGTCGTGCGATTTGAGAGCACAAACCGCAGATGAACGTTCTTCTCACCACATTCTTTTCCATAACACATTCACGGGAAAAGTCCATGCTTTCAGATGGAGGACTTTCACCTTGGAAGACGCCCTGGCATCCCGGGCACGCGCCACCGGGCAGGTTCCTAGCGCAGCTGTCGCATGCAACCTTCTTGCACGAACAGCACTGCTTAATACAAGGAAATTAACACGACTGTTAGCCCAAATTAAAATACATCTTGATGAACCTAGTGAAGAAAGTACTAACCCGCCAAAATGGAGGTTGTGCGGATTGAGAGCACAAACCGCAGGTGAGCAGTCTTCTCAATTTAGCATCGTCGACAAAAGCTCTAAAGCTACCAGGGGGGACCTCCATGCCCAACGATTCTAAATGGGAATATGAATTTAGAGGATGTGAAGGAGATAGGGATAGAGGGTCGTAGTCTTCGACTTGTATAGTATATATAGGCGAGGGAATTGCAGATTCCACCAAGGAACGAGATCCAGTGACTTCACTGGCGACTTGTACGTGAGTCATTCGATCAAGATCCAACGCACATGGTTGATCCAAATTTTAAACTTAAAATTAAACTCAATTTTCAAATGAAGTAAAACTTTACCAGAATACTTAAGAAAGATATATATCTTACTGTAATGTTTTCGATTTTTTTCGAGCAACTTAAAATGTGACTACAAATTCTGGATCAACTGTGTCCGTTGGATCTTGATCCGATGGCTCATGTACGTAAAGTTGCATTTTGGAGTAATTTGTGTATTTTGGATGCAACTAACACGGACTAACGCTGTTTTCAGCAGAACTGTTCTGGTGTCTCGTTTTTGTGCAGAAATCCAACTTTCGGGAAAATCCTCGGAATTTATGCAGAAGGCCCTATTTTCCCAGAATAATGACGGAGCCAGAAGGACAATTGAGGTGGAGGCCCGAGGGCCCCACACCATAGGCGGCGCGCCCAGGGGGCCCGCGCGGCCCTATGGTGTGGCCCCCTCGGCCGGCCTCCGACGCCCCCTTCGGACTACTTATTCGCCTCGACCTAAAAACGCACGGAGAAGTCGAAGTCGCCAGAAACCCTCCAGAACGCCGCCACATCGCGAAACTCCGTCTCGGGAGCCAGAAGCTCTGGCACCGGGACGGGGAATTGGAGGAGATCATCGCCATCATCACCGCCAACGCCCTCGACCAGCCATGTTTCCCCCATCCATGTGTGAGTAATTCCCCCGCTGTAGGCTGAAGGGGATGGTAGGGATTGGATGAGATTGGTCATGTAATAGTCATAAGATTGTTAGGGCATAGTGCCTAGTATCCGTAGATGTTACTTTTATGATATTGTTGCAACTTGTTATGCTTAATGCTTGTCACTAGGGCCCGAGTGCCATGATCTCAGATCTGAACATGTTATTATTTCATCAAGATATTCATTGTTTATGGTCTTACCTGCAAGTTGTATACACATGTCGCTGTCCGGAACCAATGGCCCCGAAGTGACAGAAATTGGGACAACCGGAGGGGATGGTAGTGACGTGAGGATCACATGTGTTCACGGAGTGTTAATGCTTTGCTCCGGTACTCTATTAAAAGGAGTACCTTAATATCCAGTAGTTTCCCTTGAGGCCCGGCTGCCACCGGCTGGTAGGACAAAAGATGTTGTGCAAGTTTCTCATTGCGAGCACGTACGACTATAATTGGAACACATGCCTATTGATTGATTAGTACTTGGATACCGTTTTATTATTATCTGCAAATGCCCTGCTTGATTGTTACATGAGTTTCTCTCATCCATGCAACGCCCGTCATCCGTCCCCGTGCCTACAGTATTTTAATCCTGCTGTTTACTAAAATTACTACTGCTGTCTCGTACTCATCGTTATTTCGCTACTGCTATATAAAACTGTTACTATGATAAACTCTTAGCAAGTCTGTTTCCAGGTGCAGCTGAATTGACAATACTTAAGAAAGATATATATCTTACTGTAATGTTTTCGATTTTTTTCGAGCAACTTAAAATGTGACTACAAATTCTGGATCAACTGTGTCCGTTGGATCTTGATCCGATGGCTCATGTACGTAAAGTTGCATTTTGGAGTAAGTAAAGTCACTGGCCTCAAGTTCCACCACCTCATACTTCGTATGTTGCACAAAAACACCATTTGGAAGGATATTTTGCGGTTTCCACCATGTACTGCTCCAATCTGTTGTGATTTCACCACTTAATCTTCTAATCAACCAATTATACTGGTAAATATTCTCTTACTTTGCATCTCAAACATTTCCCTGACTTTGAGTCCCTGAACGCGCGCTAGTACACTCAATAAAGACAGAGAGAGAGGAGAGACGCTGAGGAGGACTTTGAGTTCTAGTACCTCACCTGCCCGAAATAAGTACGCTGGCAGCCTGACCTGCCCTAAGTACGTCCGGTCAAATCGATGCCTTGCCTTGCACGCCGTCTGCGCGCATCCATGTCTTCCCGATGAAATTGTCAGTCCAATAAAATCGGAAATTTAATTCGGCTATTGGGCGGATATGCTACCTCGACCCAAAAAAACATATTTTTAATTTTCAAAAAATTCTAACAAAAAAATCCGCATGTACTTCTCGATAATCTATGTGTGTTCGTGTAGTTTCGTGAAAAGCCGATATTTTTTGTGGTTGATGTAAGAAGACAAAAGCAAGTACTCCGTATTACAAACAGCTTTATTTTTAGCAATAAATTTTATCTTTTTTACATAGCCCAAACGACAATTTAGTTTTTTATGGAAAGACTTTATGCGCTCTTAGCAT
Source organism: Lolium multiflorum (assembly GCA_030979885.1). Classification (NCBI taxonomy): domain Eukaryota; kingdom Viridiplantae; phylum Streptophyta; class Magnoliopsida; order Poales; family Poaceae; genus Lolium; species Lolium multiflorum. Next base: position 52,542,660 of record CM061750.1, on the reverse strand, counting down.
GTGAAGATGAAAAGATTAATTTTTTGTTTGGAATTTTTTTACATTTCAAAATATATAGATGTTGCAGTTCAAACTAAAGGGAGCATACGCAACCAGGAGCCAAAACATCCTCCCCCAAAAAATATGATTTGTTTTCTATTTGCGACGCTTCCGCGATGCCTATCACATGTCTGTATAGCCGCAGCTAGCACCATCGAGCACGCCCCAATGCTCTGTGTATTGTCTTGTCAATTCAATGGTCAAGGTAATCTGACCAAAAGATACGTCTTGGAGTACGCGTGCGCCTTATTCCTTGAAATGGAGGTAGTGTGGCCCAAATGCGAAAAGTGTTACTCCTCCTATTCTAGTATACCATACTACGTATTACTCAAAACAAGTTAGAAGTTATGTCAAGTATGACTAGTGCAAATAAACCCTCTGGCATTAAGAGTATGTTAGAAGTTCGGATCATGATGAACAAGTTAAATGTAATCTTCAAAACGTACAGCTATGTCAAGTATGACTAGTGCAAATAAACCCTCTGGCATTAAGAGAAACATCAAATAGTACAAAACACCTGAACAAAAACGAAATTACAACAAAATCCTTGAGATGCCCTTCGTCTTCAACCTCCAGACCGTGTCGACAGCACCATGGCCGACACTAATCCAACCCAGGAAGCCAGAATCCTAGGATAAGCAAGCTCGGAAGGTAGGTGGCCACGGAAGCTCTAGCACGTACCAATTCAGCACGCGCGAGGGCCCGCCCAGCATCTCAATCGGCACGGTGTGAAGCCAGTCCTCGTCTCGAGCTCTCTCGAAGCGTGAGAGCTCGCCGGATTCTCTGTCGAGAGCAAGAATGAAGTTTCCGAGCCCACCGAACACGTACCACTGGAAGAAACGGGCGTTGCACCCCACAAAGAGGATATCCGACAGGCCTGTGTGCGTGGCGTGGAGAGGCACGATGGCGCCGGAGGAGGTCCAAGCGTGGCCACCAGGGCCAGGCGAGAACACGCAGGTCTTGCAGATGCCGTCATGATAGATCAGGCACGTCACCCTGTAATTTGACAGACTGATGCGCGCCGCAGCGTCCTCGCCATGGAGGGCGGCGCCCAGGAACAAGCTTACGAATGTTGTGTGCGAAACAGCAGGGGGTGGAGGGACCGTCACGTACTGACCTGCCAGGGGATCGCAGACGACGAGACGTGAAGGCTGCTCGAAAGGCTTTCCGTGTTCGGTGTGGTCGAAGTCCGCAAGGAGTAGGAGGCCGCCCCGAGAGTCGGCGAGCTCCAAACTGAGGTCGCCGTTTGGCGCCCGTGGGAGGAAGTCGAGCGCGAGATTATTTGCGGCGACCCCGGCCCAACATGACGAGGAAGAGGGAACGAAGTGGGGCAGCAAGCCAGACGGCCGATAGTGACAATGGGAGAAGCTGATGTGGTAGTGGCCGGCGACTATGGAGGATGGCGCGCCGTGGCGAGCGGAGAGGACACGGAAGTCCTCCGCCGCGATGACCTTGCGCCAGCTCCTGCAGGCGAACGCGGCGCGGACGAGATCCAGAGGCGAGGTGAGGCGCAGGAACACCAGCCCGAGAAGTTCATCCGGGATGGCGTCACCCTTGTCCTCCTGCCCGGACTTCCTCTGAGCATTCTTCCAGCGGGGGCGGCTGTGCCCCATCTCCGGCTGGACCTAGCTCGCGTACGGGGGCGAGGTGTGCTGTAGGGAGGAAGCTAGGGAAGTAGCGAGGCGGCCGGCTTGGTAGAGACTAGAGGAGTTAAGGAGGAGACTTATGTACTGAAAAAGTTCCGTGGAATCAAATTCCTATATTGGTTAATTACATGCAAGGATGAGCAGAGTAGTTGGTTGTGTAATTGAGACGAGATTACGAGCTTGATCCCCACACACGAACCACATCGTAAAGCTTCATGAAAGAAAAATAGGAAAACAACAAAATTGTGTGGCACAACAGTTGCTTTCTCCAAGTTCCTATAGAGGGAGTACTATGAACATATTCAAACTAGACAAATCATGTATCTACCCCCTAACCCCTAAAACTCAGTCTTATGAAATCTAGCATAAAGAGATCGAAGTCGTTTTGGGTTTCAAACATGGAAATTTCAAGAACATCCCAAAAGCTTCATTTTAGAGTGACTAAGAAGGATCCATGCTTACCTTTTCATTTTCATGTTTTAAACTTGTTTAAATCATGGTCAAACCTAGGATTTGACCAAGATTCAAATGGGCCTAAAAATTCAGAAAAAATCAAAAGAATGAAAAACCAAAGCACATATATAGCATTCTTATGTCATATATATAGTAAGCATTCAAGTTGATAAACAAGGTCTAGACATATATATTCAAACTAGAAAAATCATGTATATATCTACCCCTAAAACCCTAAACTCTGTCTTATGAAGTCAATCATGAAGAGAAGTGGTTTTGGGTTTCAAACATGGAAATTTCAAGAACCTCCCGAAAGCTTCATTTTAGAGTGACTAAGAAGGATCCAGGCTTATCTTTTCATTTCATGTTTTAAACTTGTTTAAATCCTGGTAAAACCTAGGATTTGATGAAGATACAAATGGGTGGGCACAATATTCAAAAAAATCAGAAAAATGAAAAACCAAATCACATTGTCTTCTTATGACATATCGTAAGCATTCAAGTTGATAAACAAGGTATAGATATATCCAAACCAGACAAATCATGTATCTACCCCCTGTCGATCTTATGAAGTCTAGCATGAAGGGAAGTCGTTTTCGGTTTCAAACATGGAAATTTCAAGAACATCCCAAAAGCTTCCATTTTAGAGTGACTAAGAAGGATACAGACTTCCCTTTTAATTTCATGTTTTAAACTTGTTTAAATCTTGGTCAAACCAAGGATTTGACCAAGATTCAAATGGGCCTAAAAATTTAGAAAAAAATCAAAAGAGAATGAAAAACCAAAGCACATAGCATTCTTATGTCATATGTATAGTAAGCATTCAAGTTGATAAACAAGGTCTAGACATATTCAAACCAGAAAAATCATGTATATATCTACCCCTAAAACCCTAAACTCTGTCTTATGAAGTCAATCATGAAGAGAAGTGGTTTTGGGTTTCAAACATGGAAATTTCAAGAACCTCCCAAAAGATTTATTTTAGAGTGACTAATAAGGATCCATGCTTACCTTTTCATTTTCATAATTTAAACTTGTTTAAATCTTTGTCAAACCTAGGATTTGACCAAGATTCAAATATATGGGCATAAAATTCAAAAAAATCAGAAAAATGAAAAACAAAAGCATATAGTCTTCTTATGTCATATAGTAAGCATTCAAGTTGATAAATTAACAAGGTTTGGACATATTCAAACCATACAAATCATGTATCTAAACCCTAACCCTAAACCTATTTAATTATAGATTCGTAGGTTGATTTTTCTACCTTTTTATTATTACTATGCAAGCACATGTGTGTTTGCCCGTCGAGTGAAACTCGGAGGAAGAGGGATCACTCGGAAGGAGAGAAGAAGGGAGAGCATTATGGTGTCTCCCCTTTTTCGGGTGATGATGTTGACTTTTGTGCAGGGTTTGTCAGTGAGCAGGAGGTGCGAGCGAGCGAGCGAGCGAGTCGAGCGAGGCCGAGAATGAGAGAGATTTGTTTTTTTTTGTGAGAGGGACAACCGAAGGATCCAGAAGGACCCACAGACTTCCAATACGCATCCTGATGCGTCTTCTCTTGACAAAGAAGATGGCTGGGAGTTTGCGTACCTATTGCACGTGACTTGTGCTCACTGAAGTGTGGGACCTCACGCATGGGCACCACACGTAAGTGACAGACCTGTTGGTGTAAAAACTCGGTTGATTATTATAGTGCATTAGAACAAAGTTTCCTATGGATTCAAGGGTAGGAAATCCAAGTTAACTCATTTACATGACATTATTTTTCTTATGTCATATAGTAAGCATTAAAGTTGATAAACAATGTCTAGACATATTCAAACCAGACAAATCATGTATCTATACCCCTAACCCCTAAACTCTGTCTTATGAAGTCAAGCATGTGAAGAGATGTGGTTTTGGGTTTCAAACATGGAAATTTCAAAAACCTCCCAAAAGCTTCATTTTATAGTGCCTAAGAAGGATACATGCTTCCCTTTTCATTTTCATGTTTTAAACTTGTTTTAATTATCTTGGTCAAACCTAGGATTTGACGAAGATACAAATGGGTGGGCACAAAATTCAAAAAAATCAGAAAAATGGAAAACCAAATCACATAGTCTTCTTATGTCATATCGTAAGCATTCAAGTTGATAAACAAGGTCTAAATATATCCAAACCAGACAAATCATGTATCTACCCCCTGTCGATCTTATGAAGTCTAGCATGAAGGGAAGTCGTTTTGGGTTTCAAACATGGAAATTTCAAGAACATCCCAAAAGCTTCATTTTAGAGTAAATAAGAAGGATACAGACTTCCCTTTTCATTTTCATGTTTTAAACTTGTTTAAATCTTGGTCAAACCAAGGATTTGACCAAGATTCAAATGGCCCTAAAAATTCAGAAAAAATCAAAAGAATGAAAAACCAAAGCACATAGCATTCTTATGTCATATGTATAGTAAGCATTCATGTTGATAAACAAGGTCTAGACATATATATTCAAACCAGAAAAATCATGTATATATCTACCCCTAAAACCCAAATTAAACTCAGTCAATCATGAAGAGAAGTGGTTTTGGGTTTCAAACATGGAAATTTCAAGAACCTCCCAAGCTTCATTTTAGAGTGACTAAGAAGGATCCAGGCTTACTTATTCGTTTTCACGTGTTAAACTTGTCTAAATCTTGGTCAAACCTAGGATTTGACCAAGATATGATTCAAATGCGCAGAAAATTAAAAAAATCAGAAAAAATGAAAAACCAAAGTACATCATATTCAAACCATACAAATCATGTATCTATACCCCTAACCCTAAACTTTGTCTTATGAAGTCAAGCATGAAGAGAAGTGGTTTTGGGTTTCAAACATGGAAATTTCAAAAACCTCCCAAAAACTTCATTTTAAAGTGACTGAGAAGGTTACATGCTTCCCTTTTCATTTTCATGTTTTAAACTTGTTTAAATTATCTTGGTCAAACCTAGGATTTCATGAAGATACAAATGGGTGGGCACAATATTCAAAAAATCAGAAAAATGAAAAACCAAATCACATTGTCTTCTTATGTCATATCGTAAGCATTCAAGTTGATAAACAAGGTCTAGATATATCCAAACGAGACAAATCATGTATCTACCCCCTGTCGATCTTATGAAGTCTAGCATGAAGGGAAGTCATTTTCGGTTTCAAACATGGAAATTTCAAGAACATCCCAAAAGCTTCCATTTTAGAGTGACTAAGAAGGATACAGACTTCCCTTTTCATTTTCATGTTTTAAACTTGTTTAAATTCTTGTCAAACCAAAGATTTGACCAAGATTCAAATGGGGGCCTAAAAATTTAGAAAAAAATCAAAAGAGAATGAAAAACCAAAGCACATAGCATTCTTATGTCATATGTATAGTAAGCATTCAAGTTGATAAACCAGGTCTAGACATATATATTCAAACCAGAAAAATCATGTATATATCTACCCCTAAAACCCTAAACTCTGTCTTATGAAGTCAATCATGAAGAGAAGTGGTTTTGGGTTTCAAACATGGAAATTTCAAGAACCTCCCGAAAGCTTCATTTTAGAGTGACTAAGAAGGATCCAGGCTTATCTTTTCATTTCATGTTTTAAACTTGTTTAAATCCTGGTCAAACCTAGGATTTGATGAAGATACAAATGGGTGGGCACAATATTCAAAAAAATCAGAAAAATGAAAAACCAAATCACATTGTCTTCTTATGTCATATCGTAAGCATTCAAGTTGATAAACAAGGTCTAGATATATCCAAACCAGACAAATCATGTATCTACCCCCTGTCGATCTTATGAAGTCTAGCATGAAGGGAAGTCGTTTTCGGTTTCAAACATGGAAATTTCAAGAACATCCCAAAAGCTTCCATTTTAGAGTGACTAAGAAGGATACAGACTTCCCTTTTTATTTTCATGTTTTAAACTTGTTTAAATCTTGGTCAAACCAAGGATTTGACCAAGATTCAAATGGGCCTAAAAATTTAGAAAAAAATCAAAAGAGAATGAAAAACAAAGCACATAGCATTCTTATGTCATATGTATAGTAAGCATTCAAGTTGATAAACAAGGTCTAGACATATTCAAACCAGAAAAATCATGTATATATCTACCCCTAAAACCCTAAACTCTGTCTTATGAAGTCAATCATGAAGAGAAGTGGTTTTGGGTTTCAAACATGGAAATTTCAAGAACCTCCCAAAAGATTTATTTTAGAGTGACTAATAAGGATCCATGCTTACCTTTTCATTTTCATAATTTAAACTTGTTTAAATCTTTGTCAAACCTAGGATTTGACCAAGATTCAAATATATGGGCATAAAATTCAAAAAAATCAGAAAAATGAAAAACAAAAGCATATAGTCTTCTTATGTCATATAGTAAGCATTCAAGTTGATAAATTAACAAGGTTTGGACATATTCAAACCATACAAATCATGTATCTACCCCTAACCCTAAACTCGGTCGATCTTATGAAGTCTAGCATGAAGAGAGGTCGTTTTGGGTTTCAAACATGGAAATTTCAAGAACATCCCAAAAGCTTCATTTTAGAGTGACTAAGAAGGATCCATGCTTACTTATTCGTTTTCACGTGTTAAACTTGTCTAAATCTTGGTCAAACCTAGGATTTGACCAAGATTCAAATGCGCAGAAAATTAAAAAAATCAGAAAAATGAAAACCAAAGTACATAGTCTTCTTATGTCATATAGTAAGCATATTCAAGTTGATAAACAAGGTTTGAACCTTGATCTGTAGTACTGGGCAAAACCCTAGTTTAACCTATTTAATTATAGATTCGTAGGTTGATTTTTCTACCTTTTTATTATTACTATGCAGCACATGTGTGTTTGCCCGTCGAGTGAAACTCGGAGGAAGAGGGATCACTCGGAAGGAGAGAAGAAGGGAGAGCATTATGGTGTCTCCCCTTTTTCGGGTGATGATGTTGACTTTTGTGCAGGGTTTGTCAGTGAGCAGGAGGTGCGAGCGAGCGAGCGAGTCGAGTGAGGCCGAGAATGAGAGAGATTTGTTTTTTTTTGTGAGAGGGACAACCGAAGGATCCAGAAGGACCCACAGCCTTCCAATACGCATCCTGATGCGTCTTCTCTTGACAAAGAAGATGGCTGGGAGTTTGCGTACCTATTGCACGTGACTTGTGCTCACTGAAGTGTGGGACCTCACGCGTGGGCACCACACGTAAGTGACAGACCTGTTGGTGTAAAAACTCGGTTGATTATTATAGTGCATTAGAACAAAGTTTCCTATGGATTCAAGGGTAGGAAATCCAAGTTAACTCATTTACATGACATTATTTTTCTTATGTCATATAGTAAGCATTAAAGTTGATAAACAATGTCTAGACATATTCAAACCAGACAAATCATGTATCTATACCCCTAACCCCTAAACTCTGTCTTATGAAGTCAAGCATGTGAAGAGATGTGGTTTTGGGTTTCAAACATGGAAATTTCAAAAACCTCCCAAAAGCTTCATTTTATAGTGCCTAAGAAGGATACATGCTTCCCTTTTCATTTTCATGTTTTAAACTTGTTTTAATTATCTTGGTCAAACCTAGGATTTGACGAAGATACAAATGGGTGGGCACAAAATTCAAAAAAATCAGAAAAATGGAAAACCAAATCACATAGTCTTCTTATGTCATATCGTAAGCATTCAAGTTGATAAACAAGGTCTAAATATATCCAAACCAGACAAATCATGTATCTACCCCCTGTCGATCTTATGAAGTCTAGCATGAAGGGAAGTCGTTTTGGGTTTCAAACATGGAAATTTCAAGAACATCCCAAAAGCTTCATTTTAGAGTAAATAAGAAGGATACAGACTTCCCTTTTCATTTTCATGTTTTAAACTTGTTTAAATCTTGGTCAAACCAAGGATTTGACCAAGATTCAAATGGCCCTAAAAATTCAGAAAAAATCAAAAGAATGAAAAACCAAAGCACATAGCATTCTTATGTCATATGTATAGTAAGCATTCATGTTGATAAACAAGGTCTAGACATATATATTCAAACTAGAAAAATCATGTATATATCTACCCCTAAAACCCAAATTAAACTCAGTCAATCATGAAGAGAAGTGGTTTTGGGTTTCAAACATGGAAATTTCAAGAACCTCCCAAAAGCTTCATTTTAGAGTGACTAAGAAGGATCCAGGCTTACTTATTCGTTTTCACGTGTTAAACTTGTCTAAATCTTGGTCAAACCTAGGATTTGACCAAGATATGATTCAAATGCGCAGAAAATTAAAAAAATCAGAAAAAATGAAAAACCAAAGTACATCATATTCAAACCATACAAATCATGTATCTATACCCCCTAACCCTAAACTTTGTCTTATGAAGTCAAGCATGAAGAGAAGTGGTTTTGGGTTTCAAACATGGAAATTTCAAAAACCTCCCAAAAACTTCATTTTAAAGTGACTGAGAAGGTTACATGCTTCCCTTTTCATTTTCATGTTTTAAACTTGTTTAAATTATCTTGGTCAAACCTAGGATTTCATGAAGATACAAATGGGTGGGCACAATATTCAAAAAATCAGAAAAATGAAAAACCAAATCACATTGTCTTCTTATGTCATATCGTAAGCATTCAAGTTGATAAACAAGGTCTAGATATATCCAAACCAGACAAATCATGTATCTACCCCCTGTCGATCTTATGAAGTCTAGCATGAAGGGAAGTCATTTTCGGTTTCAAACATGGAAATTTCAAGAACATCCCAAAAGCTTCCATTTTAGAGTGACTAAGAAGGATACAAACTTCCCTTTTCATTTTCATGTTTTAAACTTGTTTAAATCCTTGTCAAACCAAAGATTTGACCAAGATTCAAATGGGGGCCTAAAAATTTAGAAAAAAATCAAAAGAGAATGAAAAACCAAAGCACATAGCATTCTTATGTCATATGTATAGTAAGCATTCAAGTTGATAAAACAGGTCTAGACATATATATTCAAACCAGAAAAATCATGTATATATCTACCCCTAAAACCCTAAACTCTGTCTTATGAAGTCAATCATGAAGAGAAGTGGTTTTGGGTTTCAAACATGGAAATTTCAAGAACCTCCCGAAAGCTTCATTTTAGAGTGACTAAGAAGGATCCAGGCTTATCTTTTCATTTCATGTTTTAAACTTGTTTAAATCCTGGTCAAACCTAGGATTTGATGAAGATACAAATGGGTGGGCACAATATTCAAAAAAATCAGAAAAATGAAAAACCAAATCACATTGTCTTCTTATGTCATATCGTAAGCATTCAAGTTGATAAACAAGGTCTAGATATATCCAAACCAGACAAATCATGTATCTACCCCCTGTCGATCTTATGAAGTCTAGCATGAAGGGAAGTCGTTTTCGGTTTCAAACATGGAAATTTCAAGAACATCCCAAAAGCTTCCATTTTAGAGTGACTAAGAAGGATACAGACTTCCTTTTTTATTTTCATGTTTTAAACTTGTTTAAATCTTGGTCAAACCAAGGATTTGACCAAGATTCAAATGGGCCTAAAAATTTAGAAAAAAATCAAAAGAGAATGAAAAACCAAAGCACATAGCATTCTTATGTCATATGTATAGTAAGCATTCAAGTTGATAAACAAGGTCTAGACATATTCAAACCAGAAAAATCATGTATATATCTACCCCTAAAACCCTAAACTCTGTCTTATGAAGTCAATCATGAAGAGAAGTGGTTTTGGGTTTCAAACATGGAAATTTCAAGAACCTCCCAAAAGATTTATTTTAGAGTGACTAATAAGGATCCATGCTTACCTTTTCATTTTCATAATTTAAACTTGTTTAAATCTGTGTCAAACCTAGGATTTGACCAAGATTCAAATATATGGGCATAAAATTCAAAAAAATCAGAAAAATGAAAAACAAAAGCATATAGTCTTCTTATGTCATATAGTAAGCATTCAAGTTGATAAATTAACAAGGTTTGGACATATTCAAACCATACAAATCATGTATCTACCCCTAACCCTAAACTCAGTCGATCTTATGAAGTCTAGCATGAAGAGAGGTCGTTTTGGGTTTCAAACATGGAAATTTCAAGAACATCCCAAAAGCTTCATTTTAGAGTGACTAAGAAGGATCCAGGCTTACTTATTCGTTTTCACGTGTTAAACTTGTCTAAATCTTGGTCAAACCTAGGATTTGACCAAGATTCAAATGCGCAGAAAATTAAAAAATCAGAAAAATGAAAACCAAAGTACATAGTCTTCTTATGTCATATAGTAAGCATATTCAAGTTGATAAACAAGGTTTGAACCTTGATCTGTAGTACTAGGCAAAACCCTAGTTTAACCTATTTAATTATAGATTCGTAGGTTGATTTTTCTACCTTTTTATTATTACTATGCAGCACATGTGTGTTTGCCCGTCGAGTGAAACTCGGAGGAAGAGGGATCACTCGGAAGGAGAGAAGAAGGGAGAGCATTATGGTGTCTTCCCTTTTTCGGGTGATGATGTTGACTTTTGTGCAGGGTTTGTCAGTGAGCAGGAGGTGCGAGCGAGCGAGCAAGCGAGTCGAGCGAGGCCGAGAATGAGAGAGATTTGTTTTTTTGTGAGAGGGACAACCGAAGGATCCAGAAGGACCCACAGCTTCCAATACGCATCCTGATGCGTCTTCTCTTGACAAAGAAGATGGCTGGGAGTTTGCGTACCTATTGCACGTGACTTGTGCTCACTGAAGTGTGGGACCTCACGCGTGGGCACCACACGTAAGTGACAGACCTGTTGGTGTAAAAACTCGGTTGATTATTATAGTGCATTAGAACAAAGTTTCCTATGGATTCAAGGGTAGGAAATCCAAGTTAACTCATTTACATGACATTATTTTTCTTATGTCATATAGTAAGCATTAAAGTTGATAAACAATGTCTAGACATATTCAAACCAGACAAATCATGTATCTATACCCCTAACCCCTAAACTCTGTCTTATGAAGTCAAGCATGTGAAGAGATGTGGTTTTGGGTTTCAAACATGGAAATTTCAAAAACCTCCCAAAAGCTTCATTTTAGAGTGCCTAAGAAGGATACATGCTTCCCTTTTCATTTTCATGTTTTAAACTTGTTTAAATTATCTTGGTCAAACCTAGGATTTCATGAAGATACAAATGGGTGGGCACAATATTCAAAAAAATCAGAAAAATGAAAAACCAAATCACATTGTCTTCTTATGTCATATCGTAAGCATTCAAGTTGATAAACAAGGTCTAGATATATCCAAACCAGACAAATCATGTATCTACCCCCTGTCGATCTTATGAAGTCTAGCATGAAGGGAAGTCGTTTTGGGTTTCAAACATGGAAATTTCAAGAACATCCCAAAAGCTTCATTTTAGAGTAAATAAGAAGGATACAGACTTCCCTTTTAATTTTCATGTTTTAAACATGTTTAAATCTTGGTCAAACCAAGGATTTGACCAAGATTCAAATGGCCCTAAAAATTCAGAAAAAATCAAAAGAATGAAAAACCAAAGCACATAGCATTCTTATGTCATATGTATAGTAAGCATTCATGTTGATAAACAAGGTCTAGACATATATATTCAAACCAGAAAAATCATGTATATATCTACCCCTAAAACCCAAATTGAACTCAGTCAATCATGAAGAGAAGTGGTTTTGGGTTTCAAACATGGAAATTTCAAGAACCTCCCAAAAGCTTCATTTTAGAGTGACGACTAAGAAGGATCCAGGCTTACTTATTCGTTTTCACGTGTTAAACTTGTCTAAATCTTGGTCAAACCTAGGATTTGACCAAGATATGATTCAAATGCGCAGAAAATTAAAAAAATCAGAAAAATGAAAAACCAAAGTACATAGTCTTCTTATGTCATATATATAGTAAGCGCATTAAAGTTGATAAACAAGGTCTGGACATATTCAAACCATACAAATCATGTATCTATACCCCTAACCCTAAACTTTGTCTTATGATCGAAGTCAAGCATGAAGAGAAGTGGTTTTGGGTTTCAAACATGGAAATTTCAAAAACCTCCCAAAAACTTCATTTTAAAGTGACTGAGAAGGTTACATGCTTCCCTTTTCATTTTCATGTTTTAAACTTGTTTAAATTATCTTGGTCAAACCTAGGATTTCATGAAGATACAAATGGGTGGGCACAATATTCAAAAAAATCAGAAAAATGAAAAACCAAATCACATTGTCTTCTTATGTCATATCGTAAGCATTCAAGTTGATAAACAAGGTCTAGATATATCCAAACCAGACAAATCATGTATCTACCCCCTGTCGATCTTATGAAGTCTAGCATGAAGGGAAGTCGTTTTCGGTTTCAAACATGGAAATTTCAAGAACATCCCAAAAGCTTCCATTTTAGAGTGACTAAGAAGGATACAGACTTCCTTTTTTATTTTCATGTTTTAAACTTGTTTAAATCTTGGTCAAACCAAGGATTTGACCAAGATTCAAATGGGCCTAAAAATTTAGAAAAAAATCAAAAGAGAATGAAAAAACAAAGCACATAGCATTCTTATGTCATATGTATAGTAAGCATTCAAGTTGATAAACAAGGTCTAGACATATTCAAACCAGAAAAATCATGTATATATCTACCCCTAAAACCCTAAACTCTGTCTTATGAAGTCAATCATGAAGAGAAGTGGTTTTGGGTTTCAAACATGGAAATTTCAAGAACCTCCCAAAAGATTTATTTTAGAGTGACTAATAAGGATCCATGCTTACCTTTTCATTTTCATAATTTAAACTTGTTTAAATCTTTGTCAAACCTAGGATTTGACCAAGATTCAAATATATGGGCATAAAATTCAAAAAAATCAGAAAAATGAAAAACAAAAGCATATAGTCTTCTTATGTCATATAGTAAGCATTCAAGTTGATAAATTAACAAGGTTTGGACATATTCAAACCATACAAATCATGTATCTACCCCCTAACCCTAAACTCTCGATCTTATGAAGTCTAGCATGAAGAGAGGTCGTTTTGGGTTTCAAACATGGAAATTTCAAGAACATCCCAAAAGCTTCATTTTAGAGTGACTAAGAAGGATCCAGGCTTACTTATTCGTTTTCACGTGTTAAACTTGTCTAAATCTTGGTCAAACCTAGGATTTGACCAAGATTCAAATGCGCAGAAAATTAAAAAAATCAGAAAAATGAAAACCAAAGTACATAGTCTTCTTATGTCATATAGTAAGCATATTCAAGTTGATAAACAAGGTTTGAACCTTGATCTGTAGTACTGGGCAAAACCCTAGTTTAACCTATTTAATTATAGATTCGTAGGTTGATTTTTCTACCTTTTTATTATTACTATGCAGCACATGTGTGTTTGCCCGTCGAGTGAAACTCGGAGGAAGAGGGATCACTCGGAAGGAGAGAAGAAGGGAGAGCATTATGGTGTCTTCCCTTTTTCGGGTGATGATGTTGACTTTTGTGCAGGGTTTGTCAGTGAGCAGGAGGTGCGAGCGAGCGAGCGAGTCGAGCGAGGCCGAGAATGAGAGAGATTTGTTTTTTTTTTGTGAGAGGGACAACCGAAGGATCCAGAAGGACCCACAGACTTCCAATACGCATCCTGATGCGTCTTCTCTTGACAAAGAAGATGGCTGGGAGTTTGCGTACCTATTGCATGTGACTTGTGCTCACTGAAGTGTGGGACCTCACGCGTGGGCACCACACGTAAGTGATAGACCTGTTGGTGTAAAAACTCGGTTGATTATTATAGTGCATTAGAACAAAGTTTCCTATGGATTCAAGGGTAGGAAATCCAAGTTAACTCATTTACATGACATTATTTTTCTTATGTCATATAGTAAGCATTAAAGTTGATAAACAATGTCTAGACATATTCAAACCAGACAAATCATGTATCTATACCCCTAACCCCTAAACTCTGTCTTATGAAGTCAAGCATGTGAAGAGATGTGGTTTTGGGTTTCAAACATGGAAATTTCAAAAACCTCCCAAAAGCTTCATTTTAGAGTGACTGAGAAGGTTACATGCTTCCCTTTTCATTTTCATGTTTTAAACTTGTTTAAATTATCTTGGTCAAACCTAGGATTTCATGAAGATACAAATGGGTGGGCACAATATTCAAAAAATCAGAAAAATGAAAAACCAAATCACATTGTCTTCTTATGTCATATCGTATGCATTCAAGTTGATAAACAAGGTCTAGATATATCCAAACCAGACAAATCATGTATCTACCCTGTCGATCTTATGAAGTCTAGCATGAAGGGAAGTCGTTTTGGGTTTCAAACATGGAAATTTCAAGAACATCCCAAAAGCTTCATTTTAGAGTAAATAAGAAGGATACAGACTTCCCTTTTAATTTTCATGTTTTAAACATGTTTAAATCTTGGTCAAACCAAGGATTTGACCAAGATTCAAATGGCCCTAAAAATTCAGAAAAAAATCAAAAGAATGAAAAACCAAAGCACATAGCATTCTTATGTCATATGTATAGTAAGCATTCATGTTGATAAACAAGGTCTAGACATATATATTCAAACCAGAAAAATCATGTATATATCTACCCCTAAAACCCAAATTGAACTCAGTCAATCATGAAGAGAAGTGGTTTTGGGTTTCAAACATGGAAATTTCAAGAACCTCCCAAAAGCTTCATTTTAGAGTGACGACTAAGAAGGATCCAGGCTTACTTATTCGTTTTCACGTGTTAAACTTGTCTAAATCTTGGTCAAACCTAGGATTTGACCAAGATATGATTCAAATGCAGAAAATTAAAAAAATCAGAAAAATGAAAAACCAAAGTACATAGTCTTCTTATGTCATATATATAGTAAGCGCATTAAAGTTGATAAACAAGGTCTGGACATATTCAAACCATACAAATCATGTATCTATACCCCTAACCCTAAACTTTGTCTTATGATCGAAGTCAAGCATGAAGAGAAGTGGTTTTGGGTTTCAAACATGGAAATTTCAAAAACCTCCCAAAAACTTCATTTTAAAGTGACTGAGAAGGTTACATGCTTCCCTTTTCATTTTCATGTTTTAAACTTGTTTAAATTATCTTGGTCAAACCTAGGATTTCATGAAGATACAAATGGGTGGGCACAATATTCAAAAAAATCAGAAAAATGAAAAACCAAATCACATTGTCTTCTTATGTCATATCGTAAGCATTCAAGTTGATAAACAAGGTCTAGATATATCCAAACCAGACAAATCATGTATCTACCCCCTCGATCTTATGAAGTCTAGCATGAAGGGAAGTCGTTTTGGGTTTCAAACATGGAAATTTCAAGAACATCCCAAAAGCTTTCATTTTAGAGTGACTAAGAAGGATACAGACTTCCTTTTTTATTTTCATGTTTTAAACTTGTTTAAATCTTGGTCAAACCAAGGATTTGACCAAGATTCAAATGGGCCTAAAAATTTAGAAAAAAATCAAAAGAGAATGAAAAACCAAAGCACATAGCATTCTTATGTCATATGTATAGTAAGCATTCAAGTTGATAAACAAGGTCTAGACATATTCAAACCAGAAAAATCATGTATATATCTACCCCTAAAACCCTAAACTCTGTCTTATGAAGTCAATCATGAAGAGAAGTGGTTTTGGGTTTCAAACATGGAAATTTCAAGAACCTCCCAAAAGATTTATTTTAGAGTGACTAATAAGGATCCATGCTTACCTTTTCATTTTCATAATTTAAACTTGTTTAAATCTTTGTCAAACCTAGGATTTGACCAAGATTCAAATATATGGGCATAAAATTCAAAAAAAATCAGAAAAATGAAAAACAAAAGCATATAGTCTTCTTATGTCATATAGTAAGCATTCAAGTTGATAAATTAACAAGGTTTGGACATATTCAAACCATACAAATCATGTATCTACCCCTAACCCTAAACTCAGTCGATCTTATGAAGTCTAGCATGAAGAGAAGTGGTTTTGGGTTTCAAACATGGAAATTTCAAGAACATCCCAAAAGCTTCATTTTAGAGTGACTAAGAAGGATCCAGGCTTACTTATTCGTTTTCACGTGTTAAACTTGTCTAAATCTTGGTCAAACCTAGGATTTGACCAAGATTCAAATGCGCAGAAAATTAAAAAAATCAGAAAAATGAAAACCAAAGTACATAGTCTTCTTATGTCATATAGTAAGCATATTCAAGTTGATAAACAAGGTTTGAACCTTGATCTGTAGTACTGGGCAAAACCCTAGTTTAACCTATTTAATTATAGATTCGTAGGTCGATTTTTCTACCTTTTTATTATTACTATGCAGCACATGTGTGTTTGCCCGTCGAGTGAAACTCGGAGGAAGAGGGATCACTCGGAAGGAGAGAAGAAGGGAGAGCATTATGGTGTCTCCCCTTTTCGGTGATGATGTTGACTTTTGTGCAGGGTTTGTCAGTGAGTGATACGTCTCCGACGTATCGATAATTTCTTATGTTCCATGCCACATTATTGATGATATCTACATGTTTTATGCATACTTTGTGTCATATGCGTTTTCCGGAACTAACCTATTGACGAGATGCTAAGGGCCTGTTTTCTGCTGTTTTTGGTTTCAGAAATCCTAGTAAGGAAATATTCTCGGAATCGGACGAAATCAACGCCCAGCATCTTAGAATCCCCGGAAGCATCTAGAACACCCGAGAGTCGCCAGAGAGGGGACATAGGCCCCCCAGATGATAGGCCGGCGCGGCCCAGGCCCTGGCCGCGCCGCCTTATGGTGACACCGCCTCGTCGCCTCCGACTCCGCCTCTTCGCCTATATAAAGGTCCCTGACCTAAAACACGATACGGAAGCCACGGTACGAGAAACCTTCCAGAGCCGCCGCCATCGCGAAGCCAAGATCTGGGACAGGAGTCTCTGTTCCACGCCGCCGGGACGGGGAAGTGCCCCCGGAAGGCTTCTCCATCGACACCACCGCCATCTCCATCAACGCTGCTGTCTCCCATGAGGAGGGAGTAGTTCTCCATCGAGGCTCGGGGCTGTACCGGTAGCTATGTGGTTAATCTCTCTCCTATGTGCTTCAATACAATAATCTCATGAGCTGCCTTACATGATTGAGATTCATATGATGATGCTTGTAATCTAGATGTCATTATGCTAGTCAAGTGGATTTTACTTATGTGATCTCCGGAGACTCCTTGTCCCACGTGTGTAAAGGTGACAGTGTGTGCACCGTGTGGGTCTCTTAGGCTATATTTCACAGAATACTTATTCACTGTTATGAATGGCATAGTGAAGTGCTTATTTATATCTCTTTATGATTGCAATGTGTTTTGTATCACAATTTATCTGTGTGCTACTCTAGTGATGTTATTAAAGTAGTTTATTCCTCCTGCACGGTGTAATGGTGACAGTGTGTGCATCCGTGTTAGTACTTGGCGTAGGCTATGATTATGATCTCTTGTAGATTATGAAGTTAACTATTGCTATGATGGTATTGATGTGATCTATTCCTCCTACATAGTGTGAAGGTGACAGTGTGCATGCTATGTTAGTACTTGGTTTAGTTGTGTTGATCTTTCATGCACTCTAAGGTTATTTAAATATGAATGCTGAATGTTGTGGCGCTTGTTAACTCCGGCTTGAGGGAGCTCTTGTAGCCCTACACAACGAATGGTGTTTGTCATCCAACAAGAGGGTGTAGAGTATGCATTTATCTATTCTGTTATGTGATCAAAGTTGAGAGTGTCCACTAGTGAAAGTCTAATCCCTAGGCCTTGTTCCTAAATACTGCTATCGCTGCTTGTTTACTGTTTTACTGCGTTACTACTGCTGCGTTACTACTGCTCATATTTATTCATACCACCTGTATTTCACTATCTCTTCGCCGAACTAGTGCACCTATTAGGTGTGTTGGGGACACAAGAGACTTCTTGCTTTGTGGTTGCAGGGTTGCATGAGAGGGATATCTTTGACCTCTTCCTCCCTGAGTTCGATAAACCTTGGGTGATCCACTTAAGGGAAACTTGCTGCTGTTCTACAAACCTCTGCTCTTGGAGGCCCAACACTGTCTACAAGAATAGAAGCACCCGTAGACATCAAGCTATTTTCTGCGCTGCCGGGGAACGAAAAGCTTTACAAGGATTTCCTCCCTCGTCAACCACGCGCCAGTTGTGGACAGCAAGCTATTTTCTGGCGCCGTTGCCGGGGAGGAAAGGTAAAAGGCACTCATACTCCGGTCCCAGGTAAAGTACTTTTCTGGCGCCATTGTGTGTGTGCTCGAAGCTATTTCCTTTAGATCCTGCAATTGCATCTTTTTGTTTCTTGTTTACACTAGTTAGGCATAATGGACAACAATGAGCTTCTTATTCTATTTCCTGATTTAAGACATGGATGGTTTGATGCGAAAATTAAAAAACCTATGGAACATATTAGTATGAACGCTTTGAACACCATTGTTGCTAATGATATGGAAAATTCTAAGCTTGGGGAAGCTGGCTTTGATGAGCATGATATTTTTAGTCCCCCAAGCATTGAGGAGAAAATTTACTTTGATGATACTTTGCCTCCTATTTATGATGATTATAATGATATTGGTCTTTTGGTGCCGCCTACTATGGAGGATAAGTTTAATTATGATTACAATATGCCTCCTATATTTGATGATGAGAATAATAATGATAGCTACTTTGTTGAATTTGCTCCCATTACATCTAATAAAATTGATTATGCTTATGTGGAGAGTAATGATACTTTTATGCATGTGAATAAGAATGCTTTATGTGATACTTATATTGTTGAGTTTGCTCATGTTGCTACTGAAAGTTATTATGAGAGAGGAAAATATGGTGGTAGAAATTTTCATGTTACTAAAACACCTCTCTATGTGCTGAAATTTTTGAAACTACACTTGTTTTATCTTCCTGATCTTGTTACTTTGCTCTTCATGAACTTGTTTATTTACAAGATTCCTATGCATAGGAAGCATGTTAGACTTAAATTTGTTTTGAATTTGCCTCTTGATGCACTCTTTTGCTTCAACTACTATTTCTTGCGAGTGCATCATTAAAACTGCTGAGCCCATCTTAATGGCTATAAAGAAAGAACTTCTTGGGAGATAACCCATGTGTTTATTTTGCTACAGTACTTTGTTTTATATTTGTGTCTTGGAAGTTGTTTACTACTGTAGCAACCTCTCCTTATCTTAGTTTTGTGTTTTGTTGTGCCAAGTAAAGTCGTTGATAGCAAGGTTGATACTAGATTTGGATTACTGCGCAGAAACAGATTTCTTTGCTGTCACGAATCTGGGTCTAATTCTCTGTAGGTAACTCAGAAAATTATGCCAATTTACGTGAGTGATCCTCAGATATGTACGCAACTTTCATTCAATTTGGGCATTTTCATCTGAGCAAGTCTGGTGCCCTTTTAAAATTCGTCTTTACGGACTGTTCTGTTTTGACAGATTCTGCCTTTTATTTCGCATTGCTTCTTTCGCTGTGTTGGGTGGATTTCTTTGTTCCATTACCTTCCAGTAGCTTTGAGCAATGTCCAGAAGTGTTAAGAATGATTGTGTCACCTCTGAACATGTGAATTTTTGATTATGCACTAACCCTCTAATGAGTTTGTTTCGAGTTTGGTGTGGAGGAAGTTTTCAAGGGTCAAGAGAGGAGGATGATATACTATGATCAAGAAGAGTGAAGAGTCTAAGCTTGGGGATGCCCCGGTGGTTCATCCCTGCATATTTCAAGAATACTCAAGCATCTAAGCTTGGGGATGCCCAAGGCATCCCCTTCTTCATCGACAAATTTATCAGGTTCCTCCCTTGAAACTATATTTTTATTCGGTCACATCTTATGTACTTTACTTGGAGCGTCTGTGTGCTTTTATTTTTGTTTTGTTATTTTCATTCTCTGAATAAATACATGCTTGTGTGGGAGAGAGACACGCTCCGCTGGTTCATATGAACACATGTGTTCTTAGCTTTTAATGTTCATGGCGAAGGTTGAAACTGCTTCGTTAAATTGTTATATGGTTGGAATTGGAAAATGATACATGTAGTATTTGCTATAATGTCTTGGGTAATGTGATACTTGGCAATTGTTGTGCTCATGTTTAAGCTCTTGCATCATATACTTTGCACCTATTAGTGAAGAAATACATAGAGCATGCTAAAATTTGGTTTGCATAATTGGTCTCTCTAAGGTCTAGATAATTTCTAGTATTGAGTTTGAACAACAAGGAAGACGGTGTAGAGTCTTATAATGTTTACAATATGTCTTTTATGTGAGTTTTGCTGCACCGGTTCATCCTTGTGTTTGTTTCAAATAGCCTTGCTAGCCTAAACCTTGTATCGAGAGGGAATACTTCTCATGCATCCAAAATCCTTGAGCCAACCACTATGCCATTTGTGTCCACCATACCTACCTACTACATGGTATTTCTATTCCAAAGTAAATTGCTTGAGTGCTACCTTTAAATAATTCAAAATTTATCACCTCTTATTTGTGTCAATGTTTTATAGCTCATGAGGAAGTATGTGGTGTTTTATCTTTCGATCTTGTCATTTACTTTTGACAGACTTTCACAATGGACTAGTGGCACATCCGCTTATCCAATAATTTTGCAAAAAGAGCTGGCAATGGGGTTCCCAGCCCCAATTAATTAACTTTCATTAATAATTCTCTTCACATGTTTTGCTCTGATTCATCAGTAAGCAACTTAATTTTGCAAATAGACACTCCTCCATGGTATGTGAATGTTGGAAGGCACCCGAGGATTCGGTTAGCCATGGCTTGTGTAAGCAAAAGGTTGGGAGGAGTGTCATCCATAAATAAAGAAAAACTAAACTAAAGTACATGTGTAAACAAAAGAGAAGAGGGATGATCTACCTTTGGTAGAGATAACGTCCTTCATGGGAGCCGCTCTTGAAAGTCTGGTTGATGAGGTAGTTAGAGTGCCCACTACCATTCGTTGACAACAACAAACACCTCTCAAAATTTTACTTTTATGCTCTCTTTATGTTTTCAAAACCAAAGCTCTAGCACAAATATAGCAATCAATGCTTTCCTCTTTGAAGGACCTTTCTTTTACTTTTATGTTGAGTCAGTTCACCTATCTCTCTCCACCTCAAGAAGCAAACACTTGTGTGAACTGTGCATTGATTCCTACATACTTGCATATTGCATTTGTTATATTACTCTATGTTGACAATTATCCATGAGATATACATGTTACAAGTTGAAAGCAACCGCTGAAACTTAATCTTCCATTGTGTTGCTTCAATGTCTATACTTTAAATTATTGCTTTATGAGTTAACTCTTATGCAAGACTTATTGATGCCTGTCTTGAAAGTGCTATTCATGAAAAGTCATTGCTTTATGATTCAGTTGTTTACTCATGTCATTACCATTGTTTTGATCGCTGCATTCATTACATATGCTTACAATAGTATGATCAAGGTTATGATGGCATGTCACTCCAGAAATTATCTTTGTTATTGTTTGCCGGGACGAGCAGAACTAAGCTTGATGCTGATACGTCTCGACGTATCGATAATTTCTTATGTTCCATGCCACATTATTGATGATATCTACATGTTTTATGCATACTTTATGTCATATTTATGCGTTTTCGGAACTAACCTATTGACGAGATGCCGAAGGGCCGCTTGTTTTCTGCTGTTTTTGGTTTCTAAATCCTAGTAAGGAAATATTCTCGGAATCGACGAAATCAACGCCCAGCATCTTAGAATCCCCGGAAGCATCTAGAACACCCGAGAGTCGCCAGGGGACATAGGCCCCGATGATAGCCGGCGCAGGCCCTGGCCGCGCCGCCTTATGGTGACACCGCCTCGTCGCCCCTCCGACTCCGCCTCTTCGCCTATATAAAGGTCCCTGACCTAAAACACGATACGGAAAAGCCACGGTACGAGAAACCTTCCAGAGCCGCCGCCATCGCGAAGCCAAGATCTGGGGGACAGGAGTCTCTGTTCCGGCACGCCGCCGGAACGGGGAAGTGCCCCCGGAAGGCTTCTCCATCGACACCACCGCCATCTCCATCAACGCTGCTGTCTCCCATGAGGAGGGAGTAGTTCTCCATCGAGGCTCGGGCTGTACCGGTAGCTATGTGGTTAATCTCTCTCTATGTACTTCAATACAATAATCTCATGAGCTGCCTTACATGATTGAGATTCATATGATGATGCTTGTAATCTAGATGTCATTATGCTAGTCAAGTGGATTTTACTTATGTGATCTCCGGAGACTCCTTGTCCCACGTGTGTAAAGGTGACAGTGTGTGCACCGTGTGGGTCTCTTAGGCTATATTTCACAGAATACTTATTCACTGTTATGAATGGCATAGTGAAGTGCTTATTTATATCTCTTTATGATTGCAATGTGTTTTGTATCACAATTTATCTGTGTGCTACTCTAGTGATGTTATTAAAGTAGTTTATTCCTCCTGCACGGTGTAATGGTGACAGTGTGTGCATCCGTGTTAGTACTTGGCGTAGGCTATGATTATGATCTCTT
Source organism: Lolium multiflorum (assembly GCA_030979885.1). Taxonomy (NCBI): domain Eukaryota; kingdom Viridiplantae; phylum Streptophyta; class Magnoliopsida; order Poales; family Poaceae; genus Lolium; species Lolium multiflorum. Next base: position 52,520,052 of record CM061750.1, on the reverse strand, counting down.
GTAGATTATGAAGTTAACTATTGCTATGATGGTATTGATGTGATCTATTCCTCCTACATAGTGTGAAGGTGACAGTGTGCATGCTATGTTAGTACTTGGTTTAGTTGTGTTGATCTTTCATGCACTCTAAGGTTATTTAAATATGAATGCCGAATGTTGTGGCGCTTGTTAACTCCGGCTTGAGGGAGCTCTTGTAGCCCTACACAACGAATGGTGTTTGTCATCCAACAAGAGGGTGTAGAGTATGCATTTATCTATTCTTATGTGATCAAAGTTGAGAGTGTCCACTAGTGAAAGTCTAATCCCTAGGCCTTGTTCCTAAATATCTATCGCTGCTTGTTTACTTTTATCGCACTACTGCTCATATTTATTCATACCACTTGTATTTCACTATCTCTTCGCCGAACTAGTGCACCTATTAGGTGTGTTGGGGACACAAGAGACTTCTTGCTTTGTGGTTGCAGGGTTGCATGAGAGGATATCTTTGACCTCTTCCTCCCTGAGTTCGATAAACCTTGGGTGATCCAATTAAGGGAAACTTGCTGCTATTCTACAAACCTCTGCTCTTGGAGGCCCAACACTGTCTACAAGAATAGAAGCACCCGTAGACATCAGTGAGCAGGAGGTGCGAGCGAGCGAGCGAGCGAGGCCGAGAATGAGAGAGATTTGTTTTTTTGTGAGAGGGACAACCGAAGGATCCAGAAGGACCCACAGACTTCCAATACGCATCCCGATGCGTCTTCTCTTGACAAAGAAGATGGCTGGGAGTTTGCGTACCTATTGCACGTGACTTGTGCTCACTGAAGTGTGGGACCTCACGCGTGGGCACCACACGTAAGTGACAGACCTGTAAAAACTCGGTTGATTATTATAGTGCATTAGAACAAAGTTTCCTATGGATTCAAGGGTAGGAAATCCAAGTTAACTCATTTACATGACATTATTTTTCTTATGTCATATAGTAAGCATTAAAGTTGATAAACAATGTCTAGACATATTCAAACCAGACAAATCATGTATCTATACCCCTAACCCCTAAACTCTGTCTTATGAAGTCAAGCATGTGAAGAGATGTGGTTTTGGGTTTCAAACATGGAAATTTCAAAAACCTCCCAAAAGCTTCATTTTATAGTGCCTAAGAAGGATACATGCTTCCCTTTTCATTTTCATGTTTTAAACTTGTTTTAATTATCTTGGTCAAACCTAGGATTTGACGAAGATACAAATGGGTGGGCACAAAATTCAAAAAAATCAGAAAAATGGAAAACCAAATCACATAGTCTTCTTATGTCATATCGTAAGCATTCAAGTTGATAAACAAGGTCTAAATATATCCAAACCAGACAAATCATGTATCTACCCCCTGTCGATCTTATGAAGTCTAGCATGAAGAGAAGTCGTTTTGGGTTTCAAACATGGAAATTTCAAGAACATCCCAAAAGCTTCATTTTAGAGTAAATAAGAAGGATACAGACTTCCCTTTTCATTTTCATGTTTTAAACTTGTTTAAATCTTGGTCAAACCAAGGATTTGACCAAGATTCAAATGGCCCTAAAAATTCAGAAAAAATCAAAAGAATGAAAAACCAAAGCACATAGCATTCTTATGTCATATGTATAGTAAGCATTCATGTTGATAAACAAGGTCTAGACATATATATTCAAACCAGAAAAATCATGTATATATCTACCCCTAAAACCCAAATTAAACTCAGTCAATCATGAAGAGAAGTGGTTTTGGGTTTCAAACATGGAAATTTCAAGAACCTCCCAAAAGCTTCATTTTAGAGTGACTAAGAAGGATCCAGGCTTACTTATTCGTTTAAACTTAAACTTGTCTAAATCTTGGTCAAACCTAGGATTTGACCAAGATATGATTCAAATGCGCAGAAAATAAAAAAATCAGAAAAAATGAAAAACCAAAGTACATCATATTCAAACCATACAAATCATGTATCTATACCCCCTAACCCTAAACTTTGTCTTATGAAGTCAAGCATGAAGAGAAGTGGTTTTGGGTTTCAAACATGGAAATTTCAAAAACCTCCCAAAAACTTCATTTTAAAGTGACTGAGAAGGTTACATGCTTCCCTTTTCATTTTCATGTTTTAAACTTGTTTAAATTATCTTGGTCAAACTAATGGCTCTGATACCAACTTGTCAACACCCGGATTTTTAAGTCCAGATGCCTATTATGCCATACATCGCAATCCCAGGAATATTGTTGTTGCGAGACATAATAGTTGAATATCATAGAGTCATCATTTATTACAACACATAATCGTCTTACAAAGGTAGATCACATGATCCAATATTACAATAGTAGTTGATCTATCGATCAACGAACATCACAAATAGCGGAAGCGAAGTAGTAGTGGCTATCTAATCCACAGGCCAACGCTTGACGTCAGGAGCGGTCCTAGTTGTCGTAGACGTCCTGCTGTCCATCTTCCTCGTACAGCTGTTCACCTTCATAGTCTGGCCATTTGAATAGCCAGGGACAAAGCCATGAGTACTTTAAAGTACTCGCAAACTAATACTAGTGTAAGCACTATCAACTATAGTAAGGGGATACTAAGCTCTAGGTTTATTTGCATAAAGCCAAGTTTATTTCATAAACCTTTAGTAAAGATGCTTGAATCACTAGACTAACTCAAGTGGGAACATTAGTGTCATTCCCACCACTCTGTTGTGATTCAATTCAAAGTTCACCATTCACCTTTCAAAATCAAATCACAAGTCATATGTCACATTTTTGAAAATGGTCTGATGACGGAACAGTATGGCCTTTCCAACCGTCCATAACCGTGGACGCGGCTATTCGAATAGTTCTACACTCTGCAGAGGTCGTACACTTGTGCCACAATATTTGCAATAATCCGTCAGGGTTAACTGGCCCTGATTTATCATACTCCGTATGCGGACTACCAACCATAACCTTTCACTTACATACTCTAGTATAGGCACCTCTCCCCATGAGCTTGGCCTCCCAGTGAAGACCGCAGTCAGCCTGGGAACTGCACAGGGCTTGGGCCGGACATTCACCTCATTCACGTCATATCACATCATTTCTTGTTGTAGAGGCAGCCCTCGGCATAACCCCGATGACGCTTGTTTAGAGGGAACCCATACTAAAGCACATAAATTTCTAGTTAAGCCCTTACCCATATTGGGTATTGTGGGGGTACTTTCAAAATTGGAATGGTATCGCATCCGAACCCAACCATCAGTTTTTGTAAAATTCACCAAGTCATTCACCAGTCATATTCACCTTCAAAATCTTTCAATAGAATGAATCATCATTCCAAGGTTTTCAAAGTCATTTCATTTCACATGTTCCCATCTAGAGTAGTCAATTTTATTTGTTTAGCACTAGCAACTAGTCATGAGGGGTGCTAACTAGCTTGTCTTGCTCTAGGCTAACTTTGATGCTCTTGTTCTACTCTATATCTAAACCAAGTGAATCATGAATCAAAAAGTAAACTTTGATAAACAAAATTTAGTAAAGCTTGTAAAGTAAAAACTTGGGATAGGAGCATTAAGCATAAAGTAAAAGTGGTGGTGCCTTGCTCTTGTAGAGCTTTGCACTTAGTTTATAACTTGCATTAGTCTAGCTTGCATTGGTAATAGCTTGCCTTGAGTGGTGATGTGATCAAAGTTTTCTTCTTCTTCCTCTTGGTAGAAGACCTCTTCCTCTTGATAGTCTCCGGTACTAGCGTCTAAAAACGAATACGAGGATACAATCACCAAACAACACTTAAGTAAACTTAGTTAGCCTTAATGGCTCACACAAATGATCTAGCATCACTACTTAACATATATCCAAAAATTATTCTAGGGTTTCCTTATTTAATATTAGGAAAATAATTTCCTCTCATTAAAAATTGGAATTAGGGTTTCTCTTTGGTTTGGGAGAAATAATTTCCTCTCATTGAATTCTTCTTAAGATTTAATCTTCTCAAATAACCAGGGATGATCCCATGTTGACCAAGGTCAACACTTCACACTTATTATTTGAGAAAAAGATTTAAATGAGATTCATCATCTCATGTGATTTAAATAACCATGGCAATATTAAATACTATTTTGATTTAAATTCTACAAGTGAGCAAGTATGAACCTATGCAGTAGAGGTCATCACATTACTTCATATCACTTGAGAAATGATTTAAATGAGGTGCTACACCTCATAGATTTAAATTCCTAAAATTTGAAATAGTTTAAATGGGCTAGTATTGACTACATAGCCAATATTTTGATTCTAGCCCATGATCATGCAAAACAACTATGCTATATTTTTGCATAAACAATTAGATTATGTCAAATGTGATTTATTAGAGTTGGAATCAACTCAAAATCATTTATAGATAATTTTTAATATTTATTTGAAGTTAGAAAAGGCCCTGCCTTGTTATTTTTATCATTTGAATTTAATTACGAATTTGGACATGAGGCCAGTGGCATTATTTAGATAATTTCATGAGCTTTCCAAATATATAAAATTTGCTAAATTTGGTTCAGTAGATTTTAAACTATTCAAATTATAGCACTGACCAGAATTGAATCATTGCTGACACGAATTAATTTGAATAAGGCTAAATGGGCTTAGGCGGGAAAACTAATGGGCCGCATGGTTTGAAAATGGGAAACTAGCCCAGTAATGACGCGGGCCTGCTGACAAACGGTCCCACGCGTCAGCGAGTTATATTCACCGAAACGGTATCGGTTGATGCGGGCCGTTGGATCAAAAGAAGATCGCACGGAGGGGGTCGTCCTCATCATCGACAAGGCTCGCCGGAGAGCGAACCTACCGGCGCCGAGGGTCGCGAAGAGGGGCTTACCGGCGCCCGCGGGGTCGGCGAGGCGGGCGAATGACGTTGTCGATGACGCTGAGTCGAATGGTGGTCGAGGGAGAAGCTGGGGTGGCGCAATCGTCGTCGCCTTCTTGCTACCGTCACGGTGGTCGGCGTGAAATTAGAGCTACTCCGGCGAAATTGGGACGGGGGAGGTGGTCAAGGAGATCAAGGAGAAGGAGGGAGCAGGTTCTGTGTGGAGAAGGGAGGCTGAAATGGTCTCTATTTATAGGACGGGAGGTGACCGTGGGGTGCTGTGGAGGTCGTCGATGGCGCCGGCGATTCGAGCGGCGAAGGGGCAAGCTAGGGGGCGCGTCGGGTAGGCGACGCCTAGGCGGGGCTAGCGAGCGTGAAGGGACGACAGGGGAAGGACGAGGGCGTGCTGGCGACGATCGAGTGCGGGCAGTACATGCGCGGCAGGTCGGCGATCATGGCGAGGGCTAGGGTGCACGCGCAGGCGTTCTAGCATGTCTAGGGTGTAGCTGGGGTGGTGATGAGCGAGCGTGCTCAAGTGGAGGGGAAGATAAGGACGACAGCGTCCAGGCGATGCAGTGTACCGCGGCGTCCAGGGACATGCCGACGCACGCTCTGGCGCGTCCACACGCGGTGATCACGTCGTGGCCAAGGTTTGTCGTGCATGATTTGGAAAGAATCTTGTCAAGCATGCTCAGTATCTCCTGGGGAGTCTAGCTGACATGGTGCTCGAGAGAGGGAAGGACCAGGGTAGGGTTGAGCATGGGTATGTCCATCATGGCCGGCATGATGAAGTTCTAGCTCATTGCACCTATTTTAGCAGGGCTGCAGTGCATAGAATGATGCAGAGGAGGTACAAGGGTGTTGATGATCACATTTCGAAAGGGGTTTAGCCCAAAATCCAGAGGATAATAGCATGTCTCACATTTCCAGATTTGTGCACACAAGGTGCTCGACAAAATGGCCGCATGAAGAAAATTTTGGAATTTTGGAATTCTTTTTGGTGGAGCTCAAACATATAAATAATGTGAAAGATTGGTGGTGGTGGTGGTGGATTTGGTTAAGTTTTGCAAGATTTCAAATTGGGGGTTGATCTTCACATAGTTTCAAAGTCCTCTCTTGTCAAAACTATACTGGTCAACCTGGTCAACATTAGCACTAATGGTCAACATGAAAGTTGTTCACTTTCACTTGGTCTTGGATGACATGGTCATAGTTTACCAAGTTTAGTTTAGGAATTGAGAAATACAGAGGGGTAAAGTGGTGAGGAAAATATTTTTGGTCCATATGACCATTATCACATGTATGAAGAAATCTTGATTTCTTTGGGTTTGATTCTTGATCCAAGGATGCATTTGTGTTAGTTTATCACTTTAAAGTATTTTAGAAGCAATGGGACAAGCAATTGTGGCCTAGGTTGAAGAATTGCAAATTGTGTATGTAAGTGAAATATGGGTTTTTCCCATTTTCTTTATTTCTCCTCAATTTAGGGTTTTGTGATCTTGGTTAGGGTTCACCTAGCCATAGTTACTCATACTAACACTCATCATGGCAATTGCACAAAAGAAATCACTCAAATGCAAGAAACTATATGTGGCACTATATGCATATGTTGCATTTGATTTTTAATTTGACTTTGTTTGACCCAATTGGTGTTGTTGGGTGTTGAAATGGTATATGGAAGTGATCCAACCATTCACAACAAGTCCTAGGGTCAATTTTCTTAAATTCCCATATTTGCTATTTTACTCTCATATGCCTCTATGGCATTTTTAGTTTCTTTTTAATTTCTTTGGAAACCACTTGAATTTGGTTTGATAAGTACTAGGTAAGGTGTATGAAGGTTTTCCAAATCTCTAAGCAAAGTAGAAAAGCTTAGGGTAAGGTTTTATAAATATAGCCATAGGCACATATGCCTTTTTCTTATTTATTTTCCTTTTATTTTATTTTAGCTAGGGTGGTGAAAAGAGGGGTGAGGTTTAGGGTTTAAGATCACTTCAAATACTAATAACAAGCAATCATAGCAATAGCACAAGAATTAAGCAAGATCACTATGTATCACACTTAATTTAATAAAAGTTTTTGTTAGTTCCAAAATTTGGAACTAGTGAAATTCATTTGTTTTATTTTGAAATTCTTGGGATGTTACACAAATGGGTGGGCACAATATTCAAAAAAATCAGAAAAATGAAAAACCAAATCACATTGTCTTCTTATGTCATATCGTAAGCATTCAAGTTGATAAACAAGGTCTAGATATATCCAAACGAGACAAATCATGTATCTACCCCCTGTCGATCTTATGAAGTCTAGCATGAAGGGAAGTCATTTTCGGTTTCAAACATGGAAATTTCAAGAACATCCCAAAAGCTTCCATTTTAGAGTGACTAAGAAGGATACAGACTTCCCTTTTCATTTTCATGTTTTAAACTTGTTTAAATTCTTGTCAAACCAAAGATTTGACCAAGATTCAAATGGGGGCCTAAAAATTTAGAAAAAAATCAAAAGAGAATGAAAAACCAAAGCACATAGCATTCTTATGTCATATGTATAGTAAGCATTCAAGTTGATAAACCAGGTCTAGACATATATATTCAAACCAGAAAAATCATGTATATATCTACCCCTAAAACCCTAAACTCTGTCTTATGAAGTCAATCATGAAGAGAAGTGGTTTTGGGTTTCAAACATGGAAATTTCAAGAACCTCCCGAAAGCTTCATTTTAGAGTGACTAAGAAGGATCCAGGCTTATCTTTTCATTTCATGTTTTAAACTTGTTTAAATCCTGGTCAAACCTAGGATTTGATGAAGATACAAATGGGTGGGCACAATATTCAAAAAAATCAGAAAAATGAAAAACCAAATCACATTGTCTTCTTATGTCATATCGTAAGCATTCAAGTTGATAAACAAGGTCTAGATATATCCAAACCAGACAAATCATGTATCTACCCCTGTCGATCTTATGAAGTCTAGCATGAAGGGAAGTCGTTTTCGGTTTCAAACATGGAAATTTCAAGAACATCCCAAAAGCTTCCATTTTAGAGTGACTAAGAAGGATACAGACTTCCTTTTTTATTTTCATGTTTTAAACTTGTTTAAATCTTGGTCAAACCAAGGATTTGACCAAGATTCAAATGGGCCTAAAAATTTAGAAAAAATCAAAAGAGAATGAAAAACAAAGCACATAGCATTCTTATGTCATATGTATAGTAAGCATTCAAGTTGATAAACAAGGTCTAGACATATTCAAACCAGAAAAATCATGTATATATCTACCCCTAAAACCCTAAACTCTGTCTTATGAAGTCAATCATGAAGAGAAGTGGTTTTGGGTTTCAAACATGGAAATTTCAAGAACCTCCCAAAAGATTTATTTTAGAGTGACTAATAAGGATCCATGCTTACCTTTTCATTTTCATAATTTAAACTTGTTTAAATCTTTGTCAAACCTAGGATTTGACCAAGATTCAAATATATGGGCATAAAATTCAAAAAAATCAGAAAAATGAAAAACAAAAGCATATAGTCTTCTTATGTCATATAGTAAGCATTCAAGTTGATAAATTAACAAGGTTTGGACATATTCAAACCATACAAATCATGTATCTACCCCTAACCCTAAACTCGGTCGATCTTATGAAGTCTAGCATGAAGAGAGGTCGTTTTGGGTTTCAAACATGGAAATTTCAAGAACATCCCAAAAGCTTCATTTTAGAGTGACTAAGAAGGATCCAGGCTTACTTATTCGTTTTCACGTGTTAAACTTGTCTAAATCTTGGTCAAACCTAGGATTTGACCAAGATATGATTCAAATGCGCAGAAAATTAAAAAAATCAGAAAAATGAAAAACCAAAGTACATAGTCTTCTTATGTCATATATATAGTAAGCGCATTAAAGTTGATAAACAAGGTCTGGACATATTCAAACCATACAAATCATGTATCTATACCCCTAACCCTAAACTTTGTCTTATGATCGAAGTCAAGCATGAAGAGAAGTGGTTTTGGGTTTCAAACATGGAAATTTCAAAACCTCCCAAAAACTTCATTTTAAAGTGACTGAGAAGGTTACATGCTTCCCTTTTCATTTTCATGTTTTAAACTTGTTTAAATTATCTTGGTCAAACCTAGGATTTGATGAAGATACAAATGGGTGGGCACAATATTCAAAAAAATCAGAAAAATGAAAAACCAAATCACATTGTCTTCTTATGTCATATCGTAAGCATTCAAGTTGATAAACAAGGTCTAGATATATCCAAACCAGACAAATCATGTATCTACCCCTGTCGATCTTATGAAGTCTAGCATGAAGGGAAGTCGTTTTCGGTTTCAAACATGGAAATTTCAAGAACATCCCAAAAGCTTCCATTTTAGAGTGACTAAGAAGGATACAGACTTCCTTTTTATTTTCATGTTTTAAACTTGTTTAAATCTTGGTCAAACCAAGGATTTGACCAAGATTCAAATGGGCCTAAAAATTTAGAAAAAATCAAAAGAGAATGAAAAACCAAAGCACATAGCATTCTTATGTCATATGTATAGTAAGCATTCAAGTTGATAAACAAGGTCTAGACATATTCAAACCAGAAAAATCATGTATATATCTACCCCTAACCCTAAACTCTGTCTTATGAAGTCAATCATGAAGAGAAGTGGTTTTGGGTTTCAAACATGGAAATTTCAAGAACCTCCCAAAAGATTTATTTTAGAGTGACTAATAAGGATCCATGCTTACCTTTTCATTTTCATAATTTAAACTTGTTTAAATCTTTGTCAAACCTAGGATTTGACCAAGATTCAAATATATGGGCATAAAATTCAAAAAAATCAGAAAAATGAAAAACAAAAGCATATAGTCTTCTTATGTCATATAGTAAGCATTCAAGTTGATAAATTAACAAGGTTTGGACATATTCAAACCATACAAATCATGTATCTACCCCTAACCCTAAACTCGTCGATCTTATGAAGTCTAGCATGAAGAGAGGTCGTTTTGGGTTTCAAACATGGAAATTTCAAGAACATCCCAAAAGCTTCATTTTAGAGTGACTAAGAAGGATCCAGGCTTACTTATTCGTTTTCACGTGTTAAACTTGTCTAAATCTTGGTCAAACCTAGGATTTGACCAAGATTCAAATGCAGAAAATTAAAAAAATCAGAAAAATGAAAACCAAAGTACATAGTCTTCTTATGTCATATAGTAAGCATATTCAAGTTGATAAACAAGGTTTGAACCTTGATCTGTAGTACTGGGCAAAACCCTAGTTTAACCTATTTAATTATAGATTCGTAGGTTGATTTTTCTACCTTTTTATTATTACTATGCAGCACATGTGTGTTTGCCCGTCGAGTGAAACTCGGAGGAAGAGGGATCACTCGGAAGGAGAGAAGAAGGGAGAGCATTATGGTGTCTTCCCTTTTTCGGGTGATGATGTTGACTTTTGTGCAGGGTTTGTCAGTGAGCAGGAGGTGCGAGCGAGCGAGTCGAGCGAGGCCGAGAATGAGAGAGATTTGTTTTTTTTGTGAGAGGGACAACCGAAGGATCCAGAAGGACCCACAGACTTCCAATACGCATCCTGATGCGTCTTCTCTTGACAAAGAAGATGGCTGGGAGTTTGCGTACCTATTGCACGTGACTTGTGCTCACTGAAGTGTGGGACCTCACGCGTGGGCACCACACGTAAGTGACAGACCTGTTGGTGTAAAAACTCGGTTGATTATTATAGTGCATTAGAACAAAGTTTCCTATGGATTCAAGGGTAGGAAATCCAAGTTAACTCATTTACATGACATTATTTTTCTTATGTCATATAGTAAGCATTAAAGTTGATAAACAATGTCTAGACATATTCAAACCAGACAAATCATGTATCTATACCCCTAACCCCTAAACTCTGTCTTATGAAGTCAAGCATGTGAAGAGATGTGGTTTTGGGTTTCAAACATGGAAATTTCAAAAACCTCCCAAAAGCTTCATTTTATAGTGCCTAAGAAGGATACATGCTTCCCTTTTCATTTTCATGTTTTAAACTTGTTTTAATTATCTTGGTCAAACCTAGGATTTGACGAAGATACAAATGGGTGGGCACAAAATTCAAAAAAATCAGAAAAATGGAAAACCAAATCACATAGTCTTCTTATGTCATATCGTAAGCATTCAAGTTGATAAACAAGGTCTAAATATATCCAAACCAGACAAATCATGTATCTACCCCCTGTCGATCTTATGAAGTCTAGCATGAAGGGAAGTCGTTTTGGGTTTCAAACATGGAAATTTCAAGAACATCCCAAAAGCTTCATTTTAGAGTAAATAAGAAGGATACAGACTTCCCTTTTCATTTTCATGTTTTAAACTTGTTTAAATCTTGGTCAAACCAAGGATTTGACCAAGATTCAAATGGCCCTAAAAATTCAGAAAAAATCAAAAGAATGAAAAACCAAAGCACATAGCATTCTTATGTCATATGTATAGTAAGCATTCATGTTGATAAACAAGGTCTAGACATATATATTCAAACCAGAAAAATCATGTATATATCTACCCCTAAAACCCAAATTAAACTCAGTCAATCATGAAGAGAAGTGGTTTTGGTTTCAAACATGGAAATTTCAAGAACCTCCCAAAAGCTTCATTTTAGAGTGACTAAGAAGGATCCAGGCTTATCTTTTCATTTCATGTTTTAAACTTGTTTAAATCCTGGTCAAACCTAGGATTTGATGAAGATACAAATGGGTGGGCACAATATTCAAAAAAATCAGAAAAATGAAAAACCAAATCACATTGTCTTCTTATGTCATATCGTAAGCATTCAAGTTGATAAACAAGGTCTAGATATATCCAAACCAGACAAATCATGTATCTACCCCCTGTCGATCTTATGAAGTCTAGCATGAAGGGAAGTCGTTTTCGGTTTCAAACATGGAAATTTCAAGAACATCCCAAAAGCTTCCATTTTAGAGTGACTAAGAAGGATACAGACTTCCTTTTTATTTTCATGTTTTAAACTTGTTTAAATCTTGGTCAAACCAAGGATTTGACCAAGATTCAAATGGGCCTAAAAATTTAGAAAAAAATCAAAAGAGAATGAAAAACCAAAGCACATAGCATTCTTATGTCATATGTATAGTAAGCATTCAAGTTGATAAACAAGGTCTAGACATATTCAAACCAGAAAAATCATGTATATATCTACCCCTAAAACCCTAAACTCTGTCTTATGAAGTCAATCATGAAGAGAAGTGGTTTTGGGTTTCAAACATGGAAATTTCAAGAACCTCCCAAAAGATTTATTTTAGAGTGACTAATAAGGATCCATGCTTACCTTTTCATTTTCATAATTTAAACTTGTTTAAATCTTTGTCAAACCTAGGATTTGACCAAGATTCAAATATATGGGCATAAAATTCAAAAAAATCAGAAAAATGAAAAACAAAAGCATATAGTCTTCTTATGTCATATAGTAAGCATTCAAGTTGATAAATTAACAAGGTTTGGACATATTCAAACCATACAAATCATGTATCTACCCCCTAACCCTAAACTCAGTCGATCTTATGAAGTCTAGCATGAAGAGAGGTCGTTTTGGGTTTCAAACATGGAAATTTCAAGAACATCCCAAAAGCTTCATTTTAGAGTGACTAAGAAGGATCCAGGCTTACTTATTCGTTTTCACGTGTTAAACTTGTCTAAATCTTGGTCAAACCTAGGATTTGACCAAGATTCAAATGCGCAGAAAATTTAAAAAATCAGAAAAATGAAAACCAAAGTACATAGTCTTCTTATGTCATATAGTAAGCATATTCAAGTTGATAAACAAGGTTTGAACCTTGATCTGTAGTACTGGGCAAAACCCTAGTTTAACCTATTTAATTATAGATTCGTAGGTTGATTTTTCTACCTTTTTATTATTACTATGCAGCACATGTGTGTTTGCCCGTCCAGTGAAACTCGGAGGAAGAGGGATCACTCGGAAGGAGAGAAGAAGGGAGAGCATTATGGTGTCTTCCCTTTTTCGGGTGATGATGTTGACTTTTGTGCAGGGTTTGTCAGTGAGCAGGAGGTGCGAGCGAGCGAGCGAGCGAGCGAGTCGAGCGAGGCCGAGAATGAGAGAGATTTGTTTTTTTGTGAGAGGGACAACCGAAGGATCCAGAAGGACCCACAGACTTCCAATACGCATCCTGATGCGTCTTCTCTTGACAAAGAAGATGGCTGGGAGTTTGCGTACCTATTGCACGTGACTTGTGCTCACTGAAGTGTGGGACCTCACGCGTGGGCACCACACGTAAGTGACAGACCTGTTGGTGTAAAAACTCGGTTGATTATTATAGTGCATTAGAACAAAGTTTCCTATGGATTCAAGGGTAGGAAATCCAAGTTAACTCATTTACATGACATTATTTTTCTTATGTCATATAGTAAGCATTAAAGTTGATAAACAATGTCTAGACATATTCAAACCAGACAAATCATGTATCTATACCCCTAACCCCTAAACTCTGTCTTATGAAGTCAAGCATGTGAAGAGATGTGGTTTTGGGTTTCAAACATGGAAATTTCAAAAACCTCCCAAAAGCTTCATTTTAGAGTGACTAAGAAGGTTACATGCTTCCCTTTTCATTTTCATGTTTTAAACTTGTTTAAATTATCTTGGTCAAACCTAGGATTTCATGAAGATACAAATGGGTGGGCACAATATTCAAAAAAATCAGAAAAATGAAAAACCAAATCACATTGTCTTCTTATGTCATATCGTAAGCATTCAAGTTGATAAACAAGGTCTAGATATATCCAAACCAGACAAATCATGTATCTACCCCCGTCGATCTTATGAAGTCTAGCATGAAGGGAAGTCGTTTTGGGTTTCAAACATGGAAATTTCAAGAACATCCCAAAAGCTTCATTTTAGAGTAAATAAGAAGGATACAGACTTCCCTTTTAATTTTCATGTTTTAAACATGTTTAAATCTTGGTCAAACCAAGGATTTGACCAAGATTCAAATGGCCCTAAAAATTCAGAAAAAATCAAAAGAATGAAAAACCAAAGCACATAGCATTCTTATGTCATATGTATAGTAAGCATTCATGTTGATAAACAAGGTCTAGACATATATATTCAAACCAGAAAAATCATGTATATATCTACCCCTAAAACCCAAATTGAACTCAGTCAATCATGAAGAGAAGTGGTTTTGGGTTTCAAACATGGAAATTTCAAGAACCTCCCAAAAGCTTCATTTTAGAGTGACGACTAAGAAGGATCCAGGCTTACTTATTCGTTTTCACGTGTTAAACTTGTCTAAATCTTGGTCAAACCTAGGATTTGACCAAGATATGATTCAAATGCGCAGAAAATTAAAAAAATCAGAAAAATGAAAAACCAAAGTACATAGTCTTCTTATGTCATATATATAGTAAGCGCATTAAAGTTGATAAACAAGGTCTGGACATATTCAAACCATACAAATCATGTATCTATACCCCTAACCCTAAACTTTGTCTTATGATCGAAGTCAAGCATGAAGAGAAGTGGTTTTGGGTTTCAAACATGGAAATTTCAAAAACCTCCCAAAAACTTCATTTTAAAGTGACTGAGAAGGTTACATGCTTCCCTTTTCATTTTCATGTTTTAAACTTGTTTAAATTATCTTGGTCAAACCTAGGATTTGATGAAGATACAAATGGGTGGGCACAATATTCAAAAAAATCAGAAAAATGAAAAACCAAATCACATTGTCTTCTTATGTCATATCGTAAGCATTCAAGTTGATAAACAAGGTCTAGATATATCCAAACCAGACAAATCATGTATCTACCCCCTGTCGATCTTATGAAGTCTAGCATGAAGGGAAGTCGTTTTCGGTTTCAAACATGGAAATTTCAAGAACATCCCAAAAGCTTCCATTTTAGAGTGACTAAGAAGGATACAGACTTCCCTTTTTATTTTCATGTTTTAAACTTGTTTAAATCTTGGTCAAACCAAGGATTTGACCAAGATTCAAATGGGCCTAAAAATTTAGAAAAAAATCAAAAGAGAATGAAAAAACAAAGCACATAGCATTCTTATGTCATATGTATAGTAAGCATTCAAGTTGATAAACAAGGTCTAGACATATTCAAACCAGAAAAATCATGTATATATCTACCCCTAAAACCCTAAACTCTGTCTTATGAAGTCAATCATGAAGAGAAGTGGTTTTGGGTTTCAAACATGGAAATTTCAAGAACCTCCCAAAAGATTTATTTTAGAGTGACTAATAAGGATCCATGCTTACCTTTTCATTTTCATAATTTAAACTTGTTTAAATCTTTGTCAAACCTAGGATTTGACCAAGATTCAAATATATGGGCATAAAATTCAAAAAAATCAGAAAAATGAAAAACAAAAGCATATAGTCTTCTTATGTCATATAGTAAGCATTCAAGTTGATAAATTAACAAGGTTTGGACATATTCAAACCATACAAATCATGTATCTACCCCTAACCCTAAACTCGGTCGATCTTATGAAGTCTAGCATGAAGAGAGGTCGTTTTGGGTTTCAAACATGGAAATTTCAAGAACATCCCAAAAGCTTCATTTTAGAGTGACTAAGAAGGATCCAGGCTTACTTATTCGTTTTCACGTGTTAAACTTGTCTAAATCTTGGTCAAACCTAGGATTTGACCAAGATTCAAATGCGCAGAAAATTAAAAAAATCAGAAAAATGAAAACCAAAGTACATAGTCTTCTTATGTCATATAGTAAGCATATTCAAGTTGATAAACAAGGTTTGAACCTTGATCTGTAGTACTGGGCAAAACCCTAGTTTAACCTATTTAATTATAGATTCGTAGGTTGATTTTTCTACCTTTTTATTATTATACTATGCAGCACATGTGTGTTTGCCCGTCGAGTGAAACTCGGAGGAAGAGGGATCACTCGGAAGGAGAGAAGAAGGGAGAGCATTATGGTGTCTCCCCTTTTTCGGGTGATGATGTTGACTTTTGTGCAGGGTTTGTCAGTGAGCAGGAGGTGCGAGCGAGCGAGCGAGTCGAGCGAGGCCGAGAATGAGAGAGATTTGTTTTTTTTGTGAGAGGGACAACCGAAGGATCCAGAAGGACCCACAGGCTTCCAATACGCATCCTGATGCGTCTTCTCTTGACAAAGAAGATGGCTGGGAGTTTGCGTACCTATTGCACGTGACTTGTGCTCACTGAAGTGTGGGACCTCACGCGTGGGCACCACACGTAAGTGACAGACCTGTTGGTGTAAAAACTCGGTTGATTATTATAGTGCATTAGAACAAAGTTTCCTATGGATTCAAGGGTAGGAAATCCAAGTTAACTCATTTACATGACATTATTCTTCTTATGTCATATAGTAAGCATATTCAAGTTGATAAACAAGGTTTGGACATATTCAAACCATACAAATCATGTATCTATACCCCTAACCCTAAACTTTGTCTTATGAAGTCAAGCATGAAGAGAAGTGGTTTTGGGTTTCAAACATGGAAATTTCAAAAACCTCCCAAAAACTTCATTTTAGAGTGACTGAGAAGGATACATGCTCCCCTTTTCATTTTCATGTTTTAAACTTGTTTTAATTATCTTGGTCAAACCTAGGATTTCATGAAGATACAAATGGGTGGGCACAATATTCAAAAAAATCAGAAAAATGAAAAACCAAATCACATTGTCTTCTTATGTCATATCGTAAGCATTCAAGTTGATAAACAAGGTCTAGATATATCCAAACCAGACAAATCATGTATCTACCCCCTGTCGATCTTATGAAGTCTAGCATGAAGGGAAGTCGTTTTGGGTTTCAAACATGGAAATTTCAAGAACATCCCAAAAGCTTCATTTTAGAGTAAATAAGAAGGATACAGACTTCCCTTTTAATTTTCATGTTTTAAACATGTTTAAATCTTGGTCAAACCAAGGATTTGACCAAGATTCAAATGGCCCTAAAAATTCAGAAAAAAATCAAAAGAATGAAAAACCAAAGCACATAGCATTCTTATGTCATATGTATAGTAAGCATTCATGTTGATAAACAAGGTCTAGACATATATATTCAAACCAGAAAAATCATGTATATATCTACCCCTAAAACCCAAATTGAACTCAGTCAATCATGAAGAGAAGTGGTTTTGGGTTTCAAACATGGAAATTTCAAGAACCTCCCAAAAGCTTCATTTTAGAGTGACGACTAAGAAGGATCCAGGCTTACTTATTCATTTTCACGTGTTAAACTTGTCTAAATCTTGGTCAAACCTAGGATTTGACCAAGATATGATTCAAATGCGCAGAAAATTAAAAAAATCAGAAACATGAAAAACCAAAGTACATAGTCTTCTTATGTCATATATATAGTAAGCGCATTAAAGTTGATAAACAAGGTCTGGACATATTCAAACCATACAAATCATGTATCTATACCCCTAACCCTAAACTTTGTCTTATGATCGAAGTCAAGCATGAAGAGAAGTGGTTTTGGGTTTCAAACATGGAAATTTCAAAAACCTCCCAAAAACTTCATTTTAAAGTGACTGAGAAGGTTACATGCTTCCCTTTTCATTTTCATGTTTTAAACTTGTTTAAATTATCTTGGTTGACGTCAGAAACCCACCGGCGGGCAGCGACTGGTCAACACCGTAGAGCCGGGAACAACTAGGGCTGCGGCTGGCCCCAGTCCCTCAGAGCGACGGCCCGCAAAGCCTCCTGGTCACACGTCCGATGCTATCGCAAGGGCGTGCCACCTGACCTATACCTGGTCAGGAAGGTGTGGATGATGCCTCACTTAGTTTCCTGCAGGGCATACACGTACACGTTAAATACGAGCCTCGATCGGCTCTCAGGTTATCCTGTGAATCGGCTCAAAGAGCCGATTCACCCATGATTCGTCCAAGGTGGCCGAATATATGGTGGTCCTGCTTGATCAAGATAAAGCTAAGCGATCTACGACGATTTAGGGTTTTCACCGCATAATCGGATCATCCTACTCACGATTGGGCCTCGTGCTCGCGCACGGTGATCGTAAGCCGATCCTAGACAGGGCCTAAAAACCAACACGAGGTTGATCCTCGGAACGTCCTGTCTAGGGCTAGCAAACTACACCCTACACGCCGCTGGATCCTCCAACCCTTTGTAAGGCCTAACTATTGCGGATGTTAAACTAATCCTTGATGAATCAAGGAGCAACCGTAACGGATCAGATCTACTAAATAAAGATCAAGCGGGGTGCCGCCCCTACACCTAAGATAGGTGTAAGGGCGGCTAGACATGCAAGGGTTGCACTACGATAGCATATGATATGAAGAACAATGCTAACCCTAACATGTCTAAGATAACTACGTTGCTCGCCATCAAAAACGCTTCAGTACGAGCAACGCATGAACAACGTAGGCAGGCTCGTGCTGCCTAGATCGCAAGATGCGATCTAGGCAGCATGGTGCTTACCGGAGAAACCCTCGAGACGAAGGGGTTGGCGATGCGCCGAGATTTGTTTGTGGTTGAACGTTGGTTGTTGTTTATTCCATAAACCCTAGATACATATTTATAGTCCAGGGGACTTTCTAATGTGGGCGTGCACCAAACCGTGCACGGGTAAAACTCTAACTTCTAAACTAAGATGCGATCTAATATGTTACAGATACATAGGCAGTTTAGCCCAACTTGGTATAAAAGGCCGATTCACATATTTCTTCCAAATATATTCTTCAAGTCTATCTTGATCGCGGCCCACCTCTGACTCGGTCAAATTCTGGTGATAACACTTGGTCAAACCTAGGATTTCATGAAGATACAAATGGGTGGGCACAATATTCAAAAAAATCAGAAAAATGAAAAACCAAATCACATTGTCTTCTTATGTCATATCGTAAGCATTCAAGTTGATAAACAAGTTCTAGATATATCCAAACCAGACAAATCATGTATCTACCCCCTGTCGATCTTATGAAGTCTAGCATGAAGGGAAGTCGTTTTCGGTTTCAAACATGGAAATTTCAAGAACATCCCAAAAGCTTCCATTTTAGAGTGACTAAGAAGGATACAGACTTCCTTTTTTATTTTCATGTTTTAAACTTGTTTAAATCTTGGTCAAACCAAGGATTTGACCAAGATTCAAATGGGCCTAAAAATTTAGAAAAAAATCAAAAGAGAATGAAAAAACAAAGCACATAGCATTCTTATGTCATATGTATAGTAAGCATTCAAGTTGATAAACAAGGTCTAGACATATTCAAACCAGAAAAATCATGTATATATCTACCCCTAAAACCCTAAACTCTGTCTTATGAAGTCAATCATGAAGAGAAGTGGTTTTGGGTTTCAAACATGGAAATTTCAAGAACCTCCCAAAAGATTTATTTTAGAGTGACTAATAAGGATCCATGCTTACCTTTTCATTTTCATAATTTAAACTTGTTTAAATCTTTGTCAAACCTAGGATTTGACCAAGATTCAAATATATGGGCATAAAATTCAAAAAAAATCAGAAAAATGAAAAACAAAAGCATATAGTCTTCTTATGTCATATAGTAAGCATTCAAGTTGATAAATTAACAAGGTTTGGACATATTCAAACCATACAAATCATGTATCTACCCCTAACCCTAAACTCGGTCGATCTTATGAAGTCTAGCATGAAGAGAGGTCGTTTTGGGTTTCAAACATGGAAATTTCAAGAACATCCCAAAAGCTTCATTTTAGAGTGACTAAGAAGGATCCAGGCTTACTTATTCGTTTTCACGTGTTAAACTTGTCTAAATCTTGGTCAAACCTAGGATTTGACCAAGATTCAAATGCGCAGAAAATTAAAAAAATCAGAAAAATGAAAACCAAAGTACATAGTCTTCTTATGTCATATAGTAAGCATATTCAAGTTGATAAACAAGGTTTGAACCTTGATCTGTAGTACTGGGCAAAACCCTAGTTTAACCTATTTAATTATAGATTCGTAGGTTGATTTTTCTACCTTTTTATTATTATACTATGCAGCACATGTGTGTTTGCCCGTCGAGTGAAACTCGGAGGAAGAGGGATCACTCGGAAGGAGAGAAGAAGGGAGAGCATTATGGTGTCTCCCCTTTTTCGGGTGATGATGTTGACTTTTGTGCAGGGTTTGTCAGTGAGCAGGAGGTGCGAGCGAGCGAGCGAGTCGAGCGAGGCCGAGAATGAGAGAGATTTGTTTTTTTTGTGAGAGGGACAACCGAAGGATCCAGAAGGACCCACAGACTTCCAATACGCATCCTGATGCGTCTTCTCTTGACAAAGAAGATGGCTGGGAGTTTGCGTACCTATTGCACGTGACTTGTGCTCACTGAAGTGTGGGACCTCACGCGTGGGCACCACACGTAAGTGACAGACCTGTTGGTGTAAAAACTCGGTTGATTATTATAGTGCATTAGAACAAAGTTTCCTATGGATTCAAGGGTAGGAAATCCAAGTTAACTCATTTACATGACATTATTCTTCTTATGTCATATAGTAAGCATATTCAAGTTGATAAACAAGGTTTGGACATATTCAAACCATACAAATCATGTATCTATACCCCCTAACCCTAAACTTTGTCTTATGAAGTCAAGCATGAAGAGAAGTGGTTTTGGGTTTCAAACATGGAAATTTCAAAAACCTCCCAAAAACTTCATTTTAGAGTGACTGAGAAGGATACATGCTCCCCTTTTCATTTTCATGTTTTAAACTTGTTTTAATTATCTTGGTCAAACCTAGGATTTCATGAAGATACAAATGGGTGGGCACAATATTCAAAAAAATCAGAAAAATGAAAAACCAAATCACATTGTCTTCTTATGTCATATCGTAAGCATTCAAGTTGATAAACAAGGTCTAGATATATCCAAACCAGACAAATCATGTATCTACCCCGTCGATCTTATGAAGTCTAGCATGAAGGGAAGTCGTTTTGGGTTTCAAACATGGAAATTTCAAGAACATCCCAAAAGCTTCATTTTAGAGTAAATAAGAAGGATACAGACTTCCCTTTTAATTTTCATGTTTTAAACATGTTTAAATCTTGGTCAAACCAAGGATTTGACCAAGATTCAAATGGCCCTAAAAATTCAGAAAAAATCAAAAGAATGAAAAACCAAAGCACATAGCATTCTTATGTCATATGTATAGTAAGCATTCATGTTGATAAACAAGGTCTAGACATATATATTCAAACCAGAAAAATCATGTATATATCTACCCCTAAAACCCAAATTGAACTCAGTCAATCATGAAGAGAAGTGGTTTTGGGTTTCAAACATGGAAATTTCAAGAACCTCCCAAAAGCTTCATTTTAGAGTGACGACTAAGAAGGATCCAGGCTTACTTATTCATTTTCACGTGTTAAACTTGTCTAAATCTTGGTCAAACCTAGGATTTGACCAAGATATGATTCAAATGCGCAGAAAATTAAAAAAATCAGAAAAATGAAAAACCAAAGTACATAGTCTTCTTATGTCATATATATAGTAAGCGCATTAAAGTTGATAAACAAGGTCTGGACATATTCAAACCATACAAATCATGTATCTATACCCCTAACCCTAAACTTTGTCTTATGATCGAAGTCAAGCATGAAGAGAAGTGGTTTTGGGTTTCAAACATGGAAATTTCAAAAACCTCCCAAAAACTTCATTTTAAAGTGACTGAGAAGGTTACATGCTTCCCTTTTCATTTTCATGTTTTAAACTTGTTTAAATTATCTTGGTGTTGACGTCAGAAACCCACCGGCGGGCAGAGACTGGTCAACACCGTAGAGCCGGGAACAACTAGGGCTGCGGCTGGCCCCAGTCCCTCTGAGCGACGGCCCGCAAAGCCTCCTGGTCACACGTCCGATGCTATCGCAAGGGCGTGCCACCTGACCTATACCTGGTCAGGAAGGTGTGGATG
The DNA here is from genome assembly GCA_030979885.1 of Lolium multiflorum. Classification (NCBI taxonomy): domain Eukaryota; kingdom Viridiplantae; phylum Streptophyta; class Magnoliopsida; order Poales; family Poaceae; genus Lolium; species Lolium multiflorum. The sequence goes on along the minus strand of CM061750.1, from coordinate 52,498,330 downwards.
ATGCCTCGCTTAGTTTCCTGCAGGGCATACACGTACACGTTAAATACGAGCCTCGATCGGCTCTCAGGTTATCCTGTGAATCGGCTCAAAGAGCCGATTCACCCATGATTCGTCCAAGGTGGCCGAATATATGGTGGTCCTGCTTGATCAAGATAAAGCTGAAGCGATCTACGACGATTTAGGGTTTTCACCGCATAATCGGATCATCCTACTCACGATTGGGCCTCGCGCTCGCGTACGGTGATCGTAAGCCGATCCTAGACAGGGCCTAAAAACCAACACGAGGTTGATCCTCGGAACGTCCTGTCTAGGGCTAGCAAACTACACCCTACATGCCGCTGGATCCTCCAACCCTTTGTAAGGCCTAACTATTGCGGATGTTAAACTAATCCTTGATGAATCAAGGAGCAACCGTAACGGATCAGATCTACTAAATAAAGATCAAGCGGGGTGCCGCCCCTACACCTAAGATGAGGTGTAAGGGCGGCTAGACATGCAAGGGTTGCACTACGATAGCATCTGATATGAAGAACAATGCTAACCCTAACATGTCTAAGATAACTACGTTGCTCGCCATCAAAAACGCTTCAGCACGAGCAACGCATGAACAACGTAGGCTCGTGCTGCCTAGATCGCAAGATGCGATCTAGGCAGCATGGTGCTTACCGGAGAAACCCTCGAGACGAAGTTGGCGATGCGCCGAGATTTGTTTGTGGTTGAACGTTGGTTGTTGTTTATTCCATAAACCCTAGATACATATTTATAGTCCAGGGGACTTTCTAATGTGGGCGTGCACCAAACCGTGCACGGGTAAAACTCTAACTTCTAAACTAAGATGCGATCTAATATGTTACAGATACATGGGCAGTTTAGCCCAACTTGGTATAAAAGGCCGATTCACATATTTCTTCCAAATATATTCTTCAAGTCTATCTTGATCGCGGCCCACCTCTGACTCGGTCAAATTCTGGTGATAACACATGCCCCCCTGGTTTTGGAAATAACATTTCCAAAATCATTATGCTTTCTTCCGTCGGGTCATGTCGTGGCAGAGCAGAGCTGTTGCAGCATCCTTCATCATGACGCCTCGCCTTCGCAACTTCTCTGCACGATTTGACAACTCTGGCACCACATCCTCGGAAACTGTCCAAGCATTAAATTTCCACTATATCTTCTGTTATTTAATCACATCGAACAGTCCACCTCCTCACCCCCTTTGCATCCAAACCAGTCGCCCGTCGGAAAGCCCTCCTTCCTCTACAGCCATGTCTTCCTCCTCGAGCGAATCGGAGCCAGAGGTCAATCAGATGGCCATCCATGATGCTCCCACGCCCGAGCATTGGGACGCGAGAGAATGGGACTTCTCCATCGAGTCGAAGCCGACGAACCTCGCACCATTGGGGAGGAAGACCTCCGGTTCCTCGTTGACGGGGGAAGCGGCGTGCGAGACGACCTCCTCTCATGGGAGATAGACCCTTCCTCCGACGAAGAGGAAGGAGAAGCAGAAAACCCGAAGAAGAAGACTCCTCCGACACCGGGTATCCACCGGCCAAGCGCCTTCGAGGTTGGGCTTGGGATGATGATGACGACGAGGAGGATGAAGACGCTACCGGTGGCTTCATCAGCAGCGACGAGGAGCTCGCCGGTAGCGCGCCGATGATGGCGACGACGAGGGTGGTGACAGCCCTTAGACAGGATCCCTAGAATAGGACCCGTAGTAGTAGATGGGGCAATGTATCCCCTAGCATTTCCTTTTGAGAGCACTCTTAGCTCTTTGTGTAAGAAATCTGGCTATCAATGAAGAACTCTCCTTAATCGACCTTGCCGATTCCTTGTATGCTAATTTGGCCGATTTTTCCTCATCCTGGCTTTGCCGACCGTTAGCCTGATCAATGATCAATGAGCCGATGGCAACGCATCGGTCTCTTATCATAAAGTTCGAGATAGATCAATTCAGATCCCCAAAGCTTAATGTTTGTTCTAATCGGCAAAGCTCCGAATCAATGCCTTCCAACAAACTGGCCCAAAGCCTATCAATTATGATGGCTTCCTCTTCAAATTGGTGGCTCTATTCTGCAAGAATTTTCCATCTCCTAAACGAGTTGTGACACAGAGCCAGCCGATCCCAACGAAATTGGCTTCTCAAAACGAAGGATCTTTAGGGCGAGCTGCCCCCCGAGCCTCGGTCAAGGCAAGCGCAGTAACGAGCCCGCCCAATGTGTCATCCTCAGCCTCCAAGCTATAGTGCAGAGCCAGCCGATTCCAATAGAATCGGCTCCCCAGAGCCAAGAACTCTCAAGGTGAGTTGCCCCCCGAGCGTCGGCTGTCCTCATGGCTGTGGCAAAGAATAACTCCCTTTGTCGAGCTCTCCTCATCCTGTTCTGCATGCTCATGCCAGCACCGTTGAACTTGATTTTTTGAATTTTTACGGCCGATTTATGTGTCGGCCCCCATACTTGATACTCCTACTTCATATCCTCGTGTTTTATCCATCTAGGTGCCCCCCCGAGCCGATTCTGTCAAGAGAATTGATGGTATCGGCTCTTTAGGTAGTCCCTGTTGGATCAAACGTTGAACCCAGGCAGAATGGATGGTGAGGATAATTTCGGCCGATTGCTGGAATCGGCCTCCACGTTGCTTGCTTGGTGAAGGTTTTGTAATGTCCCTTCATAAATTTTGGGGGGCCGATCGCAAGGATCAGCCTCGCCACGTTTGCTTATTGACGTAGTCTTGCTACTCGTTCAGGCCGGTAGATAAAACCAGCCCAATCTCTGACTTTATCATGTTGGTGCGCTTGCTGTCGTCCACCTTGAGTGCATCGTGTAATCGTGGAGCACTAAGCTTCGTCGGAAGGACGAGCACCATGTTTGTGCCAGCCGATGTCTCATCATCGGCTTTCCTTTGCTTGGGGCGCCACTCTTTTCTTTGTGGCCGACCCTCTTCATCCAGGGTTCGCTGAACTTTCGCAGCTAGATCAGGCCGTGCCTTCCTCAGCGTATGCAAGTATAACCTTTCGGCTTCTTCCAGGCCGCGCAATCGCTGAACCCTGCGCTTTTGGGAACGGCTGAGTCCATCAGGGCACCACCTTGGCCGGTGGTACCTGTCTTCTTCTTCTTCCTGTCCCTCGTTTTCTGAATCCTCGAGATCTTCCCATCGAGGGGACTCAGCGCGTCTGCTTTGTGGCGGGAGAGGCCCTAAGCGCTCGAACACGGACACGTTGGCTGCCTCCTTCTTCTTCCGGTTGCATTCTGGGCAATTGCCGATTGTGGGCAATCGGCTCATTCCTGAGTCCCAGCAGTGTCTGAAGAAGGGACAGTCCCAGTGCCTATCCGCGTCTTGCTCCCTTGACTTTTCCGTGGCACGGCGCTCGTGCTCCTCCTCATCGCGATCGTGCCGACGATGTCTTCTGGCTTCTCTAGCCAGACGATCTCCTTCATCATCATCGTTGGATCGTCGGCGTTGGTCATACTGACTCACATATTTGTTGAGGAGGTGATCAGAGAGAGGTCGTTGATATCTTATGTTCTTCACTTCTCCCTCTGTGACGTAGCGCTTGCCATCTTGGCGGAGCCGATCGCGTGGAGCGGCTTCCTCTGTGTCTTTGCTATGAGAGCAGCTGCCCTCATCTCCGTCCTTACCAGAGTGGTGTCCAGGTCCTACCATGTTGATATTGCACGAGAAATCTGGCTGGCACCCTCCATGGTAAGTATACTCCACCATGTTAACGGCGGGGAAGGGGTGTGTGTCGACCTTCATGGCGTACTGGTTAAAAATTAGTCGTCCATTTTCTATCGCCATCTGGATCTGCTGCCGCCACACCCTGCAGTCGTTGGTGGTGTGGGAGAACGTGTTATGCCATTTGCAGTATGGCTTTCCGTTCAGCTCCTGCGCCGTGGGGATCTTGTGGCCTTCGGGTACCTTTATATGCTTCTCCGTGAGTAAGAGATCAAAAATCTGCTCAGTTTTGGTCACGTCGAAGTCGAACCCTTTTGGAGGACCTTGTGGCTTCACCCACTTGCAGGACACGGGGCTTGCCGTCGAGTCCATTCAGCCACTGCTACCTCTTGATCTCCCGTAGCACCTTCATCCTCGTCTGCGTCAACCATGGTAACCACACGCTTGAATTTGTCCTGGTAAACATCTGGGTGGCGCTGTTCATACGCTGACAGCTTCTGCACCATGTGCGCTAATGAAGGGTAGTCCGCTTGGGAGGCCACGTCCTTGATCGATGATGATAGACCCACCACCGCCAATTCGACTGCTTCTTTTTCACTTACGTGAACCGAATAGCATCGGTTCCTAATGGTCCTGAAGCGCTGGATGTATTCTGCCACGGTTTCCCCGCGCTTCTGTCGTACTTGAGCAAGATCGGCAATACCAGCCTCGGAAGCCTCTGAGTGATACTGGTGGAACTGCTCCTCCAACTGCTTCCAAGTCCGGACTGAGTTCGGTGGCAGCGATGTGTACCACCCGAAAGCCGATCCTGTGAGGGACTGTGCGAAGAACCTCACACGCAGCTCGTCTGATGCTGAGATAGTGCCCAGCTGTGCCAAATATCGGCTCACATGCTCGATGGAGCTGGAACCATCCGATCCACTAAACTTTGTAAAGTCAGGGAGCCGATATTTGGGAGGTAGCGGAATCAATTCGTACTCGTTGGGGTACGGCTTGGTATAGCCGATTGTCCTCCTTTTCGGCATCATGCCGAACTGGTCTTTTAGGATCGTACAAATCTCATCCGCGGTGATGGCCGAAGGCGATGGACCCTGAAGATTCGCCGGGGTGGCATACTTGGCCAGCCATGCTTGCTTTTCCAGTTCTGAGCCAACTGCAGGAGCTGGGCTCTGGAGGTTCGTCGGAGTGGCGTACTTAGCTAGCCACGTTTGCTTCTCAAGATCTGCTCCTGACGTTCCTCCTGCTGTTCCAGAGGCCCCTGCTGTCGCAGCCTGGTTCGAGAGTGCCCAGGTGCTGCCGTCTGGTATGTATGCGCACGCGTACCCGTGCGGGATCTCCTTGGGCGCCTCAGGTAGGAATTGGTAGTCACTAGGATCACCACCAATTTTGTAGACGACGTATGCCGATGAGTTCGGCACTTCTGGTGCTGCCCATGCGAATGGCAGCGGTGGATGGGATTGGAGTGCCATCTCTCCCTTGTAAGTCCCCAGAGCTGGTCCCGACGGAGAATACCGGTGGCTCATGATTTCCTGGATCACGCGCAGAGCGACACGCTCTAAAGTGTTCACCAGGCTCTCAGAGTGGCGGTGCAGCGAATGAGCCACCATGTAGTTGATCTCCTGACGCAGCGACCTGGTGCGTTCTTCTGACGGAGCGGACAGGTCCACCCATCGAGTGCGCCTTCAGGTGAGAACCCCTTCCACCTGACGCCATGGGAGCGGGTTCTGTGGAAAGAGCCGATGAGTTCGGCTTCGAGGACCGCCTTGATCTCGTCATGCTTCTTCTTGAGCTCGTCAGTCAGATCCTCGTACTTGACCGGAGTGCTTTCCGCCATCTCAGATGTAGATGGCGATGTGGTGGATGTTGAAGATGGTCCCACCGGGCGTGCCAGAATGTGTTGACGTCAGAAACCCACCGGCGGGCAGAGACTGGTCAACACCGTAGAGCCGGGAACAACTAGGGCTGCGGCTGGCCCAGTCCCTCAGAGCGACGGCCCGCAAAGCCTCCTGGTCACACGTCCGATGCTATCGCAAGGGCGTGCCACCTGACCTATACCTGGTCAGGAAGGTGTGGATGATGCCTCGCTTAGTTTCCTGCAGGGCATACACGTACACGTTAAATACGAGCCTCGATCGGCTCTCAGGTTATCCTGTGAATCGGCTGAAAGAGCCGATTCACCCATGATTCGTCCAAGGTGGCCGAATATATGGTGGTCCTGCTTGATCAAGATAAAGCTAAGCGATCTACGACGATTTAGGGTTTTCACCGCATAATCGGATCATCCTACTCACGATTGGGCCTCGCGCTCGCGTACGGTGATCGTAAGCCGATCCTAGACAGGGCCTAAAAACCAACACGAGGTTGATCATCGGAACGTCCTGTCTAGGGCTAGCAAACTACACCCTACACGCCGCTGGATCCTCCAACCCTTTGTAAGGCCTAACTATTGCGGATGTTAAACTAATCCTTGATGAATCAAGGAGCAACCGTAACGGATCAGATCTACTAAATAAAGATCAAGCGGGGTGCCGCCCCTACACCTAAGATGGTGTAAGGGCGGCTAGACATGCAAGGGTTGCACTACGATAGCATATGATATGAAGAACAATGCTAACCCTAACATGTCTAAGATAACTACGTTGCTCGCCATCAAAAACGCTTCAGCACGAGCAACGCATGAACAACAGGCAGGCTCGTGCTGCCTAGATCGCAAGATGCGATCTAGGCAGCATGGTGCTTACCGGAGAAACCCTCGAGACGAAGGGGTTGGCGATGCGCCGAGATTTGTTTGTGGTTGAACGTTGGTTGTTGTTTATTCCATAAACCCTAGATACATATTTATAGTCCAGGGGACTTTCTAATGTGGGCGTGCACCAAACCGTGCACGGGTAAAACTCTAACTTCTAAACTAAGATGCGATCTAATATGTTACAGATACATGGGCAGTTTAGCCCAACTTGGTATAAAAGGCCGATTCACATATTTCTTCCATGTATATTCTTCAAGTCTATCTTGATCGCGCCCACCTCTGACTCCAAATTCTGGTGATAACACTTGGTCAAACCTAGGATTTCATGAAGATACAAATGGGTGGGCACAATATTCAAAAAAATCAGAAAAATGAAAAACCAAATCACATTGTCTTCTTATGTCATATCGTAAGCATTCAAGTTGATAAACAAGTTCTAGATATATCCAAACCAGACAAATCATGTATCTACCCCCTGTCGATCTTATGAAGTCTAGCATGAAGGGAAGTCGTTTTCGGTTTCAAACATGGAAATTTCAAGAACATCCCAAAAGCTTCCATTTTAGAGTGACTAAGAAGGATACAGACTTCCTTTTTTATTTTCATGTTTTAAACTTGTTTAAATCTTGGTCAAACCAAGGATTTGACCAAGATTCAAATGGGCCTAAAAATTTAGAAAAAAATCAAAAGAGAATGAAAAAACAAAGCACATAGCATTCTTATGTCATATGTATAGTAAGCATTCAAGTTGATAAACAAGGTCTAGACATATTCAAACCAGAAAAATCATGTATATATCTACCCCTAAAACCCTAAACTCTGTCTTATGAAGTCAATCATGAAGAGAAGTGGTTTTGGGTTTCAAACATGGAAATTTCAAGAACCTCCCAAAAGATTTATTTTAGAGTGACTAATAAGGATCCATGCTTACCTTTTCATTTTCATAATTTAAACTTGTTTAAATCTTTGTCAAACCTAGGATTTGACCAAGATTCAAATATATGGGCATAAAATTCAAAAAAATCAGAAAAATGAAAAACAAAAGCATATAGTCTTCTTATGTCATATAGTAAGCATTCAAGTTGATAAATTAACAAGGTTTGGACATATTCAAACCATACAAATCATGTATCTACCCCTAACCCTAAACTAGTCGATCTTATGAAGTCTAGCATGAAGAGAGGTCGTTTTGGGTTTCAAACATGGAAATTTCAAGAACATCCCAAAAGCTTCATTTTAGAGTGACTAAGAAGGATCCAGGCTTACTTATTCGTTTTCACGTGTTAAACTTGTCTAAATCTTGGTCAAACCTAGGATTTGACCAAGATTCAAATGCGCAGAAAATTAAAAAAATCAGAAAAATGAAAACCAAAGTACATAGTCTTCTTATGTCATATAGTAAGCATATTCAAGTTGATAAACAAGGTTTGAACCTTGATCTGTAGTACTGGGCAAAACCCTAGTTTAACCTATTTAATTATAGATTCGTAGGTTGATTTTTCTACCTTTTTATTATTACTATGCAGCACATGTGTGTTTGCCCGTCGAGTGAAACTCGGAGGAAGAGGGATCACTCGGAAGGAGAGAAGAAGGGAGAGCATTATGGTGTCTTCCCTTTTTCGGGTGATGATGTTGACTTTTGTGCAGGGTTTGTCAGTGAGCAGGAGGTGCGAGCGAGCGAGCGAGTCGAGCGAGGCCGAGAATGAGAGAGATTTGTTTTTTTTTGTGAGAGGGACAACCGAAGGATCCAGAAGGACCCACAGACTTCCAATACGCATCTGATGCGTCTTCTCTTGACAAAGAAGATGGCTGGGAGTTTGCGTACCTATTGCACGTGACTTGTGCTCACTGAAGTGTGGGACCTCACGCGTGGGCACCACACGTAAGTGACAGACCTGTTGGTGTAAAAACTCGGTTGATTATTATAGTGCATTAGAACAAAGTTTCCTATGGATTCAAGGGTAGGAAATCCAAGTTAACTCATTTACATGACATTATTTTTCTTATGTCATATAGTAAGCATTAAAGTTGATAAACAATGTCTAGACATATTCAAACCAGACAAATCATGTATCTATACCCCTAACCCCTAAACTCTGTCTTATGAAGTCAAGCATGTGAAGAGATGTGGTTTTGGGTTTCAAACATGGAAATTTCAAAAACCTCCCAAAAGCTCCATTTTAGAGTGACTGAGAAGGTTACATGCTTCCCTTTTCATTTTCATGTTTTAAACTTGTTTAAATTATCTTGGTCAAACCTAGGATTTCATGAAGATACAAATGGGTGGGCACAATATTCAAAAAAATCAGAAAAATGAAAAACCAAATCACATTGTCTTCTTATGTCATATCGTAAGCATTCAAGTTGATAAACAAGGTCTAGATATATCCAAACCAGACAAATCATGTATCTACCCCCTGTCGATCTTATGAAGTCTAGCATGAAGGGAAGTCGTTTTGGGTTTCAAACATGGAAATTTCAAGAACATCCCAAAAGCTTCATTTTAGAGTAAATAAGAAGGATACAGACTTCCCTTTTAATTTTCATGTTTTAAACATGTTTAAATCTTGGTCAAACCAAGGATTTGACCAAGATTCAAATGGCCCTAAAAATTCAGAAAAAATCAAAAGAATGAAAAACCAAAGCACATAGCATTCTTATGTCATATGTATAGTAAGCATTCATGTTGATAAACAAGGTCTAGACATATATATTCAAACCAGAAAAATCATGTATGTATCTACCCCTAAAACCCAAATTGAACTCAGTCAATCATGAAGAGAAGTGGTTTTGGGTTTCAAACATGGAAATTTCAAGAACCTCCCAAAAGCTTCATTTTAGAGTGACGACTAAGAAGGATCCAGGCTTACTTATTCGTTTTCACGTGTTAAACTTGTCTAAATATTGGTCAAACCTAGGATTTGACCAAGATATGATTCAAATGCGCAGAAAATTAAAAAAATTAGAAAAATGAAAAACCAAAGTACATAGTCTTCTTATGTCATATAGTAAGCGCATTAAAGTTGATAAACAAGGTCTGGACATATTCAAACCATACAAATCATGTATCTATACCCCTAACCCTAAACTTTGTCTTATGATCGAAGTCAAGCATGAAGAGAAGTGGTTTTGGGTTTCAAACATGGAAATTTCAAAAACCTCCCAAAAACTTCATTTTAAAGTGACTGAGAAGGTTACATGCTTCCCTTTTCATTTTCATGTTTTAAACTTGTTTAAATTATCTTGGTCAAACCTAGGATTTCATGAAGATACAAATGGGTGGGCACAATATTCAAAAAAATCAGAAAAATGAAAAACCAAATCACATTGTCTTCTTATGTCATATCGTAAGCATTCAAGTTGATAAACAAGGTCTAGATATATCCAAACCAGACAAATCATGTATCTACCCCCTGTCGATCTTATGAAGTCTAGCATGAAGGGAAGTCGTTTTCGGTTTCAAACATGGAAATTTCAAGAACATCCCAAAAGCTTCCATTTTAGAGTGACTAAGAAGGATACAGACTTCCTTTTTTATTTTCATGTTTTAAACTTGTTTAAATCTTGGTCAAACCAAGGATTTGACCAAGATTCAAATGGGCCTAAAAATTTAGAAAAAAATCAAAAGAGAATGAAAAACCAAAGCACATAGCATTCTTATGTCATATGTATAGTAAGCATTCAAGTTGATAAACAAGGTCTAGACATATTCAAACCAGAAAAATCATGTATATATCTACCCCTAAAACCCTAAACTCTGTCTTATGAAGTCAATCATGAAGAGAAGTGGTTTTGGGTTTCAAACATGGAAATTTCAAGAACCTCCCAAAAGATTTATTTTAGAGTGACTAATAAGGATCCATGCTTACCTTTTCATTTTCATAATTTAAACTTGTTTAAATCTTTGTCAAACCTAGGATTTGACCAAGATTCAAATATATGGGCATAAAATTCAAAAAAATCAGAAAAATGAAAAACAAAAGCATATAGTCTTCTTATGTCATATAGTAAGCATTCAAGTTGATAAATTAACAAGGTTTGGACATATTCAAACCATACAAATCATGTATCTACCCCTAACCCTAAACTCGGTCGATCTTATGAAGTCTAGCATGAAGAGAGGTCGTTTTGGGTTTCAAACATGGAAATTTCAAGAACATCCCAAAAGCTTCATTTTAGAGTGACTAAGAAGGATCCAGGCTTACTTATTCGTTTTCACGTGTTAAACTTGTCTAAATCTTGGTCAAACCTAGGATTTGACCAAGATTCAAATGCGCAGAAAATTAAAAAAATCAGAAAAATGAAAACCAAAGTACATAGTCTTCTTATGTCATACAGTAAGCATATTCAAGTTGATAAACAAGGTTTGAACCTTGATCTGTAGTACTGGGCAAAACCCTAGTTTAACCTATTTAATTATAGATTCGTAGGTTGATTTTTCTACCTTTTTATTATTACTATGCAGCACATGTGTGTTTGCCCGTCGAGTGAAACTCGGAGGAAGAGGGATCACTCGGAAGGAGAGAAGAAGGGAGAGCATTATGGTGTCTCCCTTTTTTCGGGTGATGATGTTGACTTTTGTGCAGGGTTTGTCAGTGAGCAGGAGGTGCGAGCGAGCGAGCGAGCGAGGCCGAGAATGAGAGAGATTTGTTTTTTTGTGAGAGGGACAACCGAAGGATCCAGAAGGACCCACAGACTTCCAATACGCATCCTGATGCGTCTTCTCTTGACAAAGAAGATGGCTGGGAGTTTGCGTACCTATTGCACGTGACTTGTGCTCACTGAAGTGTGGGACCTCACACGTGGGCACCACACGTAAGTGACAGACCTGTTGGTGTAAAAACTCGGTTGATTATTATAGTGCATTAGAACAAAGTTTCCTATGGATTCAAGGGTAGGAAATCCAAGTTAACTCATTTACATGACATTATTTTTCTTATGTCATATAGTAAGCATTAAAGTTGATAAACAATGTCTAGACATATTCAAACCAGACAAATCATGTATCTATACCCCTAACCCCTAAACTCTGTCTTATGAAGTCAAGCATGTGAAGAGATGTGGTTTTGGGTTTCAAACATGGAAATTTCAAAAACCTCCCAAAAGCTTCATTTTATAGTGCCTAAGAAGGATACATGCTTCCCTTTTCATTTTCATGTTTTAAACTTGTTTTAATTATCTTGGTCAAACCTAGGATTTGACGAAGATACAAATGGGTGGGCACAAAATTCAAAAAAATCAGAAAAATGGAAAACCAAATCACATAGTCTTCTTATGTCATATCGTAAGCATTCAAGTTGATAAACAAGGTCTAAATATATCCAAACCAGACAAATCATGTATCTACCCCCGTCGATCTTATGAAGTCTAGCATGAAGGGAAGTCGTTTTGGGTTTCAAACATGGAAATTTCAAGAACATCCCAAAAGCTTCATTTTAGAGTAAATAAGAAGGATACAGACTTCCCTTTTCATTTTCATGTTTTAAACTTGTTTAAATCTTGGTCAAACCAAGGATTTGACCAAGATTCAAATGGCCCTAAAAATTCAGAAAAAATCAAAAGAATGAAAAACCAAAGCACATAGCATTCTTATGTCCTATGTATAGTAAGCATTCATGTTGATAAACAAGGTCTAGACATATATATTCAAACCAGAAAAATCATGTATATATCTACCCCTAAAACCCAAATTAAACTCAGTCAATCATGAAGAGAAGTGGTTTTGGTTTCAAACATGGAAATTTCAAGAACCTCCCAAAAGCTTCATTTTAGAGTGACTAAGAAGGATCCAGGCTTACTTATTCGTTTTCACGTGTTAAACTTGTCTAAATCTTGGTCAAACCTAGGATTTGACCAAGATATGATTCAAATGCGCAGAAAATTAAAAAAATCAGAAAAATGAAAAACCAAAGTACATCATATTCAAACCATACAAATCATGTATCTATACCCCTAACCCTAAACTTTGTCTTATGAAGTCAAGCATGAAGAGAAGTGGTTTTGGGTTTCAAACATGGAAATTTCAAAAACCTCCCAAAAACTTCATTTTAAAGTGACTGAGAAGGTTACATGCTTCCCTTTTCATTTTCATGTTTTAAACTTGTTTAAATTATCTTGGTCAAACCTAGGATTTCATGAAGATACAAATGGGTGGGCACAATATTCAAAAAAATCAGAAAAATGAAAAACCAAATCACATTGTCTTCTTATGTCATATCGTAAGCATTCAAGTTGATAAACAAGGTCTAGATATATCCAAACGAGACAAATCATGTATCTACCCCCTGTCGATCTTATGAAGTCTAGCATGAAGGGAAGTCATTTTCGGTTTCAAACATGGAAATTTCAAGAACATCCCAAAAGCTTCCATTTTAGAGTGACTAAGAAGGATACAGACTTCCCTTTTCATTTTCATGTTTTAAACTTGTTTAAATTCTTGTCAAACCAAAGATTTGACCAAGATTCAAATGGGGGCCTAAAAATTTAGAAAAAAATCAAAAGAGAATGAAAAACCAAAGCACATAGCATTCTTATGTCATATGTATAGTAAGCATTCAAGTTGATAAACCAGGTCTAGACATATATATTCAAACCAGAAAAATCATGTATATATCTACCCCTAAAACCCTAAACTCTGTCTTATGAAGTCAATCATGAAGAGAAGTGGTTTTGGGTTTCAAACATGGAAATTTCAAGAACCTCCCAAAAGCTTCATTTTAGAGTGACTAAGAAGGATCCAGGCTTATCTTTTCATTTCATGTTTTAAACTTGTTTAAATCCTGGTCAAACCTAGGATTTGATGAAGATACAAATGGGTGGGCACAATATTCAAAAAAATCAGAAAAATGAAAAACCAAATCACATTGTCTTCTTATGTCATATAGTTAGCATTAAAGTTGTTAAACAAGGTCTAGACATATTCAAACTAGACAAACCACATGTATCTACACCCCCTGACCCCTAAACTCTATCTTATGAAGTCAGGCATGAAGAGAAGTGGCTTTGGGTTTCAAACATGGAAATTTCAAAAACCTCCCAAAAACTTCATTTTAAAGTGACTGAGAAGGTTACATGCTTCCCTTTTCATTTTCATGTTTTAAACTTGTTTAAATTATCTTGGTCAAACCTAGGATTTCATGAAGATACAAATGGGTGGGCACAATATTCAAAAAATCAGAAAAATGAAAAACCAAATCACATTGTCTTCTTATGTCATATCGTAAGCATTCAAGTTGATAAACAAGGTCTAGATATATCCAAACCAGACAAATCATGTATCTACCCCTGTCGATCTTATGAAGTCTAGCATGAAGGGAAGTCATTTTCGGTTTCAAACATGGAAATTTCAAGAACATCCCAAAAGCTTCCATTTTAGAGTGACTAAGAAGGATACAGACTTCCCTTTTCATTTTCATGTTTTAAACTTGTTTAAATTCTTGTCAAACCAAAGATTTGACCAAGATTCAAATGGGGGCCTAAAAATTTAAAAAAAATCAAAAGAGAATGAAAAACCAAAGCACATAGCATTCTTATGTCATATGTATAGTAAGCATTCAAGTTGATAAACCAGGTCTAGACATATATATTCAAACCAGACAAATCATGTATATATCTACCCCTAAAACCCTAAACTCTGTCTTATGAAGTCAAGCATGAAGAGAAGTGGTTTTGGGTTTCAAACATGGAAATTTCAAGAACCTCCCAAAAGCTTCATTTTAGAGTGACTAAGAAGGATCCAGGCTTCCCTTTTCATTTTCATATTTTAAACTTGTTTAAATTATCTGTGTCAAACCTAGGATTTCATGAAGATACAAATGGGTGGGCACAATATTCCTAAAAATCAGAAAAATGAAAAACCAAATCACATAGTCTTCTTATGTCATATCGTAAGCATTCAAGTTGATAAACAGGGTCTAGATATATCCAAACCAGACAAATCATGTATCTATACCCCCTAACCCTATAGTTTGAGGCCATTTGGATGAGGTCGAAAAAATTCTTGGATTAGAATCGTGTTGTTCGAACCCCGTAGTTGGATTTTTTGAACCTTGATCTGTAGTACAGGGCAAAACCCTAGTTTAACCTATTTAATTATAGATTCGTATATCGATTTTTCTACCTAGGATTTGACCAAGATTTATGGGCATAAAATTCAAAAAAATCAGAAAAATGAAAAACCAAAGCACATAGTCTTCTTATGTCATATAGTTAGCATTAAAGTTGTTAAACAAGGTCTGGACATATTCAAACTAGACAAACCACATGTATCTACACCCCCTGACCCCTAAACTCTATCTTATGAAGTCAGGCATGAAGAGAAGTGGCTTTGGGTTTCAAACATGGAATTTTCAAAAACCTCCCAAAAACTTCATTTTAGAGTGACTAAGAAGTATACATGCTTCCCTTTTCATATTCATGTTTTAAACTTGTTTAAATTATCTTGGTCAAACCTAGGATTTGACAAGATTCAAATGGGCATCAAAATTCAAAAAAATCAGAAAAATGAAAAACAAAAGCAAATAGTTTTCTTATGTCATATAGTAAGCATTCAAGTTGATAAACAAGGTCTAGACATATTCAAACCAGAAAAATCATGTATATATCTACCCCTAACCCTAAACTAATCTGTCGATCTTATGAAGTCAATCATGAAGAGAAGTGGTTTTGGGTTTCAAACATGGAAATTTCAAGAACCTCCCAAAAGCTTCATTTTAGAGTGACTAAGAAGGATCCAGGCTTACTTATTCGTTTTCACGTGTTAAACTTGTCTAAATCTTGGTCAAATTTAGGATTTTACCAAGATTCAAATGCGCAGAAAATTAAAAAAATCAGAAAAATGAAAAACCAAAGTACATAGTCTTCTTATGTCATATAGTAAGCATATTCAAGTTGATAAACAAGGTCTAGACATATTCAAAGTTTCAAACTAGACAAACCATGTATCTACCCCCTAACCCCTAAACTCTGTCTTATGAAGTAAAGCATGAAGAGAAGTGGTTTTGGGTTTCAGACATGGAAATTTCAAAAACCTCCCAAAAACTTCATTTTAGAGTGACTAAGAAGGATACATGCTTCCCTTTTCATTTCCATGTTTTAAACTTGTTTAAATTATCTTGGTCAAACCTAGGATTTGACAAGATTCAAATGGGCATCAAAATTCAAAAAAATCAGAAAAATGAAAAACCAAAGCAAATAGTTTTCTTATGTCATATAGTAAGAATTAAAGTTGATAAACAAGGTCTAGACATATTCAAACCAAACAAATCATGTATATATCTACCCCTAACCCTAAACTCTGTCTTATGAAGTCAAGCATGGAAATTTCAAGAACATCCCAAAAGCTTCATTTTAGAGTGACTAAGAAGGATCCATGCTTACCTTTTCATATATTTTAAACTTGTTTAAATCTTTGTCAAACCTAGGATTTGACCAAAAGATTCAAATGGGCATAAAATTCAAAAAAATCAGAAAAATGAAAAACACTACGAACAGTGAACAATACCTTTCGCATGTCACCTGGTGACATGCGGCTTAAATCTAAATTTAAATATTGCGAAAAAATCATGTCCCAACCTATAGCCCTCTCGATTTATAGGCCCCTGCCGCCTCTCCCCATTCACTTCACTTCTCGCTACCTCACTCCTCTCGATTTATAGGCCCCTGCCGCCTCTCCCCATTCATCTTCAAAATCCTATAGCCCCAACCTGTACAGTGCTCGTCGGCGGCTGTACCATCCACAACCTCTGTATTAGCGCCTCCCTGCACCCCCATCTTCCGGCGATGAATCCCACGAGTGGACAAGGGGGCCTGTTAGGTGTGCGGCCCACCGTCGTAATCCCCCAGCAGCAACTACAGGACCTCGCCGCCAACTCGCACGCCCCCCTACAGCTGCTGCAGCAGGCGCATGGCGGCCTCGCCGTTGAGTCTGATGTGCCCACCAAGCGGCAGCGGATCAACGACCTCTCCGTGGGCTCAGACGTGACAGTCCTGCTGCAGCTGCAAGACAACCTCGCCGTCGCCGGGGAGTCGGTCCTCTCCAAGGAGGAGAGCTTCGAGGTCAGTGGTTAATGTAGTTTAATCATTGGTTTAAAACTAGTTAGCCCCCTACTGAGTATTATTCGGAGGGGATTTGATGCAAAATACTTCATTCACCATGTTTTGGCGTGAGTATTTGCGGCAGATCAGGACAACCTGAGAGATAGCCTGTCCTGGGGCATTATTAGTTTTTTTTTTGAGGGGTTCCTCGGGCCTTATTAGTGAAGCGTCCAATTTCTATTCACGTAATCCATGCCAGCAGGCCTCAGGACTTGTAATTTTGCATTGGAATCAATCCCTCAGCCTGATCCATGCTAGAACGGGGTGGATGCCTGGAAGGAGAAGCAGCAATCGGAGCACGTATGTGGAACGACCAGAAACGCGAGAGCATAGAGGTGTTGCGGTTCCACGTCCACCCGACGTGCGCGGAAGTGTTTCCTGAGGATCCCCGCGACTCTGATCCTGTCCAATACTCTTCTGCCAAACAGATAAAATGTGTTCTTATTAAGAAAGACCCAGATATTACTCACTGAACCATGTGAAAACACGTCAACCAAACAAGGCACAAGGGATTTCTACTGCACTAATACTAGCTGCATTACCACTTTCGAACTTCAATGCAAACTTGAAACTTCACTGCAGTCTTTTTCCCCCTTTCGAACTTGAGATCCAGCCTCTCCATCGATTGATGCATAGGGCAAACTTTATTAGTTCATGTTTCGTTCTTAGTTTGAAACTTTATTACTCCAAGCTCCGGAGTACTCATATTACTACAGTATTGCAATTGAAATTTATACATATTACAATTACTATTGAAGTTAGTCTTGTACATATTACTATGAGTATTGAAGTTTAAGTCCTGCAAACTTTCGGAGTACTATATTTTTACTATTGAAGTTACACTCTTGCACTTTATTAGTATAATATCATGTGTCACACAGGGTCGCTCTGTGAATCTACCATCTAATGAAGGACGACAACATGAAGCGTCTCTGCAAGTAATCCGGCGGTCGCTCCTGGATGAGTCGCGCGAGTTGATTGACCATGCGTCCAAGCTCCGAGATGTGAACGCACATCTGGTAAACCGTGCTATGAAGCTATGGAATGAGTATGCCGTACTCTTGAATGAGCACTCATCTCTATCAAAGGAGAACTCATCTCTATCGAAGGAGAACCTCTCCATGGTAAATCAGAACGGGTCTCTAACGAAGGAGAACATCTCCATCCTAAAAGAGAACTCATCTCTGAAAAAGGAGAACATCTCCATCCTAAAAGAGAATTCATCTCTGAAAAAGGAGCACACCTACTACAAGTGGCGGAGCATGACAGGAAACAAGTAATCTTCTTCGGGTGTGAAGAAGTTGTACCCATATGTGCATGTAGAGAGGTGGAGACGGTTGCCGATGAGACAAGTGAGTAGATTGAGGAGGGCAGCCACAACCCACAACGTTTGTAGTTACAAATCTTCTATCATAAAAGTAGTAGTATCGAAATTAATATGTATCCCTTAATATATGTGGTGTTTGGCAATATATAGTTTAACATGCAAGGACTCTGCAATGTAATTTGTATCAGTTTGATTGGCTTTCTACCCAAGTGAGCATGTGTCATATTTGTCCAAGGTTTGATTTTTGCATCTTATCATATTTTGTTGAATACCATACTAAAAAATTCCATGTGCATCATTTTGATGCAGAGGCTGGGGGTCTCAACTTCCATTACGAAAAGGATTTGTCAAGACATGAAACATTGGATAAAATCCTTGACTGTACCCTGCAAGTGTGGCACCTAGAAACAATGATTAAAATTCAAAGCTGCATCTCCTACCAATACAAATGGTATATCAGACAATTTTGAAACAAATTGAATCCAACCCGAAATAAATTAAATTATATTTGGAAGAAGATATGTAGAAGTACCCCTGTACAGTAGGACGCTATGTGCAATGCACGACATATTGGCAAAAAATTACCCGCATGTACCAAAGGCATGGGCACCAAGATCTGATGCAAATTTGAATTCGGCCAAAGGAGGGTACTAGCAAAGATTTCGATCGTGTCAGCGATCCAGACATTCTTATGAAGTAAAGGGAATTTGATCATCTTGGTCTTGCAAGTAATGAAATGTGGGGACTCCTAAGATCGACGCCTTCAACACTGATGTTTCTTTTTCATCAGAAGCTAGTGGCTGACAACTTTGATTCCTATTCGGCTGATGCAGATATCCATGAGATCATCAAGAGGATCTTGGAACATGTTGAAGCACGTGTCGACATTCTGCTCTCGTGCTTGAAGGCAGATGATTTTGATAGGGTGATGCAAAAGCCGCCATATGGTCAATAGATTGTTATTATATACAAGGATGTTGTTTCTTGGGTCATCATCTAGATCTTTTGTTTTCTTATGTGTTAGCAGTACTTTATGGAAACTATGTTAGTATTGTCTTATACTGAATTGTTGCTATATCTGGACACCGGATGCTTATGTTCTATGACATTATGGAATGTATGGAAAAAAGATGACACCTTTTTAGCTATTCAGAAAAGGCAAAAAAACAACAACAATTTGTTTCCCACAATAAAATGAAATCTTATTGCACCTTTCCCCAAAATGGTAATGCACATTTTACCTTGGGCATTTTCGTTAAGACCCATGGTTTTTTATATAAAATGGTAGGCCATATTTTGAAGCTAGTTTTTTTAAAAAAAACATATCAAAATTCAAGCTTATCATTTTATAGCCACAAGTTCACTTTTTTTTCTTCATTTTTTCCAAAACAGGGTGGGAATCGACTGCATGCCATTCCTTGCAAACATTGGCGAATGTCGGAAATAATCTTAGATAGGGCGAACTCTAAAAGAAGAGGTAAATACCGAAATAGTCCCGAGACATTGTGATGCATGTAATTCTAACGCAATCCCAATAAACCAAAACATATTTTATTATAAGTAGAACCTATATACATACCAATTATGTGATCAATGGCAAAACTTTAGTTCTTTTGAAAATCATTTTGTAATTCGATCGATCAAGAATTTTTTCAATATCTTTTGCTCGATGCACAACTCGGAATTTATGATCTTTGTTGTCGAGCCATTTCAGGAGTCCTTTAAGTCATAGGATAGGAAAAACGTATGTACATCTTGTCTATTTGAATCCTATGGGAATATGAGTTTCTTTGATTGTACCAAAGGGATTTTTCCCTGAGGGATGACCTAATGTTTTGTTCATATAGGATTTGTAGTACAAGATTCATATGGGATATGTTCCCTATGAATATAACCAATAGTGTAGAATAATTCCCGTAGGATCTAAATCCTATAAATCAAAGGAGCCTCAGTTGTTTTCGTCACCACATATAAAATCAGCGCCAACTCAATGAGATGATAAATGTTGTCGGATGAAACATGGCGTTTCTTTCAAATATAAAGAAATATCTGAAGTCTTCAATTCTACGCGTATGATAATGAATAGCTCAAGGTTATTTTACATATACTAAGATCCATGATACATCAATCTTTTTAATGCGGAGAACGAGTCTATATATGTTTTTTGGTACCTAGTCCATGTTTTGTTTTCGAAATCGGCTCCACGCAGTGTTCACTAAAATAGGCGCAACTTTGTCATATGAAGTCCGTTTTAAGTACTCAAATGTTCAGAAAAAAACACATATATATGAATGGATATTCACTAAAAATCAAGGTAGGATGGCTGCCGTACCGCCCATGCTTACAAATGAGACCTTGATGGGGTCGGACCGCGTCCATTTTTTTTTTCGCGCATCCACCAAACCATTTCAACGAAGCGCCAAAACACCGGCGAAAATAGCTCGGGTTGCCGCCTCCAATTTTCAAATGTTCGAATTTCCCATCTTATCCTTTCATCAAAAACGTCCCCAGCGGTTCTTCTCTTATTCGGGCCAAGGCCAATCTCACCCCAGCCATTAAAACATACCACCGGCACAGGCGCCGAATCCCACATCTCTCACGCGTCACCCACCGAATCGGAGCATCTCGCCCGACGACGGCAGTGCACCACCGTCCCACCTCGCCACCACAGCCTCCTGACCAGCCGCTGTAGTGTCCGAGAAGACGTTGTCAAGCAAGCCGGAGCCGCTTCCCCGACGAAGGCGCACACCGCACCATTTGTGCTCCACCGTAGCCGACGCCCACCGCGCCGGATCCTGCTCAGGGACGCCGTCCACCTCCGCCGCTGCGTCGGATCTGCTTCCCGACTCCCTGGTCTACCGCACGGTGAAATGGGTAGACCCCGCGCCCAACCGGTCCACCGCGCGAAACCAAAGCGTAAAGCCGTCCACTCCCCATGCGAAGGTTGGTGTTTAGCCGCTTCCGTTATGCATTTCATTTCCGAACATCAGTTTCGTGCGATCTGTTTTAGGGCTTGTTTGGTACTAGAGTTTTACTGGGATTAGCAGGGATAATCCGCTCCAAACTTTAAATCCCCACTTATCCCCAATGCATGTTTGGTGCGTAGTGTTGGGCCTCCAAGAGCAGAGGTTTGTAGAACAGCAGCAAGTTTTCCTTAAGTGGATTACCCAAGGTTTATCGAACTCGGGAGGAAGAGGTCAAAGATATCCCTCTCATGCAACCCTGCAACCACAAAGCAAGAAGTCTCTTGTGTCCCCAACACACCTAATAGGTGCACTAGTTCGGCGAAGAGATAGTGAAATACAAGTGGTAATAAGTATGAGCAGTAGCAACGGTACCAGAAAATAGCTTGCGGTAGTTGATGGTGGTAGTATTGCAGCAGTAGTAACGCAGTAAAACAGTAAACAAGCAGCGATAGCAGTATTTAGGAACAAGGCCTAGGGATTACACTTTCACTAGTGGACACTCTCAACATTGATCACATAACATAATAGATAAATGCATACTCTACACTTTTGTTGGATGATGAACACATTGCGTAGGATTACACGAACCCTCAATGCCGGAGTTAACAAGCTCCACAATTAATGTTCATATTTTAGTAACCTTATAGTGCAAGATAGATCAATATAACCAAATAGATCACATCAATACCATCATAGTAATAGTTAACTTCACAATCCACAAGAGATCATGATCATAGCCTACGACAAGAACCACATGGTGCACACACTAGTCACCTTTACACCAATGCAGGAGGAATAGAATACTTTAATAACATCACTAGAGTAGCACATAGATGAATTGTGATACAAAACTCATATGAATCTCAATCATGTAAAGCAGCTCATGAGATTATTGTATTGAGGTACATGGGAGAGAGATGAACCACATAGCTACCGGTACAGCCCCGAGCCTCGATGGAGAACTACTCCCTCCTCATGGGAGCAGCAGCGGTGATGAAGATGGCGGTGGAGATGGCAGCGGTGTCGATGGAGAAGCCTTCCGGGGCACTTCCCCGCTCCGGCAGCGTGCCGGAACAGAGACTCCTGTCCCCCAGATCTTGGCTTCGCGATGACGGCGGCTCTGGAAGGTTTCTGTGGGTTTCGTCGTTCGCCCTAGGGTTTTCGATCCAGGGGCTTTATATAGGCGAAGAGGCGGCGCAGGAGGGCTTCTGGGGGGCCCACACCATAGGGCGGCGCGGCCCCCCCCTCTGGCCGCGCCAAGGTATCATCTGGGGGCCCTGTGGCCCCCTCCGCGCTCTCGGGTGTTCTGGATGCTTCCGGTGAAAATAGGAACCTGGGCGTTGATTTCGTCCAATTCCGAGAATATTTCGTTACTAGGATTTCTGAAACCAAAAACAGCAGAAACAGAACTGGCACTTCGGCATCTTGTTAATAGGTTAGTTCCAGAAAATGCACAAATACGACATGTAATGTGTATAAAACATGTAGATATCATCAATAAAGTAGCATGGAACATAAGAAATTATCGATACGTTGGAGACGTATCAGCATCCCCAAGCTTAGTTCTGCTCGTCCCGAGCAGGTAAAACGATAACAAAGATAATTTCTGAAGTGACATGCCATCATAAACTTGATCATATTGTAAACATATGTAATGAATGCAGCGATCAAAACAATGGTAATGACATGAGTAAACAACTGAATCATAAAGCAAAGACTTTTCATGAATAGTACTTTCAAGACAAGCATCAATAAGTCTTGCATAAGAGTTAACTCATAAAGCAATAATTCAAAGTAAAAGCATTGAAGCAACACAAAGGAAGATGAAGTTTCAGCGGTTGCTTTCAACTTGTAACATGTATATCTCATGGATAGTTGTCAATGCAAAGCAATATAACAAATGCAATAAGCAAGTATGTAAGAATCAATGCACAGTTCACACAAATGTTTGCTTCTTGAGGTGGAGAGAGATAGGTGAACTGACTCAACATAAAAGTAAAAGAATGGTCCTTCAAAGAGGAAAGCATCGATTGCTATATTTGTGCTAGAGCTTTGATTTTGAAAACATAAAGAGAGCATAAAAATAAAGTTTTGAGAGGTGTATGTTGTTGTCAACGAATGGTAGCGGGTACTCTAACCCCCTTGCCAGACAAACCTTCAAAGAGCGGCTCCCATTTTATTTTATTTTTGAGTGGCACTCCTTCCAACCTTTCTTTCACAAACCATGGCTAACCGAATCCTCGGGTGCCTGCCAACAATCTCATACCATGAAGGAGTGCCTTTTTATTTTAGTTTTATTATGATGACACTCCCCCAACCTTTGCTTACACAAGCCATGGCTAACCGAATCCTTCGGGTGCCGTCCAACAATCACATACCATGGAGGAGTGTCTATTTTTGTTAATTAATTTGGGACTGGGAATCCCATTGCCAGCTCTTTTTGCAAAATTATTGGATAAGCGGATGAAGCCACTAGTCCATTGGTGAAAGTTGCCCAACAAGATTGAAAGATAAACACCACATACTTCCTCATGAGCTATAAAACATTGACACAAATCAGAGGTGATAAATTTTGAATTGTTTAAAGGTAGCACTCAAGCAATTTACTTTGGAATGGCAGGAAATACCATGTAGTAGGTAGGTATGGTGGACACAAATGGCATAGTGTTTGGCTCAAGTATTTTGGATGCATGAGAAGTATTCCCTCTCGATACAAGGCTTAGGCTAGCAAGGTTGTTTGAAGCAAACACAAGCATAAACTAGTACATCAAAACTTACATAAAAGACATATTACAAGCATTATAAGACTATACATTGTCTTCCCTGTTGTTCAAACACCTCACTAGAAATTATCTAGACCTTAGAGAGACCAATTATGCAAACCAAATTTTAACATGCTCTATGTATTTCTTCACTAATAGGTGCAAAGTGTATGATGCAAGAGCTTAAACATGAGCACAACAATTGCCAAGTATCACATTACCCAAGACATTATAGCAATTACTACATGTATCATTTTCCAATTCCAACCATATAACAATTTAACGAAGAGGAAACTTCGCCATGAATATTAAAAGCTAAGAACACATGTGTTCATACGAACCAGCGGAGCGTGTCTCTCTCCCACACAAGCATGATGTAATCCAATTTATTCAAACACAAACAAAAACAAAAGCACACAGACGCTCCAAGTAAAGTACATAAGATGTGACCGAATAAAAATATAGTTTCAGGGGAGGAACCTGATAATTTGTCGATGAAGAAGGGGATGCCTTGGGCATCCCCAAGCTTAGATGCTTGAGTCTTCTTGAAATATGCAGGGATGAACCATGGGGGCATCCCCAAGCTTAGACTCTTCACTCTTCTTGATCATAGTATATCATCCTCCTCTCTTGACCCTTGAAAACTTCTTCCACACCAAACTTTAAGCAAACTCATTAGAGGGTTAGTGCATAATCAAAAATTCACATGTTCAGAGGTGACACAATCATTCTTAACACTTCTGGACATTGCACAAAGCTTCTGAAAGTTAATGGAACAAAGAAACTCATTCAACATAGCAAAAGCGGCAATGCGAAATAAAAGGCAGAATCTGTCAAAAACAGAACAGTCCGTAAAGACGAATTTTAAAATGGCACCAGACTTGCTCAAATGGAAAAACTCAAAACTAATAAAAGTTGCGTACATATCTGAGGATCACTCACGTAAATTGGCATAATTTTCTGAGTTACCTACAGAGAATTAGACCCAGATTCGTGACAGACAGCAATGCTGTTTCTGCGCAGCAATCCAAATCTAGCATCAACTTTACCATAGAGACTTTACTTGGCACAACAATGCAACAAAACTAAGATAAGGAGAGGTTGCTACAGTAGTAAACAACTTCCAAGACACAAATATAAAACAAAGTACTGTAGCAAAATAGCACATGGGTTATCTCCCAAGAAGTTCTTTCTTTATAGCCATTAAGATGGGCTCAGCAGTTTTAATGATGCACTCGCAAGAAATAGTATTGAAGCAAAAGAGAGCATCAAGAGGCAAATTCAAAACACATTTAAGTCTAACATGCTTCCTATGCATAAGAATCTTGTAAGTAAACAAGTTCATGAAGAGCAAAGTGACAAGCATAGGAAGATAAAACAAGTGTAGCTTCAAAAATTTCAGCATATAGAGAGGTGTTTTAGTAACATGAAAATTTCTACAACCATATTTTCCTCTCTCATAATAACTTTCAGTAGCATCATGAACAAACTCAACAATATAAGTATCACATAAAGCATTCTTATCATGAGTCTCATGCATAAAATTATTACTACTCCCAACATAAGCATAGTCATTCTTATTAATTGTAGTGGGAGCAAATTCAACAAAGTAGCTATCATTATTATTCTCATCATCAAATATAGGAGGCAAAGTATCATCAAAGTAAATTTTCTCCTCAATGCTTGGGGGACTAAAAATATCATGCTCATCAAAGCCAGCTTCCCCAAGCTTAGAATTTTCCATAGCATTAGCAACAATAGTGTTCAAAGCATTCATACTGATAACATTCCCATTAGCATGCATAAGTTCCATGGGTTTTTTAATTTTCTCTTCAAACACATCATGTCCTAATTCAAGATAAAGTTCATAAAGATCTCTCATTTTGTTGTTGTCTTCCATTAAGCCTTACTAGTGTAAAACAAGAGACAAAAATATGCAATTGCAGGATCTAAAGGAAATAGCTTCGAGTACTTACAACGGCAAAAATAGCTTAGTAGCCGAGATCCGGAGTGTGAGTACCGTTTACCTTTCCTCCCCGGCAACGGCGCCAGAAAATAGCTTGATGTCTACGTTCCCCCTCCTTTCCTGTAGACAGTGTTGGGCCTCCAAGAGCAGAGGTTTGTAGAACAGCAGCAAGTTTTCCCTTAAGTGGATTACCCAAGGTTTATCGAACTCAGGGAGGAAGAGGTCAAAGATATCCCTCTCATGCAACCCTGCAACCACAAAGCAAGAAGTCTCTTGTGTCCCCAACACACCTAATAGGTGCACTAGTTCGGCGAAGAGATAGTGAAATACAGGTGGTATGAATAAGTATGAGCAGTAGCAACGGTGCCAGAAAATAGCTTGCTGGCGTGTAGTTGATGGTGGTAGTATTGCAGCAGTAGTAACGCAGTAAAACAGTAAACAAGCAGCGATAGCAGTATTTAGGAACAAGGCCTAGGGATTACACTTTCACTAGTGGACACTCTCAACATTGATCACATAACATAATAGATAAATGCATACTCTACACTTTTGTTGGATGATGAACACATTGCGTAGGATTACACGAACCCTCAATGCCGGAGTTAACAAGCTCCACAATTAATGTTCATATTTTAGTAACCTTATAGTGCAAGATAGATCAATATAACCAAATAGATCACATCAATACCATCATAGTAATAGTTAACTTCACAATCCACAAGAGATCATGATCATAGCCTACGACAAGAACCACATGGTGCACACACTAGTCACCTTTACACCAATGCAGGAGGAATAGAATACTTTAATAACATCACTAGAGTAGCACATAGATGAATTGTGATACAAAACTCATATGAATCTCAATCATGTAAAGCAGCTCATGAGATTATTGTATTGAGGTACATGGGAGAGAGATGAACCACATAGCTACCGGTACAGCCCCGAGCCTCGATGGAGAACTACTCCCTCCTCATGGGAGCAGCAGCGGTGATGAAGATGGCGGTGGAGATGGCAGCGGTGTCGATGGAGAAGCCTTCCGGGCACTTCCCGCTCCGGCAGCGTGCGGAACAGACTCCTGTCCCCCAGATCTTGGCTTCGCGATGACGGCTCTGGAAGGTTTCTATGGGTTTCGTCGTTCGCCCTAGGGTTTTCGATCCAGGGGCTTTATATAGGCGAAGAGGCGGCGCAGGAGGGCTTCTGGGGGGCCCACACCATAGGGCGGCGCGGCCCCCCGGCCGCGCCAAGGTATCATCTGGGGGCCCTGTGGCCCCCTCTGGCGGCTCTCGGGTGTTCTGGATGCTTCCGGTGAAAATAGGAACTGGGCGTTGATTTCGTCCAATTCCGAGAATATTTCGTTACTAGGATTTCTGAAACCAAAAAGAGAAAAGGAACTGGCACTTCGGCATCTTGTTAATAGGTTAGTTCCAGAAAATGCACAAATACGACATGTAATGTGTATAAAACATGTAGATATCATCAATAAAGTAGCATGGAACATAAGAAATTATCGATACGTTGGAGACGTATCAATCCCCAATGCATGTTTGGTGCTAGAGTATGAGCGAGTTTAATCCCCACTTGTCCCTACTTTTCCGCAAAATTTAGTGTATTTTTTCAATCCCCAATACTCTACCCCTACCTAGTGGATTGGGGATGGGGTTTTGTGGGTATTGGGTGAATTCTGCTGTCACCCAATACTCTAGAGTATTATCCCCACTAATCCCCACTAAAACACTGGACAGAGATCAGGTGACATGCAATAGGCATGTCACCTGAGAACAGTGTTGTGACATGCGACCATGTTCTGATCGTTGGACTGAAAATGGAGGGCCAGATCAACATGAACAGTAGACGCTACAGGGACAATCCACAGTGCATCGCTACAGGGACAAATCTACAGTGCATCGATACAGTACATCTGCTACAGGGTCATCTACAGTACATCACTACAGTGCTTGATCTTGTCTACTCATTTTCGATCCAACGGCCGAAAGTGCATGTTACGGCACTGTTCATCGGTGACATGCCTATGGTATGACTGTAGTAGAAGTCAAGCCTGCAGAGTGATTAGTCGACATTATTAAACTGCATGTTTATAAATCTTGTAATCATCAATTGGCATGCACAGGGAAATCATTTATTTTTGATCTACGCTTTATTCCTTTTTGAGCTATCATCTACTTGCTACTACTAATTTGCCCTTCTACTGCTCTACTCAAAGTTCCATGATAAATCTCGTTAGCATTTTTT
Source organism: Lolium multiflorum (assembly GCA_030979885.1). Taxonomy (NCBI): domain Eukaryota; kingdom Viridiplantae; phylum Streptophyta; class Magnoliopsida; order Poales; family Poaceae; genus Lolium; species Lolium multiflorum. The sequence goes on along the minus strand of CM061750.1, from coordinate 52,470,537 downwards.
TCTAATGCATGCTAAAGATACTGTAGTAGAGTACAAAGAGGGCCGGAGAGAAAATATAGGCATCACCAGTGAACAATCAAACACCTCTCCTGTCTCCATCGATAACAATCAATTTTCTTATTCAGAACTTGATCCTACTGAACAAGAGTCTGAGGGAGACCTGAGTAAAGAGGATGCCCTTGTCAAGCACCCTACTCCACCCCCCAAGGTGATTGCTCGCTCTTTTCATTGGCATTATTGTTGCATCTTCAATAACTGTGATGTATCTGTCCAACCCAGCCCAAGTTATAGCATTATCATCTGCTCAGTTAACACATAATAATAACATATGTTTCATCATGTCTTGGCTTGCTGTTCTTATGTTCCATAATCGTATCAAGCATGTATATGATTTTGTTGATTGAAGTACCGTTTATCTCTGGCAGGCATCAGGGACTTCACGTAAGGACGTTTCAAATACCAACAAGGTGAAGAACATAGTTCAACAGGAAGATCAATATCTGACAGCTCACCTAAAAATAAAAAGGGTTCAAGCTGGTCATGTCAGATCACAAACAAATGCAGTGAACAGAGTAAAAACAAGGTCTCAGACTCAGAGTCACTCTAATCTAGTTGAAAATGATGACCAGGCAAAAAAATATTGTAATGCGAAACACCAACATAAAAAGCTTCGACCTAACCCCACATCGGTTGGTCTAAAAGCTGTAGACGGAGCAAATACCAAACCACATGTTCCCCAGCCACCTGTTGCCAATCCAGTTACCCAAGAACAATTCACAGCAGACCCAGTTTCAACAGCAGGTTCTCAACACCTAACTAATCACGATCGCCCGCTGACATTTAGTCCTGCCAGAGACAACTTCTTCCTTAAAGATGATGGTGGGGCCGAATTAGGTACGTGTTCCCTTACATGCTCCGTTACATAAATACCTTGATAGCTTGATGTAATGCTTAAATTTGCAGTTCCACCACGACCAAGAAAACGAAGGGGGCCAACGACTTTGAAATCACTTAAAAATAAGATTGCCCGAATGGGAACAAGATTTCCCATCACATCAGTTATAGCAGGTATCAGAAGGCCACTGGATCCACAAGAATCATCTAATATAGCATCGATCACAGGCGTTTTTGTCAGGACTCAAATTCCTATCTTTCCATCATGGAAACAACACGTAAACACCCCTTCCCATTTTGAAGGTTTACTGCACATGTTACATGTAAGTCATTTTCGTAAACAATACCATGTTGCTCGTTCACATTCCCTCTAGCTTTCTGTTGGCTAGCTATCTAACACATGAACGGTTCCCATTGTTGTAAACAGACATGTCTTGAGTTTGATGATGACATGAAGAATGTAATCACTGTTATCAGGAGCATATTCTCTTCAGCGTTGCGCCAGGAGCGCCATAGGCTAAAGATGAGATACTTTGCTGGGAGGACTCCTAGCGATATTCCAACAACCTCTCCTATACTACAGATGACTGATGATCAATGGTGTGATCTTGTTGAGTATTGGTCTGCTCAAAAGAATTTGGTATGTTCTGTGAAGACAGTGAGACAAGATCACATTACTGATTCCTTTTTAAGCATGTGTCTCACAAGTCTTCATTTGTAGTTCATCGCTCGAAGTAACATGCGTGCTCGTAATAATGTACGTTTACAACAGCGTACAGGATCTCGTAGCTTGATTGGACACCTCTACTGTATGGTAAGGAATGTTATCTGTACAACTATATTTAAATTAGTAAATCATTTAGAATTTATAGATGCACAATATACATCGTAAATTGATGTCTCTGTTTTATTTATATTTTTTTTGAAAACTTTCAATTGTCGCATGTCGGCATGTGACGTGGTTGTGAAACTAATTTATATTTTCTCTTGCGAAAATATCAGAAGGCAAGGCAAGCATACTGTGAGAGTACAGACAGAGAGATGAGTCTACTTGAGCAATTCAAGGTGTGCCAGACGAGCAGAAATGGTTTGACTGGACATTTTGCACAGAGTGTTATTGTAAGTATTCTCTACTAATGTCAGTTATGGTTTTCAATTGTATGCAGAAATATCTTGTCATATTTGTCAAGCTTCATGCACTAGCCAACACAACCAAATGTCCGAACTGGTGGAAAGGGCTAGTACAATTCACTTATATACTTCTCAGCAATATCATGCACATTACGAATTCTACACATGGATCCATGCATATTTTTATAGTCCTGCTATTACGTGTTAGCAATAGAAGACATGTCAATATGATGTAACATGCTCTTACTAAAATGTATATGCGGTAATCAGCCATGCCAGTTTGTAGGATTATTAGAGGTAGTTCATACACATGTCTTCACATTATAATCTCTTCTCTTACACATGTGTAACAACTGAAAACTCCTCAGTCTGACATGAAAGTGGAGCTGGCAAAACCAAAGAAAGATGGTATAGAAAAAACCCAGGAAGAATGTCTGAATTCATTTTCCAAGGTACTACAATGTCATGGTATAGCCAACAACACATTCCTGCGTAATGCTGGGTTCACAACTAATTTGTCGAGGTCCAAGTCCAAGTCAAAGCCCAAGCGCAGGTTGAGGTCCAAGTCATTGTCTTTTTATGTTCTCGAGGAACTACTCAAAGAGGAACGAGCAATAGTGGCTGCACAAAGAGTAGTCATCCACCGTATAACTGCAGGATTAGAAGCAAGTCAAGCCCACCTGGGCAACATCCTGAGAAAGTGTGGGAGATGCTGAATACCACAGTGAACACTGACAGTCAAAGGTGTCCCTTGGTTGTGTGAAAGGGTTTGTGATGCTGAACTATTTTGTTGGTGCTTCTATCTGCACTTGTTATGTACCTGGTGGTTGTTTCCTTGGTGATGTGGATTAAATGAAAACTGAATGGATTGGATGCACCAATATTTAATCAAGGTTTAATCTGATTTGTAGTATTTTTTATATTGCGCTGCATGGGAAAAGTATAACTATTAGTTGGCCCATTGGTGACCATTTTCATACATTATTTTAGTTGATGGGTCCTTGTCCTTGTATCCCTGAAAGGAGGCAGTACTACAGTAAGCTACCAATTTTTCTAGTACAGTATTTTTTTAGCGCCAGCTAAATTGAAAATATCTGTCAAGCGCTACAATCTCCCGCCAATAAAATCCAAAATATTCGCTACGCGTTTTTAAATTTAAGTTTTTTTAGGAGATAGTACATGGGAACTGATTTTGGTTGTGATTATGACTTGATGTGACCGTATAGTAGTGTCATGCGCATGCGGGAGTGGTGTTTTGAAACATAGGAGCATATGCTCCCTCCATTTTGAAATGCATCTTACACATATTTTGAATTTCAAAAAAATGAAACAAAAAATTCGCATGTACATCTTCTCGTGCTACGCCCTTACAAAGTTGCGACTTGTCATGTGACGTGTGTAAAAAGATAAAATACAGTACTAAAAATAATGCTTTTCACAAGATAAGTTTTCTCTTTTTTACATAGACCACAAAAAATATTGGTTTTTCGTGAAACTTGACGAACGAACATATATTATGAATATGTACATGTAAAATTTTTTGCTAATTTTTTCGACATTTTAAAATATGATTTTTTTGGTAGAGGGAGCATATGCACCCGGGAGCCAAATTGAATTTCCGCATGCATATGACACTACTCTATGTTACTACCTTCATAATGCATAGTAACTTAGATGTAGTACTATCATGCATGATTGTTTTAGTTAGTATGTAGACTCATTCTATCTTGAAAAGTGTTATGGTAACATAGCTAGTTACCACAACCAGCTCTATGTTAATACTCCTTAGTTACTCCCACTATGAGTAGTCTAAGTAGCATGGTCTACCCCGGAAGTAGATCCTCTAACGTGCAACAGACAAGTCGGGTAAGCTACACCTCTCTAATTTTCCTTCTCCACATCTACATGATTAAGTCTAATTTGATCTAAATTAACTTCCATAATATATGTAAGCCATATGCATTTACGATAATTAGTAACAATCAAAATTATGACTATCTTTTTTTAATATTTATACGATTTTTTATACAGTAAAAATATACAGTGATTGCTACAGTAAATACGTACAGTATTTGTTACATTTTCCTGATTTTTCTTCTACGTTTTGCACTACTTAAGCACTGTGCTTACCTGACTTGTCATCTCTACGTTAGAGGATATGGTTCCGGTCTACCCCTGGCCTTATATTACAATCACGAGTATATTACTTGGACCATCTGTACAACATACTTTTGTTGCTCCTTGCAAAAAAAAAATACTTTTGTTGCGACTGGATTATTAATAAAGGCCGTGTGCATCACCACGATGCAGAGGCTGGGGTCATATCCCCTTTTCGAAGAAAAAAATTACTTAGACCATAGCCTTATTCAAAATCAATTCTTAGTCAAGCTGCAAAATCTCCTAGTACCAATCCCGAAATATTTCAGAAGGGCTTTTCAAAATTGATTTTCAAGATATATCATGATTATGATCGTGGTAACCGATTTTCAACGTGATGATGACTTGATGTGACACTTGGCCGTACTAGTACGGTCTCATATTTTTGTATTACTTGGACTGTAGCCAAATTCGAAATCTCATTCCAGCGGCAAAACTTCCCGCTCGAAAAATACAAATATTTCACACGCCTCTAACTTCCCATTCTACCCTCGTAAAGATGACAACAATGTCCATGCATAAGTCGGTTGGTGGGGGGTCTACCCGTCATTTTTTTCGATCACCACCTCCCTAGCTCCGAAACTCCCCGAAAAAAAATTCATTTCCCTCACTCTCTCCTCTGAGACCACCCACCGGAACTTCCCAAGTCCCTCTCTCCCACCTCCACGACCACCGCACCGGAACATCCCCGCCGGACTTCCCTGGCCTACCCGAGGCCTCGCGATCCTCGTCATCCGGCTGCCTGCCGGAGCCGCTTCATCGACGCCGTCATCAACCGGACCGGATCATCCCCGCCGAACCTCGAAACCATATACTCATCCAGCAGTCTACCGCAGTCGCTTCAGCTGCGGTATCGTCCACCCCACCGGAGCCGCTTCGCCGGATCCGTCGTCCACCGCATCGGATCTAGCTCACCGACACCGCTGTGCATGAACCGGATCTGCTTCACCGGCGCCTTGCATGATCTAAACTCTTCTACTGTCGCTTTTCTATTGCTTGCCTGCAAGTTCTTGTTTAATCTTGGGGGAACCTGTTTGTGCTAACGACGCGCCGTTACGTTTTTGCAGATGAGATGAGTAATCATGAAGTGTAATGGCCGTCTCTCCAACCCCAAGTAGCACATGTAGCGTACTTCTGTTACCCGCCAAAGCCCACCGGAGCAGTGGTTAAGCAACACGAAGAGCCGGGAGGCTCCCAAGGCCGCTTAGTGGACCCTGGCACCTCGCGTCGTCCCGCAAGTTCTCTGCACACGTCCTGGCGGTTGCTAGGGCGTGCCACCTGACCGAGACCCGATCAGGAAGGTGTTAGATTGCTTCGAGTTTCCTGCATGGTAGACACGTAAACATTAAATACGAGCCCTATCGGCTCTCAGGTTTCCCTGTGGATCGGCTCAAGGAGCCGATCGCCCCATGGTTCACGTTGGATTTGCAATGACATGGGGATCCTGCTTGATCAAAACAAAGCTAAAACGATCTACGACAGTTTAGGGTTTTCACCGCATAACCGGAACATCCTACGCGTAGTCGGGCCTAGCAGATACGAAAGATGATGAAAACTACCCCTACAAGAGGCCTAAAAACCAACACTAGGTCAATTCCCGGAACATCCCTTGCAGGAACGGTAAACAACACCTAACGCACTACCGGATCGTCCGACCCCAGCATAAGGCCTAATCATGCGGATATTAAACTAATCCTTGCAGAACAAGGAGCAACTATAACGGATCGGATCTACTAAGTAACGAACAAGCAAGATGCTGCCCTTACACCTGGATAGGCGTAAGGGCAGCTAGGTGTCGAGGGACGGCATTGCCAAGCAGATATGCATAAGAAAGCATCAATGCAAGCCCCTAAACACCTAAAGATAAGTAGTGCTACTCGCCATCAAAAACGCTTCAGCACGAGTAGCACAAGGTAGATGAATAAACGTATACTGCCTAGATCGCGAGATGCGATCTAGGCAGCATGATGCTTACCCGGAAGAAACCCTTGAAGGAAGGGGTGGCGATGCGCCTGATTTGTGTTTGTTGTGAACGTGGTTGTCCTCCTTCTCGATAACCCTAGATACATATTTATAGTCCAGGGGACTTTCTAATTGAGGCGTGCACCTAACCGTGCACGGACTAAACTCTATCTGTTAATTCCAATCTAAGATGCGATCTACTATATTACAGATACACGGGCAATCTAGCCCAAACTCTTCACGCAAGGCCGCTTCAAAGATGCTTCACGTGTAATCTTCAAGCCCATCTTCACTTACGGCCCATCTCCTGATTTGGCCAAAATCGGGTGATAACACATGCCCCCCTGGTTTTGGTAATGATAATTCCAAAACCACTATGTTTTTCCTTCAAAGGGGTCATGTCGTGGCAGAGCAGAACCGTCGCAGTATTCTTCATCATGACGACTTGCCTTCCCAACTCCTCTGCACGATTTGACAGTTTTGGCACCACATCCTCGGAAACTGTTCGAACATTAAATCTCCAAAATATCTCCTTTTATTAAACCGCATCGAACAGTTCACCTCTTCATCCCCTTCGCATTAGCACTCCAAAAACCCTCCTCTGCCACCATGTCTTCTTCTTCTTCCTCCTCCTCTTCGTCGGGTCTTTCCTACGTGTCCTCTCCCCTTCGAGAGTCGACACCCGAGTGGGGTACGCAAGCGGCGTACGACATCCTTGCCCCAACGGCATGGGACAATGAAGACCACGACTCCTCCATCTGGTCCGAGGATGACAAATCCTTGACCGATGGGGAGAGTGACCTCCGCTTCCTTGCTGACGGGGAATCGGAGGAGGAGAGCGACGACGATCGCTTCTCCTGGGCAGACTTCACCTCCTCCGAGGAGGCGAAGGAGGAGGAGGAGGAGGAGGACAGCTCCTCCGACGAGCCCCCGGCCAAGCGCTTTTGCCCCTGGCCGGGGAACCTCGCGACTTCGACAGCCGACGACGACGCTGACGAGGAGGATGAGGACAACGAAGGCCCGCCGGTGGCCGCTGGAGCAGCGACGACGAGCCGGCAGGGAGCAGCGCCGACAGCAGCGACGACGGCGACGACGAGGGCAGCAATGGCCCGTAGATAGGATCCTTAGAATAGGAACAGTAGTAGTAGATGGGGCAATGTATCCCCTAGCTCTTCCTTTTGAGAGCAATCAGCTCTTCTATGTAAGAAATCCCAGATTTAATGAAGAATCTCCTTTATGCTGATTTAGCCGTTTTTCCCCATCCTGACTTCGCCGATTGTTAACTTAATCGATGCTTAACGAGCCGATGGCAACACATCAGTCCTTCATGGTAACTTGCAAGGCAGATCAAATCAGTTATCTCTTCAAACAACCCCTGCAACCTTTGCTCAAATCGAGATCCCAAATCTCCAATCGAACAAGTTCAATCCGCAGCCGCGTGATCCCTAGATCTTGGACTCCAAGTCACCTGAGCTTAATGTTAGCTTTAACGGCAAAATTCCGGAATCAACCCTTCAGGAGAACTCTAGGACCGTTGCTGAAAACCTTGACGCTGAAGCTAATACTCCTGCACAATAGGTACCATTTGCCCAGAACTCTCCTTGTGATGCTCTGTTTCCTTGCAGCAACAAGCTGGCTCAGAACCTATCGATGCCGACGGCTCCCTCTTCAAACTCCTCCCACCAGCTCCGGTGGTTCTCTTCTGCACAAACTCACCACCTTTCGAAAAGTTGTGATGTGGCGCCACCGATTCCAACGAATCGGCTCCCTAGAGCAAAGAACCTTCAGGCAAGCTGCCCCGAGCCTCGTCAAGGCGAGAACAAGTAAGCCATCCAAATGAGTCACCATCGGCTTCCAAGTTGTAGTGCAGAGTTAGCCGATTCCAACAAAATCGGCTCCTCAGAGCAAAGAACTTCAGGGCGAACTGCCCCCCGAGCTTCTTCAGTTCAATTCTTGCGCCTTGCTGATCAGATCGGCTCATCATCTTTGGCAGGCTGATGCAACCTCCGGTGAAGATGTTTTGAATTTCTGATGCTCTCCCCAACTCTGGACGCAACAACCTTTGACAGTAACACCGACCAAGTCGCCCCCTTGGCCAAGCCCTAGGCAAAAACGCCATAGCCGATTGCTTCGTCATCGGCTGTCCTCATGGTCCTAGAAGAGACATGCTCCCTTCGTTGGGCTCACCCTTAACCTGAACTGCATGTTCGTGCTGCTCTTGTTGTTGATCAGGGTTGTGATCCCTCAAACTTGCCCCAACCGATATTGCCAACAAATATCTGCCGCTTCTGCTAGCACTGCTGAACTTGAAGGCTTGCAAAAGAAGTTGGAGGTCCTCGAAGAGAAGATCTGAGTCACCAAACAGTTCCATCGAGGAGTTCATCCAGTAGAGCCTCTCCATGTAACTCGATAACTGCTCCATTGGGCCTCTTGAGTCGACGGCCATGCATCGGCTTTTTATCCTTAAGTCGATGTCCGTGCATCGGCTGTGCTTAAAAAATTTGTATTTTTTACGGCCGATTTATTTATGCATCGGCCCCCATACTTCATCAGAGAATAATCTTGAATTGCTTCAGACTTCGTATCCTCGTGTCTTGTCCATCTAAGTGCCCCCCGAGCCGATTCTTTCAAGTAATTGAGGGTATCGGCTCTCCAGGCCTCCTTTGTTGGATCAATGCTGAACACAGGCAAAACGTATGTCGAGGATAATTTTGGCCGATTGCTAGAATCGGCCTCCTTTTCCATTGCAATGCTTGACGGTAGTTTGCAACTTCTTGGAGTTCCACTGTAGCCACGTGACATGCTTGAGATAAGACCTTTGCTTTCCATTTTTGGGGCCGATCGCAGGGATCGGCCTCGCCACGTACGTCCATTGTCTCGGACGTTGCTACTCTGCCAGGCCGGTGGATAAACCAGCCTTACCCCCCTTTTCGAAGCTTCGATGCGCTCACAGCCCTCTAAACTGATTCCAGAGAGCGGCTCTTGGTCATCTGCTTCCCAAACATTCATGGCAGCTAATGATATCTCGATTGAGTCATCTGCCTGAACGACCTCCACTTCATCTCCATCCCACTGTATGACGCATCGGTGCATTGTGGATGGAATGCAACAGTTAGCGTGGATCCAATCCCTTCCTAGCAGGACAGCGTAATTGCTTTTGCTGTCGACGATGAAGAACGCGGTAGGTATGGTTTTCCGGCCTACAGTAAGATCCACATTCAGAACACCTTTTGCTTCTGATGCTTGGCCGTTGAAATCGCTCAATGTGACGTTGGTCTTGATCAGATCATCATTGGAGTGTCCCAAACGTCGTAGCATGGAATACGGCATTATGTTGACTGCCGCTCCAGTGTCAACCAACATCTTGCTGACAGGCTGCCCATTGATATAACCTCTCAGGTATAAATGCCTGTAGCTTCTATCTCGTGGCTTCTCAAAGATAACTGGCCGTGGACCGCAGTCGAGTTGAGCCACCGATACTTCCTCGTCGTTTGGAGCGCGAAACTCTGACGGGAGTATGAACACCATGTTTGTGTCAGCCGATGCCTCTGCATCGGCTTTCATCTGTTTAGGGCGCCATATTTTCTTTGGCGGGCGCGCCTTTGTCTCCAATGTTTGCTGCATTTTCACGGCCAGATCGGGCCGTGCCTTCCTCAACGTGTACAGGTACTGTGCCTCGGCTTCCTCCAGGTTTCGTAGCCGCACTCTACGCTTCTGAGAATGGCTGAGTCCATCAGGGCACCACCGTGGCCGGTGATACCTATCTTCTTCTCCGTCTGACTCCTCGAAGTCTTCTTCTTGAGACGACTCAGCTCGTTTATTCTGAGGTGGGAGAGGCCCTAGACGCTCGAACACTGAAACCTCATTTGCCTTCTTCCTTTGCTGTTTGCATTCTGGGCAGTTCTCGATTGTTGGCAATCGGCTCATTCCTGAGTCCCAGCAATGTTTGAAGAAAGGACAGTCCCAATGCCTATCCGTGTCGTCTTGCTCCCTTGACCTCCCTCTAGCGTGACGCTCGTACCCGTCGTTGTTTCTATCATGCCGACGGTACCTCCTGTCCTCTGCATCAGACCGACGATATCTCTCATCATCTACGTCGTAGCGCCGACGTCGGTCGTACTGCTGCTCATATTTGTTCAGGAGATGTGCGGAGAGTGGACGTTGATACCGCACGCTTCTCACTTCCTCTTCGGTTAGGTACCGTCTATCATCATCTTGGGGCCGGTCGCGTGGAACGGCCTCCTCTTTATCCTTGCCACGAGAGTGGCTGCTCTCTGCTTTATCTTCGCCATGGCGGCTTACAAGCCCTGCCATGTTGACATCAAAAGAGAACCCTGGCTCCCTTATGCAGTGGCTGAGATCCACCATGTTGACGCCAGGAAACGGACGCGTGTCAACTTTCATAGCAAACTGTCCGAAAGTTAATCGGCCTGATTCTATCGCCATTTGAATCTGTGCGCGCAATACTTTGCAGTCGTTGGTGGCGTGAGAAAACGTATGATGCCATTTGCAGTATGGCCTACCGTTCATCTCTTGCGACGTAGGGATCTTGTGGCCTTCGGGTAGCTTCAACTGTTTCTCTTTCAGCAGCAAATCAAAAATCTGCTCAGCTTTGCTTACGTCAAAGTCAAACCCTCTGGGAGGCCCTGGTGGATTCACCCATTTGCAGGACACAGGCACTGCCGTCCGAGCCCATTCAGCCACCGCGACTTCCTGATCTTCCGCAGAATCTTCATCTTCATCAGCATCAACCAGGCTTATCGTGCGCTTGTACTTGTCTTGGTACAGGTGACGCTGTTCACGGTTAGTCTCTGGACCATGTGCGCCAGCGTGTACTCCACTTGGAACGTCGATCCTTGAATGGCGCTGCGAGTCCTGCCACAGCCAGCTCGACCTTCTTTCTCAGATAAATGAACCGAATAACATCGGTTCTTGACAGTTCAACGCTGAATATATTCAGATACCTCTCCGCCTTTGCCGAACCTGAGTCGGTTCGGCAATGCCGCTTCAGTGGCTTCTGAATGATATTGTGTGTGAAACTGCTCTTCCAGCTGCTTCCAGGATCGAACTGAATTTGGCTGCAGCGAGGTGTACCATCCAAAAGCCGGACCGGCGAGCAGTGGTTAAGCAACACGAAGAGCCGGGAGGCTCCCAAGGCCGCTTAGTGGACCCTGGCACCTCGCGTCGTCCCGCAAGTTCTCTGCACACGTCCTGGCGGTTGCTAGGGCGTGCCACCTGATCGAGACCCAATCAGGAAGGTGTTAGATTGCTTCGAGTTTCCTGCATGGTAGACACGTAAACATTAAATACGAGCCCTATCGGCTCTCAGGTTTCCCTGCGGATCGGCTCAAGGGAGCCGATCGCCCCATGGTTCACGTTGGATTTGCAATGACATGGGGATCCCGCTTGATCAAAACAAAGCTAAAACGATCTACGACAGTTTAGGGTTTTCACCGCATAACCGGAACATCCTACGCGTAGTCGGGCCTAGCAGATACGAAAGATGATGAAAACTACCCCTACAAGAGGCCTAAAAACCAACACTAGGTCAATTCCCGGAACATCCCTTGCAGGAACGGTAAACAACACCTAACGCACTACCGGATCGTCCGACCCCAGCATAAGGCCTAATCATGCGGATATTAAACTAATCCTTGCAGAACAAGGAGCAACTATAACGGATCGGATCTACTAAGTAACGAACAAGCAAGATGCTGCCCTTACACTGGATAGGCGTAAGGGCAGCTAGGTGTCGAGGGACGGCATTGCCACGCAGATATGCATAAGAAAGCATCAATGCAAGCCCCTAAACACCTAAAGATAAGTAGTGCTACTCGCCATCAAAAACGCTTCAGCACGAGTAGCACAAGGTAGATGAATAAACGTATACTGCCTAGATCGCGAGATGCGATCTAGGCAGCATGATGCTTACCCGGAAGAAACCCTTGAAGGAAGGGGTGGCGATGCGCCTGATTTGTGTTTGTTGTGAACGTGGTTGTCCTCCTTTCTCGATAACCCTAGATACATATTTATAGTCCAGGGAACTTTCTAATTGAGGCGTGCACCTAACCGTGCACGGACTAAACTCTATCTGTTAATTCCAATCTAAGATGCGATCAACTATATTACAGATACACGGGCAATCTAGCCCAAACTCTTCGCGCAAGGCCGCTTCAAAGATGCTTCACGTGTAATCTTCAAGCCCATCTTCACTTACGGCCCATCTCCTGATTTGGCCAAAATCGGGTGATAACAACTTCATCACCGGATCTATCAACCCCAGGAAGATCTGCTGTGACTCCCACAGAGTGCTTCTCCTAATGTAAGTCCCTTGTTTTAGCGCCATGTTCTGGGTTCAGATGCTTGTTTGTCTGAAGCTCTTTTAGTTCATTCCTAGCTATGACCGTAACACGTTGCTATTTTCTACTTCATTGCTAACTTTAAGCGATTGAACATTTTGGTTTGCATTCCCTGCTCTGTAGATGTAGCCATCATAACTTCTATCTTGCTCAGTCGTTGTTACAAAAATTATAGGTATTATAGTAACATCCTGCTATTATTTAGTTCATGGCCAATTTTAAGTAATTGCACATGTTGGTTCGCATTCCCTGCTCTATAGCTTTTGGCATCGTAACTTCTATATTTGGTTTACATTCCCTGCTCTGTAGATCTAGCCATCATAACTTTATCTTGCTCAGTCGTTGTTACAAAAATTATGGCCTGCTACTATGTTGTTTGTGCCAATTTTTTACTCCATGAACATGTTGGCTTGCATTCCCTGTACTACAGGTGATGCCATTGTTTTGTATCTAGTTCATTGTAAGCTAACAAAGTAAGGACTTAGTTTGGCATGCTATCACTCTGCTATCTAGCCTGTAGTACAAATAAACTTGTCATACTACTAGATAATAATTTTGCGTGCCATCTTGTTCTTCAAAAGCTGCATTATTGACTTGTTTCTCTGACTTGGCATGACGCTCACATATGGAAAGCTGAACATATTGGTTTGCATTCCCTCTTATACAAGTTCACAGGTGATCCCACTATATTCTGTATCTGGTCCATCCTAAGCTCCAGCATTAACTATCCTCTATGTGTTGCTCATTACAAGTTTATATCCCGAAACATCTTGATTTGCATCCCCTTCACTATAAGTTCAGGAGTATTATTTAGTTCACGGCCAAAATGAAGTAATTGCACTTGGCACATGTTGGTTCACATTCCCTCCTCTTTAGCTTTTGCCATCGTAACTTCTATTTTTGGTTTACATTCCCTGCTCTGTAGATGTAGCCATCATAACTTCATCTTGCTCAGTCGTTGTTACAAAATTTATAGCCTGCTACTATGTTGTTCATGCCAATTTTGTACTCCCTGAACATGTTGGTTTGCATGGGACTCGACAGTAGTAAGTCTGCTGTTTCATTCTAACATGCTCTGTTATATTGGTTGGTATGCGGCATGCACTCTTTGTTTGCTTATTGTGCGCATTACAATGATCTTGTTATAACGACGAAATGATGAGTTCCAAATTCTTTGGCAAACAATATTGCAGTGTCTTTGCGTTTCCATTGTTGCTGTCTTAACTTGTAATGTCTTTGTTTCAGATATAGGTGCTGCATGGACAACTTAAAAGATTGCCGGATCGCTTCATTGTATTGCTAGGTTTAATTACCATTCAATTTCTCTGGGTTCTGTAATATTTTTTCAAAGCCTTGCAGCTGATGTAATATTTAGTTAGTTTTTATAGTTCTTTCGCGCATTTTTTCTTTGGTGCTTGTGGTAAGTGAGGCTATCCGACAGAAATCAATGTTGCGTAAATATTCTCAGTATCTAAATCACGAATTCCCATCCCTTAAACGGCCCAATTAAGCGAAATCACATATGTGCCGGCCCGCAAAATCCTAAAGCGCCTATTACGCCGGCATATAAACAGCAACTAAACGGGCTGGCCCACTTACTTATTGGGCCAGCCCACTTGATTTACTGTGGACCCCACACTCTAATTGGGTGGCCCACTTGCTTTAAGGTGGACCCCACCCACTACTGGGCCGGCCCACTAACTAGTTGGGCCAGCCCAATTGCTTTTGTGGTGGACCCCACATACTAAATGGGCCGGCCCTTTAAGACGAAAGTGGGACCCACCTGTGTTTTTGGCCCGGCCCACTATCTTGTTGGGCCGGCCCACTTGCTATATGGTGGACCCCACATACTAAACGGGCCGGCCCTTTAAGAGGAAAGTGGGACCCACCTGTGTTTTTGGCCCGGCCCACTAGCGTGTTGGGCCGGCCCACTTGCTATATTGTGGACCCCACATACTAAATGGGCCGGCCCTTTAGCGGGAAAGTGGGACCCACCTGTGTTTTTGGCCCGGCCCACTATCTTGTTGGGCGGCCCAATTGCTATATGGTGGACCCCACATACTAAATAGGCCACCCTTTAACTGGAAAGTGGGACCCACTTGTGTTTTGGCCCGCCCACTATCTTGTTGGGCCGCCCACTTGCTATATGGTGGACCCCACATACTAAATGGGCCGGCCCTTTAACAGAAAGTGGGACCCACTGTGCTTTTGGCCTGCCCACCGGCTTGTTGGGCCAGCCCGTTGATCTAGGGTGGACCCCACGTACTAAATGGGCCGGCCCGATAGCGAAAGTGGGACCCACATGCTAATTGGGCGGCCCAATAATTTTTGGGCCGGCCCACTTGCTTTAAGGCACCCACTTGTTAAATGGGCCGGCCCGATAACAGGAAAGTGGGTCCCTCATGTCTTGTGGGCCCTTTTGCCCGTTGACCCACAAACGAGCATTCGCCCGGCCCACATGCTTAGTGGGGCCCATTAAAGTTTTGACCAGTCAACTTTAGAGGTTAGGCCGGCCCACGTAACTAATGGACCAGCCCAGCTATATAGTTGACCGGTCAAACTAAGTCAGCTGGCCGCCCGAAACTTAATGGGCCGGCCCGCTTAAGACGTGGCAGGCCTCGTGTGGGCCTACCATCTACCACGGGGTTTCAGCCGTTAACGCCGTTAATCGCGCAACGGCCGCCACGTGTCGTTTGCATGACGTCGCAGTCAACGGGCTCCGGAAACACTTGGGCAACGGTCCGATTTTCCGTGGCGGAAGGGCGCCCAAGAGCGACGGACCGAAAAATCGTCGTAGGACTTTGCCTGACGCAGTTTCCACAACAGAACCCATATCGTCGGGTTAGGCCCATAGGCGACGAAAAATACCCCTTAGCGGACGATTTTGAGACGTTGTCTATCAGAACTTTTCTTGTAGTGTCTGTCTCTCCTACTACAGTGAAGATTCAATTTACTCTTCTATTGACAACACTAGTATCACCGTTGTGGTTCATGTTCGTAGGTAGATTGGATCTCACTCGAAAACCCTAAACCACGTAAAATATGCAAACCAAATTAGAGGCGTCTAACTTGTTTTTGCAGGGTTTGGTGATGTGATATGGCCATGATGTGATGATGAATATGTATGAGATGATCATTATTGTATTGTGGCAACCGGCAGGAGCCTTATGGTTGTCTTTAAATTTCATGTTGAGTAGTATTTCAAAGTAGTTGTAATAGTTGCTACATGAGGTGAACAATCATGAAGACGGCGCCATGGACCTTGACGCTACGCCGACGATGATGGAGATCATGCCCGTTGATGATGGAGATCATGTCCGTGCTTTGGAGATGAAGATCGAAGGCGCAAAGACTAAAGGGCCATATCATATCACATATGAATTGCATGTGATGTTAATCCTTTATGCATCTTATTTTGCTTAGATCGCGACGGTAGCATTATAAGATGATCCCTCACATTAATATCAAGATAATAAAGTGTTCTCCCCTCGTATGCACCGTTGCCAAAGTTCGTCGTTTCAAAGCATCTCGTGATGATCGGATGTGATAGATTCAACATTCATATACAACGGGTGTAAGCCATGTTGCACACGCGGAATACTTGGGTTTGCTTGACGAGCCTAGCATGTACAGACATGGCCTCGGGACAACGGAAACCGAAAGGTTGAACACGAGTCATATGGATGATATGATCAACATGTTGATGTTCACCATTGAAGCTACATCATCTCACGTGATGATCGGTTTTGGTATAGTGGATTTGGATCGTGTACCACTTAACAACTATGAGGGATGTTGTATTAAGTGGGAGTTCATTAGTAATTAGATTAAAACATGAACTAATTATCATAAACATAGTCTGAGTAGTATTTTGAATTAATTTTGTAGTATTGGCATCCGTTTTCTACCATGCGCTAGTCTTGTTATTGAGATAGAAATACTGTTAAAATCTGACAAGAAACTTTACGGATTGGTACCGTATTGTTAAAGAATCAAGAATTGATTAAGTCCTATTGCAAACTTTTAGTAAACCTCACATTGTTGATTCAAAGAGCTATGGTTTCAATTAGTACCTAAAGTTATCTTGTCTCCGTGAAACTTGAAGTTCAAATCTGTTTGAAAAGTAAGGAGCTGAAAATTTAGTTTTCAGAAATAATCAAGGTATGAGATATATGTGATATCTAAGACCTTATTGCAAGATGATAGAATATAAATTTGGTGAGACTACATAAACTCATAAGTTTTATGGGAATGTATGAAGGTTGAAGACGCCAGGCGTCACAATCCTCCAACTATTGGGGCACTAATAATATTCGCATATCCATGAAGTTATCGTCCTTAGTATGCACCGTTGCTAAGACTCGTCGTTTCGAAGCATCACGTGATGATCGGGTGTGATAGATTCTACGTGTGCATACAACGGGTGCAAGCCAGATTTGCACATGCGAATACCAAGGTTAAAACTTTACGAGCCTAACATGTACAGACATGGTCTCGGAAAGTCGTCATGATATAATGGATAAAATTATGAGTGAAATTGTTCATCATATTACAAAGTTACTAATAGTGAAATCTGAAACACTTGTCATATGATGATCAACTTCAAAGTAAGAACCTCAAGGTTATTGGTATTTGACCAACAAACCTAGAAGTTATTGAAGGTGAAGTATTTTCTGAATAATGAGGAAAGCTAAAAGAGAAACTACAAAAGATATTTTGGCAGAAAGAAAAAAAGACTAGAAAGTCTAGCTCAGGTGTATATACATGATATACATGTTATGGTTGTATTCCTAGTTTGGTCACACAATGAAATTCTTGGGTATTAGTACCATATTGGTTGGTATGAAATGTCATACAAAACAACGCAATACAAGAATACAATGGCCTAAGTGACTGACAAGGAATATGATAGGAATGCACTTCTGGAACAAAAATAAAGTGTTATTATGTTCGTCGTTGGCATCCTATCTAGCCCTTAGAATTTATAATAAAGAATTTAATAATTGTTATTTTGCTCTGGTCAAATGAAAACAATGAGTTGTTCAAATTATGATATTACTCCATGTACGATGGATAAGTTATTATAAATCTTAATGGTGAAACACACATACATAATACTGACGCTAAAATGCCATAAGGCAAATGATTTGAATTCCACTTATTTGTGGAACCGCAATTTAGGTCATATTAGAAAGGAACGCATGAAGGAACTCCATGCAAATGGATTTTTGGAGTCATTCGATTTTTGAATCGTTTGGCGCTTGCAAATCTTTTCTAAAGAGAATGACTGAAATACCGTTCATAGGCCAAGAGTTGAACGGGCAACTAACTTAGTGGAAAAATACATGATGATGTATGTGGTTCACTGGGCATAGGTTGTGCGGGAGATTCTTCTACTTCATGAAAACTTCCAACAATGAATTGAGTATATATATGTGGATATATTTGATAAGGAAGAAGTTTGAAACATTTGAATGGATTCAAATAAATTTCAGCATGAGGTGGAAATCATCGTAATAGAAAAGTCAAATATCTATGATTGGATCATAGTGGAAATATTTGAATTACGAGTTTTAGCGAACATCTAAGAGAGTTATGAAATTGTTCTACAACTCACGTTTCTTGGAGTATCATAGTGATGATGGAGTATCCGAGAGACGTATCCAAACCTTGTTGGATTAATGATGAGATAAAATAAAATAAAGCCATTATATTTTTGTGGATTATGCTTTAGAGACTACCGCTTTTACACTGAATAGAGCATCATCATGATTCGTTGAAATGACACCATACGAGTTATGGCATGAGTATGAACCCTAATAGTCCTTTCTTAAATTTTGGTATGCATAGCATAAGATAAATAAGTTTACAACCAAAATCGGATGAATGTCTTTGTTGGTTATCCCAAAGAATTGATTGGGAATTCTTTCACTATAAAGTAAAAGACAAAAGTGTTTGTTAATATTACTTGCTTATTTCCAAGAAATTGTTTTCTAGCGAAGTATTTGAGTGGGAGGACAATAGAACTTGATAAGGTTTATGAACCTGAGCATAATGATCAGAGTAGCGTAGCATCGGAATTAGTTCCGGAAGCGGCCACGACGATCATGGCTCCCATGTCTACAAAATGTTATAGTCATGGAGATCAAAGTACTTATTGAACCTTGTAGGTATGGTTTACTTTGTGATCAAATAAATGATTTGTGAACAAAGGATTGTTTTTTGAACAATGATAAACCAACTACATACAAAGAAGTTATGATGGGCCCTAACTCCGTTAAAATGGCTATACGCCATGAAATCCAAGATAGATGAATACTTTTTGAAAGTAAATAAATCTATGAAATTGATAGACTTGGATGAAATGTCCTTAAAGAAGCTAGGCTTGTCGAAAAGTTGTTTACGACAAAGTTCAAAGAGTTAACTACGATAAGATTAGATCTTCCGTAGCAATGCTTATAGTCTATGTGGATTATTCTAGTAATCACTACATATTTCTTTTATGAGATATGTTAGTAGGATGGCAAAATATATTACTTAATAGAAGTGTGTATTAAAGGTGTATACAAGATACAACCAAGAGTTTTGCTTGTCCGTAGAATACTAGATAGGAATACAAACTTCAATTAGATGAAGTGAGTATTGCGGAGTTGGAATCTTCACCGGATGAAATGATCAAAGAGTTATGATTTCATTAGAGACGATGAAGAGGCTTGCATTTGCAAGAAATTAAGTGGGAGCACTAAGACATATTTGTAATACTTTATGTAAGTGACATATCGTTGATTATAAATAATGTAATTATATAATTGATTAAAAAGGTTTCATTGAGAATTAAACTTCAATGAAAGGATATGAACTGAAACATATTTAGTGTCAAGATCTATGAAGATGGATTGAAACACATAAAAGTTTAAGTTAAAAAGTACATAGAATGAATATTGAAGTAGTTCAATATAAAGAAGGTGTTCTTTTCATGTGAAGGTTTTACAAGACTTGAGTGTATTTGACACTCAATGAGTAAAAACACATGAGTGATTTTAGATCACGAATAATATGTACAATATCAGATGTCCTATGCTCTAAATGGTTAGGAGCATATACCAGAATGATTCATGTGATGATCATTGGATAAACAGTAAGAATATCCCTGAGTACTTTAGAAGAACCAAGGATATATAGTTTTGTATGAGTAATGACAAACAAATCGCTGTAAGGTGTTGCACCGATATTAGTTTGGTCACATATAAAAATAAAATTTCAATCTCAAATTAGGCTAAGTGTTGTTTAAAAGGTAGCACAATGAGCTAGAAGTTGTCTATGCTAGATTTAGAAGAGTTCTAAATATTGTGACGGATTCTACAAACATAGGCAAAGCATGACATTGTTTTGACAATGACTGAGGATGTTGAGTCGAGAAGTTCTTTGAGAACTTGGTGTAGTTCCGATAGTGTCAGAACTTTAAAGCTATATTGTATGTGACAATATTAGTGACATATTTCAGACCGCGGAATTAAGGTTCCACCAGAAGACCAAACACATTTAATGCAACCTCATTTGGAAAATGAGTGATGCGTTGAGACGCAAATGAATTGCAAAATACATACGTTTCTGAGCATGTCAGATCCGTTGACTAAAACTTCTCCCGTGAGCAAAACATGATAAAGCACCAGAAGGCCAAGGTGTTATATCTTTACATATGTAAACTAGATTATTGACTCTAGTGCAAGTGGGAGACTGTTGGAGATATGCCCAAGAGGCAATAATAAAATGGTTATTATAATATATCTTTGTGTTTATGATAATGTTTACATACCATGCTATAATTGTATTAACCGAAACATTGATACATGTGTGTTATGTGAACAACAAGGAGTCCCTAGTAAGCCTCTTGTATAACTAGCTTGTTGATTAATAGATGATCATAGTTTCGTGATCATGAACATTGGATGTTATTAATAACAAGGTTATGTCATTATATGAATGATGTAATGGACACACCCATTTAAGCGTAGCATAAGATCACGTCATTAAGTTTTTTGCTATAAGCTTTCGATACATAGTTACCTAGTCCTTTCGACCATGAGATCATGTAAATCACTTATACCGGAAAGGTACTTTGATTACATCAAACGCCACTGCGTAAATGGGTGGTTATAAAGGTGGGATTAAGTATCCGGAAAGTATGAGTTGAGGCATATGGATCAACAGTGGGATTTGTCCATCCCGATGACGGATAGATATACTCTGGGCCCTCTCGGTGAAATGTCGTCTAAATGTCTTGCAAGCATATGAATAAGTTCATAAGAGACCACATACCACGGTACGAGTAAAGAGTACTTGTCAGGAGACGAGGTTGAACAAGGTATAGAGTGATACCGATGATCAAACCTCGGACAAGTAAAATATCGCGTGACAAAGGGAATTGGTATCGTATGTGAATGGTTCATTCGATCACTAAAGTCATCGTTGAATATGTGGGAGCCATTATGGATCTCCAGATCCCGCTATTGGTTATTGGTCGGAGTGAGTACTCAACCATGTCCGCATAGTTCGCGAACCGTAGGGTGACACACTTAAAGTTGGATGTTGAAATGGTAGAACTTGAATATGGAATGGAGTTCGAATATTTGTTCGAAGTCCCGGATGAGATCCCGGACATCACGAGGAGTTCCGGAATGGTCCGGAGAATAAGATTCATATATAGGAAGTCATTTTATGTGATTTAAAATGATCCGGAAGGTTCTATGGAAGGTTCTAGAAAAGTCCGGAAGAAACCACTAAGGAAGGCGGAGTCGACTCCACCTCCCATGGCCCGCCAACCCTAAGGGGAGGAGTCCCAAGTGGACTCCCCTATGGGGGCCGGCCACCCTCACATGGAAGGGAGGAATCCCACCAAAGTGGGATTCCCACCTTGGGTAGGTTTCCCTATCACATGGAAGGTTTTGGTTCGGGTCTTATTCGGAGACTTGTAGTCCAACACTTGGCGCTTCCACCTATATAATGAGGGGCCAAGGGGAGGGGGCCGGCCACCCAAAGACCACAAGGTGGCCGCACCCCTTAGTGGCCGGCGCCCCCTCTCCCAAACCCTAGCGCCCTCTCTCCTCCACCACATCCCGCACGCTTAGCGAAGCTCCGCCGGATTTCTCCACCACCACCGACACCACGCCATCGTGATGTCGGATTCAAGAGGAGCTACTACTTCCGCTGCCCGCTGGAACGGGGAGGTGGACGTCGTCTTCATCAACAACCGAACGTGTGACCGAGTACGGAGGTGCTGCCCGTTCGTGGCGCCGTGATCAAGATCTTCTACGCGCTTTTGCAAGCGGCAAGTGATCGTCTACCGCAGCAACAAGAGCCTCATCTTGTAGGCTTTGGAATCTCTTCAAGGGTGAGACTCGACAATCCCCTCGTTGCTACCGTCTTCTAGATTGCATCTTGGCTTGGATTTCGTGTTCGCGGTAGGAAATTTTTTGTTTTCTATGCTACGTTATCCTACACGATAAGTATCTATCCAATGATATTTAATATCACATTTGATAGTTCTAGATTTTAGAAGATCATTTGGTGCATATGCCTCTATGGATTTGGTAAGTAAACGGTAGTTTTACAACTATAGTAACTGTTGGGTAGTGATTACAGATAATGTGCATGATAAGATGTATCAGCCTTTCCTCTTTATCTTATCTTATTGTTTCTTCATTTTTCTTTGTAAATGACAAAGAAGGGTTTTCTTTTGTAGCCTGCTGGAATTATTAATTGAAAAAAGTTGGTTAATAAGTGGTATTGTCACATTTTGTCTAGAGAGACTATTGATCCAAGAAGGGAGAAGAGCAATGAGAATATCGAGTTTGCGCATAACGTAAAACAAGATTTTGGGATCTTCGACATATTTTATGAATCATTTATGCTTGTTTATTTTTTCTGGTAATAGCACGCTTAATGACTTAATTTTATTCAATCTCAAAATGTCTTCTTTCTTGCTTGGGAGTGTGCAGTTAATAGTGAAAGAGCATATGATATGAATAGTCTACATATTTCATTATTGCATGCTCCCATGGTATAATTCCCTGCTTGTTGTTGGTTCATTTTATTTATAAGAGTACGCACTTTTTGATATCTCATGATTTTGTTCCTGGTGGTGATCAATTACTAGAATATATAATAAGTTGTTTATGTTAATAGTTGGCACTTACTTGCTTTGTGATCTTTGAAAACTTTTCTTGCCAGAAATGATGCCGTTTTTGTTGCTATGCTAGATTTTGGATTTTTATTTTGTTTTAACTAATGATATCATCGGAAATTCAGATAATGATAGTAAGGTTTCAGGTAATACACGTTATACTTAGTATGATTAGAAATTGACATCCTGATGTTGCTCGTGTAACTGGGCATTGAGATCTTTATGATATTTTGTCACTTCAAGTTGATGTCCATGACCAGAACTATATTAGTAAAAACTAGGCCTATTTCTTATATATGTTTTATGTGTGTAAATGCCCCCTCAGTTCTTGTTTGTTCTGCATACATTTGTCTTGATATTGTTAAACGGACTATTAATGTGATGTTGGTTTATTCAGGCGTACATCTGCGGTGAGCAGTTAGTTCAGGTCACTATACTTAATTTTTTTAGTTCAGGCTATTGCCTTTAAAAATATTAGCGGATCCCACTCCGGGCCATTTCCTGTAAATTTTTGTATTAGATTGCCTAATTTCACTTTCCATAATATATGCTCCTCTTTTTACGATTAGACAATAATACTTGAATTATTAGGCATTCTTGATGTATCCTTTCTTTTAACCTGTATTGTATCCTGTTGTTATGAGTTATGACTTACTTCTGCTATGTTAGGAGTGGATATTAGAGCAGTGTGTACAGGGAGGCTGAACTTGCTATCCAGAGGAATGAAGTAGACAGTTGCTTTTTATTATGCCATTATTATCTATTGTGAGTATCAATGCCACTTCATACTTTAGACATTTACAGACAGAAAGCTTCAGCAGCATGAACAACATCGACAGCTACTTGATGGAAGCATGAACCCGCCAGTGCGTCTGGTGCCTTGGTTTAGGTGTTAAGAGATGAGCTGGGATTTGTGGCCGGTTCAGGTGCTGATCATATGGAGCATGTGTCTCCACACTGAAGCAGAGGCCTGCCTACAATCACTGTTTCAGCCTCAAATCTGGTGGTATTTCTGGCGTTCGAAACTGACTCACAACTTGTGGTGCAAGCGATCAAGGGAAGCGAGCAAGACTTGGCTTGGAATGGTGCTATGTTTAGGGAGATTAAATTTCAGATTTCATTGAACTTCTATGTTCTATTTCATTGAATCAAGTGGTAGACGCCACGCTATGGCATCCTAGGACTCAAGAGACAGTAGGCATGTAGGACTGCAGGAAAGCGACTGAAAATATGTTGTGTTCTTTTGCTCCTCTTCGTCAAATAATAATTTTTAAAACGGATAATCATTCAATTTTATTTAATACTTGCTTATCATAGAAGTTTACGAATGTATGTGAAATGAATATTGACACAACCTCCACGGGGTCGTGCGCCAAGGCGCACATCAAAATCTAGTTAGATTTGTCCCTCAGAGTTATAACAGCATAGCAGTAGTAGCTGTGACCTGTGAGTATTTTGGTAATTTTTAGAAAAACAGTATTTTGGTAATGTCTGTCTGCTGTTTCTTTTGTTGGATATGGATATGCAAAGCTCGAAGGGGTTTGAATTGCTAGTGTACGGCTTGCAGCTGGGTCTTCGTGCGATCTTGGAACAGATGGTTAGACCTGGAGATGCATGCTAATTTGCTCTCTTTTCTTTTCTGTTGTACCCAACTTTAAATGAAATCTGTCTATATCCCGCAATATTTTTGTTCTTTATGGAAAAAAAAAATCCTTTCGTTCTTTGTTTGGAATTATTGTGTTTGTGTGTATGCATCACCAAGGAAATAAAGCTTTTCCATTATTAAAAAAGCTGATAATTTCAATTTCCTCGACCGACATGATGTAGATGCTAGCCAAGCACAAGAAAAAAAAAACTTTATATATACTAAAAATAACGTCCGACCGCCGCTAACTATCTCTGGTATGCAGATTTAGCCGCTGCCTCCGACTTAAGTTGATTCCCCTCATGCGATTGGTTTCTCCGACATCAAGAGGGGTGGAGAACCCAATCTATGGTATGATATCTAATAAATATAGAGTTTTTTATAGATTAGTTTAAGGTTTTGTTACCCATCTTTTCTTTGGCATCGTCTACAATAAATGATATTCATCCCTTTGTTCGACGAAGATCTTCTTTCCGACGTCAATGGTGGTGCTGAAAGGTTAATTTTCTACCGGTATGGTCATTCGGGTCTTGATCTTGCTTCGTCAGATCGATTTTGGACTTTTCTCATGGTTGCCACAAGGATAACTGTTCTCGCAATATTTGTTCCGGTTGCTATGTCCTCGACAATGCTCCTCGAGAATACTGATTCATATTCTCAGCTCTCTAGCACCATCGATGTTTGGTTTTTTTTCTTCTAAAATACTGGTGTTGCTACTCTGTTGACCGATTACTTCATGCACATAGTATGTTTATTGTGGCTCAAACTAAAATCATGGGAGAGCCTTCATTGATATTTACAGTTTTTGGTTTGACATCTGCCTTCAGAAAAGTATAAGGTTTTATCTTGAAATAAGAAAGAATTTGAAGATCTTGAAACGTCGAAGATAGCTCGTATATCTGTACCGTATATTATTTGCTACTTTTAATATACATGGTACTGATTGTAAAGAAAAAGCGACACATAC
Organism: Lolium multiflorum; assembly: GCA_030979885.1. Lineage (NCBI taxonomy): Eukaryota > Viridiplantae > Streptophyta > Magnoliopsida > Poales > Poaceae > Lolium > Lolium multiflorum. The sequence goes on along the minus strand of CM061750.1, from coordinate 52,445,239 downwards.
ATTCATGTCCATGTCTTTGGCTCATTTGTATTCATGGTCTTTTCATGCAAAGTAATTCAGTTGTAATTTGTCCAATTTCCAGGGTTCTAACGGTAAATATTGGGTTCCTCCACGGCAGGTTTTCCAAAAGTTGAGACTAATCGGCCGCCGTCTCGCCTCCTTCCCGTACAAGCCTCCGCGGCCGGAAGCTAGGGTTTACGCGCCGCTGCGTCCTCCTTCTTCCCGAGGCGGCGGAGCGCATGGCCGGCGCGGAAGGGTCGACGACGGCGACGGCGGGGGCGGAGGCGGAGGCGGAAGCGGAGATGAACATTGCGTTCTCGCCCGGGGGCTGGGGTCCCAGCTTCGAGTTCGCGTTCGACGCGCAGAACTTCTCCGACAGGGTGCTGCGGATAGAGGTCGTCGCCAGCGACGGCGTCGCAACAAAGCGCCGCCGCAAGGAGAAAGGTACGTTCAGTGCCTCGCCCCCAGCTGCTGGATGGATTTTAGCTGCTGGTAATCGTACGTTTTTTTTGTTCTAAAATCGCGATCCATTTGCGATGCTTGGGCTAATTTTGTTACGGTGGTTTTTAACTTTTAAGGTCGATAAGGAATCCGTTTGTTTTGTGCCTGAGATGGCGTGGACTACATGTAATACGGAGTAGTTATTTGTCATTTAAAAGATGTGCTCGCCGAATGGAACTCGAATTTGTTGAGGAAAAGTACTCTATTAGCAGACTATACATTGCCTGCACACCAAATCTGCCAACTGTTACATTTCCAAATATAATAAAAAGAAGGAAGTAATTATTCCTTATCAAGTGTGTTATTGAATTAATGGATGTGTATTTGGGACTATGGATAGATTGTTTCACGGCTTCATATTCTTTTGTAAACGTTGTTACTATGAGCAAATATTGACCCTTCATATATTTGGCGAGGATGGAGGGGCTCCTAAATATTTAGAACTCTTTTATCTCCACAACCATGTTCTGTGTTCCCTGTTCAACATTTAAGCATTCAAGGTTAACATTAGTCTGCATTTTCCTTTGTTCACTTTCTTTCTGTGTGTTCAAACATTTAAGATATCCTTAGCTTGCTTGATGAGTGCTTTTAAGTAGTACAATTACCTGATGTATACAGGCAAACTTGGTACTGGCACTATGTGCTGATCAAAGGTAGGCCTTGGTTGCTTGTTTCTCGATTCTAGTTACATGACAACTCTGGCATTGGCACATTCCCACAAAGTCTTAGTTAACCCCCTCTTTTATTTTTCGTTATTTGGCGTGTTTTGCTGCTAAATGCTTCGCTGCATGAAATACAGTAATTAACTTAATAGCGCTGTACCAAATTCTGGTAGGATTTATGGTTACTTAACTGAGTGGGGTACACCTGTGCCTCTCTTGCTGGATGCAGCCGAATGAGTACATTGAGTTTCCGTGATTTTATTTGATTATTTTTACCGTATTGTTGAAGAGTAGTTAAATGAATTTGCACCGTAGAACAGTGTTCCAAGTATTTTCAACAGCAAAGAACTTGTCTAGTCATGGTGCTCTCTAACTTTTACTTATTTCCCATGCCTCTCTTTTATTTATATGATCTTGGCATTTTGCAGGTGATGCAGGACAAGGTATCGAGTCTTCCTCAGCCATGGTAGATACACCACTTTTACAAGTAAAGACAATTTATATCAATTCAGCTATTCTTGCTGCAAGAAGTCCTTTCTTTCTCAAGGTAGCTCTTCTTATATTTTGTTAAAAGTACATTTGTTCTATTATCAGTTCATGTTTTCTGATAAGCTTCGCACCTGTTAGCTTTTTTCAAACGGCATGAAAGAATCTGATCAGATACACCCAACACTTAGGATTGCTGATTCAGGTGATGTCAAAACTCAAATGTAACACTCATCTTATAATTGCTTCTAATTAATTCTTCTGATTGTGTTATTATTTTTGTATTTTGAAAATAAAACATGAGTACTTTTAATAATGAATGCATTTATGTTTCTGAGTTTCTTCCACCCTTTTCACTCCTTTTTTGATAATGAAACTTTTAGTATATTTTCACTTTTTGATTTACCTACTAACTGGATAATTTGTCTACACTTTGGTACATACTTAAATAACCATTTACAGCTGTTTTCTTAGTCCTTATGCCTTTGTGTTTTCATTCTACTTGGAACAGAGGAAAACGCGGTCATGGAGCTTTTAAGCTTTATGTACAATGGAAAGTTGACAACAGCTGAGCCTGCTCTTCTGCTCGACATTTTGATGGCCGCTGATAAATTTGAGGTGCTTTCTTGCATGAGGCTTTGCAGTCAGTTGCTTGCAAAGTTGCCTATGACCACAGAATCTGCGCTGCTCTATCTAGACTATCCATGCTCTATTTCAGTGGCAGCTGAAGTTCATCATTTGATAGTCAGAGCCAAGGAATTCCTTGCTAAGAAATACAAGAACTATACTAAGTGAGTGGTCCTCATTTCATAGGGCTACTTCTCATTTCTGGAGCGAGAAAAAATAGGCATTGTTGTCACAGAATCATTTATGAAGTGTACTGAAGGCATGGTTTTGTTTCTTTTCAGGTTTGAGCATGAACTAATGAACTTCCCTCTTGTTGGAATTGAGGCCATCTTTTCAAGTACTGACCTACATGTACCAGCTGAAGATAGAATATATACTTTCATGCTCAAGTGGGCCCGTGCACGATATCCAGAACTGCTGGAAAGACGTAAGATCTTGAATTCTCGTTTACTGCCGCTGGTGCGCTTCATTCATATGAGCTGTCAGTCACTGCATAAGGTCTTAACATGCGCCGATGCCGATATAGACCATGATCAAGTAAATAAGCTTATCACTCGGTTACTTCTACACAAAGCTTACCCAGCACAGCAGCATGGTGATTTTGCAGCTGACACGACAGCGTGCTGGCAATTTGCAGAGCGAACTTACACATGCAAACCTCTGAAAATTGTCGCGTTTGATGAACCCTGCCCACAGGTTATAGCTTACTGGGATCTGAAGCGAGAGGAGTGCTCCGGACTCTTTCAGCAAGGACAGATACCTTCGGAGTCGCTTTGTGGACCCCTCCTTTCAGGAAAGATAGTCTCGCCCCGGCTCAATCTTGCTGGTCTGGCTTTCATGCTTGTTGCAACATGTAAGATGGACAAGCTGAGTGGGTTGTACAGTTTTGGCCTCTCCTTTCTCGTCATAGAGAGACCGAAGGGATCTGTGACAATAGATTATGAATTTGCTGCAAGGACAAGAGCGTCAGGGAAATTTGTGGCTAGGTTTCAGGCTAAGCACACCTTCACTGGTTGTGTGATGGTTGGATGCAATGATGTTTTTGGCATTCCATGGCAGTCGTTCATGGCTGACGAGAATCTCTTCATCAACGGCATGCTGCATCTGAGAGCTGATTGTAGGGTATTGGAGCAACAGGAAACACAAACTTGATTTCTTACTCTACAGAACTAGGGTTAGGACTTTGCTTAGTAGACCAGATGCTGACTTGGATCATGGCAGAGACCCAAATTGGTTGGTTACCCTGTTGCTGTCATGGCCAAGATGTTGCTCCCACCTGCCTTTTTCTGCTGCGTTTTGCTTCCTTATCTTTCGGAGGTTCATTTGGAGATCAAGTCCTCGAGCTGTTCTGTTTTGGTACATCCGTCTTCTGTTTCTTGTGTTGGATGGATGATGTATAGACATGTTCGTAGCTTACATCGTCTGGTTGGTTCAGCTGAGTTATGATCTTGCAGCGCTTGGCGTGCTCAACCTGAATATGCATCCCAAGTTAGCTTTTTCGTTTCTCTTGTTGTCTAGTTAAATCTAGCGCGTGTTGATGTGGATAATTCCTGTTATTGCTTGCTTGATTTGCACAGCTACCATTGACATTATTCTGAGGGCAAAGTGTGCTCTTCTTCTACTCATCAGATTTGTCTTACAAAGCCTTTTTCTTCTTACGACGGCATGGGGATGCTCACTGCCCACGGAGTAAGCCTCGTGAAAAAGCTGTTGGCGCTACAATGGTAGATCAAATGGTGTGCTGACGATGGCTTCTGTTGCCCAGGTAGAATGTCTTCTTCTGTTGCTGGCTGTGTTGGACGGTTTGGTTCTGTTTTGTGGCTGGCTGCTTGTGCGAAAACTAAGCTGGTTGTTCGCCTTGCAACACAAGCTGGGCATGACATAGCTGGGTGTTACATGTGATCCCTGTATTTTAGTTTTATTTTCAGCTAGCAAGTTGCACCTGATGAGCCTGGAGCAGTAGCTAGTAGTTTAGATAATTGGAATGTTGTGCTGCGGTTCAGTCTTCTTCTTGTATATGTATTGAAGTTGCTCATAGTAGGCTAGGAGTAGTCCCTCGTTAAAAACTAGCACTGCAAAACAGGTCATCGTGACAGAAAAAAAAAATGAAATTCCCATAAGATGGCAATGAATAGGCAGTCATTACCATCGGTTCAGAGGTTGTTCTCGAATGTCAGTATCCAGGGAGGAAGCCATATACTCTGTCATCATTCAACACAATCTGCATTCAACACAAATGCAAGGTATTTTATAGCTTCAAATATATACTTCCAACAAACCAAATCGTAGCTAGAGGAAATTGCACATCACACCACACGTTGGGGCTTTTGTTGCACACAACCACAACGGCATTTGTTGTTGTTGTTGTTTTTTTTTGTGTGCAGAAAACACCAACATTTGGTGTAATGACTTGCACAGAACACAAATGGAGTGATTAACCGGTTTGACAACAAATTAGTGCACTAGGCACACTTGCAGGAGGGACGTGGCAGCCACCGTGGCAAACAAGCTGGTCTAGCCAGACTGACCGGCTAAACACAGAGAGAGCCTCCACACGATGCGACCCGACGTTGGTGACGGCTCGGCGGCGTGCGGGCAATGAGAAATTTTGAAATTAGCACTGTGCCCCGTCCTCGATCTGTACGCCTTAGATTCAAACAGCTATAGGGGAATTCTTGCATCATTTGGACTACTCTCAATTACTCCAAACCAAAATCAATCAGCAATGCTCCTCGTCGTCCATATGGCGGAAGTTCTCGTCGTCGACGAGTCGCCGTCGCCTGGACACGCGCCGCCCCGAACTCTCTTGCTACAAATCCGTCGAGGTCTGGGAACCACTTCCCCGCCGTCGAACCTGCCGCAATCGCCGGTGAAGATGGCCACCTCTTCCTCACGTCGTCAGAACTGGTTCGAACGAACCAGATGGTCGCTAGATTTTTTTTTTGCCACACTAGACCTACTGACTGTGGGCCCAATTATCTAATTGGCTATCAAACCTTCTTAACCAATATATTTGTGTTTTATGCAAGTCATCACCCCAAAAGGAATTATCATTAACTATCAAAACACACATAGGGGCAATGTACCTTTACAGTTGTGAAGCTTACCATTTTCAGGGGAGAGCCTAAACATCACCCCTTAGCGATGGTTGGTTTATAACCATCGCTAAGGGGAACCCGTTAATGGGCCAGGCCCATTAGTCAGTTATTTCAAAAAAAATCAGATTCAAAAATTTGCTTAGATTCAAATTTGCCCAGATTCGAAAATTGCTTAGATTTAAAAACTGCCTAGATTCGAAATTTGCTCAGATGTGAAATTTGCTAAGATTAAAAATTTGCTTACTTCGAAAATTTGTTCGAATTTAAAATTTGTTTAACTTTAAATTTTGCTCCACTTTAAAATTTGTTAAAAAAGAAAAAACAGAAAAAATAAAAAATAAAAAAATGAAGAAAAACCGAAACCCAAGAAAACCAAAAAAAAACTCGACGAAAACCGGAAAAACCATGGCCTACAGCCTCCCAGCAAGTTAATGGGCAGCAGCCCCAAAACGCTTCACGGGTGAAACCACGCGGGCGATGGTTGGTAACCATCACCCGCGGGTGATGAATAGGAAAAGCCCATTTTCAGACTGGAGGAAAAGCTATCCATGAGGGAAAGACTTTTGTCTTTCATGGAATTGGCCGAAGGTGAGCATTCGTAGCGTTCGGAGACCTTTGTGGTAGCACACATCTCTCCGGCATGATATACCTCACTTCGTGTGAGGGAACAAGAGAATACATATTCGTCTCTATGTGTCTCGTTTATTTTTATATCCAAATTTTTTTTTTTGTGATAGCCATTGACGTGGGCATTACCCTTCGGGTAACCGATGTTGCCCTATCCTGTATTTCCTAGTTGGAGGCCCATGAAAGCATTTGGAGGCAAGGCGGCCCAACCGGATGGCATACCAGAAGGTTCCTTGGCGAGTAAGGCAAAGAAGCAACCGAACAAGGAAAGATTAGATCTAAAATTACTGTAAACCTAGTCGTACACGGTTGGACCTCTTGAGACCTGGCCTCCTATATAAAGGCCGGAGAGGGGCTGCCGAGGGACAATCAATCTTAGCGATCTTAGCCAAGAAGCTTAGAGCTAGGTCACCTTAGCACTTAGCCATCTCGACGAGATCTCAGCCGAACTATTCGGCACCCCATTGTAACCCATTATCATCATAATCAAGAACAGACAGCAGGACGTAAGGGTTTTACCTCATCGAGGGCCCCAAACCTGGGTAAATCGCTCCCCGCTTGTCTGTGAACCGATGTCTCGTGTCAGCCTTAGGATTCCATCAACCCTAAGCCCCTATCGGAGGGCATTGCCGAGGAGCACCTCGACAATTGGCGCCGTCTGTGGGAACCCTGTCGGCACAAGGCAGGTCATCGGCAGTACCAGTCACATCTGCGGCGTTCGTACTCGAGTCGCCAACGCCACCAGATCCAAAAGACCCGATCCGCTGCGGATCCTTTGAGTTCGTACCACATCTTGAGCCGCCGCACTCGGTCTCTGCAGAAACGCGCGACGGCATGACCACAACTTTCGGAGGCGTTCACTTCATCATCGATTCCGGAGGCTTTCTTCGCCTCCCTAGGGCAGGAACATCTGGCTCGAGGGCCTCAGTCTCGACAGATAACGATCCAGCAGCAACCTTGGAAATCCCGTCCAGAAACGCGCAAGGAGGTATCCGAGGAAGTTTCGACCTCACAACGGGACGAAGGAAGAGACGAAGGGACTCGAACCGTGGAGAGGAAGAACGTACAGCGACTCACCCCCGCCAGTCTGAACGAGGGCAGCAGGACGTGCAACCGATCCATGGCCGCACCCGTTCGCCGTATTTATCGGCTACGGAGCAACTCGAAGCACCATGCTACCTCCACTCTTACATTGATCCGAAGGATGGTCGAGAGAAATCCAGTCACCTGCTAAGGAACTGCCGACACTTCCTGGAGATTCGACAGTTCTGCGATGATCTTAGAGCCGAAGCCATATCAAGAGTTCACATAATGGAGAAGAGGGCAAGGTCTTACAGCTATCCGCCAGAACCGTATGTACCGGAGCCGTACGAACCAATGGAAAGAGACAAGTATGTACCAGCCGAAGCTTTCCCAGAGCCGTGCGGGCAGGTCAACATGATCCATAAAACCAGCTTTTCAAAAAGGCAAGTCAAGAAATTCTCGCGAGAAGTAAAGTATGCGGAAGTTGCTATGGTTGATACACCCGACTTCATCGACTGGTCGGAGCAAAGCATCTCCTTCGACAGGACAGACCACCCGAAAGCCGTCCCTAGACCAGGTCACGCAGCCCTCGTCCTCGAGGCGCAAATCGGAGGGTACAATATGAGCAAAGTATTCATGGATGGAGGGAGCGGCTTGAACCTACTATTCGCCAGCACAATGAGAGCAATGGGTTTAACAGTCGATATGCTAAGAGAGTCTGACACAGGGTTCCATGGCATTATACCGTCTAGACCCGCTTATTCTCTCGGCAAAATTTCATTGGATGTAGTCTTTGGTACACCCAGCAATTTCAGGAAGGAGAAGATCGAGTTCGAAGTAGTCGACTGGGAGTCTCAATATCACGCCATCCTCGGCAGGCCCGCATTTGCCAAATTCATGGCCGTACCTCATTACGCGTACCTAAAACTGAAGATGCCAGGCAACAACGGGACCCCAATAACCGTTCATGGGAGCTTTGCTCGATCAGACACCTGCGATAGGGAGTTCCAGAAGATCGCCTCGAAGTTCGGTGCCAAGGAAGAACTCAATGCAATCGACGCTGCCACAGATCATACGCAACCACCAGCCGACAACCGAAACGTAAGATCCTATGAGTTTGACGCTACAAAGGAAGCCAAGAAGCTGCAGGTGCATCCCACTGACCCGAAGAAAACGGTCAATACGTCGGCTGACCTTACGGTCGCATAGGAAGGCGCGCTCATCGAGTTCCTCCGTGAGCGCTGGGAGATATTTTCATGGGAACCATCCGACATGCCAGGTATCCCCAGGGAACTCGCTGAGCACGCCCTTAATGTTGACCCGACAGCCAAACCAGTGCAGCAGTCAATGCGCCGATTTTCCGAACCAAAGAGGAGAGCAATCGGCGAGGAAGTCAATCGACTCCGTAAAGCAGGATTCATCCGAGAGCTCAAGGAATCTGAGTGGGTGGCCAACCCTGTCATGGTGCCCAAAAAGGACACCACCGCTCTGCGTATGTGTATCGATTACACCGGCCTCAACAAAGACTGTCCGAAAGACCACTTTCCGATGACTCGTATTGATCAGATAGTCGACTCCACAGCTGGATGCGATCGCCTCTCCTTCCTTGATGCGTACTCCGGATATAATCAGATCAAGCTGAAGAAAGAAGACAGGAGCTAACCGCGTTCATCACCCCACATGGCGTCTGTTACAACGTCATGACCTTCGGGTTGAAAAACGCAGGAGCAACTTATCAACGTTGCATGCAGGCTTGCCTTGGAGAGCAGATCGGGAGGAACATCGAAGTCTACATCGACGATATCGTGGTGAAGACGAAGCACGCTGCCACTCTCGTTGATGATTTGAGGGAAACTTTCGACAACTTAGACAAGTATAAAATCAAGTTGAATCCCAAAAAATGTTTCTTTGGAGTGCCAGGGGGACAAGTACTCGGGTACTTCATCTCAGCCAGGGGAATTGAAGCCAACCCTTTGAAGATCAAAGCTATTCTCGATATGGAGCCGCCAAAGAATCTGCACCAAGTGCAGCAATTGGCAGGACGATTGGCCGCGCTCAGCAGGTTCATCGCCAAGCTAGGGGAAAAAGCTTTGCCCTTCTACAATTTGATGAAAAAATCAGAAAAGTTCGAGTGGACAAAGGAGGCGCAGGAATCCTTCGACAATCTAAAGAAAATCTTGTCGACATCTCCAGTCCTCGTAACCCCCCGTGAGAAGGAAACGCTGCTCATGTACATAGCTGCAACAGCCCAAGTCTTTAGCAGTGTCTTGGTTGTCGAGCGAGAAGAAGCAGGGAGAGTTCATGGCGTGCAGAGGCCCGTTTACTATCTCAGTGAAGTGCTCACACCCGCAAGGCAGGTACCCCCATCATCAGAAGCTGGCATACGCAGTGTGGAGGTCAGCTCGCAAGTTGCGGCACTACTTCACGGAGCACCCGATTATCGTCGTGAGCGAAGCGCCACTGAAAAGCATAATGACTAATCCGGAGGCCACAGGTCGAGTGTCCCAATGGGCTATCGAGATAGCACCACATGACATAACCTACGTCAATCGAACATCGATAAAATCCCAAATCCTCCCAGATTTCGTGGCAGATTGGATCCAGTCACAGACACCAGCAGCACCCGACATGTCGGGGTCATGGGTAATGTACTTCGACGGATCGAAACGGAGTACTGGTGCAGGAGCAGGAGTGGTGTTGATATCACCGCAGGGAGACAAGATGAAGTACATACTACGTATGAACTTCTCCCTGCCGACGAACAATGAAGCAGAATACGAAGCACTGTTGCACGGAATGAAGATGGCAAAGGCATGTGGGGCAACTCGTTTAGAAATATACGGAGACTCAAACTTGGTGGTGCAGCAGTCAATGAACCTGTGCGACGCGGTCAGCGACAACATGATCGCCTATCGGCAACTGTATCAAAATATGGAAGCTAAATTTGAAGGATGTGAGCTCAAACATATCGGCAGAGCCAGCAACGAGGAAGCCGGCACTTTGGCAAACATCGGGTCCATGTGCTCCCCCATTCCAGACGGAGTGTTTTACGAGGTGAACACTCAGCGATCAATAAAAGAGAAGATGTCGGCACCTCCAAAACCGTCGGCTGACGAATTGGAGACGAGCTCGCACCAAGCTGCCGAAGAATCTCCAACTCTTCCTGCCGAACAAATCCTCCTCCTCGAGCCACTATGGACCAAGCCGTTCCTAGCGTATCTAACGAAGCAGGAGTTACCAGAAGATCCGGTAGAAGCAAGACGAATCGTTAGGCGATCAAAAGCCTTCACCATAGTAAACGGTGAACTTTACAAGCGCAGCATTTCTGGTATTTTCCAAAGATGTATCGCCATTGACGATGGAAGAGCACTGTTGCGCGAGATACATGAAGGAACCTGCGGACATCACGCAGGAAGCAGGGCTCTCGTGGCGAAGGCCTTCAGGGCGGGATTTTACTGGCCAATAGTGGCATCGGATGCTCGAGACCTGGTCATGAAGTGCGACCCCTGCCAACGGTTTTCATCAAAACCGCACGCCCCTGCGACAGACCTGATAACAATACCGCTGGCATGGCCCTTTGCTCAATGGGGACTCGACCAAGTTGGACCATTGCCAAGATCGTCACCCGGAGGACACACGTACTTACTGGTCGCAGTCGACAAATTCACCAAGTGGATCGAGGCAGTACCTGTACGAAACCAAAAAGCTAAAACAGCAGTTCAATTCTTCAAAGGGATAACCTGTCGATTTGGTATACCTCACAGTATCGTCATAGACAACGGAACCAACTTCGACTCCAAAGAGTTTAGAAAATTTTGCGATGATGAAGGGATCAAACTAAAGTTTGCATCAGTGGCCCACCCACAGACCAATGGCCAGGTGGAAAGGATCAACGGTCTCATAGGGGATGGCCTCAAGAAACGCCTTACAGGTGCAGCTAGAGCCTGGGTCGAAGAATTACCATCCGTACTCTGGAGTTTGCGTACTACACCTAACAGGTCGACTCAGTACACCCCATTCTTCTTGGTGCATGGAGCCGAGGCAGTCCTGCCAGCCGACGTTCGGTTTGAAGCACCTCGGGTGACAGCATACACGGAATCCTCTTCCAATATCGCGCTACAGGACGCTGTGGACCTCCTCGACGAGGCACGAGACATTGCCTTGGCAAGAACGACGGTATACCAGCAGGCGTTGAGAAATTATCACAGCCGACGAATACGCAGTCGAAGCTTTAATGTCGGGGATATGGTACTTCGGCTGAAGCAAGAGAGACCCTTGAAACTTGAATCCCCTTGGGAAGGACCATATATCGTCACTGAAGTGATACCAGGAGGAGCCTATCGGCTCAAAAACCCAGCTTCAGGAAAAGGCGTTGAGAATCCACGGAACATCGCACATTTGCGACGGTTCTATACATAGGATACGATTGTTTTTAATTACTCGACAGCCCTTAAGATTGCTTTCGCATTATGAATAAAAATTCTAATCAGGTTTTCTACATTTTTTCTTGCTCCAGGCCCTATCACCCGAACATACCGTATGGGGCCCTACCATTGGCTCTTACTCCCATCGGGAGCGCTGGCCTAAAGAAATACGCTTACACAGTGTCATTAATTAAATACTCTCAACGGGAGCTAAGATTAATGATGCACAAAAACAACCAATCCAAGCCTCGAGAAAATACACGAGTGCTGCAGTCGATGGTTACATTATCACAAAATAAAGCTCAAACCGGTGCACCGCGTGACGAAGCCAAGCGTCTAATTCCCTCGACTAAGTCGACGGGTCTCGCTCTTACAAAACTTCGTATCGGCTTCGCAATAACATTGCATAATCCAACGAAGTCGTCGAGAGAGCAGGTTGAACTGATCACTCAGCCGCCCTCGACAATAAAATATCAATCAAACTAACGTAGCGTGCAACGTACGCAGTAAATTTGTACAAAACAATCTTATGCAGGTTTAAAGTTATTACATCCATGATCGGGCTCCTTGGTCCCAGTGGGCCTTTAGATCCTTCTCAAGGCATGACTCCATCCGAGAAACAATGGTATAAGCAGGGCTTCTAGCAACATCGTAATATTGGCTTAAACTCCTCTCAGTATTTGCTACGGCTCTCAAGTCTAAAGACGGATGGCACGCCAATATCGAAGCAAAGGCAAGCTCAGCACCAGCCAGGAGTTCTTTCCGCACCAACTGTCGAATCCTTTCGGGAGACTTGAATCGGGTGAACAAGGCAGACAAAGTTTCGGGTGCTTGGTCCAGAGGGAACAAGGTCTTCCAAACCATCGTGAGATGAGCGTGGAACTTATCAAAATAATAATGCGCCTTCCCCACCCGATATTTAAACTTCGCCATGATAACAGCCTTCGGACAATGCAGCCATAAATCATGTTTCGGGTGCGCAACATAAGTCATCGCCTCGACCTCTTCGTGGATCTTCTTGTTCTCCTCAGTTGCATCGGAAGCTACGACTGGAAAGGAACGAATATCAGTTAAAAGAACATTCAAGCTATGTCAGGAATCAGAAGATGGGCTAATACTTACAGCCCAAACTTTCGGTAGCAACATGAAGGCCATCGAGAGCGTACTATTCGATAGCAGTCGCTATCTCCCCTTTTTCTTCACCAAGGCTGCCATCGCGCGAAGAGAAGTGATGTCTTTATTTAGACAAGACACTTGGTCACGTAAGCGGCGAACAAGGTCCGATTCATCATTACTCGAAGGGTTTGGAAAAAGCTCGGCACGGGAAGAAGATGAAGGGATCTGCAATGCATTCCTCAGTTCAGGACAACATTAACATAAAACTCCCATCGGGAGCACTTGGCATATATATTACATTCAAAAGGATGTTCGAATTGGCAACAGAGCCGAAATAAAACAATCCTAAGGATGTTCAAAGTTATGGTTGATCTTATTTACAATAAGTCAAGCAAAAGCTCAAGGGTTCGCTGATGATGAGCCAGGGGCAGATTCAGGAATAGGCTTGGCTTGTGCTTCATCTACCAGCTTCAGGAGTTGATTGGCACAAGTAACTGCCGATCTTTTGAAAGGCTCAAGGTCGACTAAATGGTTGTCATCATTGACAGGCAATGCCTTAGATAACCTCTCCAACTCAGACCCCATCCCATGACCCATGAGCAGCTGGAAAGTAAGAACCGCCCCAAATAAGCGGTTACGGCGTTTCAGTACCTCCACAGGCTCGGAAGGATCAACAAGGAAAGCATCCGCCATCTCGTCGAGAGTCTTGTCCCGCTTCATCTTTGGAAAAATCATCGAGTATAGCCTCGACAACGCTCCTTTGGTCTTTTGCAGAAGTCCAAGGACTTGGACATTAGACTCAGCAGCAAGCGACAAGGCATCGGCTGTAGAGTCCTCCCGAAGCTGATGACGTCGGGTGACAGTTATGTCAGCGGCCTCTGAAAGAAAGACAGATCAATAACCAGTGAAGAAACACCAAGAAAGAAACTGCGTGCCATGGATTTTACCTAATAAATCCTTGATAGATTCGCGGAGGACGCCTTCCTTCTTGTCGACTGCAGCCGCTGCCGAACGCCTGGCATCTTGTTCATCCTTCATTTGCTGCTTCAGCTTCTTCACTTCCTCCTTCAGCAAGGCATTTTCGTTCTTGGCGTCGGTGGCAAGCCTGTTGGCTTCAAGCACCTGATCAGCCGAAGATCGGATAGTCTTCCGAAGTTGGGAGTTTTCAGCCTCTAGTCGGGTGAACTGCTCGGCGAAATCCACCACAGCATCGACTGTGACGTAAATCGGCTGCAGCAAGAAAAATCAAGAAGACTCAGTCGATGGAAACTCGGCGAAGCAAGGAAGATTGAGTACTTACATGATCGCGACCAGCCGACGAAGTGGGAGCATCGCCAGGAGGAATAACTTTCGACACTGGAATCTTCTCTACAACCGTTCGCGAGGGAGGTGTCGACTTGGCGGGAGAGGGATTTGATTCCTTAGCTGATGCCGCCCTCCCGGAGGTTAATTTGGCCCTCTTCGCGAGAGGAACTTCATCATCATCATCAGAGCTATTTAAATGCAGTACACGGTTAGCATACAAAACGATAGGAAATAAATCAGGAAAAGAGTATAGATGCTCACAGGTCCAGATCATCTTCGCCTGCGAAGAAACTTGTTGAACTCTTCTTAGCAGGAGGAGGTGAAGCAGCTCCATCGGCATCATTATCTTCTCCGCTAGGACTTGATTCAGCCGTTGTAATGAGATCGTCGTGTATCTGCTTACGACGCCTGCTCCTGATGAAGGCATCATCCTCGGCAGCTTCTTCCTCTTGGACATCGCTGTCCTCGAGGGCATGCTGGGCGTCCTCGGTCCCCTCAGAATCATCATCATCATCCTCTAGTTCCACACCGCTTTCGGGTGTAGGAGGATAGCATTGAGCAACGGCGGGGGCCTGTCGAAGAAAAGAAATTTGTAAAACACAGCGGAAAAAGGAGCAACAACAGCAAGCAAAAAACAACAGAGGGTTACCTCGGTCGGAAGATGGTCAAAATCATAAGGAGGACGAGTCGATGTCAAGACGATGTTGTCCTTCATGCTAAGACACGTCAAGCGGCGGACTTCATCTCGGAGGTCTTCGGCCGAAAGGTCGGCAGAGCTGACTCTAGACCTATCGTCCCTGCCCGTGTAAAGCCATAGTTGATGGGGGCGAGACATTAACGGTTGCACTCGACGTTGTAAGAACACTGAGACTACCTCAGTGCTGCACATCGTCAAGCCTCCCGTATTCTTCAGGATGACGACTTGGTCGAATAGCTTGTCGACTGTTGCTCTTTCTTCGGGAGAAAGGGCGTTTTGCCAGGATTTCTTCGGCTTAGCTATCAGTTTATCTTCAAAAGGAGGGAGATTCGAGCGCCGTCCAGGCACCAAAGGGTCTCGTAGATAAAACCATTTGTTGCGACAGCCTTGGACGGATTCTTTCATCGGGTAGTCAAGATAATCGACTTCCTTCCTAACAACAAAGCCGACGCCGCCTACGATGGGAGGACCATTGTTGTCGTTGTGACGCTTTACATAGAAGATCTTCCTCCAAAGACCCCAGTGAGGGTCAATGCCAAGGAAGGCTTCGCAAACAGTGATGAAGATAGAGAGATGAAGAATCGAATTAGGAGTCAGCTGCCAGAGCTGAATCCCATAGAAGAAAAGAAGGGAACGCAGAAACTCGTGGGCAGGAAGAGAGAGTCCACGGAATAAGAAAGCAGTAAACATAACGGTGAAGCCCTTTGGAGGTCTTGGGCGAGAAATGGCACCTGGTAAACGGATGTCATCCTCAGATGAGGAGATGAGGCCAAGGGCTCGCAACTTGTTCACATCTCGGTTGGAAATGGCGGAGGCGCTCCAGTCACGGCTGACCTTGGTTGAGTCGGAGGCGCTGGCACCCTTCTTCTTGCCCATGGCGTCTGAAGCTTTTGAGGGAAGAACAGAGGAGGCAGGAACGGACGGGCGAAGAAGATGAGCAGTGGAAGGCGTAAAAAGTAAAAGCAAGAAGGCCCCCTATTTGTGTCGTAAAAATTGAGGCGAGATCGTGGCCATAACTTCACAAACGTCGTGGGAGGTGGAGCAGATCTGACTGTACACGTGGCGCTTAAAGAAGGAACGGAACCGGCGGCCCATTATTCCCACGTTTGCGCAAAAATCGAGGAGACGCCTCGGGCGCTGCGCATGCACTAGTCAATTCCTAGAAAACTGCCCGCGCAGAACTAGGGCGGGCCCGTTAGGTCAAGTCTTGTCAATCAGGCCACGGCAGTAGCACGTCATCAATGACATCATGGATGCTGTCGAAGGCAGTCGAAGGAATAAAAATATATATCGGATGATGAACTTGAGTCTACGCACAGATTGCAAAGCATCTGCACCTAGACTCGGGGGCTACTCCCATCGGGAGCGCTGGCACTACAAGAAAAGTTCTGATAGACAACGTCTCAAAATCGTCCGCTAAGGGGTATTCGTCGCCTATGGGCCTAACCCGACGATATGGGTTCTGTTGTCGAAACTGCGTCAGGCAAAGTCCTACGACGATTTTTCGGTCCGTCGCGGGCGCCCTTCCGCCACGGAAAATCGGACCGTTGCCCAAGTGTTCCGGAGCCCGTTGACCGCGACGTCATGCAACCGACACGGCGTACGCCATTAACTCGCGTTAACGGCGTTAACCGCCGAAACCCCGTGGTAGATGGTAGGCCCACACGTGGCCTGCCACGTCTTAAGCGGGCGGCCCATTAAGTTTGCGGGCCGGGCTGACTTAGTTTGACCGGTCAACTATATAGTTGGGCTGGTCCATTAGTTACGTGGGCCGGCCTAACCTCTAAGGTTGACTGGTCAAAACTTTAATGGGCCGGCCCACTAAGCATGTGGGCGGGCCGAATGCACTCGTTTGACCGGTCAACAGGCAAAAGGGCCGGCCCACAAGACATGTGGGACCCACTTTCCTGTTATCGGGCCCATTTAACTAGTGGGGTCCACCTTAAAGCAACGGCCGGCCCAAGAAGTTATTGGGCCGGCCCTATTAGCATGTGGGTCCCACTTTCCCGCTATCGGGCCGGCCCATTTAGTACATGGGGTCCACAATAGATCAAATGGGTGGCCCAACAAGAAAGTGGGCCGGCCAAAACACGTGGGTCCCACTTTCCGTTAAAGGGCCGACCCATTTAGTATGTGGGGTCCACCATATAGCAAGTGGGGGCCCAACAAGATAGTGAGCCGGGCCAAAACACAGGTGGGTCCCACTTTCCGCTTAAAGGGCCGACCCATTTAGTATGTGGGGTCCACCATATAAGTGGGCTGGCCCAACAAGATAGTGGGTCGGGCCAAAAACACAGTGGGTCCCACTTCCTGTTAAAAGGCGGCCCATTTAGTATGTGGGGTCCACCATATAGCAAGTGGGCCGGCCAACAAGATAGTGGGCGGGCCAAAAACACATGTGGGTCCCACATTCCTGTTAAAGGGCCGGCCCATTTAGTATGTGGGTCCACATATAGCAAGTGGGCTGGCCCAACAAGATAGTGGGCCGGCCCAAAAGTGGGGCCCACTTTTTCTGTTAACGGCCGGCCCAATAAGTAGGTGGCCGACCAAAAATGAAAGTGGGTCCCACACTATGTAAGTGGGCCGGCCCAATAAGTTGTAGGGCCCTGGTTGTTTGACTAGTCAACTTGCATTAAATTTCATGAGCCTAAAATCTGGTATCAATGATACACACAATTACATACACAAATAAAATAACTAGGAAAATTACAAGGCAATTAATGTGCCCAAATAAAAAAATTACATAGAATCATTGAGGACTTCTATTAGCATCATCAATAACACGTTGACATTTGGCAATCGCCTTGATTGAATCTTGTGTACTCTTGGTCAACATATCAGCTACAGATCTTAAAGCAGCAATACCATGTCTTTTATAAAGTACAGCCTTGAGATATTTACTGTTTGATGAAAGGAATGGTCTAGGTTGACGGCTATGAGAGGATGCATCAGAAGAAAGATCAGAACTTTTTGTGGGCCTCTCTTCTGATGAAGATTGCTTCATCACAACTGCATTCTGATAATAATGCAAAAAGAGTTAAACGATGAACTATGCAAACATGTATTAAGCATTGTCGATATGAGATAGTCACAAGTACTAAGCACAGACTTACATTATATCGTTGCATAGGCTCACCCCGGAACCTTTTTTGCGCTCTATCTTCTACTAAGGACTTCTTCATTACACCTGCATTCTAGTAATATGCAACATAGTTACAACAGTGAACTATTCAAACATTTATTATGCAATGTAGATATAAGATAATAACAAGTTCCATAAATAAGAGAATGTATGGAACTTGTACTAAGCACAGACTTACATCATAATGTTGCACAGGGTCACTTTGGCGACTATCTTCTAATGATGACTGCTTCATTAAAACTGCATTCTGGTAATATTGCAAACATAGTTACAACAATTAACTATTCAAACATGTATTACGCAATGTAGAGATCAGATAACAGCATGTAGCAGAAATAAGCACAAGATAAGATAAGATGCATGTACTAAGCACATACTGGCTCGCTGCAGGTCCTTCTCTTGCGTGCACTAGTCGTGGTCGACATGCCTATCATTTTAGGTTCAGCCATCAAGTGAAATGCTAATCCTCCTGCTCCATTGTCCTTAATCTGTGTTTAGATATCACATTTAAGACCAAGTCAGCTGGTTTCAAATAACAAAAAACTTGAGCTGCCAAATGAATAAGCCAATATTTACTAGATATCAGATTAAAACCAACTAGATGTTGCTTTTCATGAGATACGAATTTCAGACATTCAGATTTAGAGTAGGGTAATGCCAAGGTTTTCCACATAAAGTAAACTGGCATTAAGAATGACCAAATGTCAGGTTCAAATCACCTTCGCAGTTGCTCCAAGACAAGCATATCAAATAGGCAGAAACATAGTAAATCATGAATGGCATTGCTATGGCAGGGTTCCAAGTGTTAATCTCTTGCATAAGGAACAATGCATATAGGTTATAGATAATAACGGAAGTAAACTGCCAAAATTACCAACCAAGAACTCAGATTCCAACCTTCCCTAGCGTCCCCGCTGTTAATGTTGGATATTCTAATAAGTGGTTCGCATGATCAATCCCTAGGAAAAATAACATTGACAAGTTAGTCTACGATAATACAAAGACCAGACATGCACGCAGCAATAACTATACAAGCTGTGCGACAGGAGCATTGATGGAAAAAATAGCTATAAGCTAAAGACGACGTATAAGAGCAAGCAGATTGGAAATGCACATAGCATGATTATAAAAGCAGTGTGAGAATAGCAGGCACGAGAAAACAGCTAGCGGCTAGCGGTGAGCTAATGACGTGGTATAAGAACAACCAGATTGGAAATGCCCATAGCATGACTATAAAAGGAATAGCATGCAGTACAAAAACAGTTGGCAGCAAATGAATGGGTATAAGGCTATAAGTATGTGGATGCACACAGGTGTCAGTAGAATGAACAGGATGGTAGCGACCGGATAATGCTTTTGTACTGTACAATATTTAAACGAACTTCATGCGAAGTAACACATCAAGAAAGTTAATGGCATATGAGATCTGCAAATAACTACACAAAACATGGCTAAAGAAGCACCGCGATCTAACGGGCCAGCGTACTAACCAAGCTGCGGTGGGGTGGACGGGGGCGGCAACTTGCATTCCAGCGGCGGCGAACGCGGGAGACGATGAGTCGACCCTGTTTCAGAGAAGCGGGCGTTAGTGAAGCAGATCTGGTTGGCGGCAAGGGATTCGGTGAAGTTGATACAGCCGGTGCGCCGAGCTAGTCGGTGGAATAGATCGACTTCTGTGGAGGGGGGCCGCGGTGAAGTAGACCCGGTTCCGTTGGAGAGGATCCGGTGCGTCGACAGAAAGGCGTTGATTTCTATGCTGTGGATGAGGTCGGCGGTGAAGCAGATCCGTCGGTGGCGAGGTCGGCGTTGAAGCAGATCCGTCGGTGGCGAGGTCGGCGGTGAAGCAGATCCGTCGGTGGCGAGGGCGACGGGGAGCGGATCAGGTGGGTGGACAGCCAACACGATAAGGCTACGCTGTGGAGGAGTATGCCGGCGGCGAAGCATCTAGTACTGTAGAGAGTCGAGCTTTGGCGTGTGAGAGTATTTTTGAGCTAATGGGGCGAATGGTTGGTGGGTGGGTGTGGGCCTGTGGGGAGGGTTCGGGATCTAGGCAAGATATTTCATTGTTACCGAATGAGCCCTCCATGGTCGGTGGGTTGTAGCTTCCGGACCAGGGTTAAAAGGGTAAAACTGGTCACGGGATTTTCGAATGGATTCGGCGGGATGATTTGGCGCGGGGCCGAAATTTTCAGTTTCAAGCTACGAGCAGAACGACAAAAATAATGTTCTTCCCCAGGGAGCTCTCCTCTTCTCTTTCTCTCTCGAGTCTCTCTCACTCCCCCGGCTCCTCCCCTTCTCTCCGGCGGCCTCGCCGGCCGGAGACGAGGCCGACTTCTCTCTGTATATCGTACACCCTCCGAACTAAATTAATTGATTCAACTTTCCTTAGACGTGTATGTATCTAGAGTAAAAACATGTGTGGATACATCCATATTTAGATAAGCAAAGTTGAGTCAGCTAATTTGGATCCGAGGGAGTTAGTGTTGTTGTAAGCTTAGATCCAGTGTTTCCCATGAGCAGAATGGCGCAATGGAGTCGGGGATCTCGTCATCGGCTTCAGATCTGGCCTATGGTGAATCTATGGTATCTGGTGGATCTTGCCGGCCAAACCCCGATCTGGTGCCATCAAGGTGATGGCGCTAACGGTGAGGCTTGCTTTGGTCGGTGCTTCAGATCTGGCCAACGGGGAAGTCAAGCTGCTAACGTTCACAAGCTCGGGGAATACGACGGCGTCATCCGTCTTGCCCGTGAACATCTTGGCCTTTCAGCGGCCCTTCTCAGAGCCAATATGCCGTTGCTGAGGCCATTCTTCTCCTTCGTCCTGGCGACTACCGGCGACACCGTCCCAAGTGGTGCGTCCCCGGCGACGGAGTTGCTGGAAAGGATGCGGAGCAGAGATCTGATGTGCGGTCCGAAGGACTCGATTGATTTTCTTCTATATGTTTTGGGGTCCTTTTTGTAAAGTTGCAGGTCCTATTAGTTATTGTCTAGTTCTTTTGGACCTCTATGTAATTTTTTGGACTAGTTTCCATTTGCAACGATAAACTTGAATTTTGACAAGTTCACGGGAAAAAAATTCTTTGCACATATGGCCTATCATGTATGAACATTCTTAAGATTTAAACTACTATATGTAATGGCCAGCACTTGCGCAAGGGGCTCGTCTAGTGCGCACTAGTTTCCATTAGCACCGATAAATTTGAATCTTGACAAGTTCTTGGAAGAAAAAATTGATTCACATATAGCCTATCATGTATGAACATTATTGGGATTCAAACTATACATATATGGCCAACACGTGTGCAAGGGGGTCCTCTAATGTGCACTAGTTTCCATTTGCACTGATAAATTTGAATCTTTACAAGTTCTCGGAAAAAATTGCTTCACACATATGCCCTATCATGTATGAACATTATTGGGATTCATATTATATATAGATGGCCAACACTTGTGCAAGGGGTCCTCTAATTCTTGGGAATTTCAATCTCTCTCTCTCGATCTATCGTTGGTGGCCAGAACAACACACATATGCATGCACTTTATGCGCAAAGGCGCGGGTGCCTCTAATAATTCATGTGTGTGCGTATATTTGAACATATTCTTGGGGATTTCAATCTCTATCTCTCGATCTATATATCGTTGGTGGCCAAGAAACACACTTATATATATACGCATGTGATACGTCTCCGACGTATCGATAATTTCTTATGTTCCATGCTTGTTTTATGACAATACCTACATATTTTGTTCACACTTTATATCGTTTTGATGCATTTTCCGGAACTAACCTATTGACGAGATGCCGAAGTGCCAGTTCCTGTTTTCTGCTCTTTTGGTTTTAGAAATCCTAGTAAGGAAATATTCTCGGAATTGGACGAAATCAACGCCCAAAGATCTTAGAATCACACGAAGCTTCCAACACCCGAGAGCCCAGAGGAGGGCCTGTGGGCCCGATGATAGGCTGGCGCGCCAGGGGTGGGCCGCACCCCTCGTGTCGTCGCCTCGTCAGCCCTCCGACTCCGCCTCTTCGCCTATTTAAGCCTCCTCGACCTAAAACCTCGATACGGAAAAGCCACGGTACGAGAAACCTTCCAGCCGCCATCGCAAAGCCAAGATCGGGGGACAGGAGTCTCTGTTCCGCATGCCGCCGGGACGGGAAGTGCCCCGGAAGGCTCCTCCATCGACACCACCGCCATCTTCATCAACGCTGCTGTCTTCCATGAGGAGGGAGTAGTTCTCCCTCGAGGCTAAGGGCTGTACCGGTAGCTATGTGGTTCATCTCTCTCTCCCATGTGATCTTTATGTGATCATGAGCTTTGTGATCTAGTTGAATATCATCTATGTGCTACTCTAGTGATGTTATTAAAGTAGTCTATTCCTCCTTCATGATGTAATGTGGACAGTGTGTGCATCATGTAGTACTTGGCGTAGGTTATGATTGTGATCTCTTGTAGATTGTGAAGTTAACTATTACTATGATGGTATTGATGTGATCTATTCCCCCTTTCATAGCTAATGTTGACAGGCGCATGCTATGTTAGTACTCGGTATAATTGCGTTGGTCTATCATGCACTCTAAGGTTATTTAAATATGAACATCGAATGTTGTGGAGCTTGTTAACTCCGGCATTGAGGTGCTCTAGTAGCCCTACACAATGAATGGTGTTTGTCATCCAACAAGAGAGTGTAGAGAAAGTGGTATTTGTTTATTCAGTTATGTGATCAATGTTGAGAGTGTCCACTAGTGAAAGTATGATCCCTAGGCCTTGTTTCCAAACATCGAATCATCGCTTATTTACTGTTTTACTGCATCTTTACTTCTGCAATATTACTACCATCAACTGCACGCCAGCAAGCACTTTTCTGGCGCCGTTACTACTGCTCATATTCATTCATACTACTTGTATTTCACTATCTCTTCGCCGAACTAGTGCACCTATACATCTGACAAGTGTATTAGGTGTGTTGGGGACACAAGAGACTTCTTGGATCGTGATTGCAGGGTTGCTTGAGAGGAATATCTTTGACCTCTTCCTCCCTGAGTTCGATAAACCTTGGGTGATTCACTTAAGGGAAACTTGCTGCTGTTCTACAAACCTCTGCTCTTGGAGGCCCAACACTGTCTACAGGAATAGAAGCGTGTGTAGACATCAAGCACTTTTCTGGCGCCGTTGCCGGGGAGGAAAGGTAAAAGGCACTCATACTCCGGTCCTAGGTAACTAAGTACTTTTCTGTTGCCGTTGTGTGTGTGCTCGAAGCTATTTCCTTTAGATCCTGCAATTGCATCTTTTTGTTTCTTGTTTACACTAGTTAGGCCTAATGGAGAACAACACAATGAGAGATCTTTATGAACTTTATCTTGAATTAGGACATGATGTGTTTGAAGAGAGAATTAAAAAACCCATGGAACTTTATATGCATGCTAATGGGAATGTTATCAGTATGAATGCTTTGAACACTATTGTTGCTAATGCTATGGAAAATTCTAAGCTTGGGGAGGTCGGTTTTGATGAAAATGATCTCTTTAGCCCTCCGGGTATTGAGGAGAAAGTTTATGTTGATTATGATATGCCTCCCATATATGATGATTATAATGATAGTGGTCTTTTGGTGCCACCTACTATGGAGAGTAAATTTTATTATGATTATACTATGCCTCCTACACTTGATGAGAATAATAATGATAGCTACTTTGTTGAATTTGCTCCCACTACAACTAATAAAATTGATTATGCTTATGTGGAGAGTAATGATACTTTTATGCATGTGAATAAGAATGCTTTATGTGATACTTATATTGTTGAGTTTGTTCATGCTGCCACTGAAAGTTATTATGAGAGAGGAAAATATGGTTGTAGAAATTTTCATGTTACTAAAACACCTCTCTATATGCTGAAATTTTTGAAGTTACACTTGTTTTATCTTCCTATGCTTGTTGCATTATGCTTCGTGAACTTGTTTATTTACAAGATTCCTTTTCATAGGAAGTGGGTTAGACTTAAATGAGTTTTGAATTTGCTTCTTGATGCTCTCTTTTGCTTCAACTCTTATTTCTTGCACGAGCATCATTAAAATTGCTGAGCCCATCTTGATGGCTATAAAGAAAGAACTTCTTGGGAGATAACCCATGTGTTTTTTTTACTACAGTACTTTGTTTTATATTTGAGTCTTGGAAGTTGTTACTACTGTAGCAACCTCTCCTTATCTTTATTTTATTGCATTGTTGTGCCAAGTAAAGTCTTTGATAGTAAAGTCAATACTAGATTTGGATTACTGCGCAGAAACAAATTTCTTGCTGTCACGAATTTGGGTATGGTTCTCTGTAGGTAACTCAGAAAAATCTGCCAATTTACGTGCGTGATCCTCAGATATGTACGCAACTTTCATTCAATTTGGGCATTTTCATCTGAGCAAGTCTGGTGCCACTTTAAAATTCGTCTTTACGGACTGTTCTGTTTTGACAGATTCTGCCTTTTATTTCGCATTGCCTGTTTTGCTATGTTTGATGGATTTCTTTGTTCCATTAACTTCCAGTAGCTTTGGGCAATGTCCAGAAGTGTTAAGAATGATTGTGTCACCTCTGAACATGTGAATTTTTGATTATGCAATAACCCTCTAATGAGTTTGTTTCGAGTTTGGTGTGGAGGAAGTTTTCAAGGGTCAAGAGAGGAGGATGATATACTATGATCAAGAAGAGTGAAAGTCTAAGCTTGGGGATGCCCCCATGGTTCATCCCTGAATATTACAAGAAGACTCAAGCATCTAACCTTGGGATGCCCAAGGCATCCCCTTCTTCATCAACAATTTATCAGGTTTCTTCTCTTGAAACTATATTTTTATTCGGTCACATCTTATGTACTTTACTTGGAGCGTCTGTTTGCTTTTGTTTTTGTTTATGTTTGAATAAATTCATGCTTGTGTGGGAGAGAGATACGCTCCGCTGTTGCATATGAACACATGTGTTCTTAGCTTTACTCTTAATGTTCATGGCGAAGGTTGAAACTGCTTCGTTCATTGTTATATGGTTGGAAACAGAAAATGCTGCATGTGGTAATTGGTATAATGTCTTGAATAATTTGATACTTGGCAATTGTTGTGCTCATATAGATCATGTTTAAGCTCTTGCATCATGTACTTTGTACCCATTAATGAAGAACTACATAGAGCTTGTTAAAATTTGGTTTGCATGATTGGTCTCTAGAGTCTAGATATTTTCTGGTTAAGGTGTTTGAACAACAAGGAAGACGATGTAAAGTCTTATAATGCTTACAATATGTTCATATGTTAGTCTTGCTGCACCGTTTTATACTTGAGTTTGCTTCAAACAACCTTGCTAGCCTAGCCTTGTATTGAGAGGGATACTTCTCGTGCATCCAAATCCTTGAGCCAAAAACTATGCCATTTGTGTCCACCATACCTACCTACCACATGGTATTTCTCTGCCATTCCAAAGTAAATTACTTGAGTGCTACCTTTAAAATTCTATTCTTTCCCTTTACAATACATAGCTCATGGGAAAATAGCCTTAAAAACTATTGTGGTATTGAATATGTTGCTATGTATCTTATTTCTTATAAGTTGCTTGTTGAGCGGTAACCATGTTTCTGGGGACGCCATCAACTTTTACCTTTGTTGAATATCATGTGAGTTGCTATGCATGTTCGTCTTGTCTGAAGTAAGGGCGATTTTCATGATCAAATGGTTTGAGTATGCATACTGTTAGAGAAGAACATTGGGCCGCTAACTAAAGCCATGAATCATGGTGAAAGTTTCAGTTTGGACATAAAACCTCAATCTCTTATGAGAATATTAACGTTGTTGAATGCTTAAGCATTAAAAGAGGAGTCCATTATCTGTTGTCTATGTTGTCCCGGTATGGATGTCTAAGTTGAGAATAATCAAAAGCGAGAAATCCAATGCGAGCTTTCTCCTTAGACCTTTGTACAGGCGGCATAGAGGTACCCCTTTGTGACACTTGGTTAAAACATATGTATTGCGATGATAATCCAGGTAATCCGAGCTAATTAGGACAAGGTGCGGGCACTATTAGTATACTATGCATGAGGCTTGCAACTTGTAGGATATAATTTACATAATGCATATGCTTTATTACTATCGTTGACAAAATTGTTTCTTGTTTTCAAAACCAAAGCTCTAGCACAAAATATAGCAATCAATGCTTCCCTCTGCGAAGGGCCATTCTTCTACTTTTATGTTGAGTCAGTTTACCCATTTCTCTCTATCTTAGAAGCAAACACTTGTGTTAACTGTGCATTGATTCTTACATGCTTGCTTATTGCACTTGTTATATTGCTTTGCATTGATAACTATCCATGAGATATACATGTTACAAGTTGAAAGCAACCGCTGACACTTAATCTTCATTTGTGTTGCTTCAATGCCTTTACTTTGAATCTATTGCTTTATGAGTTAACTCTTATGCAAGATTTATTGATGCTTGTCTCGAAAGTACTATTCATGAAAAGTCTTTGCTATATGATTCAATTGTTTAATCATTGTCTTTACCATTGCTTTGAATCGCTGCACTCATCTCATATGCTTTACAATAGTATCATTAAGATCATGTTGGTAGCATGTCACTTCAGAAATTATCTTTTATCGTTTACCTACTCGAGGACGAGTAGGAACTAAGCTTGGGGATGCTGATACGTCTCCGACGTATCGATAATTTCTTATGTTCCATGCTTGTTTTATGACAATACCTACATATTTTGTTCACACTTTATATCGTTTTGATGCATTTTCCGGAACTAACCTATTGACGAGATGCCGAAGTGCGGCTCTTTTCTGCTTTTGGTTTCAGAAATCCTAGTAAGGAAATATTCTCGGAATTGGACGAAATCAACGCCCAAAGATCTTAGAATCACACGAAGCTTCCAACACCCGAGAGCCGCCAGGAGGGCCCCCGGGCCCAGATGATAGGCTGGCGCGGCCAGGGGGTGGGCCGCGCCCCCTACTGTGTCGCGTCAGCCCTCCGACTCCGCCTCTTCGCCTATTTAAGCCTCCTCGACCTAAAACCTCGATACGATCCACGTACGAGAAACCTTCCGAGCCGCCGCCATCGCAAAGCCAAGATCTGGGGGACAGAGTCTCTGTTCCGGCATGCCGCCGGACGGGGAAGTGCCCCCGGAAGGCTCCTCCATCGACACCACCGCCATCTTCATCAACGCTGCTGTCTTCCATGAGGAGGGAGTAGTTCTCCCTCGAGGCTAAGGGCTGTACCGGTAGCTATGTGGTTCATCTCTCTCTCCCATGTGATCATGAGCTTTGTGATCTAGTTGAATATCATCTATGTGCTACTCTAGTGATGTTATTAAAGTAGTCTATTCCTCCTTCATGATGTAATGTGGACAGTGTGTGCATCATGTAGTACTTGGCGTAGGTTATGATTGTGATCTCTTGTAGATTGTGAAGTTAACTATTACTATGATGGTATTGATGTGATCTATTCCCCCTTTCATAGCTAATGTTGACAGGTGCATGCTATGTTAGTACTCGGTATAATTGCGTTGGTCTATCATGCACTCTAAGGTTATTTAAATATGAACATCGAATGTTGTGGAGCTTGTTAACTCCGGCATTGAGGTGCTCTAGTAGCCCTACACAATGAATGGTGTTTGTCATCCAACAAGAGAGTGTAGAGAAAGTGGTATTTGTTTATTCAGTTATGTGATCAATGTTGAGAGTGTCCACTAGTGAAAGTATGATCCCTAGGCCTTGTTTCCAAACATCGAATCATCGCTTATTTACTGTTTACTGCATCTTTACTTCCTGCAATATTACTACCATCAATCGCACGCTAGCAAGCACTTTTCTCGCCGTTACTACTGCTCATATTCATTCATACTACTTGTATTTCACTATCTCTTCGCGAACTAGTGCACCTATACATCGACAAGTGTATTAGGTGTGTTGGGGACACAAGAGACTTCTTGTATCGTGATTGCAGGGTTGCTTGAGAGGAATATCTTTGACCTCTTCCTCCCCGAGTTCGATAAACCTTGGGTGATTCACTTAAGGGAAACTTGCTGCTGTTCTACAAACCTCTGCTCTTGGAGGCCCAACACTGTCTACAGGAATAGAAGCGTGTGTAGACATCAGCATGCACTTTATGCGCAAAGGCGCGGGTGCCTCTCATAATGTGTGTGTGCACTCGATCGATGATCCCTAAACCTTAAACCCTAAAACCCTAATCCCTAATCACTAATTATACCCTAAACATACACCCTAAACACCCTAAACACTAAACCCTAAACCCTAGACCCTAAACCCTAAACACTACACCCTAAACCCTAAACCCTAAACCCTAACCCTAGACCCTGAACCCTAAACACTAAACCCCAAACCCTAAACCCTAGACCCTAAACCCTAATTAACCCAAACCCTAACCCTAACCCTAAACCCCTAGCTAGATAACCCTAAACCCTAAACCCTAATTAAACCCTACATATATATATAGGCCAACGACACTTCATTGCGCATCAAGCAGGCGACCAACTAATTAGCGCTATAAATTAATTAACTTGAATTTTGACAAGTTCTCTCGAATGAAAACACATTTGATTAAGTTGCCTCATAATATATATACAATTAGTGTGCATGCGCGCATGTCATACCTTGCACATATCATTCGTGCATATATTTCAATATATATCTGAACATATTCTTGGGTTATATATTTCAATCTCTCTCTCGATCTATATATCGTTGGTGGCCAAAAAACACACTTATTACGCATGCACTTTATGCGCAAAGGTGCGGGTGCCTCTAATTAATATGTGTGCACTCGATCGATATATGATCCCTAAACCTTAAACCCTAAAACCCTAATCCCTAATCCCTAATTATACCCTAAACATACACCCTAAACACTAAACCCTAAACCCTAGACCCTAAACCCTAAACACTACACCCTAAACCCTAAACCCTAAACACTAAACACTAAACCCTAAACCCTAACCCTAGACCCTAAACCCTAAACCCCAAACCCTAAACCCTAAACCCTAAACCCTAGACCCTAAACCCTAAACCCTAATTAACCCTAACCCTAAAACCCTAGCTAGATAACCCTAAACCCTAAACCCTAATTAAACCCAACATATATATAGGCCAACGACACTTCATTGCGCATCAAGCAGGCGACCAACTAATTAGCGCTGATAAATTAATTAACTTGAATTTTGACAAGTTCTCTCGAATGAAAACACATTTGATTAAGTTGCCTCATAATATATATACAATTAGTGTGCATGCGCGCATGTCATACCTTGCACATATCATTCGTGCATATATTTCAATATATATCTGAACATATTCTTGGGGATATATATATTTCAATCTCTCTCTCGATCTATATATCGTTGGTGGCCAAAAAACACACTTATATACGCATGCACTTTATGCGCAAAGGCGCGGGTGCCTCTAATTAATATGTGTGCACTCGATCGATATATGATCCCTAAACCTTAAACCCTAAAACCCTAATCCCTAATCCCTAATTATACCCTAAACGTACACCCTAAACACTAAACCCTAAACCCTAGACCCTAAACACTACACCCTAAACCCTAAACCCTAAACACTAAACACTAAACCCTAAACCCTAGACCCTAAACCCTAAACCCTAAACCCCAAACCCTAAACCCTAGACCCTAAACCCTAAACCCTAAACACTAAACACTAAACCCTAGACCCTAAACCCTAAACCCTAAACCCTAATTAAACCCAACGTATATATAGGCCAACGACACTTCATTGCGCATCAAGCAGGCGACCAACTAATTAGCGCAGATAAATTAATTAACTTGAATTTTGACAAGTTCTCTCGAATGAAAACACATTTGATTAAGTTGCCTCATAATATATATACAATTAGTGTGCATGCGCGCATGTCATACCTTGCACATATCATTCGTGCATATATTTCAATATATATCTGAACATATTCTTGGGGATATATATTTCAATCTCTCTCTCGATCTATATATCGTTGGTGGCCAAAAAAACACACACTTATATACGCATGCACTTTATGCGCAAAGGCGCGGGTGCCTCTAATAATGTGTGTGTGCACTCGATCGATCGTTGATCCCTAAACCTTGAACCCTAAAACCGTAATCCCTAATCCCTAATTATACCCTAAACGTACACCCTAAACACCCTAAACACTAAACCCTAAACCCTAGACCCTAAACCCTAAACACTACACCCTAAACCCTAAACCACTACACCCTAAACCCTAAACCCCAATTAAACCCTACATATATATATATAGGCCAACGACACTTCATTGTGCATCAAGCAGGCAACCAACTAATTAGCGCGATAAATTAATTAACTTGAATTTTGACAAGTTTTCTCGAATGAAAATATATTTGATTAAGTTGCCTCATAATATATATACAATTAGTGTGCATGCGCGCATGTAATACCTTGCACATATCATTCGTGCATATATTTCAATATATATCTGACATATTCTTGGGGATATATATACATTTCAATCTCTCTCGATCTATATATCGTTGGTGGCCAAAAAACACACTTATATACGCATGCACTTTATGCGCAAAGCGCGGTGCCTCTAATAATGTGTGTGTGCACTCGATCGATGATCCCTAAACCTTTAAACCCTAAAACCCTAGTCCCTAATCCCTAATTATACCCTAAATGTACACCCTAAACACCCTAAACACTAAACCCTAAACCCTAGACCCTACACCCAACACTACACCCTAAACCCTAAACCCTAAACACTATACACCCTAAGCCTAAACCCTAAACCCTAGACCCTAACTGATGCGTGCAATCGACACGCCCGTTGGGAACCCCAAGAGGAAGGTGTGATGCGTACAGTAGCAAGTTTCCCTCAGAAAGAAACCAAGGTTTATCGAACCAGGAGGAGCCAAGAAGCACGTTGAAGGTTGATGGCGGCGAAGTATAGTGCGGCGCAACACCGGGATTCCGGCGCCAACGTGGAACCTGCACAACACAACCAAAGTACTTTGCCCCAACGAAACAGTGAGGTTGTCAATCTCACCGGCTTGTGTAACAAAGGATTAGATGTATAGTGTGGATGATGATTGTTTGCAGAAAATAGTAAAGAACAAATATTGCAGATTGTATTCGATGTAAAGAATAGGACCGGGGTCCATAGTTCACTAGAGGTGTCTCTCCCATAAGATAAATAGCATGTTGGGTGAACAAATTACAGTCGGGCAATTGACAAATAGAGAGGGCATGACAATGCACATACATGATATGATAAGTATAGTGAGATTTAATTGGGCATTACGACAAAGTACATAGACCGCTATCCAGCATGCATCTATGCCTAAAAAGTCCACCTTCAGGTTATCATCCGAACCCCTTCCAGTATTAAGTTGCAAACAACAGACAATTGCATTAAGTATGGTGCGTAATGTAATCAATAACTACATCCTCGGACATAGCATCAATGTTTTATCCCTAGTGGCAACAGCACATCCACAACCTTAGAACTTTCTGTCACTGTCCCAGATTTAATGGAGGCATGAACCCACTATCGAGCATAAATACTCCCTCTTGGAGTTAAGAGCAAAAACTTGGCCGAGCCTCTACTAATAACGGAGAGCATGCAAGATCATAAACAACACATAGGTAATAGATTGATAATCAACATAACATAGTATTCTCTATCCATCGGATCCCGACAAACACAACATATAGCATTACAGATAGATGATCTTGATCATGTTAGGCAGCTCACAAGATCCAACAATGAAGCACATAAGGAGAAGATGACCATCTAGCTACTGCTATGGACCCATAGTCCAGGGTGAACTACTCACTCATCACTCCGGAGGCGACCATGGCGGTGAAGAGTCCTCCGGGAGATGATTCCCCTCTCCGGCAGGGTGCCGGAGGCGATCTCCTGAATCCCCCGAGATGGGATTGGCGGCGGCGGTGCCTCAGTAAGGTTTTCCGTATCGTGGCTCTCGGTACTGGGGGTTTCGCGACGGGGCTTTAAGTAGGCGGAAGGGCAGGTCGGGGGCCACACGAGGCCCACACCAGGGCCGCGCGCCAAGGCCCTGGGCCGCGCCGCCCTATTGTCGCGCGCCTCGTGGCCCCACTTCGTCTCTCCCTGACTTCGGAAGCTTCGTGCAAAAATAGGACCCCGGGCGTTGATTTCGTCCAATTCCGAGAATATTTCCTTTGTAGGATTTCTGAAACCAAAAACAGCAGAAAACAGCAACTGGCTCTTCGGCATCTCGTTAATAGGTTAGTGCCGGAAAATGCATAAATATGACATAAAGTATGCATAAAACATGTAGATATCATCAATAATGTGGCATGGAACATAAGAAATTATCGATACGTCGGAGACGTATCAAAACCCTACACCCTAAACCCTAAAACTAAACCCCAAACCCTAAACCCTAAACCCTAAACCCTAATTAACCCTAACCCTAACCCTAAAACCCTAGCTAGATAACCCTAAACCCTAAACCCTAATTAAACCCTACATATATATAGGCCAACGACACTTCATTGCGCATCAAGCAGGCGACCAACTAATTAGCGCTGATAAATTAATTAACTTGAATTTTGACAAGTTCTCTCGAATGAAAACACATCTGATTAATTAGTTGCCTCATAATATATATATATACAATTAGTGTGCATGCGCGCATGTCATACCTTGCACATATCATTCGTGCATATATTTCAATATATATCTGAACATATTCTTGGGGATATATATACATTTCAATCTCTCTCTATCTATATATCGTTGGTGGCAAAAAACACACTTATATACGCATGCACTTTATGCGCAAAGGCTGGTGCCTCTAATAATGTGTGTGCACTCGATCGATCGTTGATCCCTAAACCTTGAACCCTAAAACCGTAATCCCTAATCCCTAATTATACCCTAAACGTACACCCTAAACACCCTAAACACTAAACCCTAAACCCTAGACCCTAAACCCTAAACACTACACCCTAAACCCTAAACCACTACACCCTAAACCCTAAACCCCAATTAAACCCTACATATATATATATATAGGCCAACGACACTTCATTGTGCATCAAGCAGGCAACCAACTAATTAGCGCCGATAAATTAATTAACTTGAATTTTGACAAGTTTTCTCGAATGAAAATATATTTGATTAAGTTGCCTCATAATATATATACAATTAGTGTGCATGCGCGCATGTAATACCTTGCACATATCATTCGTGCATATATTTCAATATATATCTGGACATATTCTTGGGGATATATATACATTTCAATCTCTCTCTCGATCTATATATCGTTGGTGGCCAAAAAACACACTTATATACGCATGCACTTTATGCGCAAAGGCGCGGGTGCCTCTAATAATGTGTGTGTGCACTCGATCGATGATCCCTAAACCTTTAAACCCTAAAACCCTAGTCCCTAATCCCTAATTATACCCTAAATGTACACCCTAAACACCCTAAACACTAAACCCTAAACCCTAGACCCTACACCCTGAACACTACACCCTAAACCCTAAACCCTAAACACTATACACCCTAAGCCTAAACCCTAAACCCTAGACCCTAAATCTGATGCGTGCAATCGACACGTCCGTTGGGAACCCCAAGAGGAAGGTGTGATGCAGACAGTAGCAAGTTTTCCCTCAGAAAGAAACCAAGGTTTATCGAACCGGAGGAGCCAAGAAGCACGTTGAAGGTTGATGGCGGCGAGTATAGTGCGGCGCAACACCAGGGATTCCGGCGCCAACGTGGAACCTGCACAACACAACCAAAGTACTTTGCCCCAACGAAAAAGTGAGGTTGTCAATCTCACCGGCTTGCTGTAACAAAGGATTAGATGTATAGTGTGGATGATGATTGTTTGCAGAAAATAGTAAAGAACAAATATTGCAGTAGATTGTATTCGATGTAAAGAATAGGACCGGGGTCCATAGTTCACTAGAGGTGTCTCTCCCATAAGATAAATAGCATGTTGGGTGAACAAATTACAGTCGGGCAATTGACAAATAGAGAGGGCATGACAATGCACATACATGATATGATAAGTATAGTGAGATTTAATTGGGCATTACGACAAAGTACATAGACCGCTATCCACATGCATCTATGCCTAAAAAGTCCACCTTCAGGTTATCATCCGAACCCCTTCCGTATTAAGTTGCAAACAACAGACAATTGCATTAAGTATGGTGCGTAATGTAATCAATAACTACATCCTCGGACATAGCATCAATGTTTTATCCCTAGTGGCAACAGACATCCACAACCTTAGAACTTTCTGTCACTGTCCCAGATTTAATGGAGGCATGAACCCACTATCGAGCATAAATACTCCCTCTTGGAGTTAAGAGCAAAAACTTGGCCAGAGCTCTACTAATAACGGAGAGCATGCAAGATCATAAACAACACATAGGTAATAGATTGATAATCAACATAACATAGTATTCTCTATCCATCGGATCCCGACAAACACAACATATAGCATTACAGATAGATGATCTTGATCATGTTAGCAGCTCACAAGATCCAACAATGAAGCACATAAGGAGAAGATGACCATCTAGCTACTCGCTATGGACCCATAGTCCGTGAACTACTCACTCATCACTCCGGAGGCGACCATGGCGGTGAAGAGTCCTCCGGGAGATGATTCCCCTCTCCGGCAGGTGCCGGAGGCGATCTCCGAATCCCCGAGATGGGATTGGCGGCGGCGCCTTAGTAAGGTTTTCCGTATCGTGGCTCTCGGTACCGGGGTTTCGCGACGGAGGCTTTAAGTAGGCGGAAGGGCAGTCGGGGGCCACACGAGGCCCACACACCGGGCCGCGCGGCCAAGGCCCAGGCCGCGCCGCCTATTGTCGCGGCGCCTCGTCCCTCGTCTCTCCCTCGGACTTCGGAAGCTTCGTGCAAAAATAGGACCGGGCGTTGATTTCGTCCAATTCCGAGAATATTTCCTTTGTAGGATTTCTGAAACCAAAAACAGCAGAAAATAGCAATCGGCTCTTCGGCATCTCGTTAATAGGTTAGTGCCGGAAAATGCATAAATATGACATAAAGTATGCATAAAACATGTAGATATCATCAATAATGTGGCATGGAACATAAGAAATTATCGATACGCGGAGACGTATCAAACCCTACACCCTAAACCCTAAAACTAAACCCCAAACCCTAAACCCTAAACCCTAAACCCTAATTAACCCTAACCCTAACCCTAAAACCCTAGCTAGATAACCCTAAACCCTAAACCCTAATTAAACCCTACATATATATAGGCCAACGACACTTCATTGCGCATCAAGCAGGCGACCAACTAATTAGCGCGATAAATTAATTAACTTGAATTTTGACAAGTTCTCTCGAATGAAAACACATCTGATTAATTAGTTGCCTCATATATATATATATACAATTAGTGTGCATGCGCGCATGTCATACCTTGCACATATCATTCGTGCATATATTTCAATATATATCTGAACATATTCTTGGGGATATATATACATTTCAATCTCTCTCTATCTATATATCGTTGGTGGCCAAAAAACACACTTATATACGCATGCACTTTATGCGCAAAGGCGCGGGTGCCTCTAATAATGTGTGTGTGCACTCGATCGATGATCCCTA
Organism: Lolium multiflorum; assembly: GCA_030979885.1. NCBI lineage: Eukaryota > Viridiplantae > Streptophyta > Magnoliopsida > Poales > Poaceae > Lolium > Lolium multiflorum. The sequence goes on along the minus strand of CM061750.1, from coordinate 52,409,869 downwards.
AACCTTAAACCCTAAAACCCTAATCCCTAATCCCTAATTATACCCTAAACGTACACCCTAAACGGCCTAAACACTAAACCCTAAACCCTAGAACCTAAACCCTAAACACTACACCCTAAACCCTAAACCCTAAACACTAAACACTAAACCCTAAACCCTAACCCTAGACCCTAAACCCTAAACCCTAAACCCTAAACCCTAAACCCTAAACCCTAAACCCTAGACCCTAAACCCTAATTAACCCTAACCCTAACACCCTAAAACCCTAGCTAGATAACCTTAAACCCTAAACCCTAATTAAACCCTACATATATATAGGCCAACGACACTTAATTGCGCATCAAGCAGGCGACCAACTAATTAATTAGCGCTAAATTAATTAACTTGAATTTTGACAAGTTCTCTCGAATGAAAACACATTTGATTAATTAGTTGCCTCATAATATATATATATATATACAATTAGTGTGCATGCGCGCATGTCATACCTTGCACATATATATATATATCATGCATATATTTCAATATATATCTGAACATATTCTTGGGGATATATATACATTTCAATCTCTCTCGATCTATATATCGTTGGTGGCAAAAAACACACTTATATACGCATGCACTTTATGCGCAAAGGCGCGGGTGCCTCTAATAATGTGTGTGTGCACTCGATCGATGATCCCTAAACCTTAAACCCTAAAACCCTAAAACCCTAATCCCTAATCCCTAATTATACCCTAAACATACACCCTAAACACCCTAAACACTAAACCCTAAACCCTAGACCCTAAACCCTAAACACTAAACCCTAGACCCTAAACCCTAAACCCTAAACCCTAAACCCTAAACCCTAATTAAACCCTACATATATATAGGCCAACGACACTTCATTGCGCATCAAGCAGGCGACCAACTAATTAGCGCTGATAAATTAATTAACTTGAATTTTGACAAGTTCTCTCGAATGAAAACACATTTGATTAAGTTGCCTCATAATATATATATATACAATTATGTGCATGCGCGCATGTCATACCTTGCACATATCATTCGTGCATATATTTCAATATATATCTGAACATATTCTTGGGGATATATATACATTTTCAATCTCTCTCGATCTATATATCGTTGGTGGCCAAAATTAAACACACACTTATATACGCATGCACTTTATGCGCAAAGCGCGGTGCCTCTAATAATGTGTGTGTGCACTCGATCGATGATCCCTAAACCTTAAACCCTAACACCCTAATCCCTAATCCCTAATTATACCCTAAACGTACACCCTAAACCCTAAACACTAAACCCTAAACCCTAATTAACCCTAACCCTAAACCCTAATTAACCCTAACCCTAAAACCCTAGCTAGATAACCCTAAACCCTAAACCCTAATTAAACCCAACATATATATAGGCCAACGACACTTCATTGCGCATCAAGCAGGCGACCAACTAATTAGCGCTGATAAATTAATTAACTTGAATTTTGACAAGTTCTCTCGAATGAAAACACATTTGATTAAGTTGCCTCATAATATATATACAATTAGTGTGCATGCGCGCATGTCATACCTTGCACATATCATTCGTGCATATATTTCAATATATATCTGAACATATTCTTGGGGATATATATATATTTCAATCTCTCTCTCGATCTATATATCGTTGGTGGCCAAAAAACACACTTATATACGCATGCACTTAATTTATGCGCAAAGGCACGGGTGCCTCTAATAATGTGTAATGTGTGCACTCGATCGATGATCCCTAAACCTTAAACCCTAAAACCCTAATCCCCAATCCCTAATTATACCCTAAACGTACACCCTAAACACCCTAAACACTAAACCCTAAACCCTAGACCTAAACCCTAGACCTAAACCCTAAACACTACACCCTAAACCCTAAACCCTAAACCCTAAAACTAAACCCCAAACCCTAAACCCTAAACCCTAAACCCTAAACCCTAATTAACCCTAACCCTAACCCTAAAACCCTAGCTAGATAACCCTAAACCCTAATTAAACCCTACATATATATATATAGGCCAACGACACTTCATTGCGCATCAAGCAGGCGACCAACTAATTAGTGCTGATAAATTAATTAACTTGAATTTTGACAAGTTCTCTCGAATATATGAAAACACATTTGATTAAGTTGCCTCATAATATATATACAATTAGTTTGTGCATGCGCGCATGTCATACCTTGCACATTTCATTCGTGCATATATTTCAATATATATCTGAACATATTCTTGGGGATATATATATATATATATATTTTAATCTCTCTCTCGATCTATATATCGTTGGTGGCCAAAACACACACTTTTATATACGCATGCACTTTATGCGCAAAGGTGCGGGTGCCTCTAATAATGTGTGTGTGCACTCGATCGATGATCCCTAAACCTTAAACCCTAAAATCCTAATCCCTAATCCCTAATTATACCATAAACGTACACCCTAAACACCCTAAACACTAAACCCTAAACCCTAGACCCTAAACCGACCCTAAACACTACACCCTAAACCCTAAACATTAAACCCTAAACCCTAACCTACACTTTGTGCGCAAATGCATGTGCCTCTAATAATGTGTGCGCAGTCGATCAATCTAGTTTTGATTAATCATAGAACACAAATAAAGAAGTTGTATTTGAATCCACACAACCCTAATCTAAAACACATAGCCCCTAACATGGCCTAATTAATTGACCCCTTCTCTCTAGCTAATTAGTGGAAATTGCACAAAATCAAAAGGGGTCCCTCACTAATTATACATATATATCTAGATTGTGATAAACTTTTGCCCCATATTTGGTGGATGGGTGCATCTTGGCATGTAAAACAATTAATGTTTGCAAATGGCATTGTCAAAATTTATGTACAAATGATTTCTTTCCATCCAAAGTGCATAAAATGGGAGTTTTAATGAAGAAAGTACAAATAAAACAGCTCAACATGCCTCCACACCCCGATTTTCACACGAAGTAGAGCATATTTAAAGGATAATTCCAGAGTTTTACTATTTTTCAAGCAACTTTGCTAATTTCCACCCACTCACATGACTTTATGTCGATTTAACGAAAATAGGGCGAATTTAAACTACATGGGCGGGATAGTTTGAATTGTGCACGCAGCAAAGGGAACGGCCTATTCATCAACCTTGTGCACGGCAAATTACACACGCAACTCCATTAAACACCACCTACCGGGCGGCCCGGCCGCATGACCCCCCCCCACCCCTACGCAACTTATCCCCGTCCGTGCGAAGAGCTTCCCCTCCCCGTCCCATCCGTGCGAAGAAGAAGCCCCTCCCCGTCGTTCTTCTCGAGACGCACCGGGGTCAAGTTGATCCACGGTAGGGCTGCTATCTCTAGCTCAATCATGCATCGGGCAAGACGGCCTAACGATTTATATTTTCTTGATGCTGCTAAAAAAAATCGTCAGTATGCTCGAACTAATTGGCACTTTATAGTTTTCCGCTCGATTTGTCCTCGATCAATTTGTTCATTTGCGTGGGCATATAGAGTTAGTTCTGCACTCGATCCGTTAATTTGCTGAAATGCCATGGCAGAGTTTTGTACACGATCTGTTTGCTAAAATGTCGATGGGCATTTTTTGTTTTGTACTCGACATGATTGCTGAAATGCATAATCATGTAGTATAGTTTTGTACTAGATGGATATACATTTCCTACTTCGCCTTAAAAATTAATCACCAACCATTGTATCTCATAATTAAACAGATGGACAGAACTTGGATACTGCATGGACACTTATGTTCCCCTTCATATATAAATGGTGTTCAACCCTTTATGGGGTTTATTAGAGCTCATGAAGGTCACAACCTGGACGTGTATTGCCCGCGCTGCACATGTATGAATGGTGAGAAGAGGCCTCACCATGTAGTGGAAGATCATTTACACATTTTTGGGATGGACCGCACATATGTTAGGTGGGTTTATCATGGTGAACCATATAATGATCCTTCAGCGGGAGAAGCAGATCTTGCTCACACTGTATGTGTGCTGGCATATGTAGTTAATTATTTATATTGATGCTACCGCTGTTTCGATCAATAGTTTGCATTGTTGTGCAAGGTTCTGTACTCAAATTTAACTTGTTGCAGATGGATGGACGGGAAGGAGAGAAAAAGCGCTTGCTTCAGGAAACGGGTTTCAGCTCTGGGACATGTGCTGTGCCAGATGAGAAGGTAAATATGTAAAACGACATTTGTTCAGGTTGCATCCCTTAGATGTTTGTCTAATCTGTTGATGTACTAATTGCAGAAGCAAAGAGTTGAAGAGGTCTCTCAGTTTGATGGGAGATTTGAAGATGAATCTCAGTTTGATGCACCTGTGGATGGTACTGATGACGAGCCTTTCATAGACGAAGGTCCTGCACCTGAGATTATCCAGCCTACGAAGGAGGCCGTGGACCGAGTACACAGCTTTGCGTTGAAGTGGATGCACGCCGGAGATCACGGGCGTCCGGGTAGTCTCAAGACCACCCAGCCCTGATGCACCTGTGGATGGTACCGATGACGAGCCTTTCATAGACGAAGGTCCCGCACCTGAGATTATCCAGCCTACAGAAGGAGGCCGTGGACCGAGTACACAGCTTTGCGTTGAAGTGGATGCACGCCCGGAGATCATCAGGGGCGTCCCGGTAGTCTCAGGACCACCCAGCCCTGATGCAAAATGTTGAGCTACTTTATGATTCGTACTCTTATGTTCTGGTGCTGTAGTATGTACTATCTTTGTTATGATTTGTACGCCTTTGGCGCTAGAACTATAATTAAGCATTCAGTGGATGATCGCGTTGCAAAATTTGACACCCACACAATCAGTTCATCGTATGAGTAGTAGCACAATTACTTCTACAGCCAGTCCTGCCAGCGCATTAATTGGTAGCATGAAACACTTTTAGGCACTCCCCTCTGGTTCATATTAATTGACTCAATTTTGTCTAGATATGGATGTATCTAGATGCATTTGTTAACTAGACTAACAAACTTGAGTCAGTTAATATGAATCCGTGTAAACCGCCCAAGTCCTCGAGCAGCTAGTTTATTGACTCTGGACTCCAAGCCTCTCGCGGCAAGCCATCGATGAAGCTTTGACCAGATCTTGGCCCGCTTTTTTTTTGCGAATAGCAAAGCTTTGACCAGTTCCTCTCGGGATATAGCACGCCGGTGAGCTTGCACGGTTGCCATGAGCACTTTCCGGCGGAACTTCCTCTGCAGCGCCCTCAAGCCACCGCTGCGAGACAGCACGCATTGCCTCGAGGTGGACGGAACGGACGAACTCGGGATCTCAGGGCGGGGGGTCCGCCTTGTCCCGGAACGATCTCCAGCGGGTTAACGAGGAGATGCATGGCGGCCAGGGGATTTGGGGTTTTTTGTTGTTGTTTGAGCTTGGGATTTGGGTTTTTTCGGATAGGGGAGGAGGAACCGAGGAAGAGGAAGGAACAGCCCGCGTGCTTGGCGTGTGGCAGTGTGCTTGAATTTCGATTTTTGTGAAATGTTTCATTTCCCCGCTACAATTCGGGGGTTTCTTGATGCGCCAATGCGTCCCGCCGGGCAGGTTCAAGTGAATTTGGGGTGCCACACTATGGGCCCTAGTTTCAGTGAGACATGTAATGACTAGTCACATCAGTAAGTTCACTGTGTAATAAAATATGTTACCCCTCCCCTTTATGTAGCCACCCTTGTCTCTCCCGATCGAGTGCCGATTGCCGACGGATGCAAGCCGCTAGCTCGATCCCCTCCTTTCGCCTCCACCGTCTAGGCATCCAGCTTGGAGGGGCAAGCTGCATCTAGACCAAGCGGATTAGGTAGTACTCTACTAGTAATGTTCTATCCTTTCTCGATATCGGTTCCTTTTTCCTCACCTCGATATCTTGCGCATCTATTTCCTATTCTGGGCGAAGGGGTGTCTTTCTGGTCACCCTCGCGCTGGGAGTGATTGATGGGGATGGGGGTGGGGGCGGGGGCTACCTTTGCTTGGATTGGGGTGTTCTTCCTTTATTTGTCGACATTTGCAACCCTTGTAGTCTCTGCTGATCCTCAATGTATCTTTTGTCAGCTTGTACAGGAAAGGAAGACCTCGGTGGTGGTGGGGGCAATGGAGCGTAAGGCCACCACGCATGTGGGCAGTTGGCTGAGCCTGAGCTGCGTCCCCAGCCCCGCAAAGCAAGTACTCCGTTTGCTTATCCACTCGTCTGTCTGCATCCTCAATCTGTTCCTGTTCTGGAAAATGCTTAAAGTAGCACATGTCTTCAGCTGTTTGTGCGTAAAGCCTCTGTGACACCATGCTCTATATTCTCTGTATCAGGTTGGTACCTCCAGGTTCCGTGCTGAGGCTATGGGGAACGATAGCGCCCCACCTGCAGGAGCATGGCCAGATCTGCAGCACAAGAAGCGAAATGCCACTGCCGAGCTGGGACCGCCCAGGGGTAATTTTTTTAACCAACTTACCATGATGTAGTCTGAATCTGATACTCCCTCAGATCCAAATTAATTGACTCAACTATCTGTAGATACGGATGTATCTAGATGTGTTTTAGCTCTAGATACTACTACCTCCATCCCAAAGCTTAGGGCTTATATTATTTTTAGAAAGTCAAACTATACCATGTTTGACTAAGCTTTTACCAAAAATCATTAACATGCAAAATACAAAATTAATATCATTAAATAAGTTGTGAAATATATTTTCCTACGGTATCTACACAATATTATATTTGTTGATAGAATGTTCTAAAATTTTGGTCAAACTTTACTTGTTTTGATTTCTCAAAAATAAATAAGCCTTAAGCTTTGGGATGGAGGTATCTAGACAAAGCTGAGTCAACTAGTTTTTTTTGTCTGTCCATATAGCTAGTGTTCATGATGCAAAAGGCTAAGAGCATCCACTATATGCATCAGTCTATCTCATACAGTAATTCAATATCACTGCTGAGGTCTGCCTTTTGTTTTGCTATTCATATGCAGACTGAAACTTTAGGGCCTTTACTCAAAAGGAAGATCAAAACTGCGGCTGATCAGGCTGCCAGTATGTTGATGCCGCCCCATCTTCTAAATGCCTCTACAAGCACAAGGCCACGCACCAGCTGGGTGGTGATCTTTTAATGAATATGGTATATTTTCTTAATCCACAAAACATGCCTTGATTTTTGTCTGTTTATTGTCGGTTTTTTCTAATGCTTGCCAAAAGTTTACAACAACAACAACAACCAAGCCTTTCAGTCCCAAACAAGTTGGGGTAGGCTAGAGTTGAAACCCATAAGATCTCGAAGCCAAAAGTTTAGAAACACCAAATTCGTTTGCTTACAATCATCATACAGTAATGTTCATCTACTCTCCAGTTCCCCTAACCCAACAAAAAACGATGTTAATTACGATTTTTAGATTGAAAGAGCACCATTAGGCGCTGTTAATTACGACTTTGAGATTAAAATGTCATTTACAATTGCTAATTACAATTTTGAGACAAATGATTAGTTTAACCTCGACCTGTTCTGCTCTCCATTTTTCCCAACCGAACAAAAATGTAACCATTCCATTCCTCTGAAATGGAACCATTCCATTCCATTCCATGCTGTTTCAGAACCGAACACACCCTTGCATTGTTGTGAATGGTTGTCCATACACAGCCATACCCTTCCACTTACATCCAGCACTATATGCATCAGTCTGTCTCAGAGTCATTCAATATCACTGCTGAGATCTGTTCCCATTCTTATGCAGGCTGAAACTGCTGCGCCTTTACTCAAGTGGATGCAAAATGAGGCTGATGAGGCTGCTGTTAGGATGATGGTGCCGGCACCATCATCCGAAAACCTCTACAAGCACGAGGCCATGGGCCAGCTGGGTGGTGACCTTTTAATGAATCTGGTATATTTTCTTAATCCACATACATGATTTTATTATTATCTGTTTAATTACTGTTGGCTTTGCCTAATGCTTACCAAAAGTTCAGAACACTGCATTTGCTTACAATCATCATGCACTAATTTTTCACTTTTCATCTGTCTCATCCAATATATAAACTGTTGACTTCCGTTGGCTTCTTTTGTAATCATTTGCATTGTTGTCAACTGTTGTCTATGCACAACCCTATTCTTCCACTTACATCCCGCACTATTTGCATCAGTCTATCTCATAGATTTATTAAATATCAATGATGAGTTCTGTTGCTATTCATATGCAGGATGAAGCTTCTGTGCCTCTACTCAAATGGAAAAAAATGATCCTGATGAGGCTGCTGTGAAGACAATGGTGCCGCTACCATCTTCTGAAAACCTCCTCAAGCACAAGGCCACGGGCCAGCTGGGTGGTATCCTTTTCAGTAAGCAGGTATATTTTCTTAATCCTCATACATGATTTGATTTGTCTGTTTATTGCCGGCTTTGTCTAATGCTTACCAATAGTTCAGAAACACACACAACCCTATTCTTCCACTTACATCCAGCACTATATGCATCAGTGTCTCATAGATTCATTTATATATCACTGCTGATGTCTGTTGCTCTTCAATTTTCATATGCAGACTGAAACTGCTAAGCCTTCATTGGTCAAAAGGATTGCAACTGCTGCTGATGAGGCATCTGCAGAGGCTGCCACCAAGTTACTGTCAGCCCCACCTTCTGGATGCTTATATAAGCTCAAGTCCAAGGACCAGCCGGGCCGTAACCATCCAAGGGTTCGGGTATATTTTCTTAAGCCACATATACATGCCATGATTTATGTCTGATATTATCACCGGCTCTGTCTAATGCTTTTTGGAATTCGGAAACGCCAAATTAGCATGCTTATATTCATCATACACTAAATTTTGACTGTTCAGTTTGTAACATAGTGTTATGCACTCGCTTGTCAACATTTGCATTGCTCTGAACTATGCACTTTACACAACCTAATTCTTCCACTTACATTCAGCGCTACGCACCAGTAGTACCTCCCATGTTTCCTTCACCATCCCGATGCCGAGCTTGCGGGAATATGGCGGGCCCATGTACATACCCCGCATATAACACCTCCTATGGCTCTATCTACCTTTCTAATAACTCCTTCACAGAGTTACATGTATGAATTCTCAGTGGTTTAGCATGAATTGACATATAGTAAAGTCTTGTTTTTAGTCTTCCTGCTTCTTACATTAGTATCAATTTTCACCTGCAGACTGTACCTTGTGAACTTCGTCCAATGATTAACCAGATGTGTCCGCATGAAGGGTCTTTCACTATGCATGGCAATGGCAAATTGATGAACACCTACACGGTCTATGAGGTGTATGTCTACAAGACGCAAGCCATCACATATTTGTATGGACATGATTGGAGAAAGTTTGCTTTTGACTACGGTCTGAAGAAGGGCGACGAGCTGAGGATCAGAAACTCAAACGGGCAGATATACGTAACTGCTTACAGAGTTGGAGACACTTCGAAATATATATTATGTAACTTTTTTGTACTCATATCCTTTGATTACTGCATTCTGAGCAGTTGTTCTAAACCATTCCGTCTGTTCTAGCTTGTTGGGTTTAACATGATCAAAGTTACAGATCCCCTAATGGAACAGGAGCGGATGTCACAAAGGGCACCCACACCAGCACCGGCACCGGCTTCCCACTCTCCCGCATCAAGACCGGTTCCCAGCTCACATCGCATCTACCCAGCAGCTCCCGCATCAAGATGGTTCCTCTAGCTGCACCGTTCGCACCTGCCTAGTCCTCCTCCATCGCACCCTCTAAAGGCACCATTTATTGCACCTGCACCAGTCTCCTGCATCGCACTGGCTCGTGTACCAGCCCAGGCTCCTGCACCTGCCCCATCACCGAGGTCTCAGCTCATTGCCGTGGCCACCCGTGTGGTGACCAGGACGCATCTGAAGGCTATGTTCGTGAGTATATGACAACATAACTGCTCTTATCTTGATGTCTTCTCTACTCAAAGTCTCACATGGTTCAGTCTTCAGTGCATTGGTGCCATTGACTAATTTTTGGTGGTATCTCTTCCTTTGAATCAGAAATTGCCTAAAAGTATCTCCAAGGATCTCAATGCTGGCCGAAGGGGCAAGATTTCCCCGTCATGGAGAGTGAAGGTCTCACCGTGGAGGGACGGTACTCCGTCAGTCCCACAGATGGCCGCTTGGCTGTTACTTCCAGGTGGAAAAAGTTCATTGACGGTGCCAAACTTCGCATTGGATCAAAGTTCAAGGTCAAGATCTTTCGATGCCGCTGTGACATGCTGGTCATAAAGTTTGCGGTTGTCTAGTTCTGTTGTCCCATGAGCCCTTAGCAAATGCATTTGTAGTTATACTTATATAAGGTTATCTTATCTGAACTGCTAATTAATTGTATGGGTGGTAAAACTCTGGCAAGCTTTTGCTCTTAGCAAGTATGTATGTATGATCAGCTATTATGATAACTAATGTTTGTGTTCATCTTAATTTGCATTTCTATTTTGGACCTGTTAGAGAACTATCAGATTGAATCCACAACATGATTCAAATAGATTCATTATACCGAGCCACATGTCTTGACCTTGCTATACACTAGTTCCATTAATTAGTGCAAGAAGGCTTACCTGAGCTGCCTGAACCACGGCAGATTCGAATCCACCTTAGCTATCTAGCTAGAAATACAACCTTTGTAGAAAGAGGATTTGCAGTATGGGGAGGCTGACATTGGGGACCCATGAGGCAGCAGCGTTGTCAACATTTTAAAGGCGGCAGGAAATCGAAACAAAAAAAATAAGCCAAAAATCAGTTGGTAAACAAAATCCAAGAAATGAAACATTTACCTTTCTGAGAGGATGACATGCGGGACCCATGAGGGAGCAGCATCCTCAACTATTCCAAGGCGGTAGGGGATCAAAATAAAAAAAGGAAATAGCCAGAAATTAATTAGGGTCAAAAATAAATCTATCAAAGGAAACCTTTATTGTTCATAGAGGATGACATGTGGGACCGACCTGCCAGCTGCGTCGTCATCGTTTCAAAGGGGGCAGGGGATCAAAAGAAAAAGGCAAATAGCCAGAAATTAGGGGTAAAAAATAAATCCAACAAAGGAAACTTTTATTGTTCACAGAGGATGACATGCGGGACCCATGAGCCAGCAGCTTCCTCAACGTTTCAAAGTCGGCATGAGATTGAAAGAAAAAGGAAAGTGACCAAATATCGAGCCAAAAATAATCCAAGAAAAGAAATTTTATTGTACATAGAGGATGACATGCGGGTCCCATTTTGCAGCGATCTCAACGTTTTCAAGGTGGCACAGACCAAAAGAAAAATGAAGTAGCCAGAAATCAGGGGTGAAAAATCCAAGAAAAGAAAGATTTCAATTGGGCTGCATCTCGGACATCTGGGCCTTCGAACTATCCTGCTGGGCTTTTTGACTCGTACAATTTCAGCCCACTCCAAAACAAGAAAGTTCGGATTTTTCTAAAAAAAACAGGAAAGTCCTATGCTTCGCAAAAACACAAAACAAGGAGATTCAACATATAAGTTTGTTTATGTAAAAATAAAGATTTAATTTATCCGTTTGCAATAGCTCAGAGCGAAATACACTGTTTATTGTCTGCAAAATAATCAAGATATCACATGTTTCTTGTACGAGGAGGCTGACATCGGGGACCCATGAGCCGGAGCGTCGTCAATGTTTTAAAGGCGGCAGGGGATGGAAAGAAAAAATAAACCAAAAATCCGTAAAAAATCCAAGAAAAGAAACATTTTCCGAGAGGATGACATGCGGGACCCATGAGGCAGCAAAAGAACCTTTATTGTTCATAGAGGTTGGACATGTGGGACCCGTGAGCCCAGGCAGTCCTCAACGTTTTAAAGGCTGCAGGGTGATCGAAAGAAAAAATAAGCCAAAAATCGTTTGGTCAACAAAATCCAAGAAAAGAAACATTTACCGTTCTAAGAGGATGACATGCGGGACCCATGAGGCAACAGCATCCTCAACGATTCCAAGGCGGCAGGGGAAATATCCAGAAATTAATTAGGGTTCAAAATAAATCCATCAAAGGAAACTTTTATTGTTCATAGAGGATGACATGTGGGACCGACCTGCCAACAACGTCCTCATCGTTTCAAGGGGGCAGGAGATCAAAAGAAAAGGCAAATAGCCAGAAATTAGGGGTCAAAAATAACTCCAAGAAAGCAAACTTTTATTGTTCGTAGAGGATGACATGCGGGACCCATGAGCCAGCACTCAACGTTTCAAAGGCGGCATGAGATCGAAAGAAAAAGGCAAGTGACAAAATATCGGAGCCAAAGATAATCCAAGAAAAGAAACTTTATTGTACATAGAGGATGACATGCGGGTCCCATTTAGCAGCAGCGGTCTCAACGTTTCAAATGCGGCTTGAGATCAAAAGAAAAAGAAAGTTGATTGTACATAGAGGATGACATGCGGGTCCCATGAGTCAGCAGCTTACTCAACAAGGCGGCACGGGATCAAAAGAAAAAGGAAATAGCCAAAAATTAGAGGTGAAAAAAATCCAAGAAAATAAACTTTTATAGCACATAGAGGATGACATGCGGGTCCCATGAGCCAGCGTTTCAAACGTGGCATGAGATCGAAAGAAAAGGCAAGTGACCAAATATCGGGATCCAAAAATAATTCAAGAAAAGAAACTTGATTGTACATAGAGGCTGACATGTGGGACCTATGAGCCAGAAGAGTCCTCAACGTTTCAAAGGCTGCAGTGGATCAAAAGAAAAAGGAAATTGCCAAAAATCAGAGGGTGAAAAAAAAACCAAGAAAATGAACTTTTATAGTACATAGAGGATGACATGCGGGTCCCATGAGCTGCAGGTTCCTCAACGTTTCAAACGTGGCATGAGATCGAAAGAAAAGGAAAGTGACCAAATATCGGGATCCAAAAATAATTCAAGAAAAGAAACTTGATTGTACATAGAGGATGGCATGCGGGTCCCATGAGTCAGAGCTTACTCAACTTTTCCAAGGCGGCAGGATCAAAAGAAAAGGAAATAGCCAAAAATCGAGGGTGAAAAAAATCCAAGAAAATAAACTTTTATAGCACATAGAGGATGACATGCGGGTCCCATGAGCCAGCAGGTTCCTCAACGTTTCAAACGTGGCATCGGATCGAAAGAAAAGGCAAGTGACCAAATATGAGGAGCCAAAAATAATTCAAGAAAAGAAAGTTTTATAGTACATAGAGGATGACATGCGGGTCCCATTTAGCAGCAGCGGTATCACCGTTTGAGAGGCGGCAGGGGATCGAAAGAAAAAGGCAAGTGACCAAATATGAGGAGCCAAAAATAATTCAAGAAAAGAAAGTTTTATAGTACATAGAGGATGACATGCGGGTCCCATTTAGCAGCAGCGGTATCACCGTTTGAGAGGCGCAGGGGATCGAAAGAAAAAGGCAAGTGACCAAATATCGAGCCAAAAATAATTCAAGAAAAGAAAGTTTTATAGTACATAGATGATGACATGCGGGTCCCATTTAGCAGCAGCGGTATCACCGTTTGAGAGGCGGCAGGGGATCGAAAGAAAAAGGCAAGTGACCAAATATGAGGTGCCAAGAAAAACTCCAAGAAAAGAAAGTTGATTGCACATAGAGGATGACATGCGGGTCCCATTTAGCAGCAGCGGTCTCAAAGGCAGCAAGGGATCAAAAGAAAAAGGAAGTAGCCAGAAATCAGGGGTCAAAAAATCCAAGAATAGAAAGAATTTTGTTCATAGAGGATGATATGCGGGACCCATGATCCTGCATCGTAAACGGCTCGATCGGAGAGCGTTGAACGAGATGGCGTGATCGAGAAAAAACAATGCCGAGAGGCTGCCATCGGCCCTACATCCCCGGCGGTGCGGATTTGCGTTGACTCGGCCGGCGAACCCGAGATTTCGAGATGCACCACGTCCCGGCCACCATACGCCACGTTTTGGCCGCTTTCGTCGGGCTAGGTGGCCTCAAAACGAGAAAAAACGTTTTGACATGCACAACGGAGAGACCAAAATCGTCGGCCATGGTACACCAAGAACCACGTCGCGACTTCAACTTCGCCATGGCAACTTTTCTTGTAGTGTGGACGCGCACCCGATAGAATGAAGACTCGAAGAAATAAGCCTTGAAGGAAGAGATAATTGCTCGACTCGAGTCTGCACTCGGTTGCAAGCACCCGTGCCCAGACTCGGGGGCTACTCCCATCGGGAGCGCTGGACGCGCACCCGACAGAAACTTTTTTGCACTCCAGGATCATGCCCGGGGACTTGATTCTGTGTAGGGTAACATTGTTTTGCCATCGGCAGTTAACCAGCAAAAGTTGGGCATGTTACTCATTATCCCTTGCCTGAGGAAAATATATCGGATGAACTACGAAGACTTACGAAAAAACTTCGGCAGAGCAAAATGTTCGAGTGGTACAACTTGAGTCTACGCACGGATTGCAAGCATCCGTACCTAGACTCGGGGCTACTCCCATCGGGGAGCGCGACGCGCACCCGACGAAGAAGATGATGCAGATTCAGAAGAACAAGAACAATCAAGGAGAAGAACATTTGGTGAAGGCATGCTTTAGTCTCTACCCGAACTATCTTCGGCTAGACACTCGGGGGCTACTGACGTGGGCATTACCCTTCGGGTAACCGATGTTGCCCTATCCTGTATTTCCTAGTTGGAGGCCCATGAAAGCATTTGGAGGCAAGGCGGCCCAACCGGATGGCATACCAGAAGGTTCCTTGGCGAGTAAGGCAAAGAAGCAGCCGAACAAGGAAAGATTAGATCTAAAATTACTATAAACCTAGTCGTACACGGTTGGACCTCTTGAGACCTGGCCTCCTATATAAAGGCCAGGAGAGGGGCTGCCGAGGGACAATCAATCTTAGCGATCTTAGCCAACAGAAGCTTAGAGCTAGGTCACCTTAGCACTTAGCCATCTCGACGAGATCTCAGCCGAACTATTCGGCACCCCATTGTAACCCATTATCATCATAATCAAGAACAGACAGGCAGGACGTAAGGGTTTTACCTCATCGAGGGCCCCGAACCTGGGTAAATCGCTCTCCCGCTTGTCCGTGAACCGATGTATCGTGTTTGAAGTACTTATATCTTGCTTATCACTCGTGCCATATATCGTGTGTCTATCTTGCCCTTGATTAAGTTGTTATTGTTGCACTTAGTTAAACATAGCATATTTATGTTTTTTTGGTTGTAAAATAAACGTTATTTTATGCATGCTTACAATCCAAATTGGTAATAGTTTTTAAAACGCCTATTCACCTCCACTCTAGACGGCATCTTGTCCTTTCCAAGGGCAACAAGTGTGCAATTACAATGAGAGGGTTTGTTCTCCAAGATTGCGTTGCCTCAAGGGCTCCCGGGATCCAACTTATAAAGACGTCAGGATTTAGGGTTATAAGGAGTAGTCTAGGTTAAACTCTGCTAGCAACCTAACTTGGTACAACTTGCCTTACACATAAAGATCTGGCTAACCTATGTCGATACGGATCCGGCCAACTATGTTGGTGCGGATATGGCTAGAGTTTGTAATCCTGGACTCCCATCTATAGCCCAACCACCATTTGTGGGCCACCTGGGTTTGCCGGTAACGGTATTGGACTACCTCGTTGGTATACCCATGAAGTATATCTACAACAAGAGGAAAGGAGAAAAGGGATGAGTATGATAGCGACGGGAGTAGGTACGATAGCAACGGAGCAGGTAGGACCCTTCCTTAATCAAGCGCCCATCGATCGCACGCTTCAGGAAAGCATACAATTTCCTAAATCTTAAAAAACAACATGGTCGGAGTAACCTCGTCGTACACTAAAACTAGGTCGACCACGGCATAGTCGCACCCTTCATATATAGGATAGGATATTCAAAAATAGTTGGTTGGAAGATGGAAATGCTGAAGTTGCTTCCCTCAAACTTTTCTTGAAGTCAAAGCTTTGGCCGCGGTAACATTGTTTAGCTGTTACGTGTGAAAGCTTGTGCTGTGTGCAAGTTTTGCTAGGACCAGGCAGACATGTTGGAACAAAATCTAATAGCAACGTGAGAGACATTCTTCCAACTAACAACAAGTGTTGGCTATATGCGAGCACTGTTTATTTTCAAAAATATTGATATTATCAAGAGAACATATGGTAAGGAACATATGCGTACACCGAACTATGAATGAGTCTTTTATTAGTATATACATAAAATGTGAATGAATTTATGATGCAATATATATACACAGTACTGCCAATATGTACTGATGTGGCACCCAATGCAGAGTTGCCCTGCCCAATCAGTTGTCGCCATCGGACCAGGTGATGCCCTCCATGCCAACGTTCTGGTCAAGCCCCAGGGCATTCCACACCGCCGGAGAGGCGTCTACAATGTTGTTGGCACAAGGAGGCTCATAATTGTGATCTTGGTCACAACCATACACGGAGTCGCACTCGTCCACTACCTTGGCATACACGGATTTGCCATTAGCATTGATCTTGATACGGTGCCCACAACGGCCCATGTTCTTGAACCAGCCGGTGGAGAGTGCAACAACCATCTCCTCATCACTATGGTAGGCGTTGTCGCACTCCGACGGACCACCTCCGTCCTTGCCCTTCTCAAAGCTGTTGAGTGTCAGGACGGCCTTTGTGCTCGCAGTGACCGGTGGCGAGCAATGAAACTGTGGGTACCTCTTGCCATCCTCACAACAGTCTGGGTCATTGCTCTTCTCACAGTTCCCTGACTTCCCCGGGAGGTAGCCGCTTGCACGGCAAACACCGAGGCTCGGGCGGAGTGAGGACGCAATGTGGGAGGTTGAGAGCGCCACCAGAAGGAAGATTGCCATGATGGCTAGAGCTCTTGCAGTTGCCATCTTAGGTAGTTAACACTCTTGACTTATAACCCCTCTTCTTGTTTGCTGCTACACTACTTTGTTTGCCTGTCTGCTTGTTTGTGTTTATAGAGCTGCAAGGTCGACTTTATATGGTGATCTCCCGGCCTCTCTGCTAGTTCAGTTATGGAAAGAAACTGGTTGCATGTTTTTCACGGCAAATCGTTGTTAAGTTTAAACAAGGCAGTCCGTAACGTATCAAATGATTTGCCTAAAAACTTAAAAGTGCAGGACGGGCGTGTCCCATACGTCTCATCGGAATCCTCCGGAAAGAGAGGTAGAGCGATGATAAACTATTGCAGATGGGTTAAGGAATCCAATGTACTGATAGCAAACATATTCCCTGTGCTTCCAACCTCGACTGACACCGTGTAGTGGCCATGAGAACAGAGTACCACGTACATACAGGTACCATGTTGCCGATTCGGAGGAGGTGGAGCTATCGGTGGCCTGTGCCAGCGTCGTGGAGGTTGGTGGTCGACGGGAGGTGGAGGAGCAGGCTGATGGGGGCGCTGGCCGTGCCCGTTCATCGTTTCAGATTCCGGCACTGCGTGGCGGATGGATCTTGCGGCCTTCTTCATATGAGTAGGTGCTCTCTGCTTTGGGTTAGCTGGTGGTTCGGCTTCCTCTTCTCCGGCGATGTCGGTGCTGTCGCTGGTGGCTTCAGTAGCGTTGTCTGCGTGTGTTCGTGTGTGTTTGTCTGGGTTCTTGTAATCCGTATGTGATGAATATACGCAGCTTTCAAAAAAAGAATCATATTCATATTTGCACATTAAGAAACAAAAACCAGCTGAGGTATTTCCCCATCTACCAGGACATCAGCAATAACAGCTTCAGGTTACACACGGAGAAAAGGTCCCAAAACAAGGTGCATTGAGAATTTGAGATAGCCAGGTTAGGGCCAAAACAAGACATTTCTACCATTGCCAACGTTCCAGCGATAACCTGTACGAATAGATGTTGCAGCCCAGGTTATCCCTTTCCAAAAGGGGGAAACAGCATTATTGTTGCTCCAAAAAATGTTAGGGTAGGTGTTGTACTTATACTCAATGACCTTCCTCCAAACTTTGTCTCCAGCAATGAAGAACCGATGAAACCAAGACCCCAATAGGCACAACAACTTCATGTCCCTGAGGCTGGGAACACCCAGACCATCGAACTCTTTGTTCCTAGTTATTAACCCCCAGTTTCCCAAATGGTATCTATGCTGATCATCCAAATCCCCCCAAAAGAAATGAGACATTTGAGAATAGATAGCATTGATAGCCCATTTAGGAAATTTCAGCACAGATAGAAGATATGTAGAAATACTAGCCAAACAGGCTTTAATCAAGATAATTTTTCCCTCATAAGAAATTAACTTGCCTCGCCAACCAGAGATTTTTTTGATGATGTGATCAATAATAGGCTGTAGATCTTCTTTCCAAGATTTGCGAAGTGCAAAGGTACGCCAAGGTACTTAAAGGGAAAAGAGCGCAGATTACAATAGAAAAAACTTGGGCAAAATCCCTGGCGCAAGCCTCAGACAAATGTATGGTAAACAAGTCGCTTTTATGATAGTTGATTCTTAGACCAGATAAATTTTCAAAGCAAGTAATGATCCATTGAAGTATTCTGGCCATCTGAATATTTGATTCTAAGGAAAGAATGGGTTCAAGGAATTCAATGAACTAATACCAACACTTTCCCTGTGCTTCCAACCATGAGTGACACCATGTAGCCATCATGAGAACCGAGAAACTTGAGTTAGATTAGATATATAAATATAACACATATGTAGAGGTCTTATTACCGTGTATTATCGTAAAATTAAATATCTGAATCCTATTTGCACATTAAGAAAAAAAATTAACCAGCAAGTAGGATGGCACCATCATTCTAACTGTTTCAGAAACACGAAGTTCTGGCCATATACATTCTATTCTACAACCACATAACAAAACCACTAGAAGGGCAAGTAGCCTATAAATGTTCATCCCAATGCATATTTCCAGCGAATCGACTGACCTGTGTGTGAAAGAATAAAACGAAGTCACTATCATGTAAATGCATCAGCCTATAGCATAAAATGGTTGAATATTATCGCACATTCAGCCACTTGGGATTTTCACCATGGCAGGCATCTTTGCTTCCAGAATATGGTGGTAAACTACTTCTGAACCAACTGGTTTAAGATGCAAAATACAGTATATGTTTTTATTTCATCTGACGAGCGATCGAAAACCAAACTAAATGGAACAAATCATACAGATCATCCTAGGCTGAGCATGCACATGTGTTCAGTAAAGTAAGTGGCACCATGAGTAAAACCAGAGGAAGTTAGAAAGAAAAGCTAAATAGAAGGAGAACACAAAAGCAAAAGTGCACAAGGAATTGCACAACGCTACATGCTATCATCATGAGTAGGTTTCTATACATACTCATCAAACAAGTCATGGAAGAATAGTAGGTGGACAGTTCTCTACAGGAAAGTTTGTAACAGTAGCCATACTTAAGACTAGATAAATCAAACAACATTTGCTACGTCTAGAATACCTGCAAGAATTAGTTGATTTTAGGGCTCAAGTAGTACTGCGGATCCCTGAAGAATGTGACAACTGTCTTCGCCTTATCCGTGGAGAGGTCAGTGTTTTCTAGAATAAAGCCCACAGATGCTTTTGCGATTGCTTCGATAGAGCCAATAGCTTGGGAAAGCTATGAGATAAAGAATAGCATGTCTATCAGCCTCGCATGATACTGATACGAGTAGTGTAGAGACAGAAAACACAGACCAATTAACTAGAAACATGAAATTTGGTGTTCACTGTTCAGCGATAGAATTGACTGTAATTAACATGGCCTGATAAATAGTGCAGAGCAGAGACCAGAGAATGGAGAAATGCAAAGTTCTAGATAATCTAGCAAATGAGTCATTCTCGTTCTTGATTAGTTCGATAGAGTCAGTCAAGTATTTTCATCAGAAGTCAATTGTGTTTGAGGAACTCTGATCTAACATGGACTATCATAGCATAACTATCGTCAATGGCAAGGGAAATGATCTTACTTACAATATGTGTTAACAATGGCTACCCATTTGAGTTGTTTTTCTCAAGAGACAAAACATACAAATAACTGGGATCTGAAATTTGTTTTTAAGTAACCCAGAGATCACACAGTTACATAGAAGGATAAAAGATATTTAAGCACGCACCATAGTGGCATCATGATCATCAATACCAGGAATGGAGGTGAGCACATGTAAAAAGGCATCCATGGACTGAACTGCTTGCTCCCGCTACCGAGTACCGGCACACATGCAAGAATATCATTTTGCTTAATTTCAGAGCTAAAATAAGTGCACTGAAGGATCCAGAAACACGTGAAAGCACCTCATTCCTCATTGTTGAGGTAATGTCCTGCTGCTTGCATACTGAAGAAAAACACATTTTGTTGACCGGTGTCAGCTTCTTGCAGCTCAGGGCTTGATCATGAGCCAAAATGAAGTCAGATATATTTACCTCCACGAGCATGAGCTATCTTGAGCATTTTCTCGAATCCCATCTCTGGGTCGTTAACAGGCACAAACGTAGGGCAGCCAAGCTCCATGTTGTACCTTGGTTAGCACACACATGGGTAACAACGATCCAACATACTCCAGCACTAGCAACATACAGTAAATTAGGTGCTTACTGGAAATACGATCGATTGAATGACTCGATTTGCTCCACCTTGGGAACAGCCACAACAACATAGAGATTTTTGAACTGCCTCTTCAGCGTATTGACCCTGCAAGAAAAATCATTCCAACCCTGAAGCCACCATTACAATCATCATTACAGCGAAGAACAGAGTGTGCTTAACAGGAAAGAGCCCTGCACCTGCTAAAAACAGCAGCTGCATTCTCAGAATCCCAACTCGTCTCAAAGATGAATGCAACGGATAACCCCCCATTGTTGAAGATGAAGTCCTGGAACACAACTCGCTCGATCAGGGGTACACAGAGAGAACCACGAAACCATTCGTGGCCTGTGAA
This sequence comes from Lolium multiflorum, assembly GCA_030979885.1. Classification (NCBI taxonomy): domain Eukaryota; kingdom Viridiplantae; phylum Streptophyta; class Magnoliopsida; order Poales; family Poaceae; genus Lolium; species Lolium multiflorum. Next base: position 52,388,977 of record CM061750.1, on the reverse strand, counting down.
TTGCGGAGCAGGAAGGGATGCTTACAGGAGATAACAACAGGAAGTTTAGGCGATACGAGTTGGCAGCCAGGAACGCGGCGATGAAGTTGACGAGGTTGGGGTCCTGCTTGTCCCTCCACGAAGTGCTCATCATGCATACTCCACGGCCTGCGATACAGCACCCACTCAGTGGATCCATCAAGGTCTATTTCATCAACGTAATAACAAAATGTGAGGTTCTAGAGATTAGCTAAAACATCTTGGTAGTAGTTTTTTTCCAGAATCTTGATCGGCAAAATAATTTTCGTAGCTAACATTGGGAGGACACACACACACACACACACACACACACACACACACACACACACACACACACACACACACACAATATTCAGTCGGTCAGTCGTTTCCACGAGTAACAGAGAGATAGGGGCAGTCTATCTTATCTGGGCATGACAGTGCTACTGATACGTAATCCATTGCGGATCTCAGAATCAAACATTCGATTCGAATCGGGTACGGTGCGAATTTCAGAATAGCCATGGGCCATGGTCCTGAACCCCTATCAACACACACAACATTCAGTCGGTCAGTCGTTTCCACGAGTAACAGAGAGATAGGGGCAGTCTATCTTATCTGGGCATGACAGTGCTACTGATACGTAATCCATTGCGGATCTCAGAATCAAACATTCGATTCGAATCGGGTACGGTGCGAATTTCAGAATAGCCATGGGCCATGGTCCTGAACCCCTATCAACACACACAACATTCAGTCGGTCAGTCGTTTCCACGAGTAACAGAGAGATAGGGGCAGTCTATCTTATCCGGGCATGACAGTGCTACTGATACGTAATACATTGCGGATCTCAGAATCGAACATTCTTAAGATATCGATTCGAATCGGCACGGCGCGAATTTCAGAATGGCCATGGACCATGGTCCTGAACCCCTATCAACACATCACATCACATACGCAAGCACGCGAAACATCATTTCGGCCAAGCCGAGCAGTGCAAAACGCAACACCACTGCGTCAAATCTAGTTACGAAACGATGGGAGGGCATCGACCAATGTTGCTTAGTTAGATGCATGCCGCAGGGCTTAATCATGAGCGCGTGCAGTGAATCGCGGTGCGGCGCCGGAACCCTAGCTGGCGAAGTGACGAGGGCCGCGGGCCGGTGGGGGGCGGCGCGTGCGTGCGTGCACGAGGAGGGGGGCGAGGGAGGGAGAGATGAGTTGGTGGGTGGATGGATGGGCGCACCTGGAGCTGGAGCGGGTTGGGGCCGCGGCGGCGGGAGGGAGGTCCGGCCGGTGGAGTAGACGGAGCGCTCCATGTGGAAGGGAGAGGAGGCCGGAGCGGGGAGCAGAGACGAGGCTGCTGGCTGCGGCGGTGCCTTGGCGCGAGCGACGGGTGAAGGGGAAAAGGGGAAGGAGCCGTTGAGCTGGACGCCGCAGCGGAGGCTCCTAGGCTGGGGCCTTCTCAAAATCTGCCTTCACCATGGGCTTCAAGATTTTTATTTAACTTTTTCTTTTGCGAATAGGACACTAGTATTAAAAGAAACAGCGAACACTACAAAGCACCCCAAGAAAAACGAAAATTACAACAAGATCTTTGAGAAGCCCTTCATCTTCAACCTCCAGACCGTGTCGACGGCGCGCCGTCGCTCCTCCCTGAATCGGGTTGATGTTGTTGGTTACGGACGGGAAGTCGTCCGTCGAACGAGTCAAGAAGACCACATCCATTCCGAAGACGAAGAAGAAGGATGAACTGCCGCTGAAGCTCCTTGACGATCCACAGCCAGACGAAAACATCGAAGACGACACCACTCCCATAAGCCTCTCGACGTTGCCGCCGAGATGGGGTTGAAGCCGGGGAGGCCTTATTCCACGAGGCGGCGCCACCACCACCTACAAACTTTGACCCTAAAAACGGAGAACGAAACCCACAAAATAGGGGGTGGAGCCCTCCCGCCGACGAGGGCCGCGATCCACCGCACCCCCATGGCCCGAAGGCCACAGAGGCGGGGCAGATCGGCGGCGGCGCCGACATGAGGCGAGGAAGACCTAGATCACTTGAGAGCCTCACGTACCCGTTCAAACCGATTTTTATTTGACTTGACTTCTAGATTTTCGAAAAAGAATTACTACCTCCTTCTCCGACTCAGATATAGTAGACACATTTTATTATAGATATATATATATTTTTTAAAACATTTATCTTAAAACAGAGGGAGTAATGTATTGGCTCAACAGGCACAAAGAGTTCAAATACCCCACTTCTGCATAACATGATAAGCACAAACTGGATAGTTTCAACAAAGGGTTGCTTTTGTCAAGGATTTCCAGTCTGGTTAAGCCGGCGGTCCACTCCAAAGTAATTGCTTTTTTTTTTTGCGGGGGCACTCCAAAGTAATTGCCTTGATGTTGGTTAACCCTCTTGGCCATGCCGGAAAACCCTAAAAATAATGGATGGCACTAAAACATCTTGGGATGAATTTATCAAGCTTGTAAAGAGATTTTGTATCATGTTTCAAAATTGAGGTATTTGCTTCACATACACAATAATGCATTTTATTTGTTGCACTAACCAAACATGCGGACACGTGAGCTGTCGCGCCGCACCCACACAGATACATTCGTGGAGCAAATTTGGGTCGCGTTTGAGTCTGGATAATCCAATCAGTTTGCGTCGGGCTGCTGGGCTGGTGGACAGACCTATTTTTCGACCGCGCTACCGCAAACGATCGCTTTACGTCCATTTACGTCGGATCACTGGAGAAGCCCTTAGCTTCAGAGCAAGACAACAAGCACGGGATTAAGTACTTCAAGCTCACCTTAGTGATTGGGATTATTCCTCTATAATATATCCATATAAAATAAGACAATCATAAAACCTCACAATCTTATGTAGAGCATAAGTAACTCATATCTTACTTGGTTTAATAGTACGTGGCCCATTGTATGACTGCAGTTCCAAAAAAAAAAAAAATCTTATATAGAGCGACCGATGAACCTCACAATCTTCTGTTGCAAGGGAAACATCAAGCGAATTAAACAAAATCAATAAATTACAAAATACAAACAGGAAAAGAAGATACAAAGTACTGTCCTTATCGGAAATGAAAGCAAATCAGAGTGTGAGATTTAAATGTGTTGTCGATGGCTCAGGATAATACATTAGTAGTTGTCAAACATCAGAGCTAAAGTGGTCCAGCAGTAGGAAAGGCTGCTTAATTACATCGATCGTCATTGTTCATGTCAATGGAACCTCCTCACTAAAAGAATTGTAGGGCTGCACCGTTTACTGGTTAGCCACTCAATGCAGATGACTAAACCGCTAAATGAAAAAGAAAACACAGAAAGTATGTTAAGAAAATAACACTGCAAGAAAACACCACGAAACCACACAAAGAAAGTCACAAGATGATAAGTTTCAGAGATGTATACAAATCAACCAAATTGATCTGTAGGATGATAGAATTCGATGATCTTCAATAAGTTGTAGCATCTGAACTCCAGGCTTCTCAGTAGGATGATCTGTCTCCTGTAAAAGGTGGGCACATAAGCACAAAAAGGACTGCCATCAGTGTAACAGACTTGGTGCTCAAGCATTCCATTCCATGTGTATTGATTCCTCAAAACCTCCACTTTCGCACAGGGTCAAAGTTATATTATGATAGTATTTTATAAGCTTATCGTAATGTTAAGATCTGTTACCGGTCATAAGGGAACACGGTGGGATGAACAAGTAGAAACAAGAAAATAACACAATCATTAGACAATACTACCATCATTAACACAAACACACTGGGATATCACAGAATCTTTCAGTTCAGAGGAAAAAGATATTTCCTCTGAACTGAAAGATTTAGAGGATCTGGAAGAGTTGGGACCCTTATCTCCTACTCAAAGAGAAAGGAAAGCTTGGCTTCAGCAAGAAATGTTGCAAGTATTGGATAATGAAGAAGCTTTCTGGAAACAAAGATCAAGAGAAAATTGGCTCCTCCATGGTGATAGTAACTCTGCTTTTTTTCACAGAGCAGCTAATGGTTGCAAAAGGAAGAGAACCATTTTTTTCTTTGAAAAAAGGTGATTCTATTGTTCAAGGAGATGCTGCTTTGTTAGAGCATGCAACTGCCTTTTACAAAGATTTGTTTGGTCCTGTGACTGATTCTGGGATCAGATTGAATGATGATGTTTGGACAGAAGATGAAAAGCTTAATCCCTTGGATTGTATAGAGATGGATAAACGTTTTTCCTTAGAAGAAATCAAGGATGTTATTGATCACATGGAGAAAAACAAAGCACCTGGCCCTGATGGTTTCCCCATTGAATTTTACCAACATTGCTGGGACATTATTAAGTTTGATATCATGCATGTCTTCAATGATTTGTTTGAACATAGAATTGGCTTGGAAAGAATCAATTATGGGATTATCACCCTAATTCCCAAGACTGCTGATGCTGATATCATTCAAAAGTTCAGACCCATTTGTTTATTGCAAGTTTTCTTCAAGATTGTAACTAAAGTTCTGACTGTTAGAGCAAATCCTGTGATGAATAAACTTCTGCTTCCCTGCCAGACTGCTTTCATCAAAGGGAGATATATTGTTGATGGTGTGATGTTGCTCCAGGAAATTTTAAAAGAAGATAAATTCAGGAAAAAACAGGGGATTGTCCTGAAAATTGATTTTGAGAAAGCTTATGATAAAGTTAATTGGAGATTTCTGTTTGATTGCTGCCAACAAAAAGGGTTTAGCAATAACTGGCTGACCTGGATTAAGAAGTCTGTTTCTGGTGGGACCCTCAGTGTCAAAGTTAATGACAAAGTGGGTCCATATTTCACTAGCCATAAGGGAGTGAGGCAAGGTGATCCCTTTGCCCCCTTCCTGTTTAATATGGCAATAGTTTGGCCAAAATGGTTCATTTGGCTCAAAACAATGGTCTGATTACTGGTTTAGCTGATAATTTGATTCAGAATGGGATTGCCATTCTACAGTATGCTGATGACACCATCCTTTTACTTCAAGATGCTCCCAAACAAGCTGTGTACCTGAAATTACTGTTGTATATCTTTGAGTCTATGTCTGGTCTGAAGATTAACTTTGAGAAAAGTGAAGTGCTGATGATTTTGGAGGATGATAATAAACAAAAAATTTATGCTGATTTGTTCAAATGTCAAAAGGGTAGCTGGCCCATCAAGTATTTGGGAACTCCAGTTTGTGCCAAGAGAGCTTCAGTTGCAGATATGAGTTTCTTGGAAGAAAAAACTAAGAAGAAGATGAGTGGATGGATTGGAAACTCCATGTCCATTGGAGGGAGGGTGATCAAGATTGATGCATGTCTTGCTAGTACTGCTGTATACCAGATGTCTCTGAGGCTCTTGCACAAAACAAACATAGAACAAATTGATAAGCCTATCAGGTCATTCTTTTGGGCTGGTAGTGCTGATAAAAGAAAATATCATTTTGTTAAATGGAGATGGATATGTAAACCAAAACAAAAAGGTGGCTTGGGGATCAAAGATTTGGCCAAGTTTAATATTAGCTTGATGTGTAAATGGTGGTGGAAACTGGAGCATGATCATGGCCCTTGGCAGGATTTTATGAGATTGAAATACTTGAGAGGCAAAGGCATTTATTATGCAAAACATAGACCTGGAGACTCTCCACTTTGGTCTGACATGCTGAAAATTAGAGATATTTACCTCTGTGGTAGAAGAATGAAAGTTGGGAATGGAAATATGACTAGTTTCTGTGGAGATTCTTGGTGCAGCTCCAGCCCTCTCAAAGATATGTTCCCTGTCCTTTTTGATATATGCAATGAGCAGAATGTCACTGTGGCTGAGGCAGCTACCATGGGTTGGAGATTTTCATATAGGAGATGGTTGACCCCTGATCTTATCATTCAGGAAGCTGGGTTATTTCAACTAATGACCCAAACACATTTGTCAGATGAAAGTGACATACCCAGATGGAAATGGTCCAAGAAGGGCAATTTCACAGTGAAATCTGTTTACAGAAAGATTTGTGGTGGGGGAAGGGATAGATCCTTTAAGCACCTTTGGAAAAGCAGAATTCCACTTAAGATCAAAGTTTGGCTGTGGTTGATCTGGCACAATGCCATTGCCACTAAAGACAATCTGCTCAAACGCAACTGGTCTGGGAACCCTACTTGCCAGTTCTGTGAAGAGCAAGAAACCATTAACCATCTTTTCTTTGGTTGTTCTGCAGCCAAATTTGTCTGGACTGCAGTAGCTACTGCCATCAAGTCTCCTACCCGACCTGGGAGTTTCCTACAATTCTTCTGGTGGTTTCCACAGTTTTTTCATGCAAGTCGCAATACACAGATAGCTGGCTTGGTAGCTATTTGTTGGGCCATCTGGAAACTTAGAAATAGGGCTTGTTTTGAGAAAAAACTGATCAGCTCCCCCTTTGATCTAATCAGTTATGCTGCTGTGTTTATGAACTACTGGTCAGGTTTGCATGGAGACCGTGATGCTTCTGAGCTTCGTGCAGGCGCCGATGGCCTGTTACGACTTGCTGCTGCAGCTGGAGCTGGAAATCCTTCTACAAGAAGCAATGGACGTGGTGATCAACTTCGCTTGGAGGATATGGAGACTGATGAATCAAAAAGGGATGGCGCCGCTTCCTGAAGTCGAGCTGAAGTTCTAAGCAATCAGTTTGTCGAGAGATGCTTGCATAGTTGTTCCCTCTTTTTGTTCTGTTCACCTAGATCCCTTTGCTATTGTCAAGGGTTGCTTTAAAACTCCTTAGCCTGGTTCTGTAATAAGTTCCTGAACGTTAGCATTAGGCGGCGATCCCCCCTTTCTTTTGCTTTTTTTCGTGGTATAACTGTGTTGTATTTTCGTTATCTCCATGGTAATGAAAATTCGATCCCCCTGGAGGGTCGTTTGGAAAAAAATTCAAACACCACGTTTATAAAAAGATGGCAAAACCAAAAAGAAAAATGAAAGAACATACATTGGAGTCTCCATAACATTCCGAAGAACAGACACTCACTGAATTAGCACTAGGAAGGAGAGCCGAAGCAAACTACGGTCCACAGGATCAAAGCTATATTAAAAAAAAGGGACGTACCCAGGATCAAAGCTATATTCTGATGGTAATTTATAAGTTTATTCTAACGGTAACATTTGTTACTGATCATAGAACAACAAGTAGAAACAAAGAAAGACCACAATCATTATACAATACTACGTATTATCATTAACAAATACTCTGTATCTGAACTTTCAGTATGTACCTTACATCATGACAACATTCTTTCTTAGAGCATTGCCATAGTTGAACTAGTATTTAGAGCAACAGAACCGATCTCACTTGGGCACGAGGAAGGGAAAGAATTGACAAAAACACACTGGGATGTCACAAAATCTTGCCAGACAATTCAACAGCAACGTTCACAAAAGATGGCAAAACCAAAAAAGATAAGAGAGAAATGAAAAAAAAAACATATATTGGAGTCCCCATAGCATTGGAGAGAACAGACACTCACTGAAACGAAACAGCTTGTTAGCTCTAGGAAGGAGGCAGGTGCAGGAGCAAATTGTTGTCCTGCAAACGCCTACTCGATCTTCCACGCGTACAGGATGAGCGAGAAGCCGAGACCTTGTGCTCTAGACTCCCGGAAAATCTGCGAGTACGACCACGGCATCGACTTCTCAGGCGCTTGGCATGTCTGGAACATGAACACCGCATTGCTGGTCGTCGACCCGAAGAGCCAGCTGTGGACGTCCCAGAACACCTCGACTGGCAGGCCGTCGACGAGGATCGTCTGGTTGCCCCTGAACTTCCAGGCCAGCCTCTTCACCTGCATGACGGGCTTCTTGTCGATCCGTATCTCGAGGCAGGGGTCCTTGAGGCCAAGCGTGTCGCACTCTATCACGAGGTCATGGAACAGGCCATTGTCGCAGAACTGCGCCTTCGCGGAGTAGAGCTTCTTGCCGTAAATGTGCTCCCTCCTCGCCACGAACGCGGCGTTGGACACGGGCCGGGTGGCGCCGGTCTTCCGGTAGGCCTCCTTCTTCATGTCGCCGAGCAGGAGCGCCAGCTCCAGGTCGAACACCACGGCGACGTAGAACCCTTCGAGTGGTTCTGGACCGGCGCCGAACCTGGCGCCCGACAGGTCCCAGAAGATGTCCACCTTGCCGCCGTCGGCGTCCAGGCTCCTGGACCCCTTCTTCTTGGAGAAGAGCCACGGCTTGATGTCCGCCTTGCAGAGGCACTGGCCGGGCCCGGACAGGTCGTCGACGCCGACGCTGAGCCCCTGCCCCATGAGGCTCCGGCTCCAGGTGACCGAGATCGCGCAGGGCCGGCCGGAGAGCTGCGCCCGGTAGAGGCAGGTGACCAGGTTCTGCGCCGCGCCGCCCTTGGTGCCGGCGCTCGACGTCGACGACGACGCCGCGTCCGCGATCTGCACGCCGCTCTCCCCGAAGCAGGACGGGAAGTCCCTCATGGCTCGCCGCGCTTTTTCAGCGAGCACCTTGCGTGCAGTCCCCCTCTCGGAGCAGCACGGCGAGACGGCCCGCAATGCCAGCCGAGAAGAGCGGTGGCGCACGGCAGTCTCCTGCTTTGCAAAGTACACGGGCTGCCGCCGCAGGAGATTTCTCGATCCGGCAACGCCGCCGCAAGTGGGCGCGAGATCCCGCCCGCCTTTGCTGCCGAAAGCAGCACCGGGAACCGCCCAAAGAAGCAAGCTTCCGTCACGGAGCCGCCCTCTTCCGCCGCAATCAAGCTCGGACCAGCTTTGCTGCGGCAGGAGAGCAAACCTCTCACCGAGATTTCTTCAGCAGGCGAGGCTTCCCTCAAATTTCGACACCGTGAGAAGGTGGGGAGAGATGTGTAGGCATGGGAGAGCAGCTAGCTGGAGCAAGCAGCAACTGGTGCAGCAGCTAGCAAACCACAGGGGGGAGGAGGAGCAAGCAAGAAGCAGCAGAGAAGTGAGAAGTAGTAGCTGAGCTGCAGTAGCAGTGAGGGAGGAGGAGGGTGGAAGGAGACAAAAGGTTAGGGGGGATGAAATCAATGGGGGCACCTACAAGATAACAAGGCACAGCACTGTCATCCAACTCATGGAGGGAGGGAGGAGGGAGGAGCAGGTGCTGCTTGCTCTCCTTTTCTCTTTTGTAACTGCTGCCATTGTTGCCCATGGACCATGGTTTCTCCTTCTTTGTAATCTTAGCTTTTGCAGTACAATTTCCTGGGAATCAATGGTTCAGACCCCTTGCTGTTAAGATCCAAAAAAGAAGCAGGAAATTTCGTGTTCATGAAGTGAAAGAGGAAGTAAAACTATGATCCTCTCTTAAACAATTTTACAGTCATTTGGACGGGTGTGAGCTAAATAAGGGGCTGAATGATTCCCAAGATGGAGACAATTTCCACTAATGCCAATTGCTCCATGCAACTGTTGAAAAAGGAATCTATCTGGCCATCTAGGTAGTAGTACTTCGTCTCTCTCTTGGGTCTTGATCCTCCAGTCTACTGCCTTTTGCCATGAGAATACCAGCAGCTTTTTAAAAACTGGCTCTTGGGACTTGGCCTTGGCAGGACAAGTTCACATGCATTACAGTAGAAAATGACTGCAGTGTGTACCCTGCTACAGCAAATCCAGCCAGTGTTTACTCCATCCCTAGCTGTTTTTTCTTTTCTGGCAAAAATTGTACTAGTATAGTCGTAATTTTTGTTGCACAGACAGAGATGTTTACGAAATAATCTTTGTCAACTTGATTGATTATTGTGGAGTTGGTGTGAGGTGGCTCTAGTCGTAGTACTTCTCTGTAGGTGATGGTGTCTCCAAATATATTTATGACAAGCAAGAAATTCAAAGGCAGGTTGAGAATTGCGTTTGCCATGTTTAGTGACAGACGTATTTACTATATGGCAACACATGCTTCCTCAATTATTGGCTTCGTATCAGCTGTTTCTACATCATTCATGTGTTGTCTACTCCATGATTGGGGGTGCACAAAAATTAAGTGCAATAGGAAACATTTCTCTCAAATTTGACTTCAGCTCATGTGAAGCAACTAGTCTACTGCAAATAAAGTATGCACACGTACATGCTAAATTCGTAAAGAATGTATATGGAGAATCAAAACAAAAATACTTTACTTTTTCTGCAACGGAGCTAAACTACTAGGGGTAGGTGTCCCAAGCTGTGAGTGTGAGGTAACTGACATCAATGAGCCAGGACAACGGTTTTCTTGGATCCGGGCCCTACCCATCTTATCTGTTAACTGCTCACCCACGAGGCAGCATTTACTCGCCTCCTGGAGATCCAATACTCTTTCTATCTGCTTCGTCTCCACGCAAAGGTACACGCAAATTTTTAAATGGTCTGAATTTGACATATCATTTATGTCATTCAGAAAGCAGTGCTCCATTTTTTCAGCAATCCAATTCTACCATGGTGCATATAAACCTGTTGTTCAAAAACACATTTTAAAATGTCTAAAAATTTAGGAAAAAGTCATATATGCATCCGGACATTATGTGTTCACACACAAGTTTTCGGAAAAAAAAATTATTTTTTGTGTCCCGTGTAAAGGTGAATTTTTTTGATGCTCCAACGGAAATATTTCGGGACATTTCTTTGTCTTTTTAAACAGGCCATATAAAATCTTATTTTCCTGAAAACTTGTGCACAAACATAGTATGTAATGTACACACGGAATTTTCTTTCAATTTTTTTTATATTTTAAAATTTCCTTTTGATGCATTTTCATGATAGGTTTATACGCGCATAGGAGACAAAACACAACCTCTCCAAAAAAATACTATGTTGGAGCTTATAGGAACAGGTACATATACCGCCAATATGTTTTGGCTCTTATCAACCTTTCTCGATGATCCATCTACAATTGTATGTATTCGCTCTGTCCTAAACTAATTGACCGAGTTTTATCTACATACACATGCATTTAACACTAAAATTTGTCTAGATACATGTTTATCTAGATAAAATTGATTCTATTAATTTGGGACAGAGGGAGTAGGATAAATGGCAATTCACATATTCTATTCCCCAAAATAAAATACTTGTATTCTAGTATAAATTAGACACTTGGCCGTTTTTACTATAATTTTATAGTTCTTTCAGTATATTACATTTCTTGTCGGATATGAGTGATTTTGCTTCTTTTAACGTTGCACCCACCTCAATTGAACTAAAGCAGCACTACTACTGTGGAGTAGAACGGTAATACGTAGGGCACAAAAAAAATATTGAGGGTAGGAACTCTGTTATTCATGTAGTAGAAGTTTCTTTGTTTAGGACCCCATATCAGTTACTCACCTAAGCCTACCATAATGGTAGGGGGTATTGGTGGTGTTCACTTGCCAACAAATTTAACACCTTGACAAGGCGCATGTTATGCAGACTCAAATCCTGAATGTAAATTTTCTGGTATACTAAATTGTAAATGAATTTCTCAATTTTCTCTGAAGGAATGCCTAGTGCCTACTGCCTTTATCAAATGAATTTTATGGAGTAATATCAGATGTGTAGCTCTAAAATGTTTGAAGTCAATGATCCCATTTAAAGCTTTCATCGCTACTGTCCTCAAGACATATTTTTCATGCAAAGATAATTTGTTTGAATATCAATAGCAACTACTCCCTCTGGATCCGTTTAAGAGGCAGGCACAACAAATTTCAACCATTAATTTAGTCAACAAATATAAATATTTCAATCAACAAGTGAAAACGAACGGATCTTGGATGGCGTGGGAGGTGGAAGCGGACTAATATTTAGAGCTTTGTACATGCTCGAATTAAAATCATATTTCCTCCGATTCATAGCAAGTTTTGGAGTTTTAATTTAAAATTTAAACTAAAAATTTGATGCACAGCTATTGAAATAAACTATGTATCATCAAGTTTTTGTGAGATAGAATGTTTGTTAAGATATGTGTCTAATATGTGTTTGTGTTAGATTATAGTTCGACTTGTGCTCAATTAGGGTAATATTAAATGTTTGGAGCCGAACTCTGTAACCTGAGTCTATTATATAAAGACACTTTGTGTAGCTAAAATAGATTAGAAGCAAGTTATAGATTGGACAAAGGCCAGGTTTGAGGATGGTCTGACGCTCATGGCAGGGACGCTAGAACGTCGTGCCGTTTACATATACGAATTGTTTGTATCATCTCGCCGGGATTGCCGTCGATGTTACTATGATAGTACATGGAGTGTAATATACTTTGCACCTTTGACCATAATAGTGTTGATTTTCTGTTTACACGAAGAATACAAAAGTAAGAGCTCAAATCATTTTTTTTATGAACATGAAAAACACATTTTAGGTGTTTAAAGTCTTTTTTTTTTGCATAGGCCACAAGAATACAGAACATTTCACCGAACTTCAAATCTGTATACTCCCTCCTTTCCAAAAATATTTTGCCTATAATATATGGTCAAAGTCAAACTATGTAAATTTTAACCAATTATATAACTAAATATATCAAATTTTATAATATGAAATCAGTATTATTAGAATCATGGAGAAATATATTTTCATATGTTATATATTTCATATTATAGATATTGATATTTTTCCTAAATAGTTGGTCAAACCTTTATAAAATTTGACTTTTGCTGAAAACTATACATAACATATTTTTGGGAGGGAGAGAGTATTATACAAATTCATGTATAGTGGGACTTGTAAAATAAAATATTGGATGCTAAAAACAATACTCCCTCCATTTTTATTTAGTTCGCATTCTAGGTGTAGTCAAAGTCAATCTTTGCAAAGTTTGACCAAGAATATAAGAAAAACTATCAATATGTATAATACCAAATACATATAATATAAAAATATACTTCATAAAGATTCTAATATATTAAATATTATATTACAGATGTTGATATTTTCTTGTAAATATTTGGTCAAAGTTCACAAGATTTAACTTTAGCAAAATTCAGAACGCGAAGTATTTGTGAAAGGAGGGAATACTGTATTTCCGAAAAGAGCGCCCATGCTCCCCGAGCTCCCCTCGGCACTATCTAAGGGAATGTACCATTCGTAGGTTAGTTCCAGAAATGGAAAAGTGGAGACTGAAATATTGCAGTATAAATTGTGCTAGTAGACGTGTTCTTAGCTGTCATCGTACCTGATCACTACAAAACATGCAAAGTTTCGGACCATATGGTACACCATCATGTGTAATCTAAGAATGTGCTGTTCGTAGTAGAATAAATAATACACACTGCGGTTGTCACTTTGCTTTCTGACTTGCTGGCAAATTTGGCATGATACTACCTAGCTATACACAGGACATCATGTCCGATCCATGCTTGCATGCTCATACGCAGCCGAGGTAATCTGAGTACAGCTGGGTATTCCTGATACTGGCATCCAGAAAACGTTAATAGGATAGATAATTTGGGGATGGCAAGAAGATTGTGTGGTCGTGTCCTTCTTTTTATAATATTGGTATTTGGTCCTTCTAATTATAGAGAGAATTGATGATGGAATTAATATATGGCCATCACTATCTCATAACAGAACGTCCTGCAAAAGAAGAAAAAAAAACATATTGAAGTTCTTAGCTATTTCGAACCATTTTCTTCTGAAGTGATGAATTATTATACAATCTATATCTCACAAGAAATGTCTTAGATTTGTCAAATTTTAGATATATTTCCATAGTAGATAGTGTCTAGAGACATCCAACTTTAAATAAATCTAAGACAACTCTTTCATGAGACAGAGGTAGTACTTGCATTTTCATAGAACCCAAGAAGATACGAAAGAATTGCACTTATTTACTTTTTTTTTTCTAGAAATGAGGTTGAGGCCCCGACCTCTGCATCAAAAAGATGCATAAAGCTTTCATTTATTTTTATTCAATAAATAACTTGTAATCGCATAAATCGAACAACCCGAAGCCACCAAACAACACCTATCACCCGATAATGGGTGAAGATATCAAGGCTTTATGCCCTAAAAAAATGTCCCTAAGCCGAGACTCTCTTGCATCATGTCACCGAGTGTCGTCGTCATTGATGCAATAGATGCAACACTACCACACCTTCAAACCCCTCCAAATAGAAGTTCTCAAAAATTGATGTCCTCAAGGAGAACGACACCAAAAGTGCCGCTAACGTCCAATCTAGAATATCGGGATCTAGGGTTTCATTCAGAGCACCTAAGCAAGGAAATGGGAGCTGCAAAACTGATTCATTCAACAAGGAAAACAACGCCAAGAGACGCCACCATTGCCCTCCTCAGTTTTCACCGGAATCCACGCAAGTCCATAACCGGAATTGATTGGATCTAAATGTAGCCACCGAGGACTTCCACCCCTTGCTGCCCAGAGATCGGGGGCCAAGCCGCGGCACCTCCAGGACACAGACCAACATCATGTTGTCCACCGCACCGTTGCTGCTCCAGACGCGTCGCCACATGCCGAAGAGCCACCACACTCGACCGCCATGGTGCCTGACGGCCGCACCACACTCGACCCCTAGGTGATGGCTCGCATCAACCCTCATTCAAGGAGACGAGTAGGTCCTGCCACCGCCGGCGACAACCAAGCAAAAGCTTGGTTGTGCCCTCTCGCTGTGGCGGGAGAAGGGGAGGGGGCTGTCGCGGTTGGACCTAGGGCTTCCCACCCCATTGCCTCGCGGGGCAAGAGGAGAGGGGGTCTCGAAAGACTGATTTTGTTACGAAAGAATTGCATTAGTGTGTACTGTTGTGAGCAGAATAAGGTATGCATGCCGGCCCTGATACGGTGCAATGCAATGATCGCAAGGAAAAGGTAGAGCTAGGTAGTGAGTAATAGCTTTACAGCTTACTGGTAAAGGCCTACAATCAGGGACAAAAAGTGATGCATTACCAGTAGTGAATTTTTTAATCGTGCATTTGATACTGATTGGCGCATTCCAATTAGCTGTAAGAAAGAATTGAAGGAACACATAGGATAACCAAAAGAATTTCTGTTGGTTAAACGAGACTGGCCTGCCTCTCCATCTCTGTTTGGAAAATATAATATCAGAACAAACAAATGTCAAGCTCATCTTTGATCACTTACAATTTTTGTACACATGCAAAATATTCACAAAAGTACATAACGTATACAATGCGTGTGCGTCAGTGTGTGCATCATGAAATTGTAGAAAATCTTCGTGTTCCAAGTGGAGACTCTTCCGGCACCACCGCCGCTCCATCACCAGTCACCACGACGGCGACAACAAGTTTACATGGGCCAGGCAGACACACCCTCCACGCTGCTAGCTAGGCACTCGCACCGTCACACGAGACAGGCGCACGGTGTCAAAAGTTTCACTCATGATACCACACACTGGTACATGTACACAGTGACACAGAGCGTCATGGTCGTGGTGGCAAGGACTGGAGCTTTGCTTGATCTTCACTTATCCTTCACCCTTTTGAAGACTGTTGTTTCATGTGTCGATAAAGAGCGTTGTTATGATGCAGCCCTGGGGACAGAGTGCTTGGTACTGTGGTGTTTTCGCCTTTTGTCAGGATACTAGTGACCCAGCATGAGACATTTGCTTTGTGCTAGACTTAACTTTTGTAGCTACTGATGCTTGATTAGCCGACACATCCGGCATGTGTTTGGCCTAGCCTTTGGTTTTCATGCACTTGGACTCATACAAAATTTCAATGTTTTGGGCCAATGCTGGATGGGCAAATGGGCCAATTTTTCATGAATCCTTCAACAAGGCTCCGGAGATGTGGTTGCACTTTAGGCTCCGGAGATGTCAAATCACTAGTTAAACATCATCTTTGCCTACATAGGAAGATTTTTTTTCAGTGGTCAGCTCGGTATATCGTGGATTGTCGCTCCATGCTTCGACCCGAGTTTGTGGCAGTAAGGTAACCAAAATATCAATTTTATTTAGTCAATGGTCCTTCTTCTTGTTTTCTTCTTCCTCATGAGGGTGGTAGACGATGGAATAGAGTTGAGAGGTGCATTTCGCATCTAAGGGTTTTTTTTGGGGGGGGGGGGGGCACAATTGGTTCCGTACCGCGGTGTGGAATGGTTTCATTACATTATACATATGCGACTTAGATGTAACCAACTCCTTGTAAATATTCTCTATCCGATCTTAATGAAAAGACATGCAACCTTTTGCATGTTCTTGAAATAATTACATTATATTTCACTCTTGAACCCAACACGTTCTTGAAGTATTTGTTCATGTATAGTCTAGGGTAGTGTTATGTATGCATTGATACCATGCAATGTTGATATTTATAATAAGGGCCAAAACATGACAAAATAGGAGCAGAGGTGACCAATTTAAAGTGGAACCGGGGATCCAGTTCGTTTTTCGGAAGACACTTGGTTAGGTAACACTTCATTAGCACAACAATATCCGTCATATATAATATAGTACAACAAAAAAATGTTTTGGTTGCTACTGTGTTAGCACAAACCCCTATTAATATAACTTTCCGGAGATGATCATAAGTGGACTCAATGGCTTCATTTTTGTCAACGCCTCATGCGAGTGCAGTTGTCAAACAAACCGGATAATTTTGTGTGGAAACTTAACGATTCGGGTATTTTTACGATCAAATCAATATACCTTGACTTAATGCATGGACATACAATTTTTCTACACAAATATTTGATGAAGTTAAAAATCCCGCTCAAAATCAAAATCTTCATGTGGTTTCTTAACAGCAAAGTGTTACTGACCAAACATAACCTAGTCAAACAAAATTAAAAAGGATGCCAAAAGTGTTGCTTCTGTAATGAATCAGAGACTGCATGTACAACACTTATTTCTAGTTTGTCCTTTCGCTAAGATTATCTGGCGTATGATTTATTTAACATATGATTTGCCTCCTCCGGCTAATATTACCAATATGTTTGATAACTGGCTCAATGGGGTCAATAAAAATGATAAAGCGCGAATACAAATTGGAATTTCAGCTATATGTTGGTCTATTTGGACAACTAGAAATGACATTATTATTAACAGATAAAAGGGAATTAATTTTTTGCAGGTTATCCCACGAGCAACATAGTGAATTTAGAAATGGGGTTTTCTTCTCCCGGAGAATCAGCGGGAGACTATGGTTACTGGGTGCAACCGTCTGCTAACGATTACTGAGGACTTTTATTTCCAGGCTACTGGGTGGCGGCACACTAGTATATTACATAATGCTTAAGATGATATTTTTTTTATTTTTCGATGGTTGATACATATCTCAATCCTATCTTATGCGTGATGTAAAACTATTACTCTACTGAACTCCACAATAAATATAAAGGCCGTGTGCATCATTTCGATGCACAGGCTGGGAGATACCCCATTTTGAAAAAATAAATGAATGCAATACTAGCTTGGTTAAAAAATATCAATGAATTGGAAGGGGCCGAGACGTTGCTGGTACAACGCCGGAGGAGCGGGTTTATTAAACAGTGTCTTGTAAGGCCATGTACAAAGCTAGGTGCTTAGAAGAGTGCTCACGAAAATAAATTAAGTTTTTTCCTTAAGCACTGGTGCTTATTTATACATCAGAGGTGACATGTTAGGCATTTATCTAGTATAGTTAAGCACCGGTGTTTACAGAAAAACCGGATTATTTACCAAACACAGTTAATAAGGGTTTAGGGTTCTTAGAGCATCTCCACCGGCGTCCCCGATAGCGGCCCCGATAGCATTTTGGGGGCCGGCAGCGAAAATGGGCTCGCACTAGTGCGTCCCAAACGGTGCCGGCCAATTTTGGAGCCCAATAGAATCACCGGCAACCCTGTGTCGGCCCCTTCGCCAAGGGCGCAAATCGGGCGCGCCGGCACCTCGCGGCATCTAAAAATGAGTGTGGGCTCCGCCTGGCAGCCAGACACACTGATTTCCCACCTCCTACACGCGCCTGAGCCGACTCCCACCCCTCTAGATCGCCACCATCGCCGTCGCCGCCGCGTGTCCTGCTTGCAATAGACACCGCCGACTGTCTAGGAACCACCGTCCATCGACACGGCCACCACCCCCTCGACCGGTGGCCGTTTCGCCCGAACGAGCTCGCCGCCACCGCGATAGTATCGCCCGCCCGCAAGGTGTTCGTCCGATTGCCGCGATGGACAGCAACGACGAGATGATGGTGCAGCTGTTCACGGAGGAGCAGAATAATCGATCATCGGCGGCAACAAGAGCACTGATTCTGACGACATGTTGCGCGTTCGCCAGCCTTTCTTCTTCGTGCCTAGGCTCGCGGCTCAAAGCCGGCAAGAGGAGGAACATCAACCGGCATCGTGAAGCCGACGCAATGGCTTGACGCCGACACTTCAATGACGACGCGACTCATTCGCCGAAGGAATTTCGGCGCTGGTTTAGGATGAACACGGATCTGTTCTTGAAGATTGTCCACGGCGTCAGGGAGTACGACACGTACTTCATGGCCAAGAAAGATTGCACAGGTTTGTGGGGCTTCACCTCAATTCAGAATGCACTGTGCAATGCGCGTCTTGCACGGAGCTCCTCCAGATACAGCCAATGACTACCTACGGATGGCAGAGTCGACATGTATAGAGACTCTCGACAGGTTTTGCCGAGTCGTCATAGCGGTGTTTGCTAAAGACTATTTGAGAGCACCAATAGCAGATGATACAACTCGGATCCTGCAAAAGAATGCAGCAAGAGGGTTTCCTGGGATGCTCGAAAGCATTGACTGTATGCATTGGGGCTGGAAGAATTGCCCTTTTGCTTGGGGGATCTACAAGGGGCATACTGGTGAGTGCAGTGTCATTCTTGAGGCGGTGGCAGACCATGAGCTTTGGATTTGGCATGCTTTTTTTGCATGGCAGGAACAAATAATGATATCAACGTGTTGCAGCGCTCTCCGGTGTTTGCCAGGCTAGCTGAGGGACAAGCTTCTGCCGTGAACTTTGAGGTAAACTGCCACACATACAACAAGGGGTACTATCTAGCTGACTCCCTCGACTAATAAAATCATCAACCCACTTACACCACTTAGGGTCAAAACCTTTCATGCGTAAAACCTGTTGTAGAAAAGACCATTGAACTTCATCGTAAACCTTTTCGAAATCAATTTTAAGTAGAACCCTATCCATTTCAGAGTGCTTACCGAAATAATTTAAGCCTAGTGCTTATTTATACATGAGAGGTGACAAGTTAGACATTTGTCTAGTATAACTAATCATTAGTGTTTTATAGAAAAGTCGGGTTATTTTTGCAAGCACTTCTTTTAGCACAATCCATTTGTACAGAGGTATCTCCACATATGCATCTGGCGGTTTCGGGGTTCTATCCTGGTAAGTATGTGACGTGTTGTTGGAAGATCATGGTGTCCATTTGATTGAAAATAAAATCTTATAAGGAATTTTGTGAAATCGGAATCTTTAGGAATTATTTGTATGTTGTTTTTGTTTGTTGGACGGAATCATATACTCCATAATAAGTGCTAAAGTTATACTAGATCACTGACCATTATCATGGATGAGAGGGAGTATGATTCTTTCTTAAGATTTGCATCACTCAATAGAGATATACCTTATTTCTCGCCGGACGCAACAAATCATCCAAAATCTTGTACTAGAGTAAGAACGGGCATGACGTTGCAATTATAAGGTTTATCTATTTCGACGTTCTTAGAGCATCTCTAGTGGTTCCTCTAAATAAGGTTCTCTATATCTCCATATAGATGACCATCTATAAAGATTCCTTTTTAGATGATCTCAGATTTTCAGTGGTTCCTCTAAATGAGATCCTCTATATCTCCATATAGTTTATGCAAACAACAATTTTTAAAGGAAATAGCACATACGAAACTAGCAGAACATATTTCAGTATAGGCAGTTCAACCATCTGTGTTTATCTAAATTTTTTGGTACAGAAACTAGTACAAACTATAGAACTAGCAGAACATATTTTGGTACAGAAACCAGAGACGCTGGCCCCGTCCAAGGACGCGCGAATGGAGGAGCCAGACCGCGTCCGCAGCGCCGCCGCCCCCGCCTAGCGCCGTCGCCCTCCCTCGATTTCGGCCGTCGCCGTACCTCGATTTCGACCGCCGCGGCCAACGCCGCCGCCCAGAGCCTCCGCCAGCGCCGCCGCTCAATCTCACTAATTCCCCTGGAAAAAAATCATACCTGGCCGGCGAGTGGAGCGACGGCGAGGACGGCGACTTCGCGGGAGACACTCCCGCCTCCTTCTCTGGTCTCCAGATGCGCGCGGGAAGAAGAGAGCGGGGCAGCAATTTCGCTTTGATGGTCGTGGCTTCGTCCTCTATATTTGGAGGATGGATCGAGGACATGGCAGCCGTTCTGAATTTAGAGGATGGGATAGAGAGACCACTGGGAACCTTTTTTAGCCTCATGATCATCTAAATATGTTTGGATGGCTCTTTAAAGGAACCGCTAGCACTAGGGATGCTCAGCATCTAGCGAATCAACGAGGCCCTTAAATATGCCGTGGCCACTCAAGCTCGTGCAGCCAGAAGTGCAGACATGACGGATCATCGGCAAATTCGACCTGCACTTTCAAATCCAGTAGCGCGCGCCGGCCGCGACGTACGTGTCGGTGTAGTGATGACACAAGCCAAGCACGCCACTAGTACAGAGGCGCCTGCCTTCCGGCGGCATAGGTCGATCGGTCTGTCAGCGACTCAGCGTGTTGTTGCTCTGTTCATGCACGTCGGTCGGTCGGTCGGTCGTTGCCTTGCCGCAGGTACTACGTGCATTCAAGCGCCGAAATCCTTTCGGGTGCGCGCGTGTGCTAAACTAATCTCGGACAGCTTAACTAAGTCACACACGTACGGTGGTGATAAGATCCCAGAATCCCAGATCACCAACGAGTTGTGCATGTATCGCGGCCGTTGATTTGCGATGGCTTTGCTAGCTCACTCAACACAGCCAAATTAATCGACTGTCCACCATGTCATTTTCCTTTGGTTACTATATATGCTTTTGGTCGGTACTATCGTCCCTTTCGTTTGGAGGTTGGATGGATGTAGAGTATCGATGGAGATTTGAAAGGATCAATTTGTGCAGTGTGCGTGCACGGGCAGCCATTTTGTCTCACGCTCTTTGGATGCGAACGACACACGGATGATTCCCTCGTTCAATTCGTACAGATGTACTACTACAACAATGCAACGGTGCATTCATGCGCACGTGCATGTTTGGCGTGCCGCTTCGATCGTACGTGAAAGGGCACGCCTAGCTAACTGCAAACCTGCTACACACTCTTCATATTCGATCGTCGGTGGTAGGGCGTGATTGTTGGTTAGGCCTGCATCTAAATAACCGAATTTTGCAGTTTCTATCGAAAAAACGAACCCGGACAGGCTCCAAAAAATCTTTCGCCTTTTAAACTTTTTTTGTAGGGCACCTTGAACACCCACCCGTGATCGTGTTAGTAAGGTTTTAGAGGCGTTTTGCAGGCCAAACTGATGGTTCCCATACTGGAGTTGGGGAAATTTCACCTTGTGCCAATATTTTTCGACGATAGACTCGTTGGAGTGTGACCAAATTTTGACGAATCAGGATGGTGGCGGGGCGTTCTCGATGAGTCCTCTGCCTCCACCTCCAAGTCAGGGGTGATGGGCAGAGGAGGGCGAGCAAGGGCGGCGAGCATGCACGGGCAGAGACGGGCGAGCGCACGAGCGGGGCTGACGGAGGCCACCGGCGGGGCGGCGGGCGACCGTCCGAATGGGCATGTGAAGTTGGTTCGGGAGGAACAAGTGTAGGGGAAAAACATCAAGATGGACCTTTTACTCATGGATTCTTGAATATTCATTTTTAGTGTCTTATTTGCGCGACGCGTTTTGAGACCTTATATCACGTTTGCGGTGTACTTTAAACATGATTTTGCAGTTTTAAAATGCAGTGTCCGTTATATATGCTCTAATATAAGGCCTGGGGCATGCCCAGGAAAAAAAGGCACTTAAGACATGTTGTGCACCTTGTTTGTTTGGTTGCCCGCGATCTGTTTTCTTGCATGAGGAGAAAAAAGAATTATGGTGCTCGGTTAGCCACACTATCTAGCTCGCGCGATGCAATGTATCTGTTAGTGATGTTGTTATCACCTCTTCTTAACATGGTAAACTTGCATACTACACTGTCACGCTTGCACTATCTCAAATCTACTTGTTTACGATCGTTGAAACAAAAACTTGCAACACGATAATTGTGTGAAAT
Source organism: Lolium multiflorum (assembly GCA_030979885.1). Lineage (NCBI taxonomy): Eukaryota > Viridiplantae > Streptophyta > Magnoliopsida > Poales > Poaceae > Lolium > Lolium multiflorum. Next base: position 52,366,836 of record CM061750.1, on the reverse strand, counting down.
GGCGAGGAGAAGCTACCTCCGAAAGGAAATTTCAAATAATTGACCACATGCGATCAATTTGATGAAATTCGCCCAAAACAAGTCTAAACTTGAACATAAAATTGACCAGTTCTGGTTTTAAAAAACTCTGAATCGATTGTCGAAATGGAACCGCGTAGTTAATCTGCATACTTTACATGTAGACCTCGTGATAAAAAGGTTGGCCATAAACTAGATGTTCAAGAGGAAAGTGAGAGGCTACACGGGTCATGGTGTACAAAGACCTTACATACACGAAAGACGTTGTGTTCTCTCAGCGGTACACGAAACACGAGCCATATCCCACGTGCATGAAGAATACGTGACTGCTTGCGGTACAAAAATGATCTCCAAGACTACAAACAAGACTAGGTCGTGCTCGTGTCAGGTGCAGGAGAGATGGACCGATTCTAGCAAATTCCATCCTGCCCCAACAACCGTACATACAAGAGACAAAAAGTATATATACTATGATCGCAAAATTCTGATTTGGATTTTCCGACGACGGACGTCCACACGACCTCGCCACCCACCATGGAATCGCAGGGTTCTCTCTCTCTTTTGTTTCTTCTAAAATTCATTGCTCCCGCCAACGCATCAATAACTCCTCGATGGGCCTTTGGGTTGGTTTGGTCCAACGGTTTGCTCGCATTCAAGGCACGGCGGTGTCAGTTCGTTGGGCCGCCAGCCTGCCAGGGCACCTGCATCACTGAGCATGCCTTGGATGGAAGAAAACTCTTCAATTCAGACTCTTCAGAGCAGCTGCTTCATCTCTGTTTTACTTTTTGTGTGTGTGCTCTAAAAGACGAGGTAGCCAAATCTCACTCGTATGCAATCTACCAAACATTGTCTCAATTCAGCATATCTCAATTCATACAGCTCAGGGTCACATGGGTAAACCAAACGCTGCATGCACACATCATGTCTTCATGCACAAAGAGCTAGGCAATCGACTTATATAGTTTAACATCATCCCTTATGTGTGAGGCAAAGACAACTAATGGCTCGAGAGATCAATACGGATAACAACAATTTATAGAATAAAAAATGTGAACACCAAGAGTTAAACTCAAAACCATAGCTCTGATACCACGTTAAACTTCATACACTAACCAACTATTTTAAAAGACTAATCTGATGAAAAAAGTTAGCCAATTAACTTATACACATGTAGCTGCAATGATGCATGCAATCAGCATGGTCTTGTCTATGGAGAGACAAGATGACACAGGATTTTATACAGAACAGGGTGTTTCTAAAAACCTTTGCATATGCACCCTTTATTTGGAATACATTTTAAACATATTGAAAAAATTAAATAAATATAAAAAAATATTTCATGTATATCTTGACGTGTTACATGTTCACAAAGTTATTTCAGCAAAAACCGATATGTTTTGTGACATGTGTAAAAAGGAAAACAAATGTCTTCTTTCACAAAGCATAAAAAAATATTGGTTTTATGTGAAAATTCACGTCCACACATAGAACATGTCTCCCTACAAGCAAAACAAATTTCTGAACTTTTTAATTTTTTTAAAATATGTTTTGTACATACCGGGTGCATGACACACAATATCAGATTTGAGTTTTCGTTTTATACATCGAATCATATCAGCAAATGACACACAATATGTCTTCACTTGTAAGCATGGATGTAATCCTGGAAATAGAAGTTCTTCTCGATGAAGCTTGCGAGCCAGCGGGACGCAGCGAAGCACAACACGGCCAAGGACGCGGCAGCGGTTTTATGTACGACCGTCGTCCCCTTGGCCACGGAGAGGAACACGACAACTGCGACCGCCGTGACCTGCAGGACCTCCTCCAGCGCCTTCATAGCCTTCAGCGCCGCGCTGCAGCTCGTGCACTGGGCGACGTGTGAGCAGTACCTGACGTAGGCCATGGACAAGATCGATGATGTTATTTACCCGAATCCTCAGATGTTTCGAGCTTCAGGTTGTAGTCAAGAAGAAGGGTAGCTGCTTGACTGTTTCCTTTTACCTCTCCATGAGCTTGTCTTTGGTTGGAGTCGCTGGAAGCTGATCGACAGTTGGGGTAGCCCAGCCGACCTGGTTCTGGCAGTGCTTTCTGAACCAGTTTCTGAAGGCGATAACCATGCCATCCGACGACGTAGGCACGTACACGGCTTTATGCCAGTTCTCAGCACCAGCGGCTGCCAAGTTTCGCTCCTGAAATGAAGGAAAAAAACAATGGGTTTGCTGCTTCAGACCAGGATCTGAATCTCATGGTTCCTGAGGCCGAGCTGAGAAAATCGTGACCTCGACGTGAAGGAGGTAGATGTCTGAGTCCAAGACGGCGTTCACCCCAATGTGGTGGTACCACGGCGGTATGATCTTGTCGAGCCAGACGCCGGCGCTCCTCGGATAAGAGGTGATCAGCCTGCTCCTCCCCGGCGACACTGGGATGCACATGAACACCTGTGTGAACTGAGGTTTCTTCTTTTCCTTCTCCTGTCCAAACCAAGCGCAAACCGTAAATATTTTTACTACTCCGTATTAAATTGAAAGAGGTGAATGACCGGTGTTACACCTGAGCCTGTTCTTGTCTAGGCCTAAAGACCCCAATTAAGAAAGCTCAATCTCTTCACAATCAGACCCGATCAAAAACAGTCCAGACCGATACTAAAAGAGTGTTGATCAATCGACTCATCAGTTTCCGGCTCAATTACGAAATTTCCGAAAAGTACCGATCGTCCATGAAAAAAAGTACAGATCGATGTACCAAGTTTCTGGCTCGATTATAGAAATCCAAAGCAGCGATCGCTTCCATATTCCAAAAAAAATAAAGGAATATGGTCGACCGAACAATCAACAAACAAACCGTTCTGCCTACAGCCTCCTGTGGCGATTATCCGGTGAAAACTGCTCACGACGATCGACTAAACCAGGGCCTTATACTCACTCCGTCCTCAAATAAGTGGATATCTAGCCGTAAATTTTGTCCACAAAAGAGTGTTACTCCTATCTTCTCAATGCACTTTAATTGCATCTCTCTCATTGCACGGAAATCAAACCAAATAATATTAATCACATATTCTTCTTGTTTTTTACATGCACTTAGCTTATTGGAGGTCAAAGAATTAAAGAGGAGAGATGCACGTTCAAAATGTATTTTTTACACCACTTCATAATTTATCTTGAAAAACCCGCGTGTACACTTATTTGTGGACCGAGGGAGTACTCCCGAACGGAGAAAGTACCACGAACCGGTCGTTATACAGTGATTTCGGCTACCTAGTACTCCCTCCGTCCTCATTTAATCGACCCAATGCTAGGCTACTCACTTAAGGATTTCATACTAAGTCCGCGTTAATTAAAACGAACCTGAGGAAGTACCTACAAAGGAGACCGTATATTGCAGCAATTTCCATATCTTAGCCATCTTTCGGAATGGAGGTTGTACCCGGCTCTGTATAGTCTTATGGAGTAGATTTCTAAACCCATGTATTATATAAGTTTGGCACACGTATATTTCGAAGAGCAAGTTTTGTAATCATCTTTTACTCTAGAAAATTACTTTTTTTTAAAAAAATCTTTCCAAATGGGTGATTTGTTAAAAAAAGTTTGAGATGTTATTCTATCCACTGAACATCAACAAGAAGAATTGTTTTAAACATTAAGTATTGACTGTCAAACCACATTTGCTTTTAGCTTTCATCCTCTGTCGACGTGAGCACAGAAAAGTCAGGTCTTTATATAGGGATGAAATATTTAGTACTTACAAAAATATATGCAAATGTACTTAAGTTTTATGCGTTTTTCAATTTAATCAATGTGGTGCCTTTATATAGGGATGCAAAATTATTTTATGTTGTTATGTCATTGCTTTTTAAATTACAAGTGTATAGAGGAAGTCTCTGATTTAATATATTCACATCCATTTTTCTGAACATTATTCTAGAAAAAATATTTATATTGAAGCTAATGGTGCACCTTTTTCCTGATAAATTTGGGGTAATCACCAAATGCAGTCAAATTTTTACATCCTGATAAATTTGGGTTAGTCACTAAATGCAACAAAAAGTAGTTACTGTTCAATTTCAGATGATCATTTCGTGACACAGAAGTGATTATATTCATGTTAATTTCAAATGCTATCAACGGAAAGTGTTTTTGGCTCCCGAGCTACAGTGCCCTCGCTAGTTTAAAAAAATAAAAAAGTATTTTTACAAGTTATTAAAAAATCTGAAAATAATTCTAGAGATTGTGAGTGATGCATCTCATAATCATGGAAAATCTCAACCCAAAATTATTTTTATTCTGTGCTAGAAAAAATGATAAAATCTTATATGTTTTGTAGATTTAAAAATAAACTACTCAGATCTACACTTCTATTATTTTTGTGTAGCTTAAAATATAATTTTTAAAAATTTGATATTTTACACGTTTGTGGGTACATCACTGACTAACTAACTATATATGGATTTGTTTTAAAATAAAATAAAAATCAAAATATAATTTTGAATATTTTTGAAACTATCGATATCAATAGTGCCCATGTGCACCAGATCTCCACTCTGATATCAATCTCTAATAGTTCTAGTATTGTTTTATTCTTGTCGCGCGACGAACAAAAATCGCAGGACAAGTGGATCTCGTCAGTAATTGTCTGGCACGTTGTCACATTTACAATCGATTTTCCAGCCTGCAAACACTGTTTGTTCTACACGACTGCATTGGTATTCCAGTGTTTTCCACTAAAAGTGTATTCGCTCCAGACTCTATTCTTTTGCACAACATGTTCAAGATAAAGAGTGCACCGATATAAGCTACATAAGCTACAGCATTCTCTTAGTCTAAGTTATGTGCACACCATGGAGACGGACTTGCAGCACCCGAACATCGGCAACAATGGGAGACAGAGGTGATCAGTTCATAGTACCTCTCCCTCGGCCTCTCCGGGAAGAGACGAGATGCAGATGATGAACGGCGCGGTGTAGCGGTAGTAGCCTCCGTTCTCCTGCGGCGACAGGAACCCCTCCACGCTCGCCTCCTCTATCTTCATCTTCACCGGCTGGCCGCCCTCTACGTCGAACTCAACTATGAAGAGGATAGGAGAAGAGCAGTTGAATCAACACTCGTGTTCAGGGATGCTGAAAACTGAAGCGGACAACGCCGATCATGCATGGCAGGGCGCGCAGGAGGACATATCTTCCGGGATCTTCCTTGCTGCGAAGCTTGCCCGTCACCAACACGTCAGGGGCGTTGGCAGGTGGCTCCCTCATCAACCCCTTGTGCGCGTAGGCGAGGTGAGCGGGGTCCAGGAGGTTCTCCACCAGCACATCGTACCTGCAAAGACATGGCGACGCGCGCGGCAACGTCACCTTCATCGCGCGCCATGGAACAACGGCGGAGGAGGCATCGATCGAGGCATGCTCGATCAGAATGGAAGTGAACTGTTTGGGTGTTTGTTTTACCCGTAGGGGATGTCCCTGATGTGGGTGTCGTAGGAGGGGTCGTCGATCTGCGGGAAGAAGGGCGGGCGCTTCCTCCGCAGCACGTCCCGGTGCTCGGCCTCGGCCCTCGGGTAGAACCACAGCACGCTGTTCTGCACCACGCTCGGGTACGACGCCACGCACGCCTTGCTGTTCTTGTGCACCTGCCAAGAATCATCAACCGAGAGAAAGATTTGGACTCTGGTAGGTTTCGTGATCGGAGTCGGAGGAAGGAGATGCGCATCAGTTACGTACGGGTGGGCCGAGGGCGGGGGCCTGCGGGATGAACTGGCAGGAGCCGCGGCCGTCGAAGCACCAGCCGTGGTAGACGCACTGGAGGCGGCCCTTGCCGTCGATGCGGCCCTCGGAGAGCGGCGCCAGGCGGTGCGGGCACGCGTCGTCGAACACACGCCAGTCGTCGACGGCGCGGTCGTACCAGGCGACCACTCGGAGTCCCAGCACCGTCTTGCCGTGGGGCGCGCCGGGGTCGAGGTCGCACACGGGAGCGAACGGGTACCACTGGTCCAGCCAGTCGAACCGCCCCTCCGAGTCCTCCACGCCGGACAGTGTCTCCGCCGCCACGGCCGAGACCGGGGACGACAGCCGAGCGCGCTGCCTCCGCGCGGGCGCGAGGCGGGCGGCGCCTGCTGCTCTGGCGCTGTTGGGCGCCGAGGCGGAGGTGCGGAGCCGGAGCGGGAGCGGGAGGGAGGGACGTGCGCCAGGGATGAGGAGGAGGGAAATGGGATTCATGCGGTTGCCTCGTTTGATCGATCCCGCGGGCCGCGGTGGCCGGCCGACGGCGTTAGAGCATCCGAGGCGCACACTCCGTCCGGCAATGGGACATGTGGAGATGATTTTGAGAACTTCCTGAGAAAAGTGAAACAAGGACGCCGAACTATTTAGTGGCCTGTCAGAAACCACTCGTACCGCTTGACTTGCCCATACGGCCATACGGTTGCTCTCCGCCATTGCCCGAGTTAATCATTGGAGGCCCAACGTAAGTTGTTAGCGGCGAGTCTAAGACAGTGCCTATCAACTTTTTGGAGTTCCGCCTTTTCACTTTCCCTCTCCTTTACGGCATAGGGTGGAGGATTCGTTGGCAAGGGGTCTGTTCTTCGGAGGTGACTAGCGCTGGTCACGACGTGGCGATGATGCTTAGCTTAGCTCAGGACATGATTTTTTTTGCTTCGTAGTCGTGTGTCGGTGGTGGTGTGGAGTCAGGTACACTCGTTGTATTCAGCGAGATGTGGTTGTTTTTGTACTCAAAATTCCACCGTCTATAAAGATATGATACGCTATTGGCATACTCTAAAAAAAAGTCTTCGCTATGTGCCGACTTACCCTTCGTGGAACCTCCTCCTTGACCCCCCCCTCCGTTCCAGTTTCCGGCCTTCCTCTCTCTCATCGCCGGCCACGGTGGCTAGCGGTGAGAGAGAGGGAGGTCTGGAGTAGTGTAGATACTAGCTTTTGTTCCATTTCCCTTTCCCCCAAATAAAGTAGATTTGGGGTTCTTGTTGGTCATGTTTGCCATCCTCCCCAATTTGATCCTCTCTAGCTTCAATCTTGGCCTCCATCGGATGATCGCGAGTAGCTCGGTCGAGCGGTTGTTGCGATGGTATGCATGAGTGCCGCTAGTCTAGAAGGATCTAGGCCCCACGAGTTGAAATTGGGCCGGGCTTGGTCCGCTGTGAGTTGTTGAGCATCTTGGCGGTGCTGAGTTCGATCGATGCGGGGTGACTAGCCATGGTCGGCGTGGATTCCGCTTCTCGTGTTGGATGCGCATCGAAGGGATCACGGGGGGTGGCGGTTTGTCGCCACCGACGCGTTTGCTTGAGACATGATGAGGCATGGTATGCCCTAGTGATGAAAGAGAACCAATACGTTCAGAGCGCTGATCTTGCTGAAACTCATCATGAGCATCGATGTCTATTGTGTTGCGTTTAATTAAGATTCAAAAGAAGATCAGGTTCTTCATCAGCCTGAAACCATGTTTCCTCGTTCCAAGTATTGTGAGCTCTACTGCGAGCCTTCAGTCTCAATTGTCGCTCTGGTTGCTGTAAGTACCATACCTACTTCGTGATGCCTGAGATTTTTTTACCAGATTAGATGTGAAGAAGTTGGATATGGGTGATGTTATGTCGATGAGCTTATGCAAGAAGTTTAGTATGCTGATGCATATTACTCTGTATAATTGGGAGTGGGCTCTGCCCTGTGTAACATCCCAACCACCCCTGGTTGGGCTGTTAGCCCTAGCAGCTCACTAGGATATCTAAACTAGCCCATCCTCAAATCACTTCGGGCCAAGCACGCTTAACCTCGAACTTCTTTGGAGATGAGTTTTCGGAAAAGAAGTTACAATTTGTTGATATGAGTACAATATCAATCATATTTAGCCCTGGACCAGGATGTCACACCAGTCCCCCCTTTTCTTTTGCTCAGCCTGACCAATGTAAGGATGCATACACCTAGATGCTTGAGGTACTGATCTTTTTTTCAATTTAAGATTGAAGAAGGGACTCCGTGAAGGAATACCAAGACTTCCTAATTATCATACATTATCATACATCTTATTTTACCTACATACACTGGACTACTTATTCGTTCTTTTGTGCGTTTTTATTGTGGCGGAAACAGAACAAGAGGCAAAGACCCGGCCAACTCGCCCAGGGCGGCAGGGCTCGAGGGCGAGCCATACGAGAGTGAGTCGAATTCTGTTTACGTTCTCGGTTTGGTTCGGGCCCCTCTCGATCTTTGTTTTTATGAAAGGCTTTGTCGCCATGGGGGGAGGGGGCGCCATGGGGGGAGGGGGTGCCATGGCACCCCCTTCAAAAATACAAAAAAAACTTTTTACCTAGTAGTATTTGGGCTAATGATAATTCCGCTGAAGCTACTACTGTTTGGCGAGGAAAGCTCATCGTTTGCAGTGTGAAAATGGAATGGCCAAAGTAAGCAGAGCTTTGCAGGGAGCAGGTTACGTCAATCCATGCGATGGGCGATCCTGGTGGTCTGCCGCCTACCACCGGCGACGCTGCTCTCCGTCGGCGCCGCCGTCGTCTGACCCTAGCTCCAGCCGCGGAGAACCGTTTCTCCTTGCTGCAGGCGGTGCCTGAGGAGGTTGAAGATGCGGATGCGGACGATCATGTGGCCCTGTACGTTGCGGAGGAGGCCCTGGCAGACTATCCTGCACGCCCGAGCTCGCCGGAGATCCGGCGTCCATGGAAATCGAACGGGGACCTGCTAGCGGAGTTTTGGGCGGACGCCGGATATCCATCGCCGTCTACGCGCTTCTGGGAGCGTCAATCCTCTCCGGCCTCTGCGACGTCAGGTATGGTTAACCGGGTTTCTAATGCGTGCAGGTCTTCGTCGACGTCTCCTCCGTTCATGGCGCGGCGGCCGGCTGGTCGAGGTGGGCGCTCCGCGTCGGCTTCTCCGACGGGGCTGTGCCTGTCCCGGCCCCCTCGCGTTGGAAGCTGGCGCGGACCTCTTCCTCCTCGTCGGGTGACGCCCAAGCCGGTGCTCGGCTTCTTCCTCGACGAGGCGGTCGCCGCCATGCCGTCTTCGTCCCCGCCCAAGGCGCCGGAAGTTACGCGATCGGTGCGGTTTCGGTGCGCGTCCGCGGATCACTCGGATCAACCGGGATCACAGGCAGAGGTGGGACCCATGACGGAGGACGTGGACTGGTCGGTGCCAGCAGGGTGGACCCACTTGCGACGCAGGCGTCGTCGTAGGGTTTCGCCTTTTGCGAGCGTACCGGCTCCGTCTCGTAACTTCGCTTCGTCTCCGCCGCCAGCAGCTTCACCTCCTCCGCGCTCTTCGTTTCCGCCGGGCTTCATCGCAAGATCTTCGTCGCCAGCTTTGCAGCAACCGTCGCCCCAACCTTGGTTGCCGCCGCCGTGGCCCTTGTCTCGCCGGACATTCCTGTCCGTCGTGATGCAGCCGACGGGAGGGCAACCAGACCTCCGCCCAGCAGGGCCTGCGCCGCCGGGACCTGCTGCCGCTGGGGCGGCCACGCCTGGTGGAGCGACGGGGCCGGCTGCTAGGCCGCCGGTTGCTAGGCCGCCTCATCCGTTCCCACAGATGACGGGAGGGGCAGCTGCCGGTCTTCATACCCAGCAGCAATTGGCTCCAGGGAGCGTAGCACAAGGCCAGATCGTGCAGCAGCAGGTGCATGGCCAGCAGGTGTACGCGCCACCTCTGCCCCAGTACCGCCCTACGGCAGCTCTTCCTTTGCGGCCGTTGCAGCCACCGTCGCGCCAACCGGGACCGCCAGCGTACATGCCTCAGGTTGCTCCTCCGTTCTTTCAGCATCAACCGTTCGTTCCGTTAGGTGTTCAGCAGCAGCAGCAGTTCCCCTTGCCGCCTTTTGGTCAGTTTCAGCAGCCTTTTGTTCCTCCGCCCTCCGCGGTTGCGGGGCAGGTTGGGTCGAGGAATAAGCGGAAGAAGAAAAAGGTGGTCAGCCAGGTCAGGTTGGACAGCAGCTTCCTCAGCAGTCTGATCAGTTTCTGCAGCCACAGGTTGTGTTACCAGTGTCCGGCCTAGGAGGGACGGTGGAGGCTGTTTCTTCTGTCCCGGAGGTTTCTGTGGGGATTGATGCCCCAGTTGTTTCGGTCCCTGTGGTGATGTCTGATGAAGCTCAAGGGAAAGGGAAGAAGCCCGGGAAATGCTGGAAATGCGCAGTGGACTCTCATGCCACCAAAGATTGCACGGTTCAGCATTACTGTCTGGTTTGTGATAACTTCAAGCACCCCACTTTGAGATGTCCGTCACTTCGTCTACCTCGGCCCTCGGCTTTTGTTGCAGGAGAAGGGACTGATGATGCTCTGCTTTGTTTGCCTGATAGTGTGCATAAGGCTCACCTTGCACCGACTTGCTCTCCTACTGCTCTGGTGTCCATCTCAGGGGACAAGGTACCGGCAAAGGCGATTCAAGATTTGATGAAAAGGATTTGTCCGCTTAATGGGCAGTGGAAGTGGGAGGCGGTTGCACATGGGGATGATGCTTTTCTCATTGGCTTCCCAACGGCGGCAGATCTTCAGCGTGTTGATGGTTTTCAGATGGGTGTACCGGCTCATAAGGCTACTGCTTCGGTTACTATCTGGAAGCCTCAGGACATACAGCACAAATCTGAACTCATTCCTGTCTGGGTACACGTGGAGGGGGTACCTTACACAGTGAGGCACTTCCACGGTTTATGGGCGGTTGGGACTCTTCTTGGTGTTCCGCTTGATGTTGATCTTGTCACTATGCGGAGCCGGGGGGTTGTGCGTCTTCTTGTTGCTATGGTCAACCCTAAGGCGTTGGAGGCACAAGTGGATGACATTGGTCCTTTTCTGGCGGTGGCTTGTGCTGTTAGGCTAAAGTTGTTTAGCTTCGTGTTTCGTCGTGAGCCGGCAGAGTTTGTTGCGGATCCGTCTTTCTCTCAGTTTTTCTGGAGGCGGAAGGGTGATGATATGGATGAGGATGACTTGGGAAATGATAAGGATGCTGACCCCGCTGGCCCATCTGAAGCACCCGCGACCGGTATTTCTAGTATGGAGGTGGATTCTTCTGCACCATCTTATTCAACTGTTCCAGGAAAGTCGGTACAGGTTGCCCATGTTTTATGCCCAGTCATTACACCATATAATGCTAGTCCGAGGACTCCGAGAGGCAGGGAGATTGTTGACAGGATTCGTAGAGTTTCGCCGCAGCTTGTGGGGACTCCGGCATCGTCTCCAGGGGCTTTGGACGCTGCCCTTTCGTCGACACAGGTGGATGTGCAGGGGGCGCTGGGGGAGTGCTCTTCCCCACCCCGGCCTGCAGAGTCCTTGCAGGTGCAGCCGGAGGAGGGTGGGGCTGCTACGACGTCGCCGTCCCCCTCTTTCTCTTCTTCGACCCAGTTGGAGGGGGCGGCTACTGCGCCATCGCCTCCCCTTGCAGGTGGTGTGGTGGTGGTAGAGGGGGCTGCTACATCGCCGTTGCCCCCTCCCACGGTCGCTACTACATCGACGTTGATGTCGGTGAAGACGGTGGGTGGACGCGACGGCATAGAGGTGGTGTGTGGGGCTGCTACATCGCCTTTGCCCCACACCACCGAGGCTTCGGCATCGTCTTTGAGAGGGGTGGGATTGGGGTCGGATGCTCCAGTGGCATGGTCAGCCCCGGTCCCCCTTCCTTCTCCGACGGTGGCACCCTCCACCTCGACGGATACCTTCTGCTCACCGTTGCCGGTTCTATCACCTTCTTCGCCCTCTACGCCTACGACCCCGACGACACCCCCTGTATCGCTGTCGCAGCGACATAGGGGGGCTCCGCCCACTCCTGTACCGTCGAGTGACTACCATGATGGGTACGTCACTCCGGTTAGGCGGAGTGGGAGGTTTGGGGTAGATGCGGATGGTGGGACGGTGACGGATGAGGATACCATGCAGAAGGCGATGCGCCGAAAGGCGGCGAAAAATCTCGACTTCGATGGTATGATTTCTTCTCATAAATCCAAATCTTTTTTATCCTTTTCATCACCAGTTATTTCTTCTAAGCTTAATTGTTTAGGAGTTAGTCTTGGTAGGTCAGATAAGGAGATTTCTGTTTCAACTAGAGTCTTGAAGCATATGGAATTTGATCGTTTTACGGTTATTCCAAAAGCTTCGACTAGGTTGGACTCCACTTACTTGGATGAGGATGAAGCGATTGCCACATCAGATGGTCAGCTTCTTTCTCATCTAGTTGGGGAGGTGTCAGAGGTGAGATTGGATGAGGATGACATGTACTCTTTATATGAATTAAAGGCATCTCGTCGGAAATCCAAATCTCCCTCTAACAAAAAACCGCGGAAACGGTCAAAAATTCCCAAATATCCAATTGTTTCCCAATGAATGGCATGTTTGCGAATAGCAGAGGTCTTGGTGACTTGGCTAAACACTTACATTTTGCTGATTGCATTAGGGATCATAGTTTGGATTTTTAGCTATTTCTGAGACGGGGCGACGGGATTTCTCGCAAAGTCTTCTCAACCGTATATCCGGTGGTATAGACTTTACTTGGTTATCCTGTCCACCCCGTGGGCGTTCCGGAGGTATCTTCGGTGTCAAAACAGACTCTATGGAAGTGTTAGCACATTCGGTTGGGGAATACCATATCAAATTCCACATCCGCAATAGAGCTGATAATTTCATATGGAGTCTTGTAGCCGTGTATGGTGCTGCTCAGGAAGCTCATAAGGCCGCCTTTCTTCGTGAGTTGGTGAATCTAGCAAAAGAAAACCCTCATCCTATTCTCATAGGGGGGATTTTAATTTGCTGAGATTTCCATGCGAGAAGAGCAGGGGCAGTTTTGACAATCATTGGCCTTTCCTGTTCAACGCGGTCATTGACAGCTTGGACTTGAGAGAGGTATCAATGACTGGCAGACAATTTACCTGGGCTAACAATCTTCCGGAACCAACATATGAAAAGCTAGATCGCGTACTAATGGATATCGACTGGGAATTGAAATTCCAATGGTGACGGTACACGAGCTATAACGTATTGTTGGTTCTCGGATCATGCTCCCATCTTATTATCCACTGGTTTACCTAGGCCTCCGACTAAACGCCGTTTCAAATTTGAACTCGGTTGGTTGAATCGAGAAGGTTTTCAAATCATGGTTAAAAAGGTATGGGAAAGACCGGTTGTGGGTGTGTCTCCGATACAGAGGTGGAATAACAAAATGCGTTCGGTACGCAAACACCTCGGTGGATGGGCACGTCATACAACTGGTATTCTTAAAAAAGAAAAGCAGCGACTTTCATCTATCATAGATGACCTCGAAGCCAAAGCAGAAGTTAGACCTCTCTCCGCACAAGAGATTGAGCAAAAAGCCAATCAAATGCGGAAATTGCAAAACTACTGCGGGAGGAGGAGCTGAAATGGTACCAATGATCTAAGGCCCAATTTATTCTTGAAGGAGATTCGAATACAAGGTACTTCCATTGTGTTGCCAATGGCAGGCACAGGAAGAAACTTATTCGTACTCTTGTTCAGGACGAGGGCACGATTGAGGGTCATGAGCAGCTAAAGTCGTTTATCACAAATTATTATAAAGGGCTTTTTGGTGCCCCAGAGGAAAGCAATTTTTCGCTTGATGAGACAAGAACGGAGGATATCCCCCAAGTCTCGCATGCGGAGAATAATTTTCTCACTTCGCCTTACTCTGAGGAGGAAGTAAGGAAAGCTGTTTTCCAAATGGAGCATAATAAAGCCCCTGGCCCTGATGGTTTCCCAGCTGAATTTTATCAGTCTTTCTGGGATGTCATCAAGGATGACCTTCTTGCTCTTTTTGCGGATCTACATGATGGGCAACTAGAGCTTTTTAGGCTCAACTTTGGTGAGATCATTTTATTGCCCAAGGTTAATGAAGCAGAAAGGATTCAACAATACCGTCCTATTTGTCTTCTTAACGTGAGCTTTAAAATATTCACTAAGGTTGCCACGATCCGATTAAATTCGGTGGCTGATCATGTCATTAGACCTTCTCAAACTGCTTTTATGCAAGGACGGAATATTATGGATGGGGTTGTTGTCCTCCATGAAACTGTTCATGAATTGCATAGAAACAAGTTGAATGGCGTCATCTTAAAGATTGACTTTGAGAAGGCCTATGATAAGGTTAAGTGGTCTTTTTTGCAACAAACTCTCAGAATGAAAGGCTTCTCTGATGAGTGGCGTGCGTTAATCAATAGTTTTATCTCGGGTGGAAGTGTTGCCATTAAAGTCAATGATGATGTGGGAAAATATTTCCAGACTAAGAAAGGACTTAGACAGGGAGATCCATTATCGCCAGTGCTATTTAATATAGTGGCTGATATGCTCGCTGTCTTGATTGAACGTGCAAAGTCTGAGGGCCAAATTGAAGGGGTTATTCCTCATCTAGTTGATGGAGGCCTATCCATTCTTCAATACGCCGACGATACAATACTTTTTATGGATCACGACATGGACAAGGCTCGGAACCTAAAGTTAATTCTTTCTGCGTTTGAGCTCTTGTCGGGTCTGAAAATTAATTTCCATAAAAGTGAATTGTTCTGTTTCGGCGAAGCCCAAGACCATGTTGCAGAGTATGCTGAACTGTTTGGCTGTGGCCAAGGCCAATTTCCAATTAGGTACTTGGGAATTCCGATTCATTATCGGAGGCTTACCAATGCTGAGTGGAAATTGGTTGAGGAAAGGCTTCAAATTAGGTTAAGTAGTTGGAAAGGTAAATTGCTGTCCTGGGAGGAAGATAGTACTCATAAATGCGGTACTGAGTAATATGGTACTCTATATGATATCTTTCTTCCAACTTCCAGAGGAGTCTTAAAACGGTTGGATTATTTCCGATCAAGATTCTTCTGGCAAGGGGATTGCGAGAAGCGTAAATATCGGCTGGCTAAATGGAGTGTGCTGTGTCGGCCCAAAGATCATGGAGGACTTGGTATTCAAGATCTCCAGGTCAAGAATAGGGCACTTCTCGGTAAATGGTTGTATAAGCTACTTACCGAAGAGGGCATATGGCAAACACTCCTTAAGAGGAAGTATATTGGCTCAAAGGCTTTATCTCAGGTTATTTGGAGACCAGGAGATTCGCATTTTTGGGCTGGTCTTATGGAAACAAAGAAGTTTTTCTTTCCATATGGTTCTTTCTCTATAAAGGATGGATCGGAAATTCGTTTCTAGGAGGATAAATGGTTGGGTAATACCACACTCCGAGAACAATATCCGGCTTTGTACAATATTGTGCGCCACAAAGGCGATACTATCGCCAAGGTGTTGGAAAATTTCCCACCAAATGTGGAGTTCAGAAGAAGTCTCATCGGTCCCAGACAACCTCTTGGCAGGATTTGTTACAGCGTCTTGAGTTAGTTCAATTGACGCAGGGACCGGATGTATTTCGCTGGAATCTTACCGGAATGGTTCATTCTCAGTGGCTTCCATGTACAATGCTCTAATTCAGCCTAATATCCCGGTCGATAATAACTCGGTTTGGAAGATGAAGATACCACCGAGAACAAAAATTTGCCTGGTATCTTCGCGAGGGGTTATTCTTACGAAAGATAATCTTGTTAAACGCAACTGGCATGGAAGTAAAAGTGTGTCTTCATCATCAGGACGAGACTATTAAACACTTATTTTTCCAATGTCAGTTTGCTAGGTCTATATGGTCACCGTCCAAATCGGGTCTACCTTATACCCACCACGTAGTGTTGCCAATTTATTTGGCAACCGGCTCAATGGTGTGGATGTTAGGTTTAAACGTCTTATTAGGATGGGAGCGATTGCAATTATTTGGTCGCTGTGGCTATGTAGAAATGACAAGATTTTCAATAATATTTCTTCTTCCTTTTTGCAGGTCATCTACCGGGCACCTTTACTTCGTTCATGGATACCGTTGCAGCGTGTGGAGCACCGAGACCTATTTACGGAGGTGTCTTCACGGTTGGAGGATACGGCGAGGGATATTTTCTCCCAACATGGGTGGCAGCGTGACCTTCGGCTAGACCCTCCTACCTAGTTGTTATTACCGTTTTTTGAACTATGTTTTCATCTTTGAACCCTTTTGTGTGGTTTTGTAACGGATTCGTGTGCGGCTGTGTGCATCTTAGTTATGCAGAGGCCGGGTCTATTGCGCAAGTAATAAAGAGCCCATTTTCGAAAAAGTAATAACCTGTGTATATATATATATATATATATATATATATATATATTAGGTGCAAACAAGCTAAACTAACAAATAGTTATGATCAAAACTTGAAATACTGATCTATTTTAGGCTTAATGAGAAGCACAATGGGAAATCTTCTCTTTCTTAATAGATGGCCCCATTTTGCTGGTCTCACAGTGAGCCACGTCGCCCCAATTTCCGTCAACCCGTCATGTACGCTTCGTTTGATTAGGCTCAACATGGACTGCCTCTGACCGATATGGGCCTAGCTACGTTGGGCCGTTCCGATCAGCTAGGCCTTAGGCTACATCCGCCGGTGGCCCGCCCACAAATGGGCTATCCCAAACTTCTCTAGCTCCACGTCCTCCACGTTTGTCCTAAAAGATAGGAAACAAACGCCTGTGTTCGTCTTCCTCAAAAACAGACGCCTCTGTTCGTCTTCCTCCGCAATCAGTCAATCACCACCGTCCCTGCTCCTTCCCGCAGCTGTGTGGCGGCGACTTAATAGTAACTAATAAATCCGAGCATTCAACCTAATAAATTCGGGCATTCAAGGAGTGAAAACTGCTTAAGGGAGTTCATCCGCCGCCGCCGATTTCTTCAGCTTAAAAAGCACCCCCAGTGCCCTCCATGTCCACACGAATCACAAAAGTCTGGTCGCGCCGCCAGCACGCCCAGCGGCCTCCATGCTGGTACTGCCCACTCCCATCCTAATTCCTCATTCCTTTTTAACAATCCCTCAATATACCTTCCGAATCTCGCAGGTTGATCGCTGACTCCGGATTTTGTATGCTCCTACCTCAGCCCCTCCGGATTTCCGCCCGGAGTTCTACACCTGCACGATTTTGTCTGCTGCTACCTCGGGATTTCTTGGGATTTCTTCCGTATTTGTTGGGATTACTTGCCTTCTCAGTCTGGTTGCTGGATATTACTCTCAGTTAATAGACATCTCGGTCTGCTGGTCATCATCCACGCTGCACAACGCCTTCTTCCATTGGTAAGCATACTCTGATCTCCTCTTTTTTTGTTCTTATTTCATTTTCAGGCCATAAATCCTATTGCTGGATCCTTTCTCCTTGGTTTCATGGTGATCCTTGGTCATGTTGAGCATACTAAAAGCTGACACAAACTTCCCAGTCTTAATCTAAAGAGCAAAATTCCGAGTATTCTGTTTTTTAGTTGGTTATTGGTACCTCTTCAAGTAAACTGTCTGATTACAGTGAATTGTAAATTTGAAGACAAAGAAGAAATGATGAAAATGTAGCAACGCAGGTGCATTTTTGTGTTCATGTCGAATTCTCACTTCCCATACATTTCTTTATTGTGTTCCTGATATTATGACCACATTGTACTGACTGCACGAACTGAAATATTATTGCAGGTTGATAAGGTTGAGTTGGATTGCGCATACATGTCTAATCTGCATAATTGCAAGTTAACCATTGCAAACACATTAAGGTTGAGCAGAAAAAACTTTTGTATTATGAGATATTATACAACTTCTATGTTAAGAGGTCTCACAATCTATGCTTCTGTAATTCTGTTGTTCTGTCTTGGTATATTCTAGCGTTTTAAAATAATGAGTTTGCATATTGCCAAAACAATCTCATGAGTGTATAAATTCTTCAACACTCCCCTGCCACATGGCCAAGTATCCCAGATTTCAATCGTCCCTTGATTTTCTACTGGGAAGAATCTATTTGTTTATACTGAACTCTGATGGCTGGTTTGGCTCATGATGTTCTGTTGGCTCTTCATAATATATCTTGATCGGCCACTTCTCCTTGGTACAAAAGGAGGTGTAATATACCAAGGATGCAGAGGAGATCCAATGGAAGACAGAAGGATATATGTCCAATTAGCCTTCTATAAGGAGAAGGAATCAGCTAAGGGGGTCTTGGCTTGATTATGCACTTCAAGATATCTTAGCGCTCACTATTTTTCTTGAAAAGTAACTCACTTTTATTTACTCAATCAATTGTTCACATTGTTTCTCGTAGGTTAGATTCAGCGGGTTTAGATGGTTTCTTATGTTCAGGTATGAAAACTTGGTGTCGTTATGTGGTTTGCCTCCCTTTTCCATTTGTAGGTAACAACTAAGGATTTCAAAAAATCCCCTTTCTATAGTACTCAATGCAATAACTTTATCTCAATGTTTCATGATCCATGTTGAACAAGTATGTCCAACTTATTGGATTTGATATTCGAGATGTCAGAGGTAGATGTACTCAAATTAGTTTTCTTGAACAAGTATGTCCAACTTATTGGACACTGCATCTGTATAGTTTAATAATCTCGCCCTGACACATCCATACGTTTGTTGCACCATAACTGTTTTGTGAAATGCCATGGAAGAAAATTCTGGTATCATAATTGCAGGTGTGGTTTCCTCTATGGTCGATTCTGAAGATGTACTCTTCCTAAGCAAAAGCACATACTGTTTCAATCATTAAGTACTTGGATCATGTAATGAACTTTCTTATTGACTTTCAAATAATGAAATGCACAACATTGAATCAAAAATCTTTCGTAAAGCTACAAAAAATATTTGATTTTTTTATTCTATACATTACTAAAAAGTATCCCGCCGCAACGCGCGGGGTATCATCTAGTATTTCAAGCTTGGCACCCCCACCCATATTGTTCTAGCTCTGCCACTGTTGACGCCTGTGCTCCCTGCATATCATTCTGGAAGGCATTCATGTACTCTTTGTTTGCTGAGTTGCAGTGAGTTCTTTGTGCTTTAAATATTATGGTCTGAGGACGTGGGCATAGCCTAGTGGTTGGGGTTGCACTGCCGCACCCCAACGACCAGAGTTCAAATTCTGTCAGAACAAATTTCTGGAATTCTCACGCCGAGGTCCCCCTTCTACTATATCATTTAGTGTCTAGTTCCTCCTAGCACTAATTCAAATATTATGGTCTGGCTACTACACATCAAGTCCTTTGCAAGTTACTGTTCATGTTGTTTTTATCATAATGGGCTATGGGTCCTTTTTGGGACCCTCATATGTTCAAAAAATATAGTGACCTATCACTAAAGGGGTGGTTAGGTGATGGGCGATGGCATTAGAGCTTCGACAACGCAATGCTTAGCAGTCGGGCGCTAGGATGATAATCTTCGTCGATCGACAGTCGTGCCTTTCGATCCTGGGCACCCGGTGCAATTTTTTTCACCCAGCTCTAGTTTTTTTTCTTGGCTCATGGACTGAAAATCAAGGGCGTCTGGCGCCATCAACGTCTAAAATAAGCGCCGACGGTTGTCGACTTGCCAATTTGCAGAGTATCATGCATGGATCGATGAGGTGTCAGATCCAAGGTTTAAAATAGCGTGCTAAATGAAATAACGCCGGCCTCCTTCAAACGCTATGGATGCTATATCATGCTAATTGTGTGATATATTTCAAATAGCGGTTTGAAAAATATATCAAATATAGTCTAAAATAAAGGATTTCGCTAAAAAGGTTGGATATTTAGTCCAAAAATGACTGAGTCACACATACATAACCACATACAATAAATAGATCTCCAATTTTTGAGAAGGCTAACATCAGTATTCCACAAGACAACAACATATATAGTATAAATTCTTTGTTAAGAATCATCAGCATTAGCGATATTAAGTTCTATTCTAGAAGAGGAACCAACATATTGCAGTTCATCACCACGAAAAAGTGAAAGCAACGTAGATTGAAAAAATAGCGCGCTAACGTTATGAAGTTTTAGCACGATATATCATGCTATTTCACAAATAGCGCCATAGCGAGCAAAATTACTAAAATTTAGCGTAGACCCTCCAAATATGCTATTGCATGGTATTAGCGGAGAAATAGCGCGCTATTTTAAACCTTGTAGATCAGGTTATAAAAATGGGCATGGCTAGCTCTACGTGTTCCTAATTCTAGCTATATAGTAGTATCTGGAACATGCTGTTTCTGCTCCCGGGAGCACATGCACCTGGTTTTTAAAATTAAATTTCAACATATTATATAATGTCAAAAAAATCCGATAAAAAATGTTACGGATACATCTTGATGTTCTATATGTTTGCAAAGTCGTTTCACGAAAAATCTATACTTTTTGTGTCATGTGTAAAAAAGTTAAAATTTGGTGCTAAATATAAGCTCTTCACAAGACGTTTTGTTTGTCATTTTTACACGGGACACCAAACCTACCGGTTTCGCGCGAAACTTGGCATACACATATGGATTGTTGACATATACGCGTGAAATTTGTGTTCGTATTTTTTGTGATATTTTAAAATGTTTTTCTCTGAGCAGGAGCATATGCACCTAAGATCAAAATTGCATTTCCGTATCTTTGGTCCAAATATAATTTCCCAAACACATTTAGCGGCAAAGGCTATTAGTGTGCACGGCAGCGCCAGGCTAGCTAGTGCGCGCGCATATGCACGGCCGAGGTGATGCACGCCACGGTGGCTCTCATTTCCCCCCTCCACCGCTCTCAGCCCTCTACAGTTTCCTGCCCCCTTTCTCCTCCTTGCCGGGCCTCTCCCTCCTCCTCTCCGCCGTAGTAGTCGGCCGGAGATGGAGTGGAGATGGCGCCGGAGTAGATAGGTGTAGGTTTAGTTTTGTTTTGGGCTCTATGCCCGGTAGTTGGAGCAGAGCTCGGATATATGGCGGCCAGATCTGGAGCTTCCTAGGGTTCCTCTCTTTGCTGCTTCTGCTCCTCTGGTCGGAGCTGGCGGCGGAGAAGGAGACCACTGTCTCCTTCAATAAAGTTTTGGCTGTCTACCGCATCAAGGTGTTCGAGATCCTCGACATGGAGCTCCTCCGGGCCGGCCGTGGCGGCGAGGGGGAGGGGCGCTGCGTTGAGGACTGCGGTTCGGTGGAGCTTCTCCTGGACGACCGTGGAGGCGAGGGGGAGAAGCTCTACCGGGCTACGTTTTCGGCATCGACGGTGTGGAGGTCTGGTGGATCTGGCGGCAGCCGATGCGGTGGTGCCTCCCGCCTCTCTCGTCATCGTGGTGGTGGCGGAGGAGTGATGGAGGCGCGCGATGTTCGTGTCTGCCCGCTGCGTCCGCAGTAGGGGAGTTTGATGGCTTCTCGTCGGAGGTTTCTCACGACCCCGACGTCGCCGTATCTGATGGCCGAAGGGCGGCCCCTCCACCTTCGGAGGTTTTCAACGGCGACTTTCTCGCCGTCTCTCATGGCCGTAGGGCGGCCCCTCCTTCCTGAGACGGCGCTTGCTCGTCGTCTGCAGGTCTTCTTCAACCTCCAATCATCTAGCTGGAGGCTCAAAAGCATCGTCGGAGTTAGCTCCCGTCTCTATGCCCCAAGTGGTTTCGTCCCCGGCGGCGTGGAGATTGGCTCCGGCGAGTTCGTCGGTGGTTGTTTTGGAGCTGTCCTTGATCGCGTTTTCTCGCGTCGGTCAAAGGGCTTTAGTGCAAAAAGTTTGGGTCCG
Source organism: Lolium multiflorum (assembly GCA_030979885.1). Lineage (NCBI taxonomy): Eukaryota > Viridiplantae > Streptophyta > Magnoliopsida > Poales > Poaceae > Lolium > Lolium multiflorum. The sequence goes on along the minus strand of CM061750.1, from coordinate 52,345,283 downwards.
TTTGTAATTTCCTTCTTCTTCTTGACCCTTTGTGTAATTGTAACTCCACCGTTGATAATGAAGCTCTAGGTCCTTCGGGACCTCTCCTGTTCAAAAAAAAAGGTGATGCACGCCACTCTTTGATGTTATATATCACTTCTCTCGCTGTCATTGATCTCGTTGTGCATTATGGATGCTCTTAAGCAGACAAGAGAGTGAGCGAATCTATGCATGTGTGGGTAGAGCCCATTGCAACGGGTATTGGGTTCGCCCAGATACAATTTTCGTACGAGGACATCTCCAACGGCCTAACGTATTATCGTTTATTTCTATTTAGGTCCCAAAAGTATCCAACTTGGAGTACGCATCGGTTTGAGTTAGGTTCTGCACCAGTAGCCCGACACATTTTTTCAATAATAGTTTTAATCAATAGGAAATAATTTACATACTACCAAAAAAATACTTAAAATTAAAACCCTAGATATTGGTTCACATCATGAACGCCTACTCGTTGCCATCGCTGTGGACAAAGACCAGAGGTGCCCACGGCCAGAGCCAGTTACAAAGCCGGTTGTGGCAGCGGCGGCGTTGGTGCGGGAGGAGGTGGCGGCAGCGGCGGTGTTGGTGTGGGAGGAGGTGGTGGTGGCGGTGTAGGAGCTGGAGCAGGTGGTGGCGCGAGCGCCTAGCTGCGCGTAGGGGTGATCGGAGGTGTCATTGGCCTACCCTGAGCCAACGCAGACTCCTGAACGGCGAGGCCGTGCCACTGGGCTAACTCATCTCTAGATAGCTCTCGGCCATGGCTATCTCTATGGCCTCATCCTCACATCAGTTCCTACATTAGAGCATCCCATTTTGCGTATTTAGAAGGTGAACGGTACGTTATGCATAATTTGCTCCCTATAGCGTCAATCTCACTATTAGCCGCTCTAAGATCACTATAGCGCGCTAAAAAAGTTATGGAACTAGCGGCAGTCGACGAGCCCCTGATTCCAACCTAGCTCAACTCAACTGCAGGTCTGCAACCAACAAGTCACCACTTTCGACTCCCCATGTGACATAGGCATCCCCAATGGGCCTGCCGAAGATGGTACCCGGGGTTTACTGAAGGCCCACGACCCGAAGGATAAGAAGATTCGGAAGCCCAAGATACTATTAAGGAAAGCTAGAGTTGTAATAGGGAGCATTATTTGTAATCTTGCGGGACGGGTTAGAAACCCTCCCGGACTCTGTAAACTTGTGTATCACGAATCCCTCGGCTCCGCCTCCTATAAGGGAGTCGAGGGACAAAGAAAGAATCGAATCATTGTCTCACAAACCCTAGTTTTTATATCGTCGAGTACTTTTCGGCTGAAACCTTCGAGATCTACTTGCCCTCTACATCCAACGAAACCCTAGTCTACAACTTGTAGGCATTGACAAGTTAATCTCTTGTCAATTGGCGCCGTCTGTGGGATCTAGAGGCGACAAGGAGCTGATCTCGATGGCACGTTCAAGTTCGTCGACTCTCATCGCAACACCATGGACAGAGGTAAACAGATCAAACTGATCTCGTTGATTTTGTTCCTCACCCGCCCTCCCGTTTGGATGCATATGCGTATCATGGAGGACGTTTGGAAAGTTCCACTTCCGCGTCGTGAAAGAAGGAGCGTATCGTCTCGAAATTCCGATTCCGATTATCGCGGTCGATCCCGATTTTTCAAGTTCAGCATCATCAATCGAGTCAGGCGACGAGGAGATTTCATCGCCACGCTTCATCAGCACCAGCGGCGAAAAACTCGTCAAGATCTTCAGCGACATGTCCTTCGAGTCATCTGCGGACTCCTATATAAGCGATGACTCGAGCGACACCGACAGCTTCAACTTCATCGACAAATCCATCATGTTGGAAAGGTCCTCACCATCTCTATGATGGTGTCACCAAACTCGACAAAATTCAAAATCCAAAATATCATCAGATTTACGTAATTGGAGAGCCAAGCCGGGCAGAACCAGCGACGTCTGAGGGTTTCGATGATGCGGGAAATCCGTACGTCGATCCCGCAGATCTCACGCGAGGGTTGGGGACAAAATATATCGGACCAGGAACACGAGATATGATGCAGGCTGTGGGATCGAGTCGCAAGAGCTATTGATGGTACAGAACCAATGACCATTACGGCGACACCTGAGGAGCTACAAGCGTATCAATATAGACTCGCACGTACCAGGAGGGAGCTCGAGAAACAGAAAATCGAGTTGGATAGAAGGCAGGAAGCAGCCTCCCAAGCATGCGAAGAGCGGAGTTAAGTCGACATTCAGGAACTTCGGGAGATAGCCGCAGGGAAGCTCGAAGGAGAGCAAGATCTCGCCTGCAAAATATACCTGAAGCAGAGAGAGAAAACCTAGTTCAAAACCTCGACATGTCTTTTATGTCAATAGACACGAGAGGAAACATTATTCCTAAAACACCAGAAGCTGGGTACATGGCGACGCAAGCATTCATCCTTGCAACGAAGCCACCTCCTGGAGATACACGAGAAGCATTGTACAATATGGCCATAGCAGGAGTCGGGGCCATGGGAACGGCATTTATAACAACGCCTCCCGAAGGTTCAGCAAGGCAAAATAGTCCACGACCCGCGGCAGCAGCACCAGGTCCCGAGAGAACAAGTGGAGCACGAGACATAGCAGCGCAAGCACGAGTGGACAGAGCACGACAAAATAGAAGGGAACATCGACTCCCCAGAGTTAGATGATGAGGATATGTGTGGGTTGCCGTGTTTTAAGGGTCCGAAAAACTCGAGTTCCTTCGGGGTTTAAATACCCGATAACTTCAAAAATTCGATCACTCTGCAAGATCCAGAGGATTGGCTAGTTGATTATCTCGAGACGGTGAAGTTGATAGGAGGAACCGAGCAACATCCATGCAGAGCATCCAAGTACATCTGAGTGAGCTGCAAGATCGTGGATAAAGAAGCTTCCCCTGGCTCCATCGACAGCTGGGACAGTTTTGAGGACGTGTTTGTCAAGAACTTCCGATCAACCTGCAAAAAGCCTGCGACACTAGAGGAGTTGAGATCATGTCGACAAAAGCATGATGAATCAATGAGGAAGTACATCCAAAGGTGGAACATCATTAAAAACTCGGCAGAAAATATATCTGACGAGAGAGCGATAGATGCGTTTGTAGCAGGAGTTCGACGAGGAGATTTCGTGGAGGACTTGGGAAGAACCAACCCAAGGACAATATCAGCATTAATGGAAATAGCAAACAGATGGGCAGATGGTGAAGATGATGTACATAATAAACGACACAGGTCACCAGAGGAGGACCGCAGTCGAAATTTTCAAAATAGACGACGATTTTCTCGACAATTTTCGAGTTACGATGCCCCTGGCCAAATATCGGCTGGGTTTCGGGGAAACAATGGAGGAAACAATAGAGATGATTATCAAAGGAGTAATGCAAGCAAGGCGACAACAGAGATGACTCCCGGAATAACAGGCAAAATAGCGGGTCACGGTTTCAAAGACCTTTTGTAACTCCCGAAGATATGATGAACGGGCCATGCCAGATGCATTTTTATCTCGATAACAATGGGAAAAGGCAGTCAGACATTTGCGTAAGGACTCGCAATTTTCAAGCAATGCTGCGGGTGTGGATAGCCAATGCTCAAGCAAAGAATAGAAACCCCCAGGGGCCCAGGAGTGAGATCCACTTGCCACCTCCTCCCGCGATCACGGACGAAAATCGACATCAGCTCAGAATAGCGGCAGCACCACACCCACCTCCATATGTTGATCCTAACTCCAATGGCGCGGTCTCGATGATTCAGAAAGCTAGGCCATCTAATAGGGCTAGGTTCTCGCTGCAAGTGTTCATGGCAGAGAAGATGCCTCCACCAACTGTTGAGTACTTAAATTGGTCAGGGCAAGACATTGGCTTCACAATAGCGGATCACCCGCAGCAAGTTCCTCGACCAGGGCAATCAGCACTTATCTTACCAGTGCATTGCAGGATTCGACGTATCTCGAGTGTTTATATGATGGCAGCAGCTTTAAACCTTATGTATGCAGATACGCTAAGGAAGATGAACATCTCCCTAGCAAATTTGAAACCAACCGACACACGTTTTCATGGCATCACACCAGAGAAGCCAAGTTACCCACTGGGAGGATCAATCTCGACGTTCAGTTTGGGACCCGAGAAAACTACAAGATAGAAAGGTTGGAATTCGAAGTTGTGGATTTCCCGTCGCAATATCACGCTTTGTTGGGACGACCAGCATATGCCAGGTTTATGGCAGTTCCACATTATACGTACTTATTATGGAGGCTACCTGGGCCTAAGGGACCAATCATAGTCAAAGGAAGCTTCGCGCTAGCCGATAAATGTGACAAGGATTTTCATCAACTGTCAGAAACTTTCGGGATGCAAGCAGAATACATGGCGTCGAGGCTTACAACTGATTATGATGTGCTGTCAGATGTAGGGAGGCCTAACAAGGAACCAACCTTCAACACCGCAAAAGATTCCAAGGAGGTGCAGATTCGACCAGACCGAAGAAAACGACGTCCATCGCGACAAACATGGACCTCGCATAAGAAAGCGCTCGTCGAGTTCCTCCGTGAGCACCGGAAAATCTTCGCATGGTGTCCAGCTGACATGCCAGGAGTCCCAGGAAACTTGCCGAGCACCACCTAAACTGGATCCAATAGCGAGACCAATAAAACTCTCAGGCGTTTTTTGAGCCAAACCGCAAAGCTATGTCGTTTAAATTGATCGACTAAGAGAAGCTGGTTTTATTAAGGAGCTGCATACAGAGGCCACATGGGTAGCAAACCTGCTGGTCCGAAAGAAAAACACTAAAGTCCTTCGCATGTGTGTCGACTTTACGTGTCTCAATAAACATTGTCCAAAGGATCACTTTCCTCCCCAAGGATCGATCAAATCATCGACTCACTGCAGGATGTGAACGTCTTTCCTTCTTGGATGCCTATTCTAGTTATAACCAGATCAGATTAAAAGAAGAAGATGAAGTCAAAACAGCTTTCATTACACCTTACGGCGTGTTTTGCTATAGAACAATGCCTTTGGTCTGAAAAACGCGGGAGCAACATATGAGGATGATGCCTTAGCAACACAGATTGAGAAAAACGTACAAGTATACATTGACGATGTGGTCATAACATCAAAAAAGGGGGCAACGTTAATCGAGGACTTGAAGGAAACCTTCGACAACCTCTATAAGTTTTGTCTCAAGCTGAATCCGACGAAGTGTTCTTTCCTCTCGCAGAGAACTTCTGTTCCTAGTTTCAGAAGAGGGATTGAAGCTAATCCCAAAAAATCCAAGCTATCGTAACAATGAGGAAGCCAACAAAGTTGAAAGAAATACAGCAGCGAATCATGAGTCGCAGCTTTAAGCAGATTCGTCGCCAGATTGGGAGAAAAGGCATTACCGTTCTACACCCTAATCAAACAAGGAGAGAAGTTCCAGTGGAACGAAGAGGCAGATAGAGCTTTCGAGGATCTTAAACGCGCAATTTCGACACCACCAATCTTGGTGGCGCCAAAAGAGAAGGAACCCCTCCTGCTATACATTGCGGCTAAGGGTGTTGACGAGGGATCACCTCGGCAATGCCTACGTATTGTAGACTTGGGTTTCGGGAGAGAGCGACGATGGAGATTCCGGGAGCGAGATTAGGCACACGACGTACCCAGCTTCGGGTCTCGCAGGATCCCTACGTGCTGCTAGCAATCCACTATATGAACACAAGTATATTTACAGGGTGTCGCCGTAGGCGGAGCTGTTGTTGTCTCCTCTCTCTCTTTCTTCGGGTGCCCCTGGCTAGCTTTATATATGCAACCAGCCTAGGGTTTTACAAGAGTCCTAGTCAACTACTTCTTCGGGTTGCCTTGTTGGGCCTTCTCCATTTTGGGCCGAGCCGATCCAGGTATACCAATAATGGGTACCCGAAGGGTATACCCATGTCAGTAGCCCCCGAGTGTCTAGGAAGTCGAAGACTTGCGTAGAGACTCCAAGCATAATCATCTCCGAAGTCGAAGAAATACAAGGCGAGGACCATGTCGTAGATCTTGTGTAGCGAGATGATGTCGCGATTCTCCATATTGTTTTTCTCGTGCGCGGCAGCGCTCCCGATGGGAGTAGCCCCCGAGTCATGCAAGTGCTTGCACTTGGGCATAGACTCAAGTTGTACTACTCGATGAAGAACTTAACTATATTTCTCGAGGACTTGATGAAATCCATGGGCTCCCGATGGGAGTAGGCTCCACTCGAGTCGTAGAATCGAGTTGAGTCTACAAACCTTGATTGTCATAGATGTCGTCGAAGTTATTTTCTATCGGGTGCACGGCCAGCGCTCCCGATGGGAGTAGTCTCCGAGGCTAGCCAAGTGTTTGCACTTGGGTGTAGGCTCAACTTTCTTTTAATCGACACCACAATTTTTTCTTTCTTTTATCTTGTCAAGAGGGTGAACAATACTTCGATAAGAGTAGCCCCGAGCCTATGGGCGGTGGCTTTCACCTAGGCATAGGCTCTGAGTTGTACTACTCGACAAAGAACTTGGCGCAGCCCCCTTTTGTCGACTCCGCCGTTGCTATTTTTATTTGACATCCATATCTATATTGTACAGGGATAATGGTAATTGGGGCTAGTTCATCTGACTCAGGTACTAGTTAACTGCTCTAGTGGCAATCCGCAAAACCTACTTCAAGATCACGTCCCCGGACATGATCCTGGATACTGGTGCTAACTCGAACAGCCGCAGGTCTTACACATCTCGTCGATCCCCATCATGTTTTATCGGGTCCACAAGTCGTCCGCGGGATATTTCTTCACATTTGTTGATGTGGAAAAGTAGCAGAGCGCAGTCTTTGTATGCCACGCACACAGATTTGACCGGGTCTTACCTTCGCAGAGTTTTGCGGCATTCAGAGATTATTGGTGACTTTGGCGCTCTGAGAATATTCTGTCAAGTGGCTTGTTCGGCTGATGCAATGACCCATTTTGCGGGTTCTTCTATTTTTTTCTTCGGGCTTGATGAGACAGCCAAATATATTGGTTATTCTATATTGTCGGGTACATCACCGATGCTCTTGCTCTAACAATATGACGAGTCAATGGACCGAAGATTTGTCCACCCTTCTTCTTCTTCTCTTTTTTTTTTTTTGGGTTCCTCCTTGATGAAAATTTCGTCGAGTTCCTTCTTGAAGAAAATTTCTTCTGGTCCTCTTTTAGGACAATTCTTCGGGTCCTCTTTGAAGATAATTCTTCGAGACCTCCTTAAGGATAATTCTCTGACCTCCTTGAAGATAATTTTTCGGGACCTCCTTGAAGATAATTCTTCGGGACCTCCTTGAAGATAATTCTTCGGGTCCTCCCCGAAGATAATTTTTCGGGTCCTCCTCGAGGATAATTCTTCGGGTTGAAGATAATTCTTCGTCCTCCCGAAGATAATTTTTCGGGACCTCCTTGAAGATAATTTTTCCTCCTTGAAGATAATTCTTCGGGTCCTCCCCGAAGATAATTTTTCGGACCTCCTTGAAGATAATTCTTCGGGTCCTCCTGGAGATAATTTTTCGGACCTCCTTGAAGATAATTTTCTGGGACCTCCTTGAAGATAATCTTTCGGGACCTCCTTGAAGATAATTTCTTCGACCTCCTTGAAGATAATTTCTTCGGGCCTCCTTGAAGGTAATTTCTTCGCGGCAGCGCTCCCGATGGGAGAAGCCCCGCAGGCTATGGTCGGGTGCGCGTGATCCGGACATAGGCTCAAGAACTTGCATACTTTTAAATTTGCTTTCTGCACAAATAAACAAACTTTTCTATCTTTTCCTTGACTCTCTTTCGCATGCGGTGTCAGATGCTCAGATTCAATGATATGTAAAGTGAATTTATGCCGCATAGCCCCGAGTGTGTGCGGCAAAAGAAAATGATAATCAACTTTATGTAAATTAAAAAGAAACACTTAGCTTATTAGATACGACGGAGTCGACGCTAATAAAGTCTTCGAGTGCAACGAAGAAATCGAGTCAAAATAGAAACCACCAAATAACAAAAGTAGGTGCCGCCACATTATAAAGAAATAGCCGAGCCCCCGAGCACTGATGTGGTGATATCATGATTGTTACTTAGACGCAGTGCCGCAATTGTGACCTGCGACGAATTCGTTGTCCAGCTCCCGAGTGTTATACTACATGTATCGAGGTTGATGGTAATGATGGTTCCAAATCATTGATGAAGAAGTCGTGGTCGCCTGGAATATGTTGTAATTATGCTCAGAGGCGAAATCATTGCCGAGCCCCCGAGTATTAGTTGTGATGTCAGAAGAAGTTGACGGAGTCGCGTCGTCATATGAGGTGAAGCCATTTAAGAAGAAGCCATTGTCAATATAATATGAATCCACTGAAAATTTACGCCATTGGAGATGACATTGTTTGAAGATTAAACCATTGAAGATTATGTCATTAAAGATGAAGTACTGAACATGAATCCAAGATGAAGTATTTGAGATGAATCCACTTTGAAGATTGTGCCATTAAATATGAAGCATATTGAAGATGAATCCGTCGATATCATAGAGGATGAATCCATTGACCCGAAGAAAATAAATCCAGTAATAATCATAGATGATAAATCCACTAACCCGGAAATGCGTCGGGTAGTATTATATTAAAGGAAACCAATGATAACCTTATAAGATGAATCCGAAGAAGACAAATCCAATAAGCCGAAGAAGATAAATCTATTGATCCGAAGAAGGTAATTTCACTGAGCCAAAAATAAATCCACTAAGCCGAAGGAGATATATCCAGAACCGAAGAAAATAAATCCACTTAGCCGAAGAAGTCCACAGCCGAAGAAATAAATCCACTAAGCCGAAGAAAATAAATCCACTGAGTCGAGGAAGATATACCTCGTAGAAAATCCACTAAGCCAAAGAAAATAAATTCAAGGCGCGTGAGCTGACGTAGATCTGAAGTGTTGTAGACGTGATAGATGATACAAAGATCCCGCCCGGATCACAAAATCCAGTCGTCGCAGATCCCCACGGACGGCGCCAATTGACGAGGGATCACCTCGGCAATGCCTACGTATTGTAGACTTGGGTTTCGGGAGAGAGCGACGATGGAGATTCCGGGAGCGAGATTAGGCACACGACGTACCCAGCCTTCGGGTCCCCGGCGGAGGATCCCTACGTGCTGCTAGCAATCCACTATATGAACACAAGTATATTTACAGGGTGCCGCCGTAGGCGGAGCTATATGTCTGTCTTCTCTCTCTTTCTTTCGGGTGCCCTGCTAGCTTTATATATGCAACCAGCCTAGGGTTTTACAAGAGTCCTAGTCGACTACTTCTTCGGGTTGCCTTGTTGGGCCTTCTCCATATTGGGCCGAGCCGATCCAGGTATACCAATAATGGGTACCCGAAGGGTATACCCATGTCATGTGTCAAGTGGGATACCACTTTTGTCCCACTTGTAGTATAATTTGACTTTTTTAGTACAAATTTTGACATCAAAATTTGAACTACATAGTACAAAATGACATCCCACCGGGATCCCACCTGACACCCTAATTGCGGATACACCTCAGGTGGTCAGCACGGTGCTAGTTGTCGAAGAGAAGAAGAAGGAAAACTCCATGGAGTGCAGAGGCCATATTTCATTAGTGAAGTATTATCGCCTTCAAAACAGAGGTACCCACAGTACCAAAGCATATGGAATGTTTACAACCGCAAGAAAATTGCGGCACTATTTTTCGGCTCATCCAATAATAGTGGTCAACGAGGCACCTTATCCAATATACTAAACAATCCCGGAAGCTACGTGTGTCTCCTTTGGGGAATAGAACTTTCTCCTCGGGACATCACGTATGAAAAAAGAAAAGCAATAAAGTCGCAAATTCTGCCGGACTTCATCGCAGAGTGGATGGAGCTGCAAAATACAGACCCCCAGATTGAGAACTCGGACTATGAACTTTGACGGGTCCAAGAGGTTAGAGGAAGCTGGAGCAGGCGTGATACTCATATCACCCGAAGGCGACAAATTAAAATATGTCTTACGGATGACGTTCCCAAATGCGTCTAACAATGAGGCATACGAAGCTTTTATACACGGGATGAAGATGGTGAAAGCTGTGCAACCGACTAAAAATCTTTGGCGACTCACAATTGGTGGCTCACAAGTCATGGACCAATGTGATGCAGCAATGATAGCATGGTGGCATACAAAGAAGTGTACAACGAGCTCGAGAAATTATTTGATGAATGCGAGGTAAATCACATCACAAGAAATGATGAAGCCGATGTTCTTTCAAACATCGGGTCGCAGTGTCTCGCGATTCCTCTGGGCGTGTTCTGGGAGGAGATAACAGAGATATCCACAAAGTCGAAGAAATCAAAAAAGAAGGAGAAGGATGAGAAATCCTTGGGGGATGCGAAAGAAACACTGGAAGAAGAAGAGGAACAGGATCTAGTACTGATGGTGCAAATTCCATGGATGCAGGTGTACATATCATACATCCTAAGGAAGACAATACCCGACGATCCAGTTGAAGCAAGGCGAGTTATTAGACGATCCAAAGCTTTCACGGTGGTCAAAGGGGAGTTATACAAGCGAAGTATTTCAGGTGTGTTACAAAGGTGTGTTACACCCGAAGAAGGAAGGATAATCTTGAAGGACGTGCACGAAGGAATATGTGGTCATCACGCGAGCAGTCGAGCTATTGCAGCCAAGGTTTTCCGAGCTGGATTTTACTGGTTGACAGCAATTGAGGACGCGAAAGAGATAGTACGAACTTGTGATGCGTGCCAGAGATTTGCCGCAAAGCCTCACTCTCCGGCCCGGAGTTGATGACAGACTTATCTTGGCCCTTTGCTCATGGGGTCTCGATATGGTGGGAAAGTTACACAAAGCTTCGCCAGGAGGATACGAGTACATGCTCGTCGCTGTCGACAAATTCACAAAGTGGATAGAAGCAAAGCCGATAAATTCACCGACGCGCATCGCAATAAAGTTCGTGAAAAGCATTGTTTTTCGATTTGGAGTACCTCACAGATCGTCACGGACAATGGCAGAATCCATCAAAACTTCAAGGCGTGATACGTCTCAAACGTATCTATAATTTCTTATGTTCCATGCTACTTTTATGATGATACTCACATGTTTTATACACATTATATGTCATTATTATGCATTTTCCGGCACTAACCTATTCACGAGATGCCGAAGAGCCAGTTGTTGTTTTCACTTTTGGTTTCAGAAATACAAAGGAAAATATCTCTCAATTGGATCGAAATCAACGCCAGTGGCCTATTTTTCCACCGAAGCTTCCAAGTCCGAAGAGGAAGTGGGGCTACGAGGTGGCGACACACCAGGGCGGCGCGGCCCAGGTGCTGGCCGCGCGGCCCTAGCGTGTGGGCCCCTCGTGACCCTCCCGACTCTGCCCTTCCGCCTACTTAAGGTCTTCGTCGCGAAACCCCTAGTACCGAGAGCCACGATACGGAAAAACCTTACAGAGACGCCGCCGCCGCCAATCCCATCTCGGGGGATTCAGGAGATCGCCTCCGCACCGCCGAGAGGGGAATCATCTCCGAGGTCTCTTCATCGCCATGATCGCTCCCGGATCGATGTGTGAGTAGTTCACCTGGACTATGGGTCCATAGCAGTAGCTAGATGGTCGTCTTCTCCCCATTGTGCTATCATGTTAGATCTTGTGAGCTGCCTATCATGATCAAGATCATCTATTTGTAATCCTTCATGTTGTGTTTGTTGGGATCCGATGAATATTGAATACTATGTCAAGTTGATTATCAATCTATCATATATGTTATTTATGTTCTTGCATGCTCTCCGTTGCTAGTAGAGGCTCTGCCAAGTTGATACTTGTGACTCCAAGAGGGAGTATTTATGCTCGATAGTGGTTCATGCCTCCATTAAATCGGGGACAGTGACAGAAAGTTCTAAGGTTGTGGATGTGTTGTTGCTACTAGGGATAAAACATCGATGCTTTGTCTAAGGATATGTGTTGATTACATTACGCACCATACTTAATGCAATTTCTGTTATTTACAACTTAATACCGGAAGGTTCGGATGATAACCCGAAAGTGGACTTTTTAGGCATAGATGCATGTCGGATAGCTGTCTATGTACTTTGTCGTAATGCCCTGATTAAATCTCATAGTACTCATCATGATATATGTATGTGCATTGTTATGCCTTCTTTATTTGTCAATTGCCCAACTGTAATTTGTTCACCCAACATCTCCTATCTTATGGGAGAGACACCACTAGTGAACCTGTGGACCCCGGCCTATTCTTTACATTCTAAATACAATCTACCGCAATTGTTCTTTAATGTTCTTCGCAAACAACCATCATCATCCACACTATACATCTAATCCTTTGTTTACAGCAAGCGGGTGAGATTGACAACCTCATTGTTACGTTGGGGCAAAGTTCTGTGATTGTGTTGTGCAGTTCCACGTTGGCGCCGAATCGGTGTTGCGCCGCACTACACTCCTCCGCCATCAACCTTCAACGTGCTTCTTGGCTCCTCCCGGTTCGATAAACCTTGGTTTCTTTCGAGGGAAAACTTGCTGCTGTGCGCATCATACCTTCCTCTTGGGGTTCCCAACGGACGTGTTAATTACGCGCAATCAGCATATTTTCTGGCGCCGTTGCCGGGGAGATCAAGACACGCCTGCAAGGGGAGTCTCCACCTCCAATCTCTTTACTTTGTTTTTGTCTTGCTTTATTTTATTTACTACTTTGTTTGCTGCACTTTATCAAAAACACAAAAAATTAGTTGCTAGTTTTACTTTATTTACCGTCTTGTTCTCTATATCGAAACACACAAAAATTAGTTACTTGCATTTACTTTATCTAGTTTGCTTTATTTACTACTCAAAATGAATACTCCTGAGAACACTAAGTTGTGTGATTTCACTAGTTAGGCATAATGGAAAATAACAAAATATGAGAGATCTTTATGAACTTTATCTTGAATTAGGACATGATGTGTTTGAAGAGAGAATTAAAAAACCCATGGAACTTTATATGCATGCTAATGGGAATGTTATTAATATGAATGCTTGGAACACCATTGTTGCTAATGCTATGGAAAATTCTAAGCTTGGGAGGTCGGTTTTGATGAAAATGATCTTTAGTCCTCCAAGTATTGAGGAGAAAGTTTATGTTGATTATGATATGCCTCCATATATGATGATTATAATGATAGTGGTCTTTGGTGCCGCCTACTATGGAGAGTAAATTTTATTATGATTATACTATGCCTCCTACACTTGATGAGAATAATAATGATAGCTACTTTGTTGAATTTGCTCCACTATACTAATAAAATTGATTATGCTTATGGAGAGTAATGATACTTTTATGCATGTGAATAAGAATGCTTTATGTGATACTTATATTGTTGAGTTTGTTCATGATGCCACTGAAAGTTATTATGAGAGAGGGAAATATGGTTATATGCATCTTAATAATATTAAGTTTCCCCTCTTTATGTTGAGAATTGTGAAGTTACTCTTGTTTCATCTTTCTATGCTTGTTGCATTATGCTTCATGAATTTGTTTATTTACAAGATTCCTTTTCATAGGAAGTGGGTTAGACTTAAATTTGTTTTGAATTTTCTTCTTGATGCTCTTTTTTTCTTCAACTCTTATTTCTTGCGAGTGCATCATTAAAGCTGCTGAGCCCATCTTAATGGCTATAAAGAAAGAACTTCTCGGGAGATAACCCATGTGTTTATTTTACTACAGTAATTTTGTTTTATATTTGAGTCTTGGAAGTTGTTTACTACTGTAGGAACCTCTCCTTATCTTTATTTTATTGTATTGTTGTGCCAAGTAAAGTCTTTGATAGTAAAGCCAATACTAGATTTGGATTACTGCGCAGGAACAGATTTCTTGCTGTCACGAATTTGGGAAGTAGTCTCTGTAGAAAAATCAAAAAAATCTGCCAATTTACGTGCGTGATCCTCAGATATGTACGCAACTTTCATTCAATTTGGGCATTTTCATCTGAGCAAGTCTGGTGCCACTTTAAAATTCGTCTTTACGAACTGTTCTGTTTTGACAGATTCTGCCTTTTATTTCGCATTGCCTCTTTTGCTATGTTGGATGAATTTCTTTGTTCCATTAATGTCCAGTAGCTTTGAGCAATGTCCAGAAGTGTTAAGAATGATTATGTCACCTCTGAATATATGAATTATGCACTGACCTCTAATGAGTTTGTTTTGAGTTTGTGTGGAGGAAGTTTTCAAGGGTCAAGAGAGGGGGATGATACAATATGATCAAGAAGAGTGAAAAGTCAAAGCTTGGGGATGCCCCCGTGGTTCATCCCTGTATATTTTAAGAAGACTCAAGCGTTAAGCTTGGGGATGCCCAAGGCATCCCTTCTTCATCGACAACTTATCAGGTTCCTCTAGTGAAACTATATTTTTATTCCGTCACATCTTATGTGCTTTACTTGGAGCGTCTGTTTGCTTTTGTTTTTGTTTTGTTTGAATAAAATCGGATCCTAGCATTCTTTGTTTGGGAGAGAGAGACGCTCCCGCTGCTCGTATGAACACATATGTTCTTAGCTTTATCTTTAATGTTCATTGCGAAAGTTGAACTATTTCATTCATCGTTATACGGTTGGAAACGGAAAATGCCGCATGTGGTAAATGGTTTAATGTCTTGAATAATGTGATACTTGGCAATTGTTGTGCTCATATAGATCTTGTTTAAGCTCTTGCATCATGTACCTTGTACTCATTAATGAATAACTACATAGAGCTTGTTAAAATTTGGTTTGCATGATTGATCTCTAGAGTCTAGATATTTTCTGGTTGAGGTGTTGAACAACAAGGAGACAATGTAAAGTCTTATAATAGTTACAATATGTTCATATGTGAGCTTTGCTGCACCTTTTATACTTGAGTTTGCTTCAAACAACCTTGCTAGCCTAGCTGTCGAGGGTGCTCCTCGGCAATGCCCTCCAATAGGGGCTTAGGGTTGATGAAATCCTGCGACACGAGACATCGGCACACAGACAAGCGGGAGAGCGATTTACCCAGGTTCGGGGCCCTCGATGAGGTAAAACCTTACATCCTGCCTGTCTATTCTTGATTATGATGAAAACAAAGTTACAATAGGGTCATCATAGTCGGCCGTGATCTCGTCGAGATGCTAGTTGCTAGGGTAACCTAGTTCTAAGCTTCTCTGGCTAATATTTCTAAGGTTGATTGTGTCCCTCTCGATAGCCCTCTCCTGGCCTTTTATATAGGTGGCCAGGTCCCGAGAGGTCTAATCGAGTACGAGTAGGTTTATAGTAGATCTATCTCCAATCTTTCCTTGTTCGGCTTCTTCCGTGCCTTGTTCTCCAAGTAATCTTCCGTCGCATCGTCCTAGTGGCCCATCTTGCCATCGGGTACCTTCATGGGCCTCCAGTTGGACCGTGTAGGGTAGAGCAACATTGGTTACCCGAAGGGTAATGCCCACGCAGTAGCCCCCGAGTGTCTAGCCGAACATAGTTCGGGTAGAGACTAAAGTATCTCTTCTTCCGAAGTTCTTCTCCTCGATCATCCTTGTCTTTCTTCTATCTTCTATCTTCTTTCGGGTGCGCGTCAGCGCTCCCGATGGGAGTAGCCCCCGAGTCTAGGTACGGATATTTGCGATCCGTGCGTAGACTCAAGTTGTGCTACTCGAACATCTTCTTCTGCCGAAGTTTTTCCGTAAGTCTTTGTAGACCATCCGATACATTTTTTTTATGCAAGGGATAACGAATAACGTGCCCAACTTTTGTCGGTTAACTGCCGATGGCAAGACAACGTTACGCTACACAGAATCAAGTCCCCGGGCATGATCCTGGAGTGCGAAAAAAGTCGGGTGCGCATTCAGCGCTCCCGATGGGAGTAGCCCCAGTCCGAGCACGGGCGCTTACGCAGGTGCAGACTGAGTCATTTTTCTTCGAGTCTTTATTCTATCGGGTGTGCGCCAGCGGTCCCGATGGGAGTAGCCCCCGAGCCTAGGTGCGGATGCTCGCAATCCGTGCGTAGGCTCAAGTTGATCACCCGACACTTTCTTATCTATTCGTATGTAATCAACAGTGCCCATGACGTCACTGATGACACGCCGTTGTTATGACCTGATTGACAAGACTTGACCCCGGGCCCACCCTAGTTCTGCACAGGCAGTTTTTAGGTCTTGACCAGTGCACACGCAGCGACCGAGGCGTTTCCTTGATTTTCGCGCGACGTGGGAATAATGGGCCGCCGGTTCCATCCTTTTTCAAGCGCCACGTGTGCAGCTAGATTCACTCCACCTCCCACGACGCCCACGGAGTTATGGCCACGATCTCATGTTAATCCTTATGGTATAAATAGAGGGCTTCCTCATTTTTACTTTTTTACACCTCCCACTGCTCATCTCCTTTGCGCATCCTCTCCTTCTTCCCGCATCCTTCTCTCAGAAGCTTCAAGCGCCATGGGTAAAAAGAAGGGTGCTAGTGCTTCGGAGGCTGCCAAAGTTAGCCGTGATTGGAGTGCCTCCGCCATTTCCAACCGCGACATCAACAAAGGGCCCTCGGATTCATCTCCGCGTCCGAGGACGATATCCTCCTTCCAGGTGCGTTCTCGCCCAAAGCCCCCAAAGGGCTTCACCGTCATGTTCACCGCTTTTTTGTTCCGGCCTCTCTCTCCCAGCGCACGAATTCCTTCGTTCTCTTCTTTTCTTCTACGGGATTCAGCTCTGGCCGACCCCAAACTCCATCCTCCACCTTTCTATCTTCATCACCGTCTGCGAAGCCTTCCTTGGCATTGACCCTCACTGGGGTCTCGAGGAAGATCTTCTACGTGAAGCGCCATAATGACAACAACGCCCCCCCGTCGTCGGTGGCGTTGGCTTTGTTGTTAGGAAGGAAGTCGACTACTTTGATTATCCAATGAAGGAGTCCGTCCAAGGCTGGCGCAACAAGTGGTTTTACCTGCGAGACCCGTTGGTGCCTGGCGACGCTTAAACCTTCCTCCCTTTGAAGATAGGCTAATAGCTAAGCCGAAGAAATCTTGGCAAAACACTCTTTCTCCCGAAGAGAGGTTGACAGCCGACAGGCTGTTCGACCAATTAGTCATTCTGAAAAACACGGGAGGCCTGACAATGTGCGGTACTGAGGTTGTCTCGGTGTTCCTCCAACGTCGAGTGCAGCCGTTAATGTCTCGCCCCCATCAGCTGTGGCTTTACACGGGCAAGGAGGATGAGTCCAGAGTTAGCTCTGCCGAACTTTCGGCTGAAGACCTCCGGGACGAAGTCCGCCGCTTAACGTGCCTTAGTATGAGGGACAACATCGTCCTGACATCGGCTCATTCTCCTTATGATTCTGATCATCCTCCAACTGAGGTAATCCTTTATCTTGTTTCTTTTCTTCTGTTGTTATTACTTTTTTTATCCGTCGTGTCTCACAAACTTCTTTTCCTTCGGCAGGCGCTTGCTGCTGCCCGATGTTATCCTCCGACACCCGAAAGCGGTGTGGTACTAGAGGATGACGACGAGGATTCTGACGGAACTGAGGAGGCCCCGCACGCCCTTGAGGATAGCGACGTCCAAGAGGAAGAGGCTGCTGAAGATGATGCCTACATCAGGAGTAGGCGTCAAAAGCAGGTGCACGATGAATTTATCACTACGGCTGAATCAAGTCCCAGCGGAGGAGATAATGATGCCGATGAAACTGCCGCGCCACCTCCCGTCATGAAGAGTTCAACAAGCTTCTTTGCGGGCGAAGATGACCTTGACCCGTGAGTGTCTTATACCCCTTTCTCGATTTATTTCCCATCATCTTTCATGCTAAGTGTGCACTGTTTTTAAGTAGCTCTGATGATGATGATGATGAAGTCCCTCTTGCAAAGAGGGCCAAATTGGTCTCTCTGAGAGAGCTGCATCGGCCAAGGAATCCAATCCTTCTCCCGCGAAATCGACGCCCCCCTTGCGAACGGTTGTAGAGAAGGTTCCAGTGTCGACGGTTATTCCTCCAGGCGACGTCCCTACTTCATCGGCTGGTCGTGACCATGTAAGTATTCAACCGGCTCCACTTTGTCGAGTTTTTCTTTATATCAACTGAATCCTTATGATCTTATTTCGCCGCAGCCAATTTATGCCACAGTCGACGCTGTGGCGGAGTTCGCCGAAGAATTCACCCGACTAGAAACGAAGACTTCCAACTTCGAAAGACTATCAGATCTTCGGCTGATCAGGTGCAGGCAACAGGCTTGCACGAGGCCAAGAACGAGAACGCCTTGCTGAAGGAGGGAGGAGGAAGCTGAGGCGACTGCGGATGAGCAAGATGCCGCGCGCAGCGGCGGCCTCGATCGACAAGAAGGAAGGCGCTCTCCGCGAGTCTATCAAGGATTTGTTAGGTAAAATTCATAGTTCACCGTTTTCTGTCTTTGGTGTTTCTATCATTGATTACTGATCTGTCTTTTTTCAGACGCTGCCGACTTAACCGTCACCCGACGTCATCAGCTACTCTACCGCCGACGCCTTGTCACTTGCTACCGAGTCTAATGTCCAAGTACTTGGTCTTTTGAAAAAGGCCAAAGGTTTGTTTCGAGGTTATACTCGATGATCTTCCCGAAGATGAAGGAGGACAAGACTCTCGACGAGATGGCAGCTTCTTTCCTTGTTGACCCTTCCGAGCCTGTGGAGGTATTGAAACGCCGTAGCAGTTTATTTGGGGCGGTTCTTACTTTCCAATTGCTCATGGGCCATGGGATGGGGTCAGACTTGGAGGAGTTGTCCAAGGCATTGCCTGTTGATAACGACAATCACTTAGTTGACCTTGAGCCCTACAAGCGATCGGCAGTTACTTGTGCCAACCGACTTCAAGTGGTGGATGAAGCTCAAGCCAAGCCTGCTCCCGAATCCGCCTGCTCGTCATCGAATCCTTGAACTTTTCATTCGACTTGTTGTAAATAAGATCAGTCAAATCGTTGTAGTCCAACTTTATTTCGGCTCTCTGTTGTCAATTTGAACATGCTTTTGAATGTATCACATATGCTCAACGCTCCCGATGGGATTTTTACTTTGATACTAGTCTGAATTAAGGATTGTACTGCAGATTCCTCCGTCTTCTTCGTGTTGAGCTTTTTCCAATCTCTTCAAGTAGTGATGAGTCGAGCCTCGTCGCGGCCATGCGACCAAGTGTCTAGTTTAGACAAAGATATCACTTCTTCGTGCGATGGCGGCCTTGGTGAAGAAGAAGGGGAGATAATGACTGCTATCGAATACGCTCTTGACGGTTCCATATTGCTACCGAAAGTTTGGGCTGTAAGTATTAACCCATGCTCTACTTTCTCGCAATAGTTTTGAATACTCCCTTAATCGGTCCTTATTCCTTTCCAATGTAGCTTCAGATGTGACCGAGAAGAACAAGAAGATCCATGAAGAGGTTGAGGCAATGATGACGTTGCGCACCGAACCACGATCTATGGCTGCATCGTCCGAAGGCTGTTGTCATGGCGAAGTTTAAGTATCGGGTGGGGAAGGCGCATTATTACTTTGATAAGTACCACGCTCATCTCACGATGGTTTGGAACACCTTGTTTCCTGGACCAAGCACCCGAAACCTTATCTGCCTTATTCACCCGATTCAAGTCTCCCGAAAGGATTCTAGCTGAAGTGCGAGCTCTGGTGCTGAGCTTGCCTTTGCTTCGATATTGGCATGTCATCCATCTCTAGACTTGGGAGCCGTAGCAAACACCAAGAGGAGCTTAGGCCAGTATGATGCTGCTAGAGATCCTGCATACACCATTGTTTCTGATGGAGTCGTGCCTTGAGAAGGATCTGAAGGACCGGGGAGCTCGACTATGAATGCAATAGCCTTATTCCCTGCCTAAGATTATTTTGTATAAATTTATTGCGTACGTTGCACGCTATGTTAATTCGATTGATATTTTATTTGTCGGGGCGGCTGATTGATCAGTTCAACCTGCTCTCCTGACGACTTCGTTGGATTATGCAATGTTATTGCGAAGCCTTTGTGTAAGTTTTGTAAAAGCGAGACCCGTCGACTTAGTCGAGGGAATTAGACGCCTGCATCATCACGCGGTGCACCGGTTTGAGCCTTATTTTGTGATAATGTAACCATGTGCAGCACTCGCGTATTTTCTCAGGCTTGGATTGGTTGTTTTCTTTTGTGTCACTAATCTTAGCTCTCGTTGAGAGTATTTAATTAGTGACACTGCGTGTTTTCTAGGCCAGCGCTCCGATGGGAGTAAGAGCCGAAGGTAGGGGCCGCAGTCGATTCAGGTGGTGAGGCCTAAATTGAAGAAAGAAGGCAGAAAACCTGATTAAAACTTTATTCATAAAGAAAAAGCAACTTTAAAGGTTATAAAAAACGATCGCGTCCTATGTATAGAACCGTCGCAGTGTGCGATATTCCATGGATTTCCTCTTTTCCCGAAGTTGGATTTTTGAGCCCGTACGCCTCCTGTATTACTTCGGTGACGATGTAAGGTCCCTCCCATGGAGACTCGAGTTTCGAGGGCCTTTTTTGTTTCAGCCGAAGTACCATATCTCCAACGCTAAAGCATCGGTTGCGTATTTGTCGACTGTGGTAGTTCCTCAGCGCTTGCTGGAAGTTTGGCTAGAGCAATGCTCTGGAGCTTCATCTAGTAGGTCTGACATCTTGCTTGCGATGTTGGATGTTGGTGCATCCACTCGAGGTGCTTCGAATCGAACATCAATGGCAGACTGCTTGGCTCCATGTACCGAAGGGATAGTCGACCTGTTAGGTGTGGTACGCAAACTCCAAAGTACCGATGGTAACTCTTCGACCCAAGCAATGGCTGTAAGACGCTTCTTGAGACCGCCCCTATTAGACCATCCTTTCCACTTGACCGTTTGTTTGCGGGTGAGCCACTGATGCGAATTTCAGCTTTATTCCCTGTCATCACAAAATCCTGAATTCTTTGAGTCAGCAGGTCCCGTTGTCTGGACGATGCTTGTGGGGCACGCCGAATCGACATGTTATTTCCTTGAAGAATTGGACTGCTGTTTTTGCCTTCCGGTTTCGTACCGGTAATCGCTCGATCCACTTTAGAATTTATCGACCGCGACTAATAAGTACGTGTGTCCTCCAGGGCGATGATCTTGGTAGTGGTCCAACTTGATCGAGTCCCCATTGGGCGAATCCATGCCAAGGGTATCGTCATTAAGTCTGTTGCAGGGGCATGCGGTTTTGGGGAAAACCGTTGGCAAGGGTCGCACTTCATGACCAGATCTCGAGCATCCGACGCCGCCGTTGGCCAGTAAAATCCTGCCCTGAAAGCTTTTGCTACGAGAGCCCTACTTCCCGCGTGATGCCCGCAAGTTCCCTCATGTATCTCACGCAGCAGTGCTTTCCGTCGTCGATGGCACACCTTTGAGGATACTGAAATGCTGCGCTTGTAGAGTCGTCTACTATGGTGAAAGCTTTCGATCGCTCGACGATTCGTTTTGCTTCTCATGGATTCCTCAGTTCCTTGCTGAAGTTAGGTACGCCAGAACGGTTAGTCCATAATGGCTCAAGGAGGAGGACTTGTTCGCTGGGAGAGTTGGAGTCTTTCGCAACTTGTCGCGTGCCTGTTGTCTCTCCTTCGTCAGTCGATGGTTTTAGAGGTGCTGGCACCTTTTCTTTTATTGATCGCTGAGTGATCACCTCGTAAAATACTCCATCTGGGATGGGAGAGCACATGGAGCTGATATTTGCTAAGGTGTCGGCTTCCTCGTTGCTCCCCCGATATGTTTGAGCTCACATCCCTCGAATTTGGTTTCTATTTTGATACAACTGCCGATAAGCGATCATGTTGTCGCGAATCGTTCGCATACATTCATCGATGTTGTACTACCAAGTTTGAGTCCTCGTAGATTTCCAGGCGCCACACGCCTTTGCCATCTTCATTCCGTGCAGCAGTGCTTCGTATTCTCTTCATTGTTTGTCGCAGAGAAGTTCATACGTAGTATACTTCATCTTATCTCCTTGTGGTGATATCAGCACTCCTGCCGCAGCGCCTGTGCTTCGTTTCGACCCGTCGAAATACATTATCCATGATCCCGACATGTCGGGCCGGTGTCTGGGATTGAATCCATCCGCCACAAGTCTCGGGAGGATTTGGGATTTTATAGCTGTCCGTTAACGTAAGTTATGTCATGAGGTGCTATCTCGATAGCCCATTGGGACACTCGACCTGTGGCCTCTGGATTGGTCATTATATTTTTCACCGCTTCGCTCACGACGACAATCGATGCTCGGTGAAGTAGTGCCGTAGCTTGCGGGCTGACCTCCATACGCATATGCCCCTTCTGATGATGAGGGTACCTCTGTCTTGCGGGTGTGAGCACTTCGCTGAGATAGTAAACAGCCTCTCCATGCCTGAACTCTCCCTGCTTCTTCGCGTCCAAGACTCGTCAAGACTTGGGCAGCCGCAGCCTATGTACATGAGCAATGTTTCTTCTCGGGGGGTTACAAGGACCGGAGATGTCGACAAGATTTTCTTCAGTTGTCGAAAGATTCCTGCGCCTCCTTTGTCCATTCGAACTTTTCCGATTTTTTCATCAAATTGTAGAAAGGCAAAGCTTTTTCTCTCAGCTTGGCGATGAACTTGCTGAGCGCTGCTAAACGTCCCGCTTGCTGCACTTGATGCACATTTCGGCCCATGTCGAGAATAGCTTTGATTTTCAAAGGGTTGGCTTCGATCCCCTAGCCGAGATGAAGTATCCTAGCACTTGCCCTCCTGGTCCGCAGAAGCATTTTTTGGGATTCAACTTGACTTATACCTGTCTAGGTTATCGAAGGTCTCCCGCAAATCGTCGACGAGGTGGCAGTCCTTCGTTTTACCACGATATCGTCAATATAGACTTCGATTTCGCCCGATCTGCTCTCCAAGGCAAGCTTGCATGCAACGTTGGTAAGTTGCTCCCGCATTTTTCAACCCGAAGGTCATGACGTTGTAAAACGACGTATCACTCCTTACCTCACTCCCATCTTCCTTCTTCAATTTGATCTAGTTATACCCGAGTAGGCATCGAGGAAGAGAGGCGGTCGCATTCCGGCTGTGGAATCGACTATCTCGTCAATTCTAGGCAGCGGAAGTGGTCACGACAGGTTTGTTGAGGCCGGTGTAATCGATACATCATACACAAAGCGTGGTGTCCTTTGGGTACCATGACAGATTAGTCACCCACTCGATTCCCTGAGCTCTTGAGAATCCTGCTTTACGAAGTCGATTGATTTCTCACCAATTGCTCTCCTCTTGGGTTGTGAGAATCGACGCATCGACTGCTGCACTGGTTTGGCTGACGGGTCAACATTAAGGGCGTGCTCAGCGAGTTCCCGGGGATACCTGCATGTCGGATGGTTCCCATGCAAATATCTCCCAGCGCTCACGGAGGAACTCGATGAGCGCGCTTCCTATGCGACCGTAAGGTCAGCCGATATATCGACCGCTTCGGTCCGGTGCACCTGCACTTCTTGGCTTCCTTTGTAGCGTCAAACTCGTCGGATCTTACGTTTCGGTTATCGGCTGGTGGCTGCGTATGATCCATGGTTGCGTCGATCGCATTGAGTTCCTCCTTAGCGCCGAATTTCGGCGATCTTCGGAACTCTCTTCGCAGGTGTCTGATCGAGCAAAACTCCCGTGAATGGTTATTGGGGTTCCGTTGTTGCCTGGCATCTTCAGTTTTAGGTACGCGTAATGAGGCACGGCCATAAACTTGGCAAACGCCGGCCTGCCGAGGGTGGCATGATACTGAGACTCCCAGTCGACAACTTCGAACTCGATCTTTTCTTTCCTAAAATTGGTGGGCGTGCCGAAGACCACATCCAATGACGTTTTTCCAAGAGAATAAGCGGGTCGAGTCGGTATAATGCCATGGAATCCTGTGTCGGATTCCCTCAGCATATCGACTGTTAAACCCATTGCTCTCATTGTGTTGGCGAATAGTAGGTTCAAGCCGCTTCCTCCGTCCATGAATACTTTGCTCATGTTGTACCCTCCGATCGCGCCTCGAGGACTAGAGCTGCGTGGCCTGGTCTAGGGACAGCTTTCGGGTGGTCTATCCTGTCGAAGGAGATACTTTGTCCGACCACGATGAATTCGGTGTGTCGACCATAGCGACTTCGCGCACTTCACTTCTCGCAGAATTTCTTGATTTCCCCTTTTGAAAAGCTGGTTTTATGGATCATGCTGACCTTGCCGCGGTTCCTGGGAATGCCTCGGCTGGTACATACTCGCCCTTTTCCATTGGTTCGTACGCTCCAGACGTACGCTCTGCCCGATAGCCGTAGGATCTTGCCCTCTTCTCCATGGACTCTTGATATAGCTTCGCTCCCGAGGTCATCACGTAACCGCGAATCTCCAGAAGTGTGCAGTTCCTTAATAGGTGACTCGGATTTCTCCCGACCGTCCTTTGGGTCGATATAGGAGTGGAGGTAGCATGGCGCATCGAGTTGCTCCGTGGCCGATAAGTGCGGTGAACCCAGCGGCCATGGATCGATTGCACGCCCTCCTGTTCCCGTTCGGACCGGCGAGGGTGGGTGCTGCATTCTTCTTCTTCGTAGTATAATTCCCCTTCGCCTTTCTTTCGCTCTCCGTGGATCGAGACTTCCTCGGCTGCCTCCATGCGTGCTGGGTGGAATTCCCAAGGTTCCTGCCAGGGTATCCTCTGCCGAAACCGAGGGTCCTCAGACGTATCCGTCCTAGGGAGTGAAAGCCCTCCGGAGTCGATGATGAAGTGGACGCCTCCAAAGGTGGTGGTCATGTCGCCACACGATTCTGCCGGAACGCATGCGACGGCTTGAGGTGTGGTACGAACTCTAAGGATCCGTGCGACCCATCTTGGATCTGGAAGCGCGGTGACTCGAGCACGAACGCCGCAGATGTGACTGGTACGCCGATGCCTCGCCTTGTGCCGACAAGCTTCCTTACGTACGGCGCCAATTGTCGAGGGTGCTCCTCGGCAATGCCCTCCGATAGGGGCTTAGGGTTGATGAAATCCTGTTAGCACACGAGACACCGGCACAGCGGTAAGCGAGAGCGATTTACCCAGGTTCGGGGCCCTCATGAGGTAAAACCCTTACGTCCCGCCTGTCTGTTCTTGATTATGATGAAAATGTTACAATAGGGTGCCGAATAGTTCGGCGGTGATCTCGTCGAGATGCTAGTTGCTAGGGTAACCTAGTTCTAAGCCGCTAATATTTCTAAGGTTGATTGTGTCCCTCTCGATAGCCCCTCTCCTGGCCTTTATATAGGTGGCCAGGTCCCGAGAGGTCAATCGAGTACGAGTAGGTTTATAGTAGATCTATCTCCAATCTTTCCTTGTTCTTTCGTGCCTTGTTCTCCAAGTAATCTTCGTCGCATCGTCGTCCCATCTTGCCATCGGGTACCTTCATGGGCCTCCAGTTGGACCGTGTAGGGTAGAGCAACATTGGTTACCCGAAGGGTAATGCCCACGTCACTAGCCTTGTATTGAGAGGAATTCTTCTCGTGCATCCAAATCCTTGAGCCAATAACCATGCCATTTGTGTCCACCATACCTACCCACCACATGGTATTTCTCCGCCATTCCAAAGTACATTACTTGAGTGCTACCTTTAAAATTTCTATTCTTTACCTTTGCAATATATAGCTCATGGGACAAAATAGCTTAAAAACTATCGTGTGAAGAATATGTACTTATGTGTCTTATTTCTTAGTAAGTTGCTTGTTGAGCGGTAACCATGTTTCGGGGACGCCATCAACTTTTACCTTTGTTGAATATCATGTGAGCTGCTATGCATGTCCTGAAGTAAGGGAGATTTTCATGATCAAATGGTTTGAGTATGCATAATGTTAGAGAAGAACATTGGGCTAACTAAAGCCATGATTCATGGTGGAAGTTTCAGTTTGGACAGCTAATCCTCAATCTCTTATGAGAATAATAATCATTGCTATGAATGCTTATGTATTAAAAAGAGGAGTCCATTATCTCGTTGTCTATGTTGTCCCGTATGGGATGTCTAAGTTGAGAATAATCAAAAGCGAAATCCAATGCGAGCTTTCCTCCGACCCTTGTACAAGCGGCATAGAGGTACCCCTTTAGACACTTGGCTGAAACATATGCTATGCAATGATAATCCGTGTTAATCCAAGCTAATTATGATAAAAGGTGCGAGCACTATTAGTATATTATGCATGAGGCTTGCAACTTATAAGATGTCTTATACATAACACATATGCTTTATTACTACTGACAAAATTGTTTCTTGTTTCTCAAAATGAAAAGCTCTAGCACAAAACAGTAATCCATGCTTCCCTCCGCGAAGGGCCTATCTTTTACTTTAGGTTGAGTTTGAGTCACTTTACCTATTCTTTCTATCCTGGATAAACACTTGTGTCAACTGTAGGATATGGATTCTTACATGTTTACCTATTGCACTTGTTATATTACTTTGTGTTGACAATTATCCATGAGATAAATATGTTGAAGTTGAAAGCAACCGTTGAAACTTCTTAATCATCCTTGTGTTGCTTCAATGCTTTACTTTTGAATTTATTGCTTTATGAGTAACTCTTATGCAAGTCTTATTGGATGCTTGTCTTGAAAGTATTATTCATGAAAAGTCTTTGTTATATGATTCATTAGTTTACTCATTATCTTCATCATTACTCTTTCAATCGCTGCATTCATCTCATGCTTACAATAGTATGATCAAGATTATGATAGCATGTCACTTCGTAAATTATCTTTGTTATCGCTTACCTACTCGAGGGGACAATAGGTATATTAGATGCTTGATACGTCTCAAACGTATTCTATAATTTCTTATGTTCGATGCTATTTTTATGATGATACTCACATGTTTTATGCAGACTATATGTCATTATTATGCATCTTTCCGCACTAACCTATTGACGAGATGCCGAAGAGCCAGCTTCTGTGGTTTTCGAAATCCTACAAAGGAAATATCTTGAATTGGATGAAATCAACGGCCAGCATGGGCCTATTTTTCCACGAAGCTTCCAGAAGTCCGAAGAGGAACGAAGTGGGGCCACGAGGGTGGCGACACAGGGCGGCGCGGCCCAGTGCTGGCCGCGTGTCTCAGCGTGTGGGCCCCTCAAAACTTCTCCCGACTCGCTCTTCCGCCTACTTAAGGTCTTCGTCGCGAAACCCCCCCGTACCGAGAGCCACGACACGAAAACCTTCCAGAGACGCTGCCACCGCCAATCCCATCTCGGGGATTCAGAGATCGCCCCGCACCCTCACGGGAGGGGAACCATTCCGAGGTCTCTTCATCGCTTGTGATCTTCTCCGGATCGATGTGTGGAGTAGTTCCACCCCTAGACTATGGGTCCATATCGTAGCTAGATGGTCGTCTTCTCCCATTGTGCTATCATGTTAGGATCTTGTGAGCTGCCTAACATCAAGATCATCTATTTGTAATCCTTCATGCTGTGTTTGTTGGGATCCGATGAATATTGAATACTATGTCAAGTTGATTATCAATCTATCATATATGTTATTTATGTTCTTGCATGCTCCTCGTTTGGTAGTAGAGGCTCTGCCAAGTTGATACTTTCAGACTCCAAGAGGGAGTATTTATGCTCGATAGTGGGTTCATGCCTCCATTAAACTGGGACAGTGACAGAAAGTTCTAAGGTTGTGGATGTGTCATATACTAGGGATAAAACATCGATGCTTTGTCTAAGGATATTTGTGTTGATTACATTACGACCATACTTAATGCAATTGTCTGTTATTTACAACTTAATACCGGAAGGGGTTCGGATGATAACCTGAAAGTGGACTTTTTAGGCATAGATGCATGCTCGGATGACGGTCTATGTACTTTGTCGTAATGCCCTGATTAAATCTCATAGTACTCATCATGATATATGTATGTGCATTATTATGCCTTCTTTATTTGTCACTTCTGCCTAACCGTAATTTGTTCACCCAACATCTCATATCTTATGGGAGAGACACCGCTAGTGAACCGTGGACCCCGGTCCTATTCTTTACATCTCAAATACAATCTACTCCAATTGTTCTTTACTGTTCTGCAAACAACCATCATCATCCACACTATACATCTAATCCTTTGTTTACAACAAGCCGCTGAGATTGACAACCTCGCTGTTACGCTGGGGCAAAGTTCTCGTGATTGTGTTGTGCAGGTTCCATGCTGGCGCGGAATCCCTGGTGTTGCGCTCGCACTACACTCCTCCATCAACCTTCAACGTGCTTCTTGGCTCCTCCCGGTTCGATAAACCTGGTTTCTTTCGAGGGAAACTTGCTGTGCGCATCATACTTCCCTCTTGGGGTTCCTAACGGACGAGTGCTCAAGGCGTACTGTGCAGGTAGGCATCAAATTGCATCAAGGCTACCATGCACCTCAAACCAATGGCCATGTCGAGAAAGCCAATGGCATCATCTCGTGAATGCAGGACGGGCAAGCGCCTTGTTAGGGCCATCG
Source organism: Lolium multiflorum (assembly GCA_030979885.1). NCBI lineage: Eukaryota > Viridiplantae > Streptophyta > Magnoliopsida > Poales > Poaceae > Lolium > Lolium multiflorum. The sequence goes on along the minus strand of CM061750.1, from coordinate 52,316,813 downwards.
AAAGCTCGATATACCCGGCCGCAGGAGCCGCCAAGTGTGTCATGGAGTATTCAACAACACCAAATACGGCGATACGTAAAACTCCATTTTTCTCCGGTCCATGGAGCCGAGGCAAGATACAATAGAGTAGAGCATGATTCTCCAAGAGTCACGGAGTATGATGAAGAAGCTCTAGAAAGGCAGGTTTATGAAGACTTATGCTCTATGCATTGACGAAGCCGCAGACGAAGTATTGTCGCGGGTTACTAAATACCAGCAGACCTGAAAACTACCACAGCCGACGTTTGCGACCAAGATCCTTTCAAGTTGGAGATTTAGTTCTGCGACTCAATCAAAATAGTACTGGAAAACTCGAGTCGCCATGGTTTGGCCCTTACGTCATCACATAAGTAATCGAAGGAGGAGCGTATGTGATAAAGGACAAGAAGACAAGGATCGAAGAATCAACCTGGAATGTGGCACAGCTACGGCATTTTTACGCCTAGAGTCAAGATAGTCCTCCTTGTAAAAATACAATGTATTGAAACGCCCGCGAGTTTTCGGGGACGCACTCTTTTCCTTTTCGGGCACCGAGTGGGCCGGAAGAGGTTTTTAATGAGGCGGCTCGCGGTGCCGCAATATAATAAAGATAGTCAAGATATATATCTTTTTCGACAGGATTGGGGGCTTATGCCCAAGAGTTGCAATATATATTACCGACAAATATTTCGCTTTGGTGCACAACACCTCGCAAAATAAACAAAGATGCAAAATAGTGATCAGCAAAAACACTCGGGGGCT